>OX123184.2:114708612-115356389 GCA_944739405.2 Euclidia mi
TACGGCACAGATTTACCTCTTGGAAGTAAGAACGCATGCGCTAATAATTGAGTGTTGCGCATGTGCTAACATATCTGTCAGTACTGTCACGTCATACATAATGTCATATTGTGCGCGTTTAAAAACCAGCCAGTTACATTCAGTACAGCCAAAGAGGTTTGATTACTAATAATACACTCGAAATACTAAAATACTTTTGCCCCGACCTATTACATAAAATTGTTCGCATATATAAACTAATAATTATATAATAAGCTTAATCGGCTGAAACGATTTTCTCTACTAATATTAAAAATGCGAAAATGTTTATAGAGATATATTGTGATGTTATATGGATACTGACCGAGTTACTTTGTAACCCCATAGAGTTTCTGAAGTCTTTAGAATAATCAGGAGTGTCTTCACACATCTTGAGACTGAAAGTAAATTTGTGTTACCCCGAATTTAACGCGCGCGAAGCGGCGGGCAAAAGCTAGTGATAAATAAAGTTTTAACATCAATCAATTAATGATGAATGAAACTACTATTATTTTGACATGTTTCACTAGATAATTGTACTTCGACACTTGTATAATTTATTTCACTTGCAGGAAACTTCCCTATTGTATGTTTGTTGTCCCCCGTGACACAGGATTTATTCCTAATGCTGGAGTTGTCTTTCTCAAATAAAAAAATAATAATTCAGCACCTCTAAGCCTTCAGGTAAGGCTCTACCACTTGATATACGAAACCCTAATAACAACAGAACAGATTCAAAGACAACCAGGAACCACGATCATGTAAAGGAATAAAAGTATTGTGTAAGAGTCAATCGCATTTCCTTTACAAAACGAAGTGATGTCAAAATCGTGTTACAAACAAAGGCTAGTCCAATTTATCAAAAACGGGATGTTAGAGGTGAGATGTTATTGACAAACGGTGACCGAGTCCTATTCAGTTTATACAATTTGGCCTCGAAGTTAAAGGAACACAGTAAGATCAAAATACCTGCGTTGAAAATGGAAGTAAACAAATCTTACACTCAAAAAGAATTTAATATATTACATATTACTTACTGACGCCAATCACGTTATATGTAAAATCATTTGTCCCAGCTGACATACTAAAACTTTTTTAAATTTGGACGGTTGACTTATTTTATTATGTAGAACATAAGCTAAGAAAGGCGTTTTAATATAATACCTGAATTGGTTGCAAGTTTGGGTCAATAAAATAGAATTTAGTACAGACAAAGTCGCATTTAACATATACATTTTTGTATTTACTGTTTAGAATCTAATTGGTTCATTGAATTGGCTTTGCCCAGTCATTGTTAGGACAACAAAGTCAAATATTAGCAAGGGAAGATCTTCAGTAAATATTAGCCGTCTTTGCGTTAATGGGCGCAATGAGTCTGTGTAATCAAATGTATACAATCCTCGTACACCTCAAAGACTTAAGCACTCTATGAAAATAAGGATAATTGTCCTCTTATTAAGTGATTTATTTTGTGCTAAATTATATAAAACATTTATAGTGTTTTATAATATTATGTCCACTTGTACATCTTCTTGGCTGTGGTTTATGTTTATCAATTTATTCAATACAATAAAATAGGTTGGTAAGTATATTCGCTAAAGATCAGAAAGCATCACCATCAGCGTGTTGCAGTCCACTGCTGGATGTAGGCCTCTCTTGTGGCACGCCACTTTTTCGGAACTTCACGTAAACTATGTATATTGTTATGCCTTTTCCGTAGGATGGGATAGTTGGGTCTTTCAAAAATTAATAAAACAAATGTTACTCACAAACAAGGTATCTTCTTTCTATTCAGTGCACCAGATAACTCAACTTATTTATTAAAATGAATACCGTCGAGCAGACAAAAGCTGATATTGTGTGTATTTTATAAAAACAACCGCAGCCCTAGGCACATAATTATGTATATAAATATTAAATAAGCGTAACAATGTATTACACAAGGTATGGGTTCATTTGGGAACCGAACCCACGATACCCGATGCTGTTCTCCCATCCGTGCATGGGAAGGGGAAAATATTGTAGCATATATTCATTGTTATATTCAGCTTTATAGAAACCGGGATCAGTATCGAGATAATTAAAATCACCTCACCTGTTGTTAATTTGGCATTTCATTGTGATCCCGGTAATCTAAATAAATTTGAAATCTTGAAAGTTATTATGACATGGTACATATTGTCTATTTTATTTGTTGTCTACATGTATTTGAAAAGTTAGTAAAGGTTGTTCAATGGTGATGTCATAAAGATTAAAAGATGTACCGCTCGTCCCCAGCTACGCTTAATTTGCCATTTTTTGCGATCCTGTGAACATTTTGGGAAACAACAACAAACAAACAAGAAGGGAACATACCAAATTTGAGCTTCTCGCTCCCAATAGTTTAAGCTGGGCATTATCTGTCAGTGAGTCAGTAACGCAAGAATTTGATATAATTATTATATTAGAAAGTAATTTAATAATTATACATCTGTATAATTATTAAATTACTTGGATAAAGCCAGGACCAAACCAACGCGTTCAGCTTGCGTCCGCGGTGGCGTGCGCGGTGGCGATCAGATGTTGTGTACGAACATATAGCGCGGTGTTCACATCTACGCGTCCTCGGATTGCAAGCGGCGTCCGGTGCAGCGTCTGCACGCGGCGGTGGCGATCAGATCGCGCTTGTTGCGTTAGGACGCTGCACGCAGCTATTATTTGTTGAGGAAACTGTGTTTTTGTAGATTTTAAGTATGGTGGAAACGGAAGAAATTATAAATTAATTCCACAAATACCCATTGTTGTCTGATACGTCTCATTCTGATAAGGCGTTATCGAATGATGGTAGGTATTTACTTCACTGGCACTGTATGTCATACCCACCTCAAGTTCACTTCTTGTTCCTCGTAGTCTTCAATAATAGCAGACAGAAGTAAAACTTCTTCAATTTCACTATCTGTATCAGACAGCATTTTAGTGACGCGACTACAGCCTGGTGAACGCCTGAACGAACGCGACAGTGTGCAAAACTTTTGCACGCGCAATAATCGCCACCGCGCACGCCACCGCGGACGCGAGCTGAACGCGTTGGTTTGATCCTGGCTTCAATCAACCTAAATTATGCATTGAGTGCGTTCATAGGAATATAATATTTTGTTGTAAGTTTAATATAGTTGATATAATATACAGTACATTATATGTGTATATGAAATTCTTGCGTTGCTGACTGACTGACAGATACCGTCCAGCTGAACGCCAGTCCAGTTACGCCTGCACTTTTAAACGTGTGGGCAAAGCTGTTGGCATCCCTTAGTGAATACACAAATGGCATTTTTTTATGATTATATATATTTTTTTTATTTAACCTATGTTGTCCCACTGCTGGGCAAAGGTCTCCCTTACACTCCTCCAAGCATCCCTATTTTCTGCCAAATTGGGCCAGTCTCTGTCAAAATTGTCTAGATCATCACGCCATCGTTTTCGTGTTCGAAGCACTAAATAAACATAAATAGATAACACTTACAGGTGGTAAAAGTACAGCTGACATCAAGTTGTGTCAATCTTCAGGTCCATCTTTCCGAGTAGCAAAGGGTGTTAAGCAGGGTGACCCCTTCTCTCCTAAACTGTTCACGTGCGTTTTAGAAGAGCTCTTCAAGACCTTGGCAGAATCATGGGCAAGCGCGTGCATCGTTGTTGGTGATAAAAGAGGCTTACTAATCTCAGGTTTGCAGACGACATCGTTTTATTTGCGCCAACAGCAATAGACCTTCAACAAATGCTCGAAGATCTAAGAAAGGTGAGCATTGAGGTTGGACTTGTAATGAATCGTTCAAAGACCCAGGTTATGACCAACAGCAGTAAACGTAGGATCGAGGTTGATGGGCAGGAAATACAGTATGTCGACGAGTATACCTACTTGGGCCAGATAGTGTCTTTCGAAAACAGGAAAGGACGAGAAATCGATCGTCGAATCGAGAATGTCTGGAAAGCCTACTGGTCCATGAAAGAGTTCATGAAGGGTAACCTTCCAATAGCACTAAAACGCAAACTCGTCGATATGTGCATTCTGCCCATCCTAACCTACGGTGCTCAGACCTGTTCCTTAACCGAACTTCAAAGGTCCAGCCTCAAGGTTTCTCAAAGAGCAATGGAGCGCAGTTTTCTCGGATATAAGAGGGTTGATCGAGTGCAAAATGCCATTCTGCGATCAGTGACGGGTGTTACTGATGTGGGACGGAAGACTGCCAACCTAAAATGGGATTGGGCGGGCCACGTGATCCGGATGCATCCTAGCCGATAGGCGAAGATCGTCACGCAATGGGTGCCGCTAGACGGGCGGCGGAAAAGAGGCAGATTATATAAATTAAATAATGATATTTGCCACGTTTTATTTTGGGAAGTTTGAGATGCTCACCCAGGTAAGTAATCAAAAGAAAATAAAGATATTCAGTTTGCTTCTATAGAGTGATTACAATACTTACAAATAAGTAACATTTATTTTATTTACTTTTCATAATTATTATTTCCCCTTTTGCTTTTTTATAGTTTAGGATAGTTTAGTTATATGATTAGTCTTATTTTATTGTACATAATTATGTTACTTCTACTTATAAACTGAGTAACATTTACATAAGTACCCGCGCTGCCCGACTTCATCTCAATATACTTAGCATCAGTTTATTTGCTCCCCCATTCATCGTATTTGCTCATCCATCATTCGATTAATCATATACGTCAATCTCAATACATATTATGTGTTCACATTGCAATTAGTCTGCAAATTATTCAATTATGGTTATCCATAGACGGCATATGAAAAGAGCTCTCACAGACATTTACTTTCACTACAAGTTTGGTACGACAGTAGCAAGTGCACATTCACTTTTAAATATATTTTGTCAACCTACAAGACCCAGCTACGCCATAAATTGTGATCGTAAAACCTGTGTGACTAATTTACTGACCCCTGGCTTACAAGATTAGAGAAAACATTCAACTGTTACAAAGAAGTATTTTCACAATTTTATCGTAAAACAAGGAGAACAGTTGGGCCATTATCGTCCATTTAGTTCACTTAGCTTGTGTGGCTACTGTTTAATAAGAAACCTAGGTACACTTCTTGGCCAAACAGAGTGCATGGTTTCCATTTACGAGACCACCGTGACTAAACACCCATCCGAAGACTCATTTATTATTGTGTATATATTACAAACTTCTTGCGTTACTGACTTGACAGACAAGCTACAGCTAAAACTATTAGGTGCAAGAAACTGAAATTTGCCATGTATGTTCCTTGAGGTAGGGTAGGTAGGAGCAAGAAGGAGTGCTGCGAAATTACCACGGGATCGGGCAGAAACAGTCACATTAAATAGTAAGTGCGGGCGTAGCTATGAGCATTCTCTAGTCTATACATCTATACATATAAATACAATTGAAGTGTCTGTTTGTAATATTAAAATAACTGCTTTTTACTAAATGCATATGGATGTATACACGGTACACCTACCGGAATGACATTTTTTTAAATTTTTGTCTGTCTGTCTATTTGTTCTCGCTAATCTCTGGAACCAATTTTGACGGGACTTTCTATAAGCATGGATAGCTGATGTACCAAGGAGTAACTTAGGCTATAAATTAGCCGTGTACGCGAATTAGTTCCCTCAGGACGCGGGTGAAACCGCGGGAAAAGGCTACTCTAATATAAATTCATCTAATTCCTAGCTGAGTGAATTTCTAGTCTTGTTCCCACCAGTTTAATTAAAAGTGTACTTTGTTTATATTAAAGTTAATCTTAATTATTCAAGCTAAGTGCGAAGTATACTCACGTCTCTGTTAGAGTGCCTAGGTATTTGAGTTGTGAAAGCTTTCATATTTTGTACTTTATGTTAGCATTGTATAGCAGCGATAGCCCGGGGGATTTCTCGGGCTAAATAGAAACATTTGTAGTGGGTTTCGCCTCGACGGGTCTGTGACATGTACGTTAATCAATGTCAACGACTTGCGGTGACGACATTGCTGGTCGATGCTTACAACTTTTGGAATCAAAACTGATCACGAATATATGGTAGCTGTACTAGTAGTTAATTATTGGTATAATTTACAATCACTTACTTTTGAATCACTTCGACGCCACACAGTTCTGGCGCAAACTCCGTTCATTAGTATTGAACTTCTAATTTTGATCATCTACTTTTGCTGTTGACTGTACGTTCATCAGTGTCAACGACTTGCGGTGACGACATTGCTGGTCGATGCTTACAACTTTTGGAATCAAAACTGATCACGAATATATGGCAGCTGTACTAGTAGTTAATTATTGGTATAATTTACAATCACTTACTTTTGAATCACTTCGACGCCACACAGTTCTGGCGCAAACTCCGTTCATTAGTATTGAACTTCTAATTTTGATCATCTACTTTTGCTGTTGACTGTACGTTCATCAGTGTCAACGACTTGCGGTGACGACATTGCTGGTCGATATATACAGCTGGCAAAAGTGTTATTACTTGGGCACGATTTGAATATTAATAGCATCGGTGATTATATTAATGGTATTTACTTGATTTTAAGACTAAATCTGATGAAACTGCTGTTTTCTTGTAATGTCCTAATGTTCCAAATGAGAGAGGGTCAGACAGTAACTAGATTAAAAGCTTTGGAACAGGATCATTATTTATCATTATAGCCTATTTCCTTTACTATACTCGTTTATACACCGTATGAGTATTATACATCGAACGTATGTTCTTCTATTCATCACTCTAAAAGATATTTGTTCGTTTGTTTTACACAATCCTACTAGGTACTATGAAAAACGCAAAATTTTGGGTTAAGGTGCAACCGCTAGTCAAAACAAGGATTTTCATATTACTACAAATTCACAGCAAAAACAACCAGCTCTCCATATCTTTACAGTAATTGAAACTGGCAGCAGTTACACATCATATACTATTCGATTGGAGCAACAGAGATTTTCCATTTTATTTTCCTTGCGTATACTTAAGGTATTCGGAAGAACTTTTCTTTTCCCACAAGGCTGTACCTACATATTGGAATCCTTTATCGATAATTTGATTTGTTCGTTTAATTTTCGTATAACCGTATCCATTAATATACCTAAAGGTAAACGTGTACTTTAGGTAGTAGGTCGTGCACATCGCACAGTGTGTTTTTTAAATCGTGCTAGGGATCGATATCGACGCATTTTATAAGCTTAGACGCTGTTGTTTTATTATATGGCTACGATAGACTAGACTTTGCCCACAGTTTCGCTCGTGTGAGTGTAGGTTATTGCAACTAAATGTAGTAAGTATTTGTTATTCAAAGGTATAAATATATTACTACATATTACTATTAATTCTTTTGCTTATAATAATACCAAGAATATGTAAAACGAAAATTCTTAATAAGGCTCGCGTTAAAAGATGACGGCCATAAAATAAATTTCCATGCGCGAAAGTGTTTGTTACGACATATGTACTTCTCTATGTTATGTATCCTCCATGCAATAGCTAATGTTCCCTTTCTGAATTTTATACATAAATATTGGTAGTTATCTGGAATAATAAGATTTTGTAATGTTACAAAAAATAATTTATGCCCAAAGATAGATACATTTTGATATTTAAAATAGATATTACAGTAGAATTATCCATTTAACATAGCACTGATAGGTAAACTTTGGCCTCAGGGGAAAGACTAGGATTAATACAAAAACCTAAGTTTCTACATCGAGGCACTTTCATAGTTGAACAAAATCGTTACGAACTTCGTCCCGTGTGCAGTCTACCGATTTTGCTTTTATTCGTTTCGTTCTGTTACGTCACCTCCAAGTGTGCAGTTCTTTTACATGTTACCGTTAATGTAGAATCTCACTTTCTTCCTTAAACGGCATAAACTGGAAAATAAGTGCAAGGTTAGGTCTACGACAATAGTTTTGAGAAATCTTCCATAATTATGTAATTTGCAATCATGCACATTAAGCTGTAAAAAATATCTCGAGGGATATCGTCTTTTGAGTACATTATGGAGAACTATCATATCTGAGAGTTCTGCACAATGCACTCGAAAGACGTAAAATCTGCTAACCAGCACTAAGCCAATATGTCTGTGTGCTATGTGTGCAGCGGGCTATGGTCCGACTCTTTTCATTATCTGAAACCAGAAGTGGGACAGATTATAAAACAAGCCTGATTATGATGATGGCATTGACTATAAGCAGATATTTTTGACTGCCATTGAAAGATCTGGGCTGTTAAGATTTTGATAAAATGTTATGTGTATGCTTTTTGAGTAGGTTTTGACTCGATTTGACAAATTATTCGTTTTTTACGGTGCAACTACCGCCTGCTCGCCGGTATCAAATGGCGTAAATTGCTATACCATTTGGCTCCAGCACGACAATCGAAAAGCGGCAAAAAGAAATCACCACAAGACTTATTTAGGGGCAATTTTACCCTTTTAGTTAAAACTGGAACATTTTCAACCTGTAACCAAAGCTAAAACAAACGTCATAGGGCAAATATTATTTTTCCTTTAAGATGTCTTTCACAACACATTATTTGCGCAACGCAACCCATTTAATATGCGCAAGTCAGCCACCCTTTATTATACGCGTTCAAAAGCGCCGTTCATTTGACAGTAGACACACAATTACATCTGCATATCTACCGCATTGAGTAAATGACTAGCATAGCAGAAGTACATTGTTCGTACGTTCACACAGGGATTCAATTACGATGCACTCGGCAGCGGCGCTCGGCATTGAGACATATTATAAGCAAGTGTGAACTCTTAGTAAGGTTAACTATTCCACACCGCACTAAAATGCGGTCGCAGAACAAATGTGATGGCCTTAAATACTTGTACGAAGTTTCATTACTTGCTGTACAGACTCTGAATTTATTGTTCTGAAAATCTACGAAGTATTGCATAAAAGTAGATTGCATTTAAAACAGGAGAAGCATTTCGAGTATCTGTTAGAATAGAATAAGTAAGGAAATATTTTTTCAAATTATCAGCTATTTAATGGCCATTGACAAGTTTTTAGGGATGTGCTATAATATTCATTGTGCACTCAATTTTATGCTTTATGCAAGCATTACCTATGGGAGATTTTTGAAACTAGTTTATGAAAATTTTAATTTCGGGTAAAATAAAAGAATCGAAGTTTTGGTACTCTTAGAATGTGATCAATATGCCTAGTTCGTTATTAAAAAGGTCTCTTGAGATGAAAACACTTCGTTTTTTTTCACTCTTTGCATAAATTATCTACCTCTCATAATTTGATTTCTTAACCTTAGTCGTAACATGACATTTGCTTATAATTTTTTCACGATGCGGTGACGTGTGATGACAGTTTTTGGCACTGCATGTATCGTTCGCGCGTAATGAGAACCATCTTTACTGTATCAATGGCACCAAATTAACAGCAAATGACATATTTTTGATCCGTTTGACGTTCATACATTGGCGTACCGAATCCAAAAATAGTTTTATTCATATTTTCAGCAGAACAAGATTTAGTCATTTTTCATAAAACTGATTGATCCTCACTCATCATCATCAGACTTTAACAATCCACTGCTGGACTAGGCCTCTCCTTAGAAAGGAGGAATTGGCCTGCTATACTACGCTGGCCCAACGGGTTGGTATAGGGTTTGTATATTTTTTTTTTCTTACAGTGCTATTCTCTGCATAATTGCTCCCTTTGTCGGCTCTTACGACACCCATGGGATGATATGGGGTGGTGAAATTCCGTATTCTTAATCCGTCACTACACAGACAGCCTCTAAAACCACTCATAAAACCCCTCTGGGGCAGTCTTCCAATCATGACCACATCATGAGACTAACGCAATCTCAGAGGGCAGAGTAACAGCTTTCAAACATCACCTGTATCTTGTGATATATTTATATATAACAGGATCAGGGCAACTTTGTGGCGAGCTGAATGTGTGTGGCGACAGTGCGGTCCCGAATGCTTCAGAGTGTCGGTCAGAGCCTTGTCTCCGGCTTGCCTTTATTGGCTGGTTCGAGTGGATTACCAAGAGCGCCTGCAGGACCCTCGACTCTGGCTTGCCTTGTTGGCTGGCCAGAGGGAAGCCGCAAGAGTTATTTGCTCGGGGATGAAAGTATCATTGTCAAGGGCGTTATTACGGGGAAACCCGCTCCGGGCCTCCGTCGTCACGAGGCCCACGATGGCGAAACCGGTGCCGCACCGCTCGACACCTCTAGCCACTCGCACCGGTGTTGCCCTCTGGCTACCTTTATGGCAGAGTTTGTTTGCTTTGGGCGGCTGCTTAGAGAGGGCCCATCTAGTGAGTTGGCGAATCACCACCTGCCACGCGGACGGATGCTATAGGAGTATCACTGGTAAGTGCCGTTTGTTATCTAAAGTCTCATTTACAGTCTATTTAACACCCATCCACATAATCCAATTAAATTAGGCTCCTCATCATTACAATAGTCCTACACGTGCTGGGGCTAGTCCATAGCTGTACTCAGTAGTGCAGTTGTGGAGGCTCCGCGGCATGTGTCCCATCCCATGTTAGATTAAAGTTCTCTACGGGCCTCTACACGTTGGATCCATATCCCCGTGTACGGGGACCGTGGACCGGTTATTCTTCTAACACCATGTTAGAAGAATAGCCGTGAAAAAGAGAAACTTAATAATAATATATATTTTTATTTTCAAACATTATAGTCCATAGTAGGTACAACAAATACTTAACTTACTTAACTTTACTTTACATAATTAAATGACGGTCGTTGACTCGTCATCCAATGCCACATAATAGGGCTATCTATCCTACTCGTCACAACTTTGACTAAGCTGTTGGGAGCTTACGTGCACCCGCCGCATAAGGGATGCCATCCTATTCCGCAAAATTGCATAAATGTCAGGTACAGCTGCTTCGGCAATCATTCCTGATGCGCTGCAGAATCGCGGCAGCCCCAACATCACCCTGAAGGCATTATTGTATTGGATACGCAGAGCGCTGTACGAATTCTGTGTATACTGGACACATAGTGCACACGTTTACAAGGATTGGCAGTACGCCCTGAACAATGTGATTTTAACATCTCTTGTACAGCGTTAATATAATTGATACAATGTATTGAAATAAAGTAAAGTTCAAGTGAATGATGGCATGCAATTATAGCAGAACCACGTTAATACGGAGCTCTTTTGTCTGGATTCGAGATAATCCAGAAAACTACGCTTGAGTTCGTTGCAAAATTTTTACTCAGCGTGAAAATAATTAACGAATAAAAATATATTTTAAGCTACTGGAAAATTTGCTACGTAACGTGTATCTATTTATAATTATAATAAGGCTTCGTGACTTGTGAATTTTAAAAAAATATATCAGAACGTTGCGAGTGAGATATATTATAGAGGCAAAACATTGAAAGCAACAATTTGATCTAATCTGATCGAAAGGATTCGTATATTTAAACATTTCATGTAAGACATAACATCTCTCTTTGAGCAAACACAGCCTGATTGCCTCACGCTTGAACTCTGGCACTGCCTATACACAGATGTAACCACGGTAACGCTTGTTTCTATTTACCAATGATGTTGGTACTAAATATATAAATATGTATTTAATATTACAATCTCCATTTCGAAGTTATTAATACCCCAACCGTGCGTTCTCAAACAAAACATTAGGTATCGTTTAGAGTCATTTTGTTTTTAATTCATTCGATTTACTTCGTCATTGGAGCAAGTGATTTGTTTGGCCCAGTTTCAGTTTCATTATTTACGGCTAACGACTTTTATTAACAACGTTATGAAGATTTACGATGGCACACCCGAACTCGATCGCCAATGTAATAATAAATCAGTATATCAGATTGGGAAGCTGTTTGACGGAATGAGTCCTCCAGGGTTTAAGCGCTTTGACAAAATGACTTTTTATCAGGATGCGTTTCATTCTCCTTGATTTTCCACAAATCTCTTTATTTTATCTCTTTTTTTTAAAGACAGCTCCCGCACTAGTACCAAATCCTGTGTCACGGGGGACATTACAAAGTTACAACTAACGGACACAATGAAAACCAATACTCGAAACAACAATATTTATGAAACACACAAAGTATTGTCTTGTGTGGTGATCGAACCCACAACACTCGGCGCATTGTCGCTGCGGCGAGGCGGCCACTTAGAATACTACGCTAACCACGCACTTGCAAAGCGTTATTGTATCGTCATAAAATCATTGCTAGTACTACTAGATCACTCATACTCGATCACACATACGCAACTGGTCTTATTCCAATTCGTACACTCTAGTATTACAATCTATCTACTTCTATGTACCGTTTGATGAGTAACGACGGTTTCAGGTCACGGATTTAGTCTTGATTCTTCGTGCTTTACTTGTCTATACCAACCTCAGTGAATATGACTAGACTTTATAAAGAAAGTTTTTTGTTTTTCAAATTTGAAATTTATCCAAACTTATTTGAAGGAGGTGCTTCACAAAATTAGCAACAGTCTTTGTAAAAGAACATTGAGGCTAGAACTAAACTTAAAACTGTATTTCTTTGGGAAAAATAATCTGTTTTATTCTTTTCTACTTACAATAAATTATGATGGTTAATGAATCTCAAGTAAAATCCTTAGTAGCGTTAGTGTCTCACGATATTTACAAGTCGAATGCATTATAAATTTATAAAATAACGTCATAAATTAAGAATTTTAATTAAAAAAGCTTATAGATTTCTCATCATACTCCTGCACGATATAGTCCTAATAATAATATAGTATCTAATAGCACGCCACTGAGCTCTATTATGTAATTTCGATCATTTGTTTCACATTAAGTAATCAATTAATTCTGCAATTAAATAGCAGAGTGTGAGGTACGTACATCATACATCTTACACGTACGTATAGGTACCTACATCATGTATAAACAGCCTAATATACTGTAACACAATTCAAACGTTCACACATACAGCGTCCATGATTTTAATGACATTGTTATTTAGTAGTGTTATGTTGATGGTACTATAGGTAGGCTACAATTTAGTGACTCAATTATCAGGGTAATAAAGTAGTTGAAATTGAATAGCTGGAGCAATGTAGTTTGATCAGTTGATGTAATAGTTAACGCGGTATGTCAGTAAAACTACTTATCAATACATTTTATTCTGATTTCACTGTGTATACATGTTATAAAATGAAGTTCCCTTTCTTTCCTGTTTGTCTGTATGAACGATATAAACACAAGAACTACCGAACCGATGTCTGTACAGTTTTCACGAATAGATAGTGATTCCTGAGGATGGTTAAGGTGTAACATCACCAGGGTGCAACCGCAGGCGAAGTCGAGCATAAATTATAAATTACTGTGGCAAATGTTAATTACTGCTTGAACCTCTATTCTTTGATATTCGTTACTAAGGAATCAGTACCCTCGAAAATTATACAGTGACACTAGTCTATATTAAACCTAGCTACTTCGCTCCGTCCACAACGTAATATTCTATCATGTCTGGTTAGATTAAAAACGTAACCTGGGCTAAGCTTGCATCCGTGATAACACTAGGGCGAGGATTATAATTATAAATGAATAAATTAATTTAGAACGAAAGTTACACGATGTTACCTGTCAATAATTCTACTGGATTGTCAGATAGTGGTAAATGAAGCCCTAAGCGTGGTAATCGATTTCACTTCCAAAATAACAAATATTGTTATTATGTTATGTCGATTACTAAATCAATCTTGAAACGTTTTGTTGGACGCAGATTGTTTTGTTTGGGTGCTTGTACACGGCGCATGTAGCTTGAGCATGTTGAGGCACTTGCGCGGGTTACATGCACCGTTAACATATCGTTTTAAAACAATGTGCGGGTCCAGCGACTCGAGCATGTACCAAAGCGAGCCACCCGCGCAAGTAATTCGCGTGCTCTGCGACGGGCGCGGGTCACTCGCGCATGTTATCTGCTAAAATTACATTTTTAACATATGATTTTAAAATAATTTTCGTTCTTCGAGACATTTGACGCGATTCAAGTCATAAAGCTACCGCACGCATAGCATGCACATGTAGCTCTTGACCACGAACAAATAACTTGTACATAGGTACAGCTTGCGCAAGTAGCCCGCGTCTTTACTTGCTCCAGTTATTTGCACCATGTACAAGTACAAGCGAGTAACTTGATCAAGTAGCTTGCGCATATTACGCACGCGTGTAACCCGCACCTTTACTTGCTCCAGCTACATGCACCGTGTAGGAGCACCCTTTCTCGCTTCTGGCAATAAACTATGAGGTAACAAGTTAGTTGTTTTGTGTTTGTACTTCAGTTAAATCAAACAACTTTGTGGTCAGGATTGCAAATAACCCGTTTATAAGTATCCTAACCTTTCATTTTGCTTCTAAAGGCCAATTCTCGTATTTAACAGACACTGACACTGAATTTTGACTGAATTGCGATTAAATTTTGAATTGACTCACAATTGGTATTCTGCTACACTTAATCTCCTTACAGTATAATTTCGATATAATCAATTTATAATCTCTTGTTGATCTCAGAGGTAATTTCAAAAACTCAAAAACAAAAACATGAATTTTGCCATTGTATGGGAAAATACATTAATAGGAATGGTAATTGGATGCCAATACGTTTCCATGCCAAATTAAAATTAATATACAACTAAGTAATAAAATTTCGGTAAGTAAATATATTGGTTCCTTGGATCGTGTGGATCATTTTCAATAGGTATTCAATAATTTTAGATGAAAATAGAACATTAAAAAAATATGGGTGTTTTGATTATGCCGCAAAATTACCCCACGCATCACGCAACGAACGAAACGTCAAAATGTCAATCTTATATTTTGCGTAGGGCTTATAGTAATATAGTGTAAGGTTTTGAATTTTTGATTTGCGCGAAACTTGTTTATTATTTATTTTTAAAAGTTTGAAACAACTTTGGAGATGTCGCTTAAAGTTACTATTAAGTACCTACATAGTTCAGTTATATTATGTACGATGGTATCATAGTGCAAAAATTAGAAATACCTTACCTGCTCTACTAATAATTAGCAGAATACCGTTCACACTAGTTCACACTTGGTTCAACTTTCGGTGTAGTCCCGATCTCATTCAAGTGTCAGTTAAGTTACGAGAATACCATTTATGACGCCGAGACTAGATTGATATTGGAATTTGAACAAATATAATTATCAGAATTGGCCTTCTGGTTTGTTGCTGGTCTTGAATATATTTACTGCTGCCTGTGGTTGAATAATCGATCTATATTAAGTGATGGTTATCGTTACTAATTCACAGGAATGCCTAAAATTTATATGCATGTGAAGGGTCGTAATGAATGTATGAGTGTAGGCTTCTCTGTAATGTATGTACGACTCTACATGTGTGTGTAGAGGCGGCTGCGCCAGAAGAGAATAAATGCAGTTTAAGTGAACACGTTTGAAATACTTTCATTTCATATCCCTATATACGCACTTACATATACACACACTCTTTCCCTAAAGTCGGTTTATTATAATAATTGTATTGTATTATCACTACATAGTATAAAACAAAGTCTGCCTTCTGTTTGTCGGTCCCTATGTATGCTTAAATCCTTAAAACTACACAACGGATTTTAATGCGGTTTTTTTAACAGATACAAAGAATGACTTAAGAAAAAGGTTTATATGTATAATACATATATGGCGGTACAAAAGTTCACCGGGTCAGTTAGTTTAGTATAATTTTATGTAAGTTTGTACTCACATAATACGAGCTACGACAAAGGAGTAGTATTTAAAAAATTCAGTAGGAGCAATGTGAAGGAGTACCTTTAATATAAAAGAATACAATCCTATAACATATTCATTACCTATTCACTAAGAATTACCGTCGCATACAAATGTCCAAAAAACTAAAAATGTCATCCGAATTAAAGATCAAAGTCGATCGTTGACCTGTGATATTGTTTAGCGGATTTCGGGTCAGTTGGGACATTTCATATTTACACTTGTATTTTATAAATTTAAAATTAAAATGATCGGCTCATTTCTTTATTACTTGCTATTTATAAATCATGGTGCTGTCAGTCAGTCAGTTCAGTGATCCTGGTTCGCTTGGCAATATTATAGTCTAACATTGCCAGCACCCAGACGTTATAAGAAATGCTTGTCGTACCGTAGCCAAGCGTGCTACGCCTTAGCTTCAGTGAGCTACGCCGTAGCATATCGTCGTTGCGCGTGCTCAAGTCGCTATGTGCTTTTTACATACTTTACAGGAGACGTAAAAAACTGATTTTCTCGAAAAATTATCAGAGTATTCAAATAATTTATGTAAACTTTAACACATACAACAAAATTACGTAGTTGTATATTACTTTTAAATATATAACATTAATAATAATGCTTTATTTAAACATAATGGGCAAAATTGACACATAGAGTTATTTATTTGAGTCGTAAATACATGCTTTGTGCAATTAGAGCACATAACTACTTTATAATTCTATGGAATCTTCAAGAAAATACCTCTACAATGACACATAGCTATTTTTAGATAGAAATCTTTATTAATAAAGTAAATAAAAAACGATAGCAGCTTTTGTATTCAAATGACATTATAAGTTTATTGAATTAAACAAAACTAATTGTTATTAGATCAACGATGGGACATTATTAATGAATCAAATTGTTGTAAAATAGGTGGTAATCACGGTGTATGTATTGCTTTAAACTCTGTAAGTTATTAAAGGATAATGGCAGATCTCCATACATCAAAATGTCTGAAATTAAACTGAAGTGAACAGTAATAAAAAATAATCAATAAATTGTAACAGAGTCTATAAATTATTCTATTTTCACTCAGGAAAGGCGGAACAAAAGATATCGGTGTTTGAATTTTGAGTTAAGAATGAACAATGTAGGTAAAAGGAAAGTTATAGTATGACAGTTAAACAATGTAGGTAGGTACGTTTGAATTATCAAATGACATTTATGTCAGATTGACATCAAAATTCAGAAGTATTTTGTAGCATCTAACTGTCACAGCCAAAGACAAAAGGAGAGCTGCACATTTTAAATCGATTTTATGTGAAATCGATACAACATTAAATCGATGCTGTTACGTTTTTATTTGATTTGAACGTTGTTTTGCTTCAAAAATGTTAGCTTATTGATATAATGTTGATTAAATATTAGATAACTGCATTTTAAACCAAACCAACTCTATAAAGGTTAAACGTATCGATTACTTATTTGATAATCGATACGGATATAGCACTCACGTCTATTCCTGTCACACCATTGTCTATGGCAACAATCAAATAATAAAGTATTCGTAATCAATTGGAATGATTTTTATCATCATAAAATACTCTAGCTTTAACGAGACAAAGTGAAAATATTAAAAATCGTGGAAAAAAAGCAATTTGTTTTCTTCATATGAATTTTAAGGTTGCCACAACAAACCCAGACCAAACCAATTTTATATGGCCCATCATAAAGGCATATAGGTTCCCTTATGGGTGCCGTATTTGTTAGTACTTAGTTTGTACTTCACATTACCGTTTAAATACAGAAGTCCTCTTATGTCTGTTACCGTTGCATCGCCGATTTTTCTTCCAGGTCTTATACTTGAAAAACCACCAGGTACATCCTCATAATTAAAAAAAATTAATGCTCTAGCAGCTTCTGAAAGCTGGCGGCGCACCTTCCGTGGAAATGCTCCGGCATAATCAAGAGCAAAACGCCACAGGCATGGCACAGAAGTTTAGCGGTGCTTTTCGTCAAGAAGGGTGACAAAACCCTTTTGAAGAACTACAGAGCCATCTTACTTCTGAGTCACGTCTATAAATTGTTTTCTAGGGTCATCGCGAATCGTCTCGAGAGGAAGCCGGATTTCGTAAATGCTATAGTACCATAGACCACATACATACGCTGCGGCAGGTTATACAGAAGGAGGAGTATAACAGCTCTATGCTTGGTGTTTGTGGACTATGAGAAAACCTGTTATTCGATGCAAACCTGGGGAGTACTGCAGTCTCTCCAACGGTGGCACCGTTGGAGAGACTGCAGTACTCCCTTTTATGTTAGCAGTACCCATTATGTTACGCTATAATACTTTTCATGTTAAAAACGACATGTAATGAGCAATCACTTCGGCAAAACTATCTATGTGACGCTCGACCTGTGCGTTTCGTGATCGAGTGAATCCGAACTTGACCAAAGAACACGCTATGTGCAGTGAAGCACATCTTCGGGCGCAAACTTTGCTTCCACTTTAGTAAACTTATTTTAGCTATGTGAATTAAAACACTAAGCGTGTTGACATGGAACATTCGATGTATGATTGCCACATAGCTACTTTCCGTAACTCTTTAAATATTGCAGTTATCACATAACTGTTCTTAAAGTATGTGTGTATTTAGATAACGTTTAAAACTGCATCAAAAACCGAAAATAACAAAAAAACACATAGCGACTTTTGCACGCGCAACGACGATATGAGAGCTATGGATTCATGTCACATCATCGACTATTCAATTACCAATTTACTGTAGGCTTCACCTTCTCACCACTATATAACTAAATGTAGAAGTAATTAATTGTACTGCAAACTAGCAAGGCCCAAAACATGCATCTTCATACTGCGATAATCCTTACTAAATTCTCAAATGTAGAAGAATGGTATACAAAACTCCTTCCTAATAAAATAAAATACATACATTCAATGTGCGCCACAAATTTTATTTCATTCAATGGATACTGCAAAGTTAAAGCTGTAGCATTTTCGTGGATGCATTTCACAACGTTTTGAATCGTATTCATTGAATGGGTGCTTCTCCTTCTGAGGTGGATAGGACTGGTGAATTTTGACTTACGTATAAAATCTGAGTGTTGGTTTAAGTCATTACTCACATGGCTTGACAGTGTTATCGGCTTAAAATTTGGTCATACACAGGTATATTAGATATTATAGATATTTATGTGGCTGTAGATATTTCTCAAACTTTAGCGCTTTTTGAAAGACAGGTATGTATATATTTAAAAAGCTATTATTGGGACTGTTGGGCAGGTAAGTTCTAGAATGGGGGATCCACGTATTGACTGATAATAGGAGTCTATTGTTAGCGACCACGTCTCAGCTCCGATTTAATATTAACTGACAGTGCTGTCGCAAGATAGTTGTAAGCGTAATAAATAGACAGAGCAATGTATTTTTATGTCCCGTATCGATTTGTATATTCATTTATCACATTATACCATCCAGGCAAACAGATAAAATATCATAATCCTAGCTGCCCTTTTATATTTAGCATAACAACATTTCATATAAACTAAATAATATTGTATAGTACGCAGTTATACAGCTCCACTTAGACATCAAATTCTAAGTATAAAGTATAACAAACTACCAATGCGACCACACAAGTCCATTACATTACATTACATGGTCGTTAAAGCATTACTTTCAGCTGGCGGGTAAAATCACCATATTATGTACAAAAAACAGAAAACGAGGTATTATAACAATTCATGTTAGCGTCTACATTTTACACAACATAAGCCAGTGCACTTTGGTGTGCGCTGATGGCCGGAGCTTTATCATAAAAAATTGCTTGTGCAGGCGCCTGGTTGTCGGCTTATTAACTATAATGCGAGTACTGCTACCTCTATGAGAGGGTTTATCTCGTTTACCGCCGTAACCAGCTTACTTATCTGTTATGGCTATCTGAATTTATACGCAATATTTTGTTAACAGGAAGCTGAAAGTTCATGCTACTTAAATAAATGCGAAAGTTTCGTAGGATGGATGGATATTTGTTACTCTTTCACGCAAAAACTACAGAATATATATTTGCTGGCACTTGGCAGTAACATACATCAGTACACAGGCATATTTTTACGGAAGTCTACGGCCTTGTTTACAGAGCCATGGACAGAAACTAGGTATACATTTATACGTAGATAATAATAATTTGTGTGTTCTGCTCGTCAGTAAAAGGCCAAAAAAAATGTATTACTATAATACAATCTATCACGAAAATTGTTTACCTGTCATACAGTACACAAAACAGCGATCCTCATAAAATGCGGTACGAGGCAGTATTAAAAGCATGCATAATAGAATAAAGCCGATGATTGTAATGATCCGCCGGCCTGGAAGCTGGTAATTCATTTACTCAGGCCCGGGGCTAACGAAAACATAGCAACGTTCTCGACTTGACTCATGTAAAATGTAAAATCTACATCAAACGATATCTTCATGTAAGTAAAAGTACTACGTAAATATAGAATTCATGTTCCATTCAAAAAATGAAATGATGTCTGAAAAGCGTTACGTTCTGATTGATTTATTTTTCTTTATAACAAATGTGAAATAGAACGACCCTTCCGTACGACCAATCAGCATCTCATTCGCTGACTAGCTACAGTATATAAAAGGTTAGAATAATTTCCGATAAGAGACGCAAAGTCAAACACTTTAAATCCGAAACCATTTTAGGCTTCAACTAAAAACTTAAATGTTTAAACCTGCTCCGCTAAGTCTTGGCAATTCAGTAGCTACTGAATAAAACGCAACATCTACAGCCAAGAATTTGTCTACTTGCTAATGTACGAGAGTGAATGAATAAATCATGGTTTTTTGTTATCTGGGGAGCGAAAGCACCGAAAACGGGCACAAAAGTCTACCTTGTATATGCGCAGGTGTACGCGGGAACTGCTGACGATCTCGCTTCAAAAACATCGTATTTCCATTGAATTGAGAACTTAAAGCCAGCTTGCTTTTTTGACTTAATAGCATTACTACTATTGTACTTATTTGCTAAGATTGTGTCAAGACTGATATTGTAAAGAGAAAATATTGTTTGGTTTACGAAGGAATGTGAAACTATTCGATTTACCTTTTTTGGTACGTTAATAAGACTAACTTACAGTATCATAGGCTTCTTTTAATATTTGTCTTGTTACGCCACAGGGTTGCGTGGGCAACCCTGTGGCGAAAACATGACCACATTATCAATTTCTCTGTTAATGCAATCAATACGCCATATTAGTGACTCAGATCACGCATGGCCGTTTACTCTTCCGTGGCGTATTTACGTCTTATTGTGTGCGAACAAGTCTTTGTTGTTCTAGCGTGGTATTACCTGGACGCTTACACTAGCTTTCTGTATTACGAAACACTGTTATAAATTCAAAAGCTTTGACATATAACTTTTGTTCCTTGACTCTATCCATTTTATCCCTGAATTATGAGAATTAGTAATAACTATTGTTATAGCACGGGTGATGAAGTTGCTTTAATGGCTACATTGCCATTCAGCGCTGCGCAAAGTGTTATGGGTCTAATCCTCACAAAGTATAATACATTTGTATAATGCAAAAAATGTTCGGAAATAATCGGTTTAAGTCACGCGCGATTCAAAAATATTTCCTAGCTCGAGAGCAGTCCATTTTATACAGCCATCAAATACTTATATCATAGATATCGAAGGCCCAGAATGCTTGCTCAGTCCTTCATTCCAAAGGCGTAATGTGTAACACAGTAACCATCACAGGTGTTTTTAAATCACAGTATTTACTGACAGTCCATCCTCCGCCTAAGAGATTTATACGTAGGGACGAACATAACATCCGCCTTACCATAATTCCCTTTCATCCCGTAAACCCGACACGTGTTCTGTATTATTAAAAACTTGTTCGTCACGGTGTTTTTTTTGTGTTGAAATTACATTTGTAACGCGTAACAGAGCGCCGGTGACATGTCGGTATGAAAGCTACTTATGTTTATGCAAAATCGTCACGGCTTTTTGTGAGGCTCTGATTCTGTCTATTGAATTTTTGTACGTTTTATGGGTTGTGTGTTAGTCAAGGGAAGATTGATATGCGGCTTTCAAATGATTATTTGTATGAACCTAGATACATAAAATTCTTGCGGCACTGATTGGCTGACAGACAACACCCAGCCATAACTAGGTATTTTAAGCTAAAATTTGACATGTGTGTTCCTTGGAAATTTTACAGGTGCACTAAGAAAGGATTTTTTAAAACGCCCACAGGATCGGGCAGATTAAAAATAAAGTGCGGGCGTAGTTGCTGGTGTCAGATTCAGGAAAGCTCCCTAGTGTAGAGACAGTTTTGATCAATAAAAGTGTTCACACATGAACATGCCATGCCATATCAGCGATATAATCCTACGTGAGTTTTTACCGCAACAATTACTGTTCGTGATTTCTATTGAATTAAGAGAAAATCACGTACATACCGCTGAGATGGCACCCTTCGCACACAGCACACAACCGTAAAGTTGTGTGTGTGTACATAGGATAAGTTTAGTATATAAGATCATGTAGTTTAAGAAATAAACCAGTCACAAGTTTAATCCGACTTTGACTCAATACCCTTCCCATACCTCTGACGGTGGCCAAGACACCTTTAGCCATCAGTACTGATCAGCTCGGTGAGTCTGTCGAGTTGGCCGTCAGAAAACCATCTCCACCATACCTAACTCCTACCCACAGTCCGTTTGCCATCATAGGTCTCCGGTGGCAGATATCCCGCACCTATCTATATAAGTATATATAAATACGTATAGTAGGGTTAGGATCTAATAGGGATTGTAGGGACAAATAGGGTTAGGTTCTAGGCGCGTACGAATCGTAGGTCTGTATCACAGCATACCACAGTAGTACCACGATAGTACGTGCCATAGGTTAGCCGCTTAGTAGTAGGTGCGTATAAGTGCTGGTGTGTATCACAGAATACCACAGAGCACCAAGCCTATACGCATTTTACGCTAGGTGCAAGTTAGGATAGGTTTAGGATACATATAGGTATAAGGATTAGGATAACTATGATAGTGTAGGTTATCAAGTTAGATTAATGCCTCATCATTTAATCACTCCCCCTGTACAGCAGGGTTAGTAGCGTAGGGCTTTTATCCCGCTGTGCATTGTGGTTTAGGAGCCCGCTGTCCAAAAAGAGACAATTATCAAATCATACTTTCTTTTGTTTAGCTTGCTACAAGTATCATTAAATTACGTCGTGATTTTATATTTACATTTAGGGCCCAGTTGGCAAAGCAAAGGCATATAACCAAGAGAAAGTACTCGCAATAAAACTCTTATCCATTATTTTCAATAGTCATAATTCACACATAGTAGTACAGCCAATTCATATAAAATATCAATATAAATTGGTTGTACTACTATTGCGATACTATATTGTGGGTAGTTTTATATTACAAGAAAGGTCTGTCTTACAACAACACAATAATCATTATTTAGCATCAACACAATTAACTAAATGTTTACCACAGGTATCTAATAAATCTCATTGATACAACTTGATCCACAGTACATTATTCTATCCTATATTACAATCCTTAACATCTCACAAACGACCAAACTACCCACAATATCAATAAGATAATGATTACACTAGGTATCTTACATTGTTTCTTAGGTGGTAAAACCAAAGAACAAGCAACACAGAATATTGAAACACAGTAGCATTAAATAGTCTGAACTATGGTTCTGACTATTTAATGCTACCGTACTCGTACCTGAGCCGTCGTCGAAGGAGAATAGGACGATCTAGTCGAGCTTGTCACTTTTATAGCTAGCTTAAACGTTATTGACAGTTTAACAACTGTCAAACGTCATGTCTGTGTTATTTAAATGCCACTGCTGTGTTACAAACATGAAATGTTTCCCTAATATCAATCCATATCTCTCACGGGCATCCTCTAGTGATAAATATATTTCAGAATAACTCACTTACGGTCAACTGATCTCAAACTAGGCAGAACTTACACTATTCAAAAAATTCCTACTTACTGGCTTTTCCTTTATTAATAAACCTGACAGGGCCACTGCAACGCCACAGAACGTGGGTTTGTTATAGACCCAGGACAATCTTGATATAGTGCAATGATTTTTCTAAAGAGTATGCAACTTTAGGACTATACACGTATATTTATCAACAGTGCACTCTTTACCTAGTTTGGGATCAAATTACAGTTTGTGAGTTAGCCTAAGACATCATAAGTATTTCATGTCGACACTTAAAATTATTTCTAACACAATCGTCTTTAAAACGAGCAAGAAATAACTTAACATATTTATTGCTTCTAAAATCTGAACGGTTAGCAACCGTAGCGAATAACATTGTTTGACAGCAGAGAGGTACATACATGCAGGTAAATTATTTGATCCCTCCATTTTACGTCGACGCTTTACAAAGACTAAACCGAAATAGGTCAAAAATTGTTACGTAGTGTGTATTTGTGACAAACAAAGCTCACTATAGTCCGTAAATCTAGCGTCACTAGCTCCCGGAACATTGACGCTCTCTGATAGATCACTACCAACTCACACTGATAACTTTGTTACTTTTTGATTTGATGAAAAACAATGCATCAAGTTGATGCAAAAGAAAAAAAGCTTATAATCTCAAAATATGAATATTGATTTTAATAAAAACTGTAAAGACAATCCTGTTATTCACAAAAATGTTAACGAGTAATTCTCAAAATCTAACTCTCAAATTATATTTCATATTTACGTGGCTAAAATGTACGTATGTTTTATCGATTAACAATATTTGATTTATAAATTTATTTTTATTACTTCATTCAATATAATTGGCCTCTGTGGTCCAGTGGAGAGCGTATGCGACTGCTGATCGGAGGTCCCGGGTTCGATTCCCGGGTCGGGCAAAAGTTTTACTGGGTTTTTCCGAATACTCAGTAGCAGCCCAGAGTCTGGTGATGTGCCCGGTAACGGCAATAGGCTCGCCCCCTATTACGTGGCACCTAAAAATTCATGGCGAAATGTGGGTGTAATATTTACACCTCTGCCTATCCCTTCAGGGATACAGGCGTAAGACTATAAATAAATAAATACAAATATTATAGGTAGGTACTCCGAATATGAAAATATTTTAAATTAAGTGTTGGGATGGACAACACTATTAAGACAATTTAAACCTTTTACAAAACAAGGTCAAAATATAACGCCAGACTTAATAGCAGAAGGAGATAAAGAGACTGACTAAATAAGCTTCTTAATTATTTCATTGAGCTAATTTATTGTTTGAACGAATTTGGGAGACAAATGTCTACGCAAAAATGTAGCATTAGTCTATATATAGTAACTTCTACACTATACAAATATATGACGAAATATGTAACTAAACTCCGAACTATAATTAGTACCTATTTGTTGTATGATAAGGCCCATTATGTTCGCGAAACGTTGGCATATGTAAGAAAAATACTAAAATATAATGCCCTAGATAATGGTGATTAACGAATGTAATATTACCTAATTACCTAACATTACGTAATCCCTAACGATACTAAGGCTGGTATATTTTTACGACGTAAAATGTTCGAGTGAATATTCATAGCTACCGCCAACCACGTCACGATATAATATCCAATTATGTCTTAAAAATAGGCCAAACTCAAACTCAAAATCCTTTATTCATTTAGATCACAAAGTGACACTTATGAACGTGAAATTTAAACATTATTACTGTATGCTTCTACATTTACTGCCACGTTCGCAAAGCAAGGGCGTAGAACCATGAGAAAGAACGGGCAATAAAACTCACGGTCACTCTTTTTCATCGCCAGGTTTTTAATAATACATAACAATTAAACTTTTGTAAGGTGCTGCAACTGTTATACCTTCTATGTTACTTGTATATATTTACTTTAAATGATACTCAAGCATAATCAAGTTAAATTTTGATGTTCATTTAGTTAGCCTTCTGAACATAGACATGGTGAAACAGGAGCATCCACTTACATTATGCACCTAACAATGCAGGCAATCCGCGCAAATGTTCAGAACCATGATGGAAATGATGAAGTTATATATAAATAAAAAAATATACCAGCCCATAAGACCGCCATTGACCAGTCATCGCAAGTAGCACCCGTTCACGAGTATGACGCATGTGCCAGCCATCGTCCCTCTCGCCATATCAGAGGGACAGGGATGACCCGACACACGACGCCACCACAAGAAATGACATTTTAGTGAGCATGACGACAACGGTATACGAACCGGCAGTAATAAAATTAACAATCTGTTGGTATACTGACCATGAACGCGAATTACCTCCATTTTCCAGATCATTAATATTAGCATAAATTTGTGAAAACGTGTGAAGAAATGCAAATGTAGTACCCATATTTAATTGACGTGATACCTTTTGAAATACAACCACCGATCCAACTGATTGAGTACAAGACAATAAAATTAAACATAATAAATAAATAGTATTTACGACATGAAAGACATCTAATGATGTGGTGGCGATTCCAAAAAACATCATCTTAATATATAAAATCCTTGCGTTACTGACTGACTGACAGACACGCTACAGCCGAAACTATTGGGCGCAGGAAGCTGAAATTTGGTATGTATGTTCCTTGGAGACCGTAGGGGTGCACTAAGAAGGGATTTCCCGAAATTCCCACGGGATCGGCCAAAACGAGTAAACTTAAAAAAAATGCAGGCGTAGCTGCTGGCGTCCTCTAGTTTACTTATATAATTTTATTGGGAATAGAATCATATTTAATTACACGTCATGAACATTTTAATATTATTTACCTATTTACCCAATAATTATGTGAATACTGAAACAGATTATTTCCAAGCGCATTTGTCATTAAGGTAATCATTTAAATTGTAATAAGCCTTTTGAATTAGGTTATTTTTAATCGTTGTCTTAAATGCGCTAAACGGCAAGTCTAAAATACATATCGGTATATTGTTGTAGATACGTAAACATTGTCCTATAAAAGAATTATGAGTTTTACACAAACGGAAATACGGAACACATAATTTATGTCTATTTCTTGTATTAATAGAGTGAATATCCCTATTCTTTGAATATGAATTTATATTTTTACGCACATGCAAAACACTGGCATAAATATACTGAGACGCTGCTTCGTCTGATTTTGTCCAACACTTCAATTAAATTAGAAAAAAGTTTGTCTTTTCCATACTGAAATCGGTTCTACCTGTTGTTATAATTATTTCGTCCAAATATCTTTGGCAGAAGGTTGTCATCCTCGGCTAAGCTTACTTACACATGTAAAAGTACATAACATGGATTTGTTAGTCGTTGAACCTAGTATTTATATTTTTATAGACTCACGCCTGTATCCCCGAAAGGGTAGGCAGAGGTGTAATATTATACCCAAATTTCGCCATGAGTTTTAGGTCCCACCTAGTATTTAATCACAATACATTATTTGATTTCTATAGGCTGCTGATTTATAAAAAATAGTTTAGTTAGGGTACTTTGAGATAACTTTTAATTTCAAGATAAAGGCAAATGTAACCTACGGTACCTGTAAACAAATCAAAACGTTGGCTCGTAATAAAAAAATGTAGTTACTAGATCATTCGGTTTAAATGTAATATCACTAAAACCAATATAGAATCCGTAAAATGTATTTTGATTGGAACAAATTTATTGTTATAGGCACATTTTAATAAAATAGTATTTCACGATACAATAGATTTTCAGTCTGCCGCAAAAAATAAACTTATTCATTTTTTTATCTGCGTCATACGCTTGTAATTCAATATTTGGTCGGTACACGCTGCACAGTTTTTGACTACGGGCGTCAAGCACATATGGAAACAGAGTTTATTCACAATTTTTAATCCCTAAGCCGATGTTAGAAATATTTATTTACATGTAGGAAAGCCGGGAAAATATTTACATGTATTATTTTCATATTTTTTTTTGGTGTCGTGTTGGAAAATCCTCATGGAGTCTCGTCGCCCTGGGGGGGAAGGACGAAGGGGACTGTCAGACTCTTACTGACTAAAAACCAACCCGTGCTACTCATGTACCCATGTGTCGGAGGGTAGGGTTTCACCAAAGCATTCCTCCCTACCCCCCGACGGGTATTGGCCCGCCAGATGGTCAGGCGGGCCCCGAACGAAACCCCCTTGGCGGCGGATGAAGGTGTTGGGCTCCGCCGCCAAAACACCCAGCGGCCGCAGAGGATAGGGAGGACGGCAACGCAACACCGCATCTCCTCTTCCTCTGCGGCCCTACGATGGTGCGCCCCCATTTGGTCGCGGGAGATAGGGCGCGCGGCAACGCAACACCGACACGCCTCTCCTCTCGCGACCGCACCCGACTGCGAGGGACAGACAGAACTGTCCCCCGCACCCGCACCTATGGACGCATCCTACGCAGGCCTCACGCAAGCCCACGTGGAGCGTCCCCTCCCGGGATCCCGCTTAGCTTCACCGTGGGAGAAAATAAAATCCAAGGTTACTAAGCCCCCTCCACCCACGACAAGGTGGAGATCCCACGGGGGGATGTATTATTTACCTAGCGAGGCTATTATATTACATATAAAATCAAAGACGTATTCGATAAAAGGTAAGTGGCATTTTTAATAAAACATTAATTATTTAATACATACACATACAATCTGTATCATTTTTTTTATGTTAATAGGCGGCAAACGAGCAGACGGATTGCCTGATGGTAAGCAATTACCGCCGCCCATGGACACAAGCAACACCACAGGAGTCACAAGTGCGTTGCGCCCCTTGGGGTTGGGAAAAGGGATAGGATGAGGAGTGGGATGAGGGAGAAGGATTAGGGGATAGGGCCTCCGGCACTCTCACTCACCGAACGAAATGCAACAGTTGAAGTACTGTTACTTTACGTCGATTTTCTGTGAGAGGGTAGTACTTCCCCGGTCGAGCCGGCCCATTCATGCTGAAATCAGCAAGGCTCTACTACCTATAAAATATTATATCGCGAGAGAATTCCAAAATATTCTATTAAAAGGACGAAAATATCACCCAGGCTCAATGAGTGGTTTACACAAAGTATTTTCTTACGCATGGATCGAACCAACATTACTTGGAGCAGCACTTTATGAAGCAACGCTCAAACCACGACGCCATCTGCACTGGCAAGCCGAGTTTATAAAGCCATATTGGAATTCTGCTAGGTCTGCTCAAACGTAAGGATTTATTTTTATGGTTTGGTAGTATAAGAAATATTCTAATCATATTCTGATGATATATAAAGTATAGAACTGGATTTTGAGTAAATAAATTGTCTCTTTATAAGTATTTAGTTGCGGAAGATTTTGTAACAAAACCTTTTCGGCCTGTATATGCATCGCCCACGTCTACATTTATATTCGTTAATATCTTATTACTCTCAATAGCAAAAACAATTCCTTTCAAAGAAAATGTTTCCAAGTTCTCTTTTACAAATTCTAAATATGTAAATATACATATATATGTTGGATAGTAAAACAATACGTAGCAGTACTTTCTGTTCTGTGACATAACTCTAAAGCCGATTCCGAGCGGCACATCAAGAAGAACGCGAGTAATATCTCCAAGATATTTTACTGACGACGTAAGAAGATTGCCTCGTGTATTGTTTTAATGTTATATATACTACAAACTACACAACATGTTACACTAAGTTATATCACGCAATAGACGCAACGATGAACACTGGTTACATTTCTAGGTCAACCAAAATACGCCATAGTCGCAAAACCGGCACATTTTCACACAAAGATATCTTTATCTCAAGCTGATTTATGAAATGTACAAACTTGTATTGAAAACCTAAATCGTAAGTACTGATCTTGCTTCGATTGAACTGGGAGCTCATTTACAGGCAGAATTACAAGTCTCTCGATGAGTGTTATTTTGATGAATGGTTTCAATACGCACCGAATATTTTGGATGTAACAGATGACGTCGTTCTACCAGTGTCCACGATCGTTTACAACTGACATGATGGAGCAATATAATCATAGTATCAGGTCATATGTCTCGTTTCTGATAACTGCATGCTCAATATAAGGGATCTGCCGCATCACGTTGTATTTTGTTGGAATGGCACAATATTTGATGAGCGATGTTTGAGGACCACTGTCTTATTTGACCGGTATACGTATCGTTTAATGATAGAATTGAGGAGACATTTTACTCAGTACTTGCAATTTATTTTGTAGTTAGACAGTTGTACTCGAATCTATTATTTATATATTGTCTCTATTTGTAGGCTAAGAAACTGTTTGTGGCAATGATGCCTCAAACAAGTGTTTTTAATATAATTTAGATCATGTATTAGGTGAAGAGTTTGGTATAATGTAGTCATGTCTCTGTTATGTCAAATTAATCTGTCACAGCACGACCTCATAGCGCATGTAATATATGCAATGTCGCTACGACATAACGGATTTAACATAGGCTGGCTATAAGCTTTGAGAGTGGATTGTTAAAAGCATTAGTTTGTTTTTTATTCATAGAGTTTCTGTGTACATCTACCGATACTGACGTGTGCTTTACCGTTTACGAATGTTTGTTTGCAAAGTTTACGAAAATAATACAGCCCAGTAATTATATTTACTATTAAAACTGATTCAACATCTTAGCGCTATCCCGTTTACGACCTAAGACCTTCTCCTTAAAGGCCAAGATCCACGCTTTCTTTTTAAAGATTATCGCACAAAAAGATTTTTTGTACAGTAGAGTTTTTAATTAAGCTTGAAACAACTTTTAATAAAATCATAATCTGATGATTATAAAATACAATTCAAAGTTATAGCAGTGGTGTCACGATAACTTAATCCGCGCAGTCAATATTAGAATATTCAGTTGGCGTGACAAGCTGACACCAGTGACACCCTGTAGACAGACGCAGATAAATTGCTCAAATATCTTGCAATCAAAAGCTTAATTGATGCGGTATAGTTTGTGTCACCATATTACGAATAATAATATTTTGTAGCTAAAAATATCACTCACTAAATAGTGACAAAAAATACGAGTTCAGTGATATAAAAGATTTTCTTAAAGTAGTTATAGAGATGTTTATACATCTTTATATTATAATTACTTCAAAGAAAATTGTATTTATAATGGCCAAAGCTTATGTCATCTTGTGAGCTACGCATTAAATATACATAATTATATACCTAGTAAATGGCCAGCAGCTGAGAGTCCGTGTGGTGACGGATTAAGAATACGGATTGTCACCACCCCATATTGTCCCATGGGTGTCGTAAGAGCCGACAGAGGGAGCATATTATGCAGAGAACAGCACTGTAAGAGAAGGAAAACTTGATACAAACCCTATACCAACCCGTTTGGTCAGCGTGGTATAGTAGGCCAATTCCTCCTTTCCAAGGAGACGCCTAGTCCAGCAGTGTACTGTTAAAGGCTGATGATGATGAAATGGCCAGCTGCATCTAACACGAGTATTCTTAATTCCAATTTCGTTTCAACTGGCTTTTTGATCTAATGGCTAGTGCTAGGGTCTTAGCTTTAGGCTTAGCTAGAGCTAATTTCGTGAGTTGGATTCCCGCCAGGACCAATCTTTGTATGATGAGCAAGATTTTCTTATCTCTGTCTGGGTGAAATTTATTTACCTACGTATTTAAAAAATAAAAAGATTGTTTATCGGTTAACTGGATGCGATAGTAAAAACTCTGCTCAGTTTGTGACCAGATGAAAGCATGTGAGTTGTCTCAAGACTTCTATGAGTCTGATTATTCCCACATAGTAATTTATCTACACATCCTTTATAACTTCAATACGCAATATCTGTAACAATTTAGGTAACCCTAAATGGTATCTTTATAGAACCATACCTACACTAACGTGTGCAAATTGTTACAGATATTGCATCTTTATAGAACAATCCAATATAACTTGGTTGGTTACCCTGATATTCACAATCCAATTCACAATCCTTTAGGTCACCGACGTGGGAAACAATGTTTGGTGCCTAAATACCTATTGTTCGAGTTAGTTGATCAAGCGTCATAAACTGAGCTGTACTCAGCCAACTGAGCCGCTTACGTTGGGCAAGCCGTAAAGTTGAAGACGATTTGAATTAATGAGAATAGAATTATTTAACGTCGCTTGCAAGTTTGTTGCTCGTAGCACATAGAATGTACGTGGTAGAATAATTTAGAATTTGACACACTATGTAGTGAATATACAGTCTCTACGTGAAATGTGAAGAAAAATTCTATCCAAATCTTTAAATAATAGAAACATATCCCAAGGGATACGTACGGCACGATAAGGTAGAGATAGCGTAGTAGAGAGACTAGCAGACTGCTACGTAAAGGCTCTGGAGTTCAATGAAATAATGGAAATAATGAGCGGATTAATTTGTTGATTACCACTTGCTCAACGGTGAAGGAACATATTGTGAGGTTATATGCATTTCTTAAAGTTCTCCATAAGGTTCTGGAAAGACCTGTCATGTGAAGTCTGCCGATCTGCACCGAGCCAGTGTGATGAACTATGACCTAACCGTCGGCATGGTAACAATAGGCTCATGCCTAGCAGTATGACAGTATTTATATAGGGCTAGTTACGACGAAATCAATTCCTGTGCGCCATTAAATAATTAATTACATCTAAAGTATCACATTGTGTCGAGCAGATTGCGCGTCCACCACGCCTCAAGAACCTCGCTATCTGACAACTGAATAATATTATTTAATGACAACCATGCGACCTGTTTCCAACGTGTGAATTCATTTGGAAGTGCGGATTTGAATTTATGACTATCGATATGTACGCTAAAGCCTATGGGAATGGACTTTAGGCAATATTATATGTAGGTATAGGTATAAATCTAGCATGTATACGGCTTGGTGCATACGGAGCAGTGAGACTTTTGTATGTGAGCAAAAAATATACACATTTAAAGTCATTCAGCGAGCTATCAAGAGGCTATGAGGATATGATACGAAAGCGAACCAAAGTGATCGACATAGCACAGAACGTTAGCAAGCGGAAGAGGCAGTGGACCGTGTCACAGTTACATTTGTCGAAGAACCGGTGAAATGAAATGAAATGAAATTATTCTTTATTTCGTGTTAACTTTGTTTAAAGTGCTTACGAAATGTCAATTTTAAATGTATCAGTTTGTACAAGTTTATATTTTTATATTCTATAAAAATAAATATTGAATTAGAGGAGCTCAATCCCAAACATTTTTGTTGTAAAGATAAAAGATAAAGATACATTTATTGCTGCCAATGAAACACAAGTCTTAACAGATACAGTTAAATTCGATCAAGAAAACAGTAAAAGTTCTACGTACCTATACTAGACAAAAAGAAAAACAAATAAAAACAAACAATAGTGTGAAATATCATGTACATATAGAGAATAATTTTACAGCTGATATTGTGTCTCACGAAGCAGCAACCAGGTGCTCATCTCGACATATGCCACGCCATATAATCTGAAATTTTATAATATGCTTTTAAACACAATTTAGTTTTAACAATAATCTTAAATTTATTTATTGTTAAATTTCTTATATTAAGAGGGAGCTTGTCATAAAAGCGTATACACTGCCCCATAAAACAGTTACTTATTTTGTAGAGGCGGGTGCTATGAACTACAAGATTATACTTATGTCTAGTATTTACAGTGTGAAGATCACTTTTTTTACTAAATTTGTCAATATTCTTGTGGACATATAACGGATTATCTTATATGTATTGCGATACAACAGTTAGAATGACTATCTCACTAAACTTTTCTTTCTCTTAGAGAAACACGAGGACCGAGGATGTAAATTCCCCTTATTGCTCTTTTCTGCAGAACGAATATTGTGTTAAGGTCTGCAGCATTGCCCCAGAGAAGAATCCCTTAAGACATAATACTATGAAAGTAACTGAAATAAACCATTCTAGCTGTATCTATATCTATAAGGCGTCTAATAGGGTAGTTTCCAGGGTCAAAATAATTACACTTTATTTAGTCCGTATTTTAGATTATAAAAAAATATTGGACACGTATTTTTTCTCTTTTCGATTAAATAAAAAATAACAAAGATATAGCCCATTAAAATTACGTGTGACGTCATCTAGTGCGAAAAAATGCAGCACGGCGTGACGTTATACGTAACTTTAATGAGCTATATCTTGGTCATTTTTGGTTTAATTTACAAATAAAAAAATACATATCGCTTATTTTTGAATACTCTAAAAGACGGACGTATAAATTTTTTTTCGTCAACTAGCCTATTGTCTGCATAAGCTGCAGAACTAAGTTTGCCCGAAAGTCTTTCTATATGCAGACCCCATTGAAGCTTTGTATCCAGCATAATATAAACGGTAATCGGTGTAGTCGTGTCCTTTAGTGAACACCGCGCCTTGATAGCCAAACGTTGTACCAGATAAGAGAAATGACGTTATACCCAAAGTGGTGTGCCATCGGAGCGAACTATAATCTAGAGGCTGCTACACACAGAAAGCTACCGAGTATCATTCCAGTTGTGTCAGTCTGTAGACCGATTACACACAAGTAGCAAGTTGCAACCCGCGCGGCACGCCGGCATAACCGGGCGGCCATGCCGGCGGCTCCTTTGTGCGGCAAAGCCGGCGGCTGCACGCGGTTTGGCCAGCGGCAATGTGTGTAAGAGCCTTAGCAGAGGATAACGGCAGGCTGACGATTGAAAGTTTCTTTAGGATATGAATGATCAGAACTGAAGTGATTATCGAATTTTGACCGCCACAGAACCACTAACTTTGACAATGTTGAAACAATTATAATGTGTGTATTTAAAAGGTAGTCAGTCTTTTTCAGTGTATTCCACGTATAGGTCACAAGCTGTGTTTCCCAGAAGCCGATTATAGTGTACCGGCAATTTCTAAACTGGGCTATAACTGGACAATTTCTAATAGAAAACTTGATGACACTTTGGCCGAGAATTGAGTTAGAGCTTACACAATAAGCCGCCTCGTCTACGTACGTACTTCTAAATTGATAGAAATGTATGAAATATTAGATATTTTAATGTAATACTGCTTATTTTCTTTCATGAGTCGGTTGCTGTTTAATAGAATATAATATATTTTAGTGTCATCATCCTCAGAATCACCTCTGAGATGTTTACACTAGGAACGATATCCCGGTTCGACCCAGCATTTTTGTCTCAGAGAGCCGGCCCAGTTGGCTGAGCACAGATTCGACAGAATACTTATAACATTTTCCACAGAGCGACCTGCCGTCTGACCATACAACTGTGTTGTACTACAACTTTTAACCTGAACAGAAATAGAACCTTTGAAAATCGCAGCACGATGCTACAAACATCGCTACAGTTTTTTTTTAATATAGATCTGAAATAGGAAATATAATAGGAAAACTCAAATATATAAAATAATAACATAAAATGGCAAACAAAATATCCCGATAAGCGGCAATAGTCTCGCCACCTATTACGTGGGATCAAAACACTGGCGAAAAGTGGGCGTTTAATATGCCTCTGCCTACCCCTTCGGGGAAACAGGCAGAGCCTATGTATGTATGTATAACATAAAATAATAATAATCTGCATGTCCCAAAGAACGTGTATTTTTAAATGGAAAAGCCTATCTTCGTTGTTCGAAAGCCCCGAAAACTGGACCATCGAATTCTGTAAAATGACGTAGCTTTGATTGATAGGCGATTCTCTTGTTTTCCAAACAAGAAAAATTTATTGCATTCACAATGAACGCAGCAATGAATATCGTTGAACTGAAATGAGAAAAACAAATGTATGGAGATGACAATCGCTTTAAAAAAATCATTTTTTCACAAATTGTTTTGTCCTCATACACTGTATGAATTTCTGATAATACATTAAATTGTTTTAAGTTGATTGGCTCTGTGCAACGAACTGACTGCACCGTTTGCGAATAACAAATTCCGAGTATGGAAGGAACAATATTCTTTACTCTGATTGATCTATTGGGAGAGATCGTTGACCCTTTCGTAATCGAAAACATTGTGAAAATACCTCCTTCGTGGCCAGCCAGATTAAGTGACCGTTAGAAACGACTAGGTTTTTATAAGTGAAATCAAAGTAAGGTTACACTGTCTTAGATAATTGATTACAAGCTTTATTTCCCCTCTTTGCCTACCAGAAGAAACTAAGTTTCATACTAACCCCTAATCTGTCCCTTAGGAGGGAATAATACAAAAAACCTTTCCTTAGTGTTCAAGTGTTCAACTACAATCCTCAAGTAATGCTCATGACAATTTCAGCTTTTTGCCATTAGTAGTTTACGGCTGTGTCTTGTCTATCAGCCAGTACCACAAGAATTGTATATATACCTACAGATTGACAAAAATCTCTAAAGCTAACTGCTAATAAAGCGAAGAATCAAATAGCTATCGAAGCATTTAGGTGCCAGCAACATTTAGTACACCAGTCACGTTCAAGCGAACCTTTTAAAAATCGGTAACCTTATTTAGGAAAATCGCATTTTCTGTTAGTTCCGTAGGTGGTATGACTGTTAGTCACACACTAATGTATACATTTAAGTTCTAAATAAATTTAAATGTCTAAAATAGTGTGAGATAATACTAATAGCTCAGTAATTTGCATTCTACAAATACAATAATTACTAAGTAGGTACCTACTAAGTTTATTTTAACGAAATCCTTTAGTGCCTATTGCGGCAAGAATAGCAGCGTTTTACCTGAAATAAAACGCATATTAAATACTTACCTCACCGGAAGCTTTATTATTGAGAGAGCATATCCGTTTCCGTCGATTTCTTATCTGTTTTTAGTACTTTTTTGACCTACTCAGTGGCGCCACCTGGTGTGTGCTTGTCATTTTAGTTTCGTAAAATGCCCGAGCTACATTTTGTTCATTGGCTCAATATAACCAGGCAGAAGTAAACATAAAGCTTCCAGTGAGGTAAGTATTTAATATGCGTTTTATTTCAGGTAAAACGCTGCTATTAAATCCTTGACCGTCACTGGAAGCTTTATTATTGAGACCTGTTTGTTATCGCCTGGTGACGCCACTAATGTGTTAACGCCAATGTGATAAGAAAATTTAAAACAAGTTCTTAGAAAAATCTATTTATTATTAAACACATGAAAAGGTACATTTCTTATTGAGACCTGTGTTTATTTGATTAATATGCTGGTGATCTTATTACAAAATCGAAAATTTGATAACAAAAGTTAATAGGTACTTATTTAATTAACTGGATTAAACAATTCTGTAACATTTAGATTTGAATCACCACTTCTTATCACTTCTCTTCTGTAGTAATTCTGGAATGTATTAGCTGATTGCCAATTTCCTCGAGATAGGATTTCGTCAAGTGGTTGATTTTCTAGCCAACTTTTAGAGGCTACTGCCGATCGTGTACTTCCTGGAGTTGCTGTGATGCCAGCTTCTTTGAAAAGGGTTTTTACCCAGCCTGCGATGACAGTGCGTGAAGCAGGCTTTGGCACACCTCTGACTGTAATAAACAAATTAAATGATTTTGTAGCATTACGTCTTTCATTTAATAATTGTATAGTTTTCTCTATCCAGAATATAGGATTTAGATTATAACTGTTGGGATTTGTAAGAAGTTTCCAGCCAGACTGTCTGCGAGTGCTACAATCTTTTTTCGAACCAAATTGAGGCCATAATGTAACACCATCATCTGATCTAATGTAATGATCAGGATCAACTCTAAGCAGCGTTAAGTCATGGATGCGTCTACCTGAACAAAGAAATAATATAGTCGCAGTGTGGCGAGATATTTGAAAGGGATTGTCCACGTTTACAGTGTAATTGCTTAGATAGGTAATTAACTTACTAACATCCCAAATTGGTGGTTTAGAACACTTTGGATTTTCCAGAGCAATTGATTTTAAAATATGTTTTACAAGAACATGTGAACTTAGCTGACTTGACTTTTCTACATTACATAAGGTGAAAACGACAGACTTATGTAAAATAATTGTATTATATGATAAATTATGAATAAGATGCAAATCAGATAAAAATTGAGCTAATTGAGTACCTGTAGGATTGTTTGTGTCTATGTTTTTAGACATAGACCAGGAAGTCCAACGTTTCCAAGCCACCTCGTATGTTTTCAAGGTGGATTTACGCCAGGAATTTTTGAGCAATAACTTTTGTTCAGGGGTCCATGTTTTTATCGCCTCGGACCACCCCCACATTTCCAAACTTCGAGGATGATTTTGTCGACTTGTGGTGGTGGCAGCCCCGTCGATGTGTCGATCAGGTGCGTCTGTAAGTTTTTTAGAGTTAGCGGTGGAGCTAGTGCTCGGGCTTTGAGGTCTGCACGCCAAAATACCTTCTCCCAACGTGGAACTATTATTAAGAATATGCCAGTCGATTGATTGAGATGTGTTAGGACTTTTGGAATTAAGAACGGAGGTGGGAATATCCATGCGAGTGGATAGTTCCATGGGACACTGAATGCATCGTGAAACAGAGCTTGTTGGTCTTTCAGGTCTCGGGATACATAATTGTAAACTACGTGAGCTGTCTCCGAGGCAAATAAATCTATTATTGGGGTTCCCCACTTTGCAAACACCATCTCCGTACACGCTGGCATTAGGTGCCATTCCGGAGGTCGGCGAAAACGTGACAAGTGGTCGGCATGATTGTTGTACCTGCCTGGGAGATGGTGTATGCTGAAGTGTATTTGGAATTGGTCCAGCAAATTCAGAATTTGATATGTTAATTCTATTAGGGGTAATGATTTCGTACCTCCTTCGTTCCTTAAATAGCTGACAGCAGTCCTGTTGTCGCACTGTATCAGGATCGAGCTGTTGCGTAGTAGGTGAGCGTTGCCTCGAAGGGCGCGAAATATAGCTAACATTTCTTTTTGATTGCAGTGCAATGTCTGTTCCTCTTGCGACCATTTGCCCGATACAGTCAGATTGTTCAGTTGCGCTCCCCAACCCTGGTTTGATGCATCTGTTGTCAGGAAGTTTATTGGCGGGGGATAATGTAGAAGTGTTGATGACTGACAATTCACGGTCCACCATTCCAGCTCCTTTCGAACGTTTTGTGGTAGTGGGTATGATTTCGATAAATGGTCTGGGAGCGAGTTCATGAACATTACTAGTTGCCGGTGATTGAGTCGGCCTCGAGGAACAACGTAACTCGCGAAGTTCAACAGTCCTATTACTTTCTGTAACTCTTTTACAGTTACCATTCCTTGATCGAGAACTGAACTGACTTTTTTGATTAGCGAGAAAGTCTTTTCTTTTGGCAGGGATTTTAAGTTGTCCCAGGGACTCCACAATATCCCTAAATATGTTATAGTTTTTTGAGGACAAAGAACAGATTTCTCGAAATTTACTTGCCAACCAAGATTTTGTAATGTATCTAATATGAGCTGCACATGATCCCGAAGAACGTGTACGTTTTGATTTACGATCAAATAGTCGTCGAGATACACTATGATTCGAATGTCCCAGCGTTCTCGTAATATTTGGGCAACCCAATTCGTTAGTATTGAGAAGGTTTTGGGTGCAGTGCTTAAGCCGAACGGAAGGCAGGTCATTTCCAAAAGTTCTTGGTTGTAGATAAGGCGAAGGAAGCGCCTGTGTGACTTTGAAATTTTCAGATGGAAATAAGCCTGGGATAGGTCCACTTTGCACATCCAATCTTGTGGTTGCAGAAAGTCCGGGATGCGATACATATTTATTAAATGAAATGGTTGGGACTTTACGAATTCGTTTAACGCTTTCAGGTTGAATATGGGTCGGGCTGACCCGTCGGGTTTTGGAACCAGAAAAAGAGGGGAGATGAAACTCGGTGTGAGTTGAACACTTTTTAGAATGCCCTGAGATTTCATTTTGTTTATAATTGCAGTCATTTCTTTTGAGACAGGCGTTTGAAACGGCCCGTTTATAACATTTGGGTATATGAGAGGAGGTTTGCGGATAAATGGTATTCGATACCCTTGAATTAATTTTAGAACAATTTCTGGCGCCCCCATTTTCAACCATTTCGAGTGGTAGTGCGCTAACTGACCCGCTCGAAAACGATTCGAGTCATTGTTTGTATCGTTTTTGGTTCCCTCGAGAACTTTTTGAATAGTTTGAACGTCCTCGACTTCGGTTACTTCCACGATCGGGCCGCGAGCTACGGTTGTGAAATGAACCTCTATTATTAGTATACTGGTCGGGTTGAAAGGATGGTAGGCCCTGACCTTTGTTTGTATGGTTGTTGCGAAAATATCCACCCCGCGAGGGTGAGTTATCATAGTTATGCATGTGCATCGGCATGCTTGGTTCATGACAACAATGTTGAGCTTCACGCGATGAAGCTATTGGTTTGTGGCGGCGATTAGATTGATTTGATCTGTTCTGAGACTCAGTTTTTGATGGCCAAAAAGCTTTGCGTACACCGCCGGCTTTTTCCAATGCTGTTGTAAAGGAATCAGGACTAAACAAACAGGAAGATGATGGGGGTATTCTGTTTAAAGATGCTTTAACTAATGGATCTCGAATTTGACTAGTAATTGCCTCTCGACGCATTTCTATACTTTCGGCTCGATGGCCACAAACTAATTGTAACAGGTCTGAGGAGATTTTATGTAAATCACCTTTTTGAAATAATTCTTCAACCTTCCCGCTTAAATTATCATAATTCACTTCTGTACTTTTAGCCCACAAAAGGAGATTACGAATAGCTTCTTGTAAAGATTCTTTTTGTTTAAGGATGCAAAAAGTAATTGCTGCATATGATTTATCGGCATGCGCTAGGTGACGTAAGGTATCATACATCTTGACCTCTTCATTTGTGTCCAAGTCTATGAAACCTTGGCTGTGGTTATAGAGCTTTTGAGTATCAGAATACCTTACCTCCGACCAAGCAGTGCTACCTAAGCGCTGGACATCAAGTAGCATTTTCAAATAATTATCAGGAGTTTTCGGAACAGATGGTTCCTTAAGCTTTGTTTCGATATCAAAGGTGAAGTCTAAATTTGAGTTTTGACCCTCAACGTCAGGGCATTCAGGGCATTGTTCTTCATTATTATGTTGGTTATATAGTTCCCCGCTGACCTCAGAACAAACTGATACGCCGTCCTGGCAAGCATTATGCATATTATTTGCAAAAACTTGTTCGCGTAGCTCATGAAATTCTTTTATAAGCTTGTCCAATGTCAGATTAGACTGTTGGGCGCGCTTATTCTTTTTGCGGCGAGAGCGGCGTGACCGCTTGCTACGTTTTGGAGAAGACGAGCTTGAAGAGCTACTACACGTCGTGCTGCTACTAGAGCTGCTAACGTGTCTTTTTCGGGGCCTTCCACTCGGGCCGGCCACAACTTGTGGCTCGGTAGCCGAAACATTTACTTGGCCATCCATTATCACAATAATAACTATCAAACAAAACAATAAAATTGTCAGCACACACAAATATTAAAAATAATTAGCAAATAATAAATTTTAGTAGTGATCCGAACGGAAAATACCGTTTAAAGAAGGTATTGATCACTTACTTAAAAAAGGAGAGGGTACTTACAGTTTTTCTTCTTCAAAAACTAACTCACTTAATAGTGAGTTAGTTTTTGAAGATGTAATCATCAGCACTATAATATATATTTTTTAATATTATTTAACTGGTAGGTATTTTTTAAAAGGATAATGTAATTTCTGGCATCGGTCGCGAACCGATGCGCACAAGTTACTTCGACGGAGAACGAAACGCCAATGAACAAAATGTAGCTCGGGAAATTTTACGAAACTAAAATGACAAGCACACACCAGGTGGCGCCACTGAGTAGGTCAAAAAAGTACTAAAAACAGATAAGAAATCGACGGAAACGGATATGCTCTCTCAATAATAAAGCTTCCAGTGACGGTCAAGGATTTAATAGACTTTGCTTATAACAAACCCCTCTACAGAAGACTGACGTCATAATAAGGCAATGACAGTATCGAATGCATTTCGTTCCTTAAATATAAGCGACAGAAAGCATTCTCTTCAATTACTTTCTAGCAGTTCTAGCATATGAACATAATAAAATTAACCTTTCATCGTCTAATGTTCCGTTAGCTCTAATAACTGAATGCTAAAAAAACTTATATTGAGCAATATTTCAATTTCGTGCTTAAAATTTGCTTATTTAACCAAAATTGCCAGAAAACAAACGATTTTAGTTACCTATTTAGGATTCGAGGCTAAAATTTATCTAAAATAAAAATCTGTCAAGTTATTTAAATGTCTTGAATCTCGAGACTAGATCTAGAGACAAGGCAGGCTTAAGTCTTATCCAGACATTTTATTCCTCAAGGCTCAAGAAATACAAGGTTCTAGTTTAACTTCTTAATAATGAAATTGAACATCTATAACCGTCTGATGGTTGTTATGATTATTGTTATTCAAGGAGTTCTAGTGTTGAGTTGAAGATTAATTAATTTAAGATTGTTGTCTTATTTACGATATAAATGTTTGTAGAGTTCTTATTGTCTTTAGACAGGTTCAGTGCTATAACACATTTTCAGAGTGCCTCGATTAATGATGTTTCAGCTACAATGTTCTACACCCTGAAATTTCCCGAATACACGTAGCACCCAATGGTGCGGAAAAAACACCGCACTCACAACCTCTCGTTTATAAATTTGTGAAACAGGGATTCACCAACTGTGCCACGATGCACTGGCGGCGAGCTATAATCAATTCTGCGCAGAGAACATTTATTTTGCATGCGGATGGCACACTAAAACTCAAATATTTAGTTAGCGAGAGCTGAAATATCAAACCATAACTTGAACGCACAGACGCCTATGAAAGACGGCCGTATATATTTTTTTATTGTGATATAATCTTCCTCAATAGCGTGCAAATGTATTTCAATATTTGAAAGGTTGCTCGCTGCCCCGAGATTAACATCCAATAGCTAATAATTCTGGAACTCAGATAATAATATTTCGAATAAACCCGGGGCGTCAGTTTAAAAGAATTGGGACGGATTTAATGCGAAATAAATTTTGTTTTTGAACAAAAGTTTGAATATTTTCGTCTGAAGTACGGATTGAGTGAGGAAAAGCCAGTGTAGTGATGGTGTATTGATTGTTGCGTGGTATCCACCAATATTGCAGTTATGGTTGCGTTCGGCTACTCACTTAAAATTGCTCGCGTAATTATCCATCCAGCTAAGGTGCTTGCGGTTATAACTCGGCCTGAGCTACCGTTTAGATATTGCTTAACATGCGAGCGAGCTTTAACCAATTTAGGAGCTTTATCCTGGTTTTATTTATGCGTATGAATGTTTAATGAGTGTCGATTGATATAGATAAAATATTATATAACAATGAAACTGTGCATTGTGTAAAACACATGATAAAAACAATACACTTTTTCATAGCATTAAGTAGGAGTTACGATGCTTCAAAAATTTTCGCTAATAATATTAAACGTTTGTTCAAAATCAATGTTTAAAATCCGATATTATGGTTTCCTCCACATTGCACACAAATATTTTCATTATTTATATAGCAGCGTCTTTAACGTTTTACAATCAGGCATTAATGTATGCAAGACATTCTACTGGGGAGACCAACACATTGCTGCAAAGATCGAGAATGCTTCAATCCACGGCGCGACCCATTGACGTGACGAAGATATGTGCGTGAGTCATCCTAAGACTACAGAACAAAAGGCAGACAGAGCGCGCGGAACACTTGCGTGAGGCCACTAAAGCAAATACAAAATTGAAAAGCGAATACAAACTCGGCTCAGTGCGCTGCGAAGCATCGCACAGTTCACACGCCACGATCAATCCAGCTTTTAAATTCATAAAAAGCCGTCTTGCGTTTTTAAACACTGTAGAAGTTGTTTCCAAAAGTAAAAACGGGAAGATGGAAAATATTTTTACAGATAACTATGGATTATTTGACTGTTTTATAATATTATTTCGATAAAATTCGTATTTCTGCAGAAAATATGTAAGTGTTGCCAGTTTACGTCGACGCCGTTTTCCCTGAATTAGGGAAAATGCACTTTTCAATTGATTATGTAATAATGATTGTCATGTTTTAATGAAAAATACATTAACGTAATGTAAAAGTATATTGTAGATTATCTTTTTTCTTATAATATAGTAATAGAATTTCCATTAGTATATACATTGTTTTGAGTTCGATCCCCAAACGATCCAAATATTCGTGAACACATGGCTCCTCGTCAAGCTTATACACTTTGACCTTTGTACCGTTCTTATGGCGTGATTGCAGCCATTATTTATTTTTAATTGCAATTTTTTTTGTTTTGATTTATGAATCATAATATTCATAATTTATTGTGTGCATGACAAAATGTTTATAGCTAATTAATATTTAGGACGCAAGCCTATTGCAATTAATCAAAAATTTCCAGATACTATACTGAGAATATCTAAACAAAAAATAAACAACATATTCGCCGATCTAAGACTGAACCTAATGATTGGTATTCGTAAATATATGTAGTTGGTATTATATAAGTATTTCTTCTGGATCGAGGGTATTATTCACAAAACATAATCTATTTATTTCTCAATTTACGAATAAAATTAGTTAAAACTTAACTCAGTACCTACATTTAAGAAATGTATTTATAAAAGCATACATTAATGGTATCTTTTATTTGAATCATTTTCACAACAGCATTACATATTAAAAGCATTAATTAAATCCAAGGTAAATTCTTCAAAACCGCAAACAAATATAAAATATGTAATATTTTTATATTCGTTTGCAAAAAACTATATGCAAGATAGTGGGAGAATCTTCATGATCTGGCAACTTTACACACACATAGGCGCGCGTGTCCGTACAGTGCCAGTCGCCAAAGGTCTTGCACACATAGCTGTCAACGTGCCTCACTTAGTCGGACGAATGCGCTCCATCTGAGTCTTGTTAAATCTGTGGAGTCATCATTATTCATCACATTCTTTACAATTTTATTGTCACTGCTAAATGGTCAACAACAAGATCATGAGTAAACCTAAATTTCTGATAGGGCGCCATAATGTTCTTGAAAGTCATTGAACAGAACACAAAAAAAAATTATATTAACAAAGCAAATTACAAAATATCGCGCAGTGGCACATTGTGTTTGTAACTTTAAAGTAACCATCAAGTACCGTTTAAATCTACGATCAACAACAAAATAACAACTAAATTAAATCTAATTGACAAATCGGTAACACTTTATCTTTTCGCGACTAACTCGAGAGTTAATCGCGAAAGAGAGAGAGAATAATTTATTATTTCCTTGAAAAAACAGTGAAAAGTACAATAAATAAGGCAAAGTATGAATGTAAGATTATAAGATTTGATTTATTTAATCTTAACAAATTCAAGTAGAATAAAATTATTTGTCATTCAGCTTGGGGTACCAGCATAAAACATTAATGTAAAACCTTAAAAACGAAAAGTCGCGCAGAAGCATTTTAGACACACTTAAGCAATCAGTTTACTCTTTTAATTAAAACACTTTGTTTACGCCAGCAGCCTTACGGCGACTTTGATAAATTACCGAGAATTAAAAGAGATTCAGCTTTCCTATCGCCTTTTCATCATCTAATATGTCTACCGTTTGATTATATCTGATTTTGTTTCACGGTTGTGTTGCCTGATTTTGAACCGGGTGCCAGAAAAATGGTTGCCAATGGTAAATTATTTCGTCACACACTGACTTACAGATAACGCACAGCCATACTATGAGGAGTAAGAAGCTGAAATGCGGCATATCTGTTCCTCGGGGACCGTAGTGATGCATTAAGAAGGAATTGCCTGAATTACCCGCAGAATCAAGTATCCTCTAGTAAAATTGCGTAATGGCATGAAAATATTACATAATGCCCTTTTTACATAATTTGATCACATTCTAGCGAAGAAATTACAGTAATACACACCTGAACCTCTCTCATACGAAATTTATGGTCCATGAAAATAGCCCAACGAAAATAATGATCGAAAATCACACCCATGGGAGCCATACCTAGTTTCCTATTAAAGTTTTAAAAATAATACAGAATAATGGTATTTTAACAAAATAAATAAAAGTACAGCTACGAATATCACTAGCTTTTGTGCCGTTGGATTTCGAGAAAATATTGAATTTCCTTCGATTTTAGTAAAATATTTTTTATTGTACAACTTGTATAAGAGCACATAAACAATACGTGTTTCAGAATTATGCATAGTTAGTTCGAGCTTGAATGATTTTCGAGCAATCGAGCATATTATAGCACTCGAGTGCTTGTTAGTGTAATTAGAAAATTATACATACATACATACATAACGCCACGCCTTTTATCCCTGAAGGGGTAGGCAGAGGTGTACTTCTACACCCACTTTTCGCCAGATATACTTTAGTCCCACGTAATAAGGGGCGAGCCTATTGCCGTACCGGGCACATTTCCAGACTCCGTGCTGCTACTGAGAATTTCGTGAGTAAAAAACCTAATAACACTGTCCGACCCATGAATCGAACCCGGGACCTCCCGATCCCACGCACACATTTATGCCGCGAGACCAACGAGGCAATCGTATAGGGTTTGATGTCGAGTTTTCCTTCTCTACGCAAAGATGGTATTTAGTTAAGTCTTCTCCCTTAGTCGCCTCTTACGACACCCACGGGAAGATAGGGGGTGGTGACACTTGTATTCTATGCCGTCAACCACACGGCCCTCTAAATATCTACACTTTATGCTACATCGGCAAATTATATCTACACTTTATGCTACATGCGTGCGTGCGTAGCCATGTGCTACAAATTCATTTAATTTTGCCCGTTATTCTTCGTCTTTACTCAAGTAACTAATCAAACAGTTTATTTTAAATTATCTTTCGGGATATATACCACGTACCTTTGTTTGGAGTGAACATGGCGCTTGCAACAGTGCCAAAATATCGGTTACTCCAAACAAAGGTACGTGGTATATATCCCGAAAGACAACTTAACATAAGTTTAAATGACCACGAAAGTTTATATTCCTATTATCAAACAGTAATGAAATTATTTTTAAAATATTACTGCTTCATTTTAGCATGAAGCCTCATAACGAAAACGAAAGTATTTTTCAAAGTTTATCGATCAAAAAGTGCTCTAAATTTTCATGCAATTCAAAGGGTTTGTAGTAACTTTAGTTTTAGTTAGTTTTTTTTTTGTAGTTAGCTTTAGTTTGTAGAACCATTTAAATCTTTACAGGGTAAGTACAGTAGCCTGTAAAGATTTAAATGGTTCGTAATGTTAGGATTGCTTTGTTAAACATCGATGAGCGTGCAATAGTACGCAGTGACAGGTTGGCGAGCCGTAGCAATAAAACAGCCTTTTCTTTAGTAAGCTTTTACGAGTTCCGCAAGACAATATCGTCTGTTTTTATTTTACTTGGAATAGATGTCGCATACGAAACAATGTACCTACCTACGTATTCCGACCGATCGTAAATAATATATTTCTGACGCAATATTATTCTAAACGTACTCGGGTCGAAGTAGGTAAAGTTGAATATACAGCTACAAGTTTGCAGACAGTGCCTGTCTGCCTACGTTTTAACTTATAAACATGTCAGCTTTCGCCCACTTTTGTGATATATCGTACATATGTGTCAATCCTAGTAGCTAATAAAGTATATGCGTGCCAAATTTCAAACGATATGTACTTATACGATACATGTTTTTTTTCATAACGTGACACACACATCAGTTTTCAACAAATCCCTACATCTGTTATTTTTGTATATTAATTTTGTAGAAATGTAGTACTAATTTTGAAAGAGTTTTTTATATGAGTTTATGTTATAATAATTGCGTAAAATTCCTCTACTATTTAGTAGAGGAATTTTGTATTGTGGTTTGCTTTCGAACCATTTCCTAAAATACGCGTCAATAGCTACTTCAACGCTGGACAAACCTACAAACCATCTAGCAGCAAGCATATAAAACCGTACAGATAAATTACAGAATCTCTAATTAACAATAAACAGAATGTTCTTAATTTTTTACCTCGATAAATGGAGTGAAAGCGAACGGTCGGGTATTAACACTGAATGTGTCAACACGCGCACCCATTTTACAATCGAATGCTCCCGCGGTAAGAGCAAGACGAATGAATGCTCTTTAACCCGACTCCACGGAGCTTCTACGATGTGTGTCAGCTAAAGGGTGGAGAAACATCATCGGGTTGAATTAGCAGAGCACCGTTGCTCTTTGGGCATCAATGAACTTAGTTCTGAATATCTACGTCCAAAGAGTGAGATGTAGCGACAGACAGTTATTTGCCGACAAATTCAATTAGAACTTAGAAGACCTGTGTAATACCAATGAAGGTATTAAAGCAACTGTCCTAACAAAACTACTAAGTGTAGGGGACTTAAGATGATCCAAAATAATATGCGAGATTTATTAAATTTGGACACGACGCCATCTTTAGAGTGCTTGAAAATCTTGAAATAAAATAACGTAACTGTAAATAAAACTGTGGCTCTTTTGGAATTCAATTCAATTTAATTTATTTATTTATAAGTATAAATATAGACACAATACATATAATTTCGCTGAGATGGTTAAAAAATCTGCACATAATTTTATTCAGCCCATTAGCGTAAGTTCGGTGGCAATCTATCCAAATGATAAGCTGAAATCGAGTGACGACACTAAATCATTAGTGCAAAAAATCATCAGGCCTGAACAAATGAACCTCCACGTGAGAGCACTGCGCAAGATTAAGAACAGCGGCGTGATTATCAGCATCGAGACCAAAGAAGATATTGAGAAAGTAAAACAATCGGTACAACATGCAAACTCAGGCCTTATAGTCAATGAACCCTTGTGGGATTCATTGACTATAAGGCCTGAGTTTGCCTGAGTTTTGTTTTAGACGTAAGCCTAAAATTGTGATCATTGGAGTGCCTTCAAATATGAAAGAGACGGAAGTTTTCACGTGCCTGTACCACCAGAATTTAGCGGAGAAACTTCAAAGCTGCAACCTAGAGACCTTTCTCAATGAAATCAATCTGAGTCATAAATCGGGGCGTAAAGATGCTGAGACCTGTAACTACGTAATAGAAGTATCTGCAGCCATACGTAAAGCACTGATAATCCAAGACAGAATCTTTATAAATTGGTCATCTTGCCCGGTGAAGGATTTCACCCTAGTTACTCGCTGTTATAAGTGTCAGCAGTATGGTCATGCGGCTAAGTCTTGCAGAGAGTCTCAATATACATGCGGTCATTGCAGCAACCAAGGACACACGATAAAGGACTGCACTAGGAAATCCGAAGACCCAAAATGCGCGACCTGCTTACACTTCAAGAAGCCCAGCAACCACAACACCGGTTCTAATGACTGCCCAGCAAGAAAAATGGCGGAGCAGAGGTACATAAGAATAAGAATAAGAAATTTTATTTGCTCCGTGGATTATGAAGGCGCCTAGGAGCGACGTAATATCGTATTTTCGACCTTTAATCTACAATTATTCTTTTTTTTTTTTCACATTTATTATTTAATTTTAAGACTTGATATTTCATTTGGTGATTGACCTAACACACCTCATTAGAATATTGACCTACTAACATCAAACATCTAGTTAATAAAATGCACACACGAGTTTATGTACGTCAAGCTAAATAATAAAGGCTTAATAACATTGACATCATTTACGATTATGCTGACCCACAGTTTTATAAGTTACGCTCGTGAGTTCTCTGAAATGCTCGTCACGCAATTATACTGTATATTACATGATCATCTTAATTATATTTATGTAGCTATTAATAATTATTAACTAAGTTTTATATTGACCACTGTCTTTTGTTTAATACGTAATATTATTGCTGTATTGTAAAATACAAATCTCAAATTTGTAAATAGAGACCCAACCGCCTGTGATACAGTTTCTTACTAGTACAGGGGTATGGTGTTCTTTCCAATCAATTTAAAATCCACAGCAACCATAGTATTATTATATAAGAACAGTTTTGTTTGTATTTTATGCTCTCTGTATTACTGTGAATAAAATTTATTATTATTATACTCTTTATTTATCATATTTCTCATGATTCAATTTATATTAATAAACTACATTTAATAAATAAAAACGTTTAAAAATATAATCGGGACCACGGAGACCCACCGGTGTCGGGTACAGGGACCAAGCCACCGGTGGTTAGGGCCTCAGAGACAGGAACTTCCTCACGACGCGTGCCGTGTCGAGAAGAGCTGCCTTCTGAATCAAGGACTTGATCCAGCTGCCTAGTGCGAGCCTCTTTAGGTGTTGATCGAGGCTCCTGGCGATTAGCCCATTTAGCGACACGACTATCGGCACAATGATCGCCGAATCCTCATCCCACATGTCAACAATCTCGTGAGCTAAGTCTAAATATTTAATCTCTTTCTCTTTTTCTGCCTTCACGAGATTGCCGTCATGCGGTATGGTGATATCGATTAACATTGCGAGTCGCTCTGCTCGGTCTATCACTACAATATCAGGCTTATTGGCTACAATAGTCCTGTCTGTAATGATAGACCGATCCCAGTACGACAATACACGACCATTCTCGAGAACTGGGTCAGGCACATATCTGTAGTACGGTACCTCTGAATCAACGAGATTATATTTAAGAGCTAGTTGCTGATGGATTATCCTGGCCACTTGGTTGTGTCTGTGCAAATACTGACCGTTGGCAAGACTCGAACAACCGGACACTATATGCCTGAGGGATTCCCCGGGTTGGTGACATGCCCGACATATGTCAATCGTCCCATCCCTCATAATATACTTCCGGTAGTTGTTTGTCATGACAACTTCGTCCATAATTGCAAAGACAAAACCTTCGGTTTCTCCAAAGAGATCACCGAATCGCAGCCAGGATATAGAAGCTTTAAAATTTACATCGGGCCCATGTAAGGCCCGGTAAAATCGTCCATGCAGCTCCTTGCCCCTCCATACTTCCCGTCGGTCCTCCGTACTAAGTACTGCAGGTTTGTGCCAGTTCTCTTTAGCCAGAGCGAGCGGGGTAAGTCCGGTATCAATTGTGACTACATCGCGATGCAGAACCACACTCATCTGCAAAAAATAATCTCTGAGGTTGCACACCTCGCGGTTGTGGAGGGTCTTAGCACACAAAAAGCCTCGACCGCCACATTTCCGCGGGATGTACAGCCTCATTACCGATGAGCGTGGATGATGCATTCGAGATGCAGTCAGCATTGAACGGACTTTTCTATCCAGGGCATCTACTTCAGTCTGGGTCCACCTGAGTATGCCGAAGGAATACATTAGGACTGGCATGGCCCACCCGTTGCAGGCCCGCACCTTGTTGCCACCTGATAAAAGACTATTAAGTACTTTTCTCAGGCGGTCAAAGAACCGAGCCTGCAACGTTTGTTTCATGTCAGTCTCAGAAATATTCAAAGACTGCGACATACCCAGGTATTTGTAGGTCTCAGTTGGGGAGAGGGATCTAAGTTGTATGGAATCTGAGAGTTGTATCCCTGCAGATTCCATAATCCTGCCTCTCTTCACATGCATAACCGCACATTTATCCACACCAAATTCCATCCTGATAGAATTACTAAAGGTTTCGGTTACCTTAAGTAATGCAGTCAGTTGGAATTTCTTGGGGGCAAATAATTCAGGTCATCCATGAAAACTAAGTGAGATGTAACTTGACCTCCTCTCCTCAACTGATAGCCTAGCCCTGAAGCCTCTAACAAGGTACTTAGAGGGTTCATGGCCAGACAAAACCACAAAGGACTCAGACTATCGCCCTGGAATATACCTCACTCGATCCTTATTGGAGCACCGCAACCCAAACTCGATCGACATCCTGGAAAGCGCAATACGGTCCTCCACTGCCCCATACATGACCTTAAAAAGGTGTATAGAGTTGCATCTACTTTATACAACTCCAGCACCCTCAAAAGCCATGTATGTGGCGCGGAGTCGTAAGCCTTCTTGTAATCTATCCAGCATGTCGATAGATTCTTTCGATTACGGCGCACCTGTTGGCTAATGGCCATGTCTATCAGAAGGAGTTCTTTAGTGCCACGGGCCCCACTCCTACATCCATTTTGAGAAACAGATAAAATAGAATGATCAAATACATGTTTTGTTAATTTCGTTCTCAAAATGGATGTAAGGAGTTTATACACTGTTGGCAAACAAGTTATCGGCCTGTAATTTTTGGGGTCCGTGGCACCACCAGACTTATGGAGTAGGTGAGTGACGCCGGATGTTAAAAAATCTGGTAGCGACCCCGATTCCAGTGATGACTGGAATTGATTGTTAAGCAAGTATGCGAACTACGGAGCCATTTGAGCCAAATTATAATAATTATTATTATTATTATAATATACGCAACACCCTCTAGTCCCAAACTAAGCAGAGCTTGTACAATGGGTACTAGGCTATGGATACCTTACAGAATTACCACACATACAATATACAATTTTTGTTAGTAAGTACACTTATGAACTATGTTAATAAAACATGCACGATGATGCTGTGCGTTCGTGTGGCACTTGTCCGTGGAAGCGACGGAACACCACACCCTTCGGCCAAAAGTCCTCCTTCATGACGACATGTACATAGCAAGTCGGGATCCGCACCACAAACGCCTTGAAGTTATGGCGCGACTCCAGCAACTGCACTCTCGGCATGTACTTTGCTTTTTGACGTACCTACGTACTCTGCGATGTCCCCCGCCGTCGCTAGTGTAGTGCAGGCGAGTGATGTACACGGGTGTCTTTGGTGCGGCAGCGCGCAGGTTTGCACCAGGCTCCACAGGCCCCGTGCCGCAGCAGTTCTTGACGGTTTTCTGACGACGCTTCTTTTTCTGCACCGTCACAAAACCATCATCAGCTACCTCGTTCCTCGATGCCTTCTCCGGCATAGACTTCTTAGGTAGTAACCACAGGGGTGCTCGCAATTACTCGCTGAGCCTTTACTTTTTTAGGCGGTAGGAATTGGTTGCGATGACTGGTATTCTACGATCCTCTCAGAATATCATCATCAACCAAGCGGAATCCCAGTTACATCCAAGATTTACACGACTTTGAGCCCAATGCCGCTCTCACAGATTATCATCGGCAGGTTATAGAAGCCCTGCTAAAAAACATAGTGATTCTGTAAGTTTTTGAAGTTCCTTTCTTGAACAACAATAAGGTTTACTCTGAAAAGCACTTTACCGACATGGGTCCAATTGGTTTGAGCAAGAAATCATATTTTATTTATTGAAGGTACTATCTTATGTGACCAATATTGAAGTATTGTAAAGAAAACACACTGAAAGCTTTCGGTATATTAGGTACTTTCTACAATATTCCATCAATAATAAGTCTAGCATTTTCGTAAAACAGTTTTCTATTCTTTCCAATCTACGAAATAAATTTCACAATGGTACCGATAAAATAGGCACTCAATGAGAATATCAATTTTTATTCAGACAAAGACATTTCTATTCATATTTTTGACTGGCCTGTTCGTCTAATAGTTAGTGAAACAAACTCCTAAGCCGGCTCTCCCAATCAGTACAAATATGTGTTAAATCATAACGACTATTTAATATATCTGGGTGTACGTTATCTTTAATCATACCAGACAAGAGACGTCTACCCCTGGACATAGCCCTCCTCCAAGATTTTCCACAAAGACCAATCTTGAACCGCCTGCATCCAAACGCTTCCTGCGTTCTTAACCAGATCTCACCTATTTCTATTCTTTTTATCTTTAATATTTATTTATTATGTTATTTATTCATGATCACACAAATAACAAAACTGGAATATTACAAAACCACTGCACATAATACTGAATAGACGGCCTCTGTTAACTCGTTCAATGAAAAACATAAAATTGCAATTTTATTGGACACTATGTTGAGCACACGTTGCGTTCGAGTGAGTAGCGCGAGATGCAGTAAGTTGGTGCGCGCTAGTGGCACCTCCAGCTGCGAGCGCCGCCGTCGTCCCGCGTACTCAGTAGGTACACAAAACCGAATCATCTGTAAGATGGCCTGGTTGTATAATATATATCTATGTATTTAAGAATATAAACTTGAGCAAGCCTATCCGTCATCTGGTAACCGTAGAACAGGCTCCGCCTATTTTGGGTTTAAATGACCGTGAGTGTCTTTGTTTTTGTGGTTGTCCACTATTTATGAAAAAATACATTTTCTGACTGACATACCATCGCAGAGCCTAAAGCCGAAGCTAGAGACATGAGATTTGGATAATGGGTTCCTTTTCTTTAGTAAGGAATATGTTTTACTAAAACATCACAAACGGATACAAAACGTGGTCGAAGCTAGCCCTGTGAAGCCAAAATAAATTCAAACGCATGGACCAGTTTACAATCAAACCCAATAACCGGGATGGTGAGATTGTAATCGTTCTCGTATGTTCAAAGTTCAATAGCGAGTCTTATTCGATTAAGAGGGTTGGAAGCAACGATCATAGTGCGCGTAGGTACGTGAAATTCCACCGCACAATACCACAGGCGCTAGCCAATTTAACTCAATTGTATTTGTTTACAGTTTACATTTGATTGCTTTTATCAAAGTGCTTTTGCTTACAATGAAGCTTACCTTTGAATTTTGACCACTTCATCTGAAAACGTTATAAGCTTAATAGAAATAAACTTTAGCTTGACTTTGTCTATGGTTTGCGTAACCTGTGCCGAAACAAATCGAAGACGACTTAGGGTCAGTTTCGTCGCCTTCTGATAAAATAAGATACTGTTAAATTAATTTGTCAGATACGTAAGTAACAATGACAAATTTAGTTTTAATTATGAATTCAACTGGATGATGAGACCAATCCAGAAGTGGTGAAACCGAGGCCAGATATCCGATTTATGCTAAAATATTAGATGATTAGTTTTCTTTTGAAGTACAATTAAATAGGTATGAATAAGTTGTTACATTGAAATATATTGCTTACATGACCCAGTAGATACTACAATAGAATTACGCATGACTTCACGACACAATTTCTTCTATATCTACTTATACAAACAGTACATTAAAGCAATTACAACGTTATCAGGTAGCTGAAAGGTCACTGCGGTGGCCAACATCAATTTAAACGGAGAACAATACCAGATCTCCGTAATTCCCTCTAACACCTAAGCGTTTTTCGATCGCACATTATACGGGGCTATTCGCAGATAAATTAATGTGTAGGATTTAATCGTAGGACGATTAATTCCTACACATTGTTCGACCTCGACCTTAAAAACACTCGAAAATGTTGCCACAGTAAAAAATTATCAATTATAATAATATACTGCCTCTGTGGTCCAGTGGATACCGTATGCGTCTGCTGATTCCGGGTTCGATTCCTAGATGCAAAAGTGTTACTGAACTCAGTAACACTTTTGCATCTAAATCCCTAATCTTTGTTTCTGAATTCTCAGTAGCAGCACGGAATCTGGCAATGTGCCCGTTATCGACGATAGGCTCGCCCTTTATAACATACAACCTAAAATTCATAACATGGCGAAATCTGGGTGTAGTATCACACCTTTGCCTACGTCTTCAGGGATACAGGTACGATCACATAAATAAAAATAAAATATAGAGTGAACGCCAAGCGCACGCCGGGCGCCCGCTCTAAGAACGCGCACGTCCAATGTAAGGTCGACATAAGTCTACACAAAAATATTAGCATGCACATTTGTAATGAGATTAAAGTAGTGCAGCGTATAATTCGTGAGTTCAACATCCATTTTCACGGAGCCGCCCAGGATTCACACTCGGAACACACTACGAGTTAATTATAAGTTGCGGATCCATTCCTCATGTCTTCACAACTTCTTGAATACTACTTACTTAACATATTCCAATGCACGACTTTAAGCCGCATAGTTCTGTACTGCTTTCTGTATTGCTCGAGGTATGCCTAAATACATATTTCATTTTGCTGAGCTCTGTTTTCAAGTTGTCAACGGTTTTGTAGTTAGTAATACAAAATTCTGTTTATTTCATTACTTTATAGAGGTGCAAAGTAGCTAGTAGGTAGTCGTACATCGATTCGAAGTTAAGCGCCTAAGTCAACTAATCATTTATGGATCGGTGACCAGTCAGGCAAAGTCACACCCTCCGGTCCTCGGAGAACTCGTAACACCGTCGCTGTCGGTCGTCATGCAGATATATCACAGTTGTCACGACGAGTCTGTACGTAATCCATATTCTAGCACTGGTCTATAGTTATACAATCGAGTACCTACAACTACTTAGTTTCCCCTTGCAAGGTTCAGGATTGCGGGGTCACATAGCATCATACAATATTATTTAGCGGGTCTTAGTCGCGATAATTTACTTATTTCAAGGCATAAATACATTGACTGCCTCCGTGGACCAGTGGATAGCGTATGCGACTGCTGATCGGAGGTTCCGGGTTCGATTCCCGGGCCGGGCAAATGTGTTACTGGGTTTTTCCGAATTCTCAGTAGCAGCACGGAGTCTGGTGATGTGGCCGATGACGGCAATAGGCTCGCCCCATATTACGTGGGACCTAAAAATTAATGGCGAAATGTGGGTGTAATATTACACTTCTGCCTATTCCTTCGGGGATAGAGGCGTGAGTCTTTAAATAAATTAATAAAATAAAAATAAATTGATACCTCCGACTGATAAATTTATTGGGCTGTATAACAGTCCGTTAAACTTGTGTCAATTTTTCAATAGTCTTTTATTCCGTGGGCAACTATCTGACCGAATAACATCATCGTACCCGTCACTAACTTCAGAGAGGTGAAACAAATATATCAGAAAAGTGCATTTAAGAGCAGAACAGGAAATTAGAGCAGGACAGGAAACAGAAGCTTTATTGCCTGTCCTGCTCTAACTGTCAAAATGATGGTTGTCATAATTTCGGGGTTCTGTTTGTTTATGTATGTTTGGACTGTGGTATTTTCGCGGAATTTGTGAGTGTTGTGCTGTTCGTTTTCAATCAAATTATATTATAATAACAATGCCAGCGTTCCTCAAATTTGAATGCGAGATTAAAGACATTCAACTACTAGTAAGTTTAATAGACAAATAGAAGGATATTATAGAAATTAAAACGACTGATGCGGTAACTAATCAGGACAAGAAATGTGCGTGGAAAGATAGAAAGTGCTTCTTATTCATGTGGTGTGTTTACAAATAACCGTTAGTGCCAAAAATTAAAGCTTAAATACGAGAGTATAAGAAATCGTCTCTTCAAAAACGAGCCAACGCTCCCAGCATGACCAAAGAAAGAATTTTGGGCATCTGTTTTAACATAACAGGACACCTTTACATTTAAGTACCATTTAAGACTTATGAACGTAATAATATATTACTGTTAAATAGTATTATGATGTAAATTTTGGTAGTTGAATAACTGTAAATAATAGTGAGTTATTACCTAAGTATTTAAGTTGTAATTCGTTTGTGAAAATATAAGTCTGTATTTTTATGCCATAAATGTGTGTATTAAGTATAATAAATGTTTGAAATACATGCTATCTGATTTGTTTCACTATTTCATAATATCAGCTCTCCATTGAATCCAATAAAGGTATTAAAATGATCGCCCCACGGTCTTACTATTCTTTATCACCTTCTAGGTCGATTAATATACCTATTCGTTTATAATAGCCTCCTCTTCGATTGTTGCGTCGTCAAAAATATGAAAAATTACCATATTTTCCATATTTCGTAATATATATCAACGTCAACTTAACCGTCAAATAAGCGGCTATCTGACCGAGGATCGGGCAGTTAAATTTATTCCTTAGTTTAGTCATTTATTCGACGAATAAACCCTATCTGACCATTGAAAAACGCAATATTACGCTATCCTCAGAATAAATACTATCTGGTTGTTTATCTGAGGATTGAAAATTTAAGATCATGGCCGCAGTAGCAGATCCACGATTTTGTTTCGGGATTAGGAGTAGGTATATTTGTTTTTTCTTCTATTTTTTTGGAAATGGCAGTCATTTTTGCTTTTTTTAGGTATCTTCGTTGGTTGTAGTGGATTCGATTCCCTCAAGGATAGAAACATTACGCGATCAAACAAAATTTACTATGGGCCTGGCTAAAACTAATTCGTAGGTTCTGTTTTAATTGAGTAACATAACTACAATAATGAATACCTAGGCGGACGTTCTCTGGCTAGATTGGGGACATCCTAAAGTTATAAATTAATCGAAGCGTGCATAAAAAAATATATGAGGCTGAATGAAGCAAGAGAAATAATTATTTCAAGATCTGCCTACTCCTTTCCGCTCCTCAAACAGGTGCGAGTTTATGTATGACTGTACAAGTTTAAAAGTGTAGTTATGAAACAAGTGGAAAGGGCAAACACTCGGTGTCAAAAGAAAATCATACATTTACAGGACAATCTCTAGAAACTCACGTCCCACAATATTGATTGTGGCTTGTGACATATGGCGATATCTACACGATGCCCGCGAATCCGTTAATATTAAAGCCACCAGCGGATTATACTTTATTAGGCCTGTATCAATTGCGTTCCAATTGTTTCAACACATACTTTTTTGCTGATATGAAGGATTTTTTGAGGATACGTTGATATCACGATATCAGTTGATATACGTTGATATCAAACTCAAATATGTTTATTTCCATAAAAATGTTTAAATTTTTTGGACACGTCAGTAGGTCATACAAATAAAAAAGTAACTTTTAATGCATATTAACATAATTGAGCATTGAAAATTAAATGCCTGTTCAGAATGTAGAGCCTTGTGAGAAGAATCAGGCAAGAAACTCCGGGCATCAATTAGGTATGTCGTCTTGGTGTTCTTCCTGATCTAATAATTCCAAGAACTCATGTTCATCGTCAAAAGCGCCCTGTATCTTTTTCTGAGTAGTTCTTGTCGTTCCAACACTACTAATCTCGAACAAGCTAAAATTACTGCTACGAGACAAAAAACCGCGAAGATGAAGATAGTTTATAAAATATTATGTTTCATCTTCCTACCTTTTATTAATACAAATGATCAATATGATTGTGGATAGGGCACATAGGGGATTCACTATTTGGGAAAATTTGAAATTGAGAAAAATGTTAATCTAAAGAGATTTTTGCGAAAAGCTCAGCTAGTCTAATACAATATTGCTGGGAAAGTGCAGCAAGTGCCAAGAAGTGACTATTAGGATTAGCAGGACTATCTGAATTACATCAAAAGCCATCGTCAAGAAGACTGCCTTGTTCAAGTTTTAGTGGAGTCTTTGGTTAAGAATCCATCCGAAGAAAATGCGTAGTGTTTTAACAGAACCTACTTAATGAAGGTTGACTTGCTTCATACGCATAGACCCGTGCCCAAAGTATATCAACGCAATGTAAAACTTAAAAAGAAACACCTCCTGAGTGTTATTTTTTCTAATGTTCAAGTTTATCAATAGAACATTGTTTAATATAGCAACAGATCAAGTAAGACACACTTCTTAATCTAATATTTTAGCAACAATTTTATCTTTAGGCCCTCTCCTAGATAACTTATAGATACCCCTTCGGGGATAAAGGCGTGAAGTTATGTTAATTATAGATGAAATTGCGTCCACAGATAATTTCAAACGCTTAGTAATGTAAATTTTCAATTAACTTCTATATAATTAATGTATTAATTATCTTTTGTTGACTAAACACGTTGACAAACGATTTGTAGACAAAGATACCTCCTGTAGCCTATAGATGAAATAGAGTATCGTATGGCAACTTTAACAATGACATTTACACATCTTGACATCTGACAATTCTGACATTGACAAAGTAGACACTATTGTCATTTGTCACTGTTGTTGATAAACTTTTATGTTCAAAGTAAAATTAAAGACAAAATAATAAAAAAAGTCAATGAAATGTGGAATAAAATCAAAGATAGTGATTATTTCCTTTCTCTTAATCAGCAAAATCATTACGAAATATGTGTCACAGATTATGTAGCTATATGGACCATAACCTATTCAGAAAAAGCTTTTATAGCTCAAGTAAAGGTAATTTGTTTAAACTCATAATTACTGAAACATATCAACGTGTAAACATTTCTTCTCTAGTTCCGCCATCGTATTAGTAACATAATATTGCAAATTTTATAATTAAATACTTTGATTGTAACCTGTCTAGTTGCAATACATGTTAAATCATGTAGCCACAGCACCATCGATATTGAACACCTTATTATTTGTCTATAACAATACCAATAAATATATCGACAAATTGTTATTAATAAATAACACTGAAGATAAGAAAGATAGAAGAAAATACAAAACATTGTAAAAAATCTCTATTTTGATATTTATAGCATTTATATAAGTAGATTGTCTCAAGTTGGTATATTATTACTTTGCTTTACAGTATCTGTAAATGTGTTTGTTTTTTTTTCGCACACCCAAACCTCCAAACATTTTTTTATAACCTGCCATTTCTGCTGCATTAACCTAGATGGTCTGTTAGGCTTGTGTTAAAAAGGTGATTTAAGTACTTAAGTAACAAAATTTAATAAAAACTTACATTTTCAGAATAGCAACAAGAGATTGATATTGAAAGAAGATAGCGAATATGTCACAAAAGGATTATATTTGCTTTCAAATACAGATCAACTAAAGAAAACAAATATTACCAAAGAAGAAAATGGTGAATTGTCTATATCTTTGAAAATATTGCATGGATTACTATTCTCGTTTGAATGTAAACTTATAAAAGGATCTGATGAATTTGTAAGTATACAATAAACATGAGTACCTAATATACTATTAAGATACATTTATTGCTGTTCAAGAACCTAATTTTGTTGTATAAATAGTTTGAATTTATGAAGCAGCTGTTACAAAATGTGTATATGTATAGAATCTTGTGTTACTGACCAACAGACAAAGACGACTTGACCGCTAGAAGTTAAAATTTGGCATATTTGGTGCACTAAAAAGGGACTGCCCGAAATTCTCATAGGATTGGGCAGAAACAGTTAAAGTAAAATACAATGTGCCGGCACAGCTCCTCTGATTAATTAGTACTATGAGAAAATTGATTGAAAACTTATAAGTATTGTTTTATTTTCGTGTTTTCTCTGCCAGGGCTTCTCATTTGAAATTAATCATTTAAAAATACTAACAAGCCTGTATTACTATTTTTCAGTTTTTCAACAAAATTACCCAACCGCTGCTCAAAACTATTTATGAGTTACATACAAGCCAAGTAGAGTTAAGAAAAGAATTAAAAAGAAAAGATATAGAAATAAATGAGTATAAGACTGAAGGAGAGGCTAAAAAAGTTATTCTAAGAGGTATTTATGGATTTTATTTATAAAATTAGCCATGTTCTGTAGTTTTGTTAGCTACACATAATCCAATATTATTAGAATGACATATACTGGGTGTCAGGGTGCCCTCCGGCTAGGTGGAGTGACGATATACGTAAAGTGGCTGGCAGCAGCTGGACACCAAGAGCCGAAAATCGGGCTCAGTGGCGTGCCATTGAAGAGGCCTATATCCAGCAGTGGACTACGGCAGGCTGATGATGATGATGATGATACAGGGTGTCACAAGACCCATCACCAAGCCGTAGTCTACTCGTTCCGGACATCATGCCAAGTCATACTGAGCATAAATTATACCAGGGAAACAAACTATTTTTAAGTAGACACATTTTTAAACTGAAAATAAAAGTGTGCGTGTCCAATTCCCAAAATACCTTCTTATCCATGGGTGCATAGGACATCTAAAGCACAAATTGGTGGTGCAATTGCATAAATTTTGCACCTAATTAGAAAAATTGCATAGTGACTTTGAGCCTTAATATCTCTTGAACCAGTAATTTGCCAGGTATGGTGCTGAACTTAAAAAATGTTCATAATGATTGGTACAATATGGGATTTCAGTTTTTGTCAAGGGTCTTTTTACAACCTGTATATAAATGATTATATCATGTCATAGCATTAGTTTTCTAGCTCCACTGTAATGCCTTACAAATTTTTATGAAGAACTAAACATCTCAACATCATCAATCATAAAGCATCTTGACTCAACTATAATGAGTTATCTGCTGCCATTACATATCTTTTTAATGCACCTAGCACTTATCAGAAATCTCTATATTAAACAATCCCAGATACATATTACTATAACTATGTATCCATATTCCATATGATGTTTTCTTTTAGTTTCTCACACCTGGGGGACGATTCAGAATCGTTCGATATCTCATTTGACATTCGATTCCGTTAATTGTCAAACGGGCTACCTCATGTTTTGTCAAAACTATCGCATTTTCTATCAATTTTATGCATTCAGTATGAAGTAAATTAATAAATAAACCGAATTGAATGAATATTTATTCAAAATATCTCTGATAGGCGGCTAAAAGACGAGGACAAAAATTTGACATATCATACGATTACTTGTCGTGACATTCTGAATCGGCCGGCTGATTAGATTAATCTCATACAAAAAATTAATAAAATAGTTCATATTTTATTTGTTATTTTTCAGTGACTCGAATAACTAAACCATTCAAGGATGAAGAGTATATGGCAAAGTACAAAAGTTACGGAGAATATTTTGGATCCACTGATCTACCCCCAAGTTTACTTGAAAGAACATTTGAAATACCTCAAAATGAAATGTAAGTAACTTTATTTAGAAAAAATATTCATGTTAAATTTTTACTCAAGTTGAGAATGAACTGGAAATAGTTGCAGCTAGTAATAAGTAAGCTACTGTACTGCCATAGATAACACATTATATGCATTGGATACTGACAATACTGCTCTGCCTGATGTCAGAAACCTTGGTCCTAACATAGTTTTGATGATGTACTCGAAACAACTGAATCCACATTATTTCTAGGATTAACACTTGATTCGAAGTTACAGTAGGGTGCACACGTTACATATCTCTCAGGGAAACTTAGCTCATCTGCTTATGCCGTTAAGAAGGTTCGTAGGTTGACTGATGTTGATATGGCTAGATTGGTTTATTTTAGTTATTTTCATAGTGTTATGTCATATGGCATATTGTTATGGGGTAGAGCTGCTAATATCGAAAATATTTTTATATTGCATAAACGGGCACTTAGGGCCATTTACCAATTAGAGACAAGATCTTGTCACTTGATCACGGAAAGAAAGATTTCCGTGATCCGTGATTTAGTCTAAGAAAATATGAATTATTGTTAAACTTTGTTGCAAAAAATATGGGTCAGGTTTAGATGTGACATAAAATAGGCATTACAAAATCATGGAATTTTTTGATTGTGTTTTAATATTGTTTATTACTTTTATGCCACAGGAAAGTATGTACAAAGACCATTATACGTGTTTAAAATTATGCTTCATTGTTATTATGCCACCAGTATATATGACAATAATTCTTATGGGAATCCATTTATACTTTATAAATTTATAATATTATGCTTAATGATCATTATACTGAATTTCAATATGCCAATGTGAATTATGCAAATGTATTTCCTTTCAATATAAAAAAACGCTCAAAAGAACGGTCTCCATTACGTAAGAACATAAGAAATATGTACAACATTTTAAAAGTTATATTACAAACTAGAAAACGTTCCTCCTAAACTGCCCCATTTCTATAAGCCGTGTGGAATTGTAGATGTTTTAACAGCAAAGCTGATGAGATACTTTAGCTAAGCTATATTCAAACACATTTCTCTTACTTAGATTAGTAGCAAAAGGCTCGCCCCATATTACGTGGGACCTAAAAATTCATGGCGAAATATGGGTGTAATATTACACCTCTGCCTACCCCTTCGGGGATACAGGCGTGACTCTATAAATAAAAATAAATAGGTAAGTAACTTTGTCTAAGCAAGATAGATGTGTTAGAATATGTCATAACATTAATTTAATCTAGTATATTTAATGTGTTTGTATATACTAAGGTTTGTCATTATGAAAGATTTTACTAAAAGAAAATCTTCTAATCTTCTTCAGAAAAGAGGAACCTGCTACTGAAACAAGTATCAAAGAAGAGCCTAGCAATGTTAAGCAAGAGGAAATCGCCATAAAGCAAGAACAACATACTCCGTTACCTGAAGAGACACCAGCTTCGGTCATACCAGCAGTGACTTGTAAGCAAGAAGCTATCAAAACGGAACAACAATCTAGTCAAAGTCACAACAATATGCGAAGAAAACGAAAATTGAATATTTGATGTCAAATATTTCCTTTTTTCATATTTTTATGAGATTTTCTTTTATATTTATTTTTAAGTAAGCATTGTATTTTATAAATCAAAAAATTGCTATATAAGTAAAATAATTTTGTTGTGATATGAAATAATAAGTATGTTCAAGAGTAAAAATTGTATATCTTTGACTGGAATAACTTTAGTACTACATTTTATTTTTAATGGAGTTAAAAGGACTGATTAGGCAAGCAAATATTTTTTTTTATAAATTCTAGTATGAAATTAGTATATACTAAAATTAATTTAAATGTATACCTCCTTGATTTTATTTGATGTAGCATTATTTCACTTTTTAAAGATGTTTATGCTGATCTTATACTTTATTATCATGAAAGTACAAATATTGTATTACTTATCGCTTGGGTGGGTATGTTGCATAGTCTACATCTTGGAATATAAATAAACCAAATAAAATTAATCTGGATTTTAAAATATCATCTTATTATCAACTCCACTTTAAAGTCCTTCTCTCCTTTAGAGAGCTTTTACATCTTCATAGACTGCTCCGAGATATAATGATCTAAGCAGGCATAAAAGGTTTGGGCATAGTGGTAAACCTTGTGGTACGCCAACATTAATGAATTTGATTTTTGAGCAGACGTCCTTGACGATTACCAAAATGTTATAACTGTTTTTAATGCTAACAATTTCTCTAGAGATTTCATTCCATTTTTTATATAATAGCAATCTCGGCATAAAAATCTAGTGCTTACCCTGTCAAACGCCGCGCGCCGTAACCAAATTAAAGCTAGCTAACGACAAAAGGTTTATCTTTGCCCCTAGAGGCAGTCCGTTAATGAAGTGCACAGCTTTTACGAGAACCTCAAACAAGATAATGTATTTCTGGAAGTGCTTAAGGCAAGAATATTTACAATCTGCTCCATGCTCCACCTTTGCCAAAACTTACGATATCGCCGTTGGCTAATATTTTGATTTCTCTGAAAGATCTTTTGTCTGCCTTTCCCGAAGATGAAAATCAGTCTGATAATTTTGCTTGAGAAACGAAGGATAGGTTGCCAGGTTACATTTTAATTGGTTTATTCATAACACTATAATGCCGTTCATCAACGAAGCTATCAACATCATGAAATAAAACATAATTTTATATTAAAACTTTATTATACATTGAACTGTTAAAACTAATGTTAGATTAGTTGTGCTAGTGTATAAAACGTTACATCTAATGTGATGTATTGGAGATAATTCTAAGCATTTAACAAAACGATATTGTGATACATTGGGTTCCTAACTTACTTATAAAGCCTTACTAAGTTACTCCACTTTACTACTTACAAATTATAATTCATACTTTCTCCAGTTTTGTCAAAGTACATTGCTTTTCGTATTGCACAAATGCGTAAATAATTGTACAATCCAGACCTTACTATTAAACAAGGACTTACACACTCCTAGGTTCAAATGATTTACTTATGAACTTTTTTCTATTCGACATTTGTTTCAAGTGTTTCATAGATTATTATTATTATTGAGTCTTTGTATAAAAAATGTTTTGCACAGAAAAACTGAACCGAAGATATATATTAAGGCCATGTTTTATAATAAGACCGTATGCCTATGCAAACAGTTTAACAAGTTTTATCTATCCTGTCACCCTCTGTGCAAAGTATTTTTAGCAAGTTATGATTGTTTTTCTTGATACAATGTTAAATACATTTTCTATGCATCAAAACAGTAATTCGTTGTATAAAATGTAATATTTTTGTACAAAACACAAACATATTAAAACACAATTACTTTTTACTAACTATTTTGTGATTTCTATGGGAGCATGTCTCATCGTTGCTTTTATTGCAATAATATTATATTTGTAATACATATTTTACAAATGTAGGGTGCTTCTTCTAGCTCAATACAGACATAAAGGCGATATTATTACGCAAATGTACCTACATTATTATTTTTAACAATGTAAGAAATAATATAAAATAATGAAATAATATCTAATATTTAGTTTTTGGTAATAGCGATTCATGTACTTATTGTATGACAAACATTTATTTGATACCATTATAATATTGCTCAGAGTGCGGAAACCAGTTTTGTACTCCACTGTCCAGCAGTTAACATTTGGGGCCAGCCCTAGGATGTCGACACATTCACTTAGTTGCTTCGACGTTTCAGCATGTGTAACACCAGCCGTGGTCTCTCGATGATCATGTTACGTCCATGAAACGACGGGGTAAACAGAACCTGGTTTATCTTTATTTTCAAATTAATACGCGATTGAAACCCGTTATACATATAAACTATTATGTGTACAAATAGTGAAAGTTTAAAATACTTCTTATTTACTTTTATTCAAAATAGCAGCTTTCCATATTACGAATTAACTTTTAAAATGGATAACATGCATGTATAACTTAGCACTATTACGCACGAACTGTTATATTGTTATATATAGGTATTTTAACACCAAACGCTTATACTAAAACCTTGCATGCAATTGATTCAATCGTCGTGAAAATATTTAATATAAGTGAAAATCCTAAGCAACGTACTCTTTTGCGTATCTTCAAAACATTTTTCTCCTTATTGCATATTATTTTCAAAAAATTGCGTAATTCTGCAAAACATTGCGTAATTCTGCGGAACATTGCGTAATTCTGCGAAACATTGCGTAATTCTGCTAACATTGCTTACTTCTGCTACACAATCTTTTACAATATACGAGGCTACTCTCCAATAAAATCACATTAGTTGTGACAATCTGCCAGATGGAAATGCAATTATTATTAATAACAAACGCATCTATTACAAAACGACTCCTAATTTTTTTTAAATTCGTTAGATATAATAATGTGCTTCAAGTCTATGATATTTGCTGAGCAAGTCGGATAGTCGCGTAGGCGTCATATTTAAATACATTATACCTACAACATTAAAGGCCTTGTCAGTGTGTTCTTAGTACTTTTTTTATAACAAAAAACAAAAAAAAAACAAATGATAAATAGCACCAGCACAATTTGCCATCGATAACTTTTATTTAAACTGCATGTATTTCACTTTTTGTATATCAACAATGCAATGCTTAATCGATACGTATACCAAATAGATCGAATTTGTGGTTTACGCCTTAAAAACTTTATTTTTCAAGTTTTTTTTCATTCTTTTTTTACTTTTCGTTTTATTTTGTTAAATATGTATATCGAAAATCGAAACAAAACCAATGAAAAATAAAATTGTTTAACTAACTTCGCGAGCTTATTTTCCCACTTATTATACGAATGCAATTATTTCTTATATTTGTGAAGTTTGAGAGTGAAACATGTTAAAATTGACTTATATCCGAATTGATTAATAGTATATGAGTTCTATAGGTAGGTATAACACTACGTAGTATTGAAATATTACTATAACTATCTTAGTTCATGAAATATTCGTCAAAATTCACAAATAACAATTATTTTTGAATTAGAATGATCGCTATTAGGGGTCATCCACAAATTAAGTCACACATTTAGAGGGAGGAGGGGGTTGATAAAGTGTGACATTGTTTGGAGAATGTCATGTTGTGGTATGAGAACAATTGTGACAAGGACGGGGGAGGGGTCAAAGAATCGTGAAAATGATGTGACGTAATTTATGGGCGAGCCCTTATTATTGATATCGCACATTTAACAAATCGATCTATAGAAACTCAATGGCTGGTCTATTTACCGTACATTAGGGAAATCGTATTTACCACCACGAGAATTTATGATAAAGACATAGATATTCTTTCTACTCTGTAAACATATGAAAAATCTATTACCTAGTTGAGATTGTATAGTATGATATACTTAGCCTATATTTTCGTTATTTGCAAGATTAAATTAAAACAAACTATAATTTAACACGAAATATGTTTTTGCACTTCTCGTAGCGGTAAGGATAAATTATATTCGAAAAACAAACAGATAGGTACTTAACTGCAAAACTGGGAAATACATGTAAACATCTTCCAACATTTGTTGATTCTACACCATAATTATTATAGGTAGATAGATAGGTATAATTTTTTAACATGCTGAAAATATATTTCTCCTATTTTTAACCATTGCACTATTCCCACTTTCTAATTTCCAAGACGAACAAATGTATTCCATTTAAACTTCATTATTAAAAGAACCTCGTGAAGCCAGGTTTACTTTTGTCTGACGTGTTGTGTCGTGACTCGTGACGCGTCAGGGTGGCATCGGTTTCGGGTGCGATACGTGAAACCGAAAATGTAACTCCGTATACCACGTTGCCGTAATCTCACTACCACGAAGTACTTGACAACGAATGCACGTTACATCGAATTACGTAGCAACGAATGCTCGTTACTTTGAATTAGGTACGTAGCAACGAATGCATGTTACAGTGAATAAGTATCGTGATGCCGTAGACATGCCATCTCGAATAACCAAAACTCGAATTCACCAATTCGAATTACTTAACAACGAATGCTCGTTACCAAGAAACACATATGACCGAAGCCATGCGACCACAGATAACCAAATCTCTAAAAAAACACAGATCAATCAATAATTTTAGGGGCCGCTTAATAATGTTTGTTTTTCGTGTGAGCGTCTACGGCATCACGATATTCACTGTAACATGCATTCGTTGCTACGTAATTCAAAGTAACGAGCATTCGTTGCTACGTAATTCGATGTAACGTGCATTCGTTGTCAAGTACTTCGTGGTAGTGAGATTACGGCAACGTGGTATACGGAGTTACATTTTCGGTTTCACGTATCGCACCCCATCGGTTTCATACATTTAATATCGTTTCGTTCACAATTAATGATGAAGTCGACACCACCCTGATGCGTCATGGCTGTAGAGAGGTTTTGAATAACGATGGCTTAACAAAATGCTTTCAATCATTCGTTCCTCGATGAAATTGGAATTAGAAGAAACATGTTTCCAGCATGTTAAAGAAATTATTCCTTACCTGACAAATGTCAACCTGGCATTCATGTGACAGGTTCACACATATTCCCATAGATTGTGAATGAAAATGAACGTTATAAGAACAGGTGCATTCAGAAATTGCGATAGATCTTACACGCAAAATAGCACACAAAACGCACGAAGCTTCGCTACCCTCTTATCTACGTAAAAATCATCATTTTACTTACGAAGTAAAGGAAACTAATTTGATAGCAAGAGGGCTTTTTCAAGATTAGCGAGGAAATCATTTTCTCATTGGTCAACGAACTACAAATTGTAAACAACGAGAAAATTTTCCTTGGTCTCACGCAGGTTTGGGCAATCACCAATATTTTCATCTGAGATACAGATAACGATATATTCCACTAGATTACTTTCTAATTCTAAGAGAGAAGTGCTTAAAATGTCTTCAAACACCGGTATGATATTGACTTAAACTATTTAGTGCTACGAGATTCTGTTAAACCTTATTTGTCACGTTAAGACATCTTGTCATCTTAACCTAGTCGTCCAGGATCTCACTTTAGGCACCGGCTGTCCTGTGTTTATACACTGGCCGCTACACGTGCCGTCATAAAATAATCCAACGTTATTGAGGGCAGATTACAAGGTACAAGAACGAACGCTTTTGAAATATGTAATTAATTTCAATCTGATTACCTTTTTTGCCCTCACGTTCTAAAACTTCAACCGGGCAATCGCATTTACCTGTACCTGCACTTCAATCATTGCTTCTTTAAATATCTTTTCAATCCGGCCATTAAATTCCATTTATCATTTTCCAAATATATCATTATTTATACTTATTATAACAGACAATTGGAATAAGCAGTTAAATCTGTATATCAGATGGAAACAAGGCTACATTTGACAACTAACAGGGTGACGCAGTCTACACGATTGCTAGAACGATGAGAACATTAGGCTAACAGCTACATTTTGACACATCCGTCTCCGATTCAGAAGGCTTAATCACGTTATCCCTTTCCTTCAGCTCGAAGGCATCCGCCTGAAAAAAGAAGATTTCAATGCATTGGTCCAATATGTAAAAATGCGCTGTTAAAAAGAGTTCGTTGGAAGTTAATTAGTATTGTGTGCCCCCTTAAGTTTTATGCCACTTACGTGACATACGTACTCCTCTCTTAAATGTGTAGGTATCTTACCTTAGAGTCTCTGTATTCCCGTATTTTCCTGGCTAAAGTAAGAAATGCTTCTTCTATGTTGATGTTACTTTTACACGACACTTCGAAGAACGGCATGTCGAAGTCATCCGCTATCTGGAATAAACATTTTATAGAATTAGTGTCATCAGAATCTGTTTTGTTTTTATAATGTGTCCCCAGCAGTGGGACAGATCTCTTCTCATTACCTGGAAGGGAAAAGGAAAAGGCATGTGGGTAGACTTCACCTGCACTCTCAGCTAAGCAGATTTCCTCACGATCATTTCTTTCATCGCTAAGCAAGTAGGTAATACCTAATTCACTTTGATGTATCTACCTAACACCCCCAGGCTGGGCCCTTAAAGGGGCTCAGGCTAGGGAGAGTGTGGGACTCCCCGATTGATGTACCTGCCTACTTAATGAGCACTTAATTTTGAGTCCCTCTGTGTGGCAGTCTGTTCGTCTCTCCACTAGGCTGTTTTAGAATTAAAGTACTTTCTGGGCAAATTCATATAACGTTGTCGCCTATGATTTCCTGTCTTATTTTACTATGTGGCATCAGTGACATCACAGATGTGAGAAGTATCAGATGTAACGCGCGGCACAGTTGCGTGCGGCCACTAAAGCAAATACAAAATTGAAAAGCGAATACAAACTCGTCTCAGTGCGCTACGAAGCATCGTACAGTTCACGCGTCACGATCACGTCAACTTTTAAATTCTTAAAATGCCGTCTTGTATTCTTAAACACTGTAAAAGTTGTTCCTAAAAACAAAAACAGGAAAATGGAATATCTTTTCACAGGTAACTATTGATAATTTGACTGTTTCCTAATTTAATTTCGATAAAATTCGTATTTGTGCAAGAAATATGTAAGTGTTGCCAGTTTTTGTCGACGCCGTTCTGCCTGAATTAGGGAAAATGCACTTGTCAATTGATTATGTGATAATGATTGTCATGTTAATGAAAAATACATTTCCGTATTATAAAAGTACATTGTAGATATATCTTCTTACTCATAAATATAGTAATAGAATTTCAATTTCCATTAGTATATACCTTACATAATATTGTTTTGAGTTCGATCCCCAAACGATCCAAATATTCGTGTACACCCTGCTACTCGTCAAGCTTATAAACTTTGACCTTTGCACCGTTCTTATGGCGTAAAGAATAAGTATCAAAATCGTACAGCAAATGTTTAGCTTGACTTGGCGCCGTGTTTACATACATACTTATAGCGTAGGGAATAAGTATCAAAATCGTACAGCAACTGTTTAGCTTGACTTGGCACCCTGTGTATATACATACTAATGGCGTAGGGAATAAGTATCAAAATCGAACAGCACTCAGCAACTGTTTAGCTTGACTTGGTGCCGTGTGTACATACATACTTATGGCGTAGGGAATAAGTGTCAAAATCGTACAGCAACTGTTTAGCTTGACTTGGCGCCGTGTGTACATACATACTTATGGCGTAGGGAATAAGTATCAAAATCGTACAGCGACTGTTTAGCTTGACTTGGCGCCGTGTGTGCATACATACTTATGGCGTAGGGAATAAGTATCAAAATCGTACAGCAACTGTTTAGCTTGACTTGGCGCCGTGTGTACATACATACTTATGGCGTAGGGAATAAGTATCAAAATCGTACAGCAACTGTTTAACTTGACTTGGTGCCGTGTGTACATACATACTATTTATTTCTCAACTAATCGACGCCAGCGGCTTCGCACGCACATATTTTCGTATTTCTCGTTTTGCCTGATCCCGTGGGAATTTCGAGAAATCCCGTCTTAGTGCACCCCTACGGTTCCCAAGAAACATACATGCTAAATTTCAGCTTCATGCGCTGAGTAGTTTCGGCTGTAGCTTGTCTGTCAGTCAGTCAGTAACGCAAGGATTTTATATATACAGATTTACGAAGTAGTTAAAACTTAACTCGGTGCCTACATTTAAGAAATGTATTTATAAAAGCATTAATTAAATCCATGGTAAATTCTTCAAAACCGCAAATAAATATATGAGAATATGACATAACTATATGCAAAATACTGGGAGATTATTCATAATCTGACAACTTTACACACACATAGACGCGCGTGTCCGTACAGTGCCAGTCTTCAAAGGTCACGCACACATAGCTGTCAACGTGCCACACTTAGTTGGACGAATGCGCTATATCTGATACTTCTCACATCTGTGAGTGACATGCTCTCCCAGTCGTTCCATATTTGAATGAAAGTAGGTACCTACGGCACCTTTTACAAAATGAATTCGTAGAATCATTGCGGAAAAGATAGAATAAAATGTCTTAAACACAATAGATGTTATACCTTTTGGCCCCTTTCCTTAGGCACTGCCCTGTGGTTTTCATGCACATCGCACTTGTTCCCAACTAACACCTTGATCACGTCCGGCGATGCGTACTGAAACAAAAAATATGTTTTTTTTCTGTAGGTAGTCTGAATTGAGTATATGCATAAGTGTATGCATTAGATATTTCAGTAAATTGTAAAGAATTTGAAATATGCAGTTATACTCCATTTGGTTAGGTATTTAACTAAAGGTAAACAATCTTGATGTGACTTTTTTTATCTAAAATCTGTTTAAAAATAAAACTACTGATTAAAATAAAGGCTCAATTGATTTAGTAATCATTATTGTTGTATTTACATTGATCTTTAGCAGTATTTTATTTTTAAAACGATTTTAGATAAAACAAGTCACATCAAGATTGTTTACGTTTAGTTAAGTACCTAACCAAATGGAGTACAGGTATGTAGGTAGTTGTTAGTACATTTATATCGATGGTAGTTGATGAGAAAGAGAAATTGTCATTGCTGCTATGTTATCAGAATTCTTTTACTTGAGTCTTTATTGATGAAATAATAATATGTTCCTATGTCTTTTATTTACAAAAATATAACCGAGGTATCTACCAATGAAATTATATTTCCACATTTTGTCCGAGTCCACAATTTTGCACACGAGCACCCATGTTTATATATAGGTATGTAGATACCTACCTAGTTGCCTATACCTACTCGTATGAATTTTATTTAGGTACAAGTTATTGCTGTTCGGTGAAACGTGAGTGCAAAAGCAATATGATGATTGTAATCCTATCCGATGAATGTATCCCTAAGGATCCCTGGATAGATAACTATCTAAACATGTGATACCTATTAGCAATATTTTGTTGTTTTTTACAAAGGGTATCATATTGAACCGTTGCATTTTTTTTACATTTGAAGATGTACCTAGTCCATTTGTGCTTATCAGTTATCACGTAGACATCCAATGGAAGATAAGTGGGTAACATCTGCGGCTCAAGGATGATTTCTCTTACTCTCACATGAGCAGTGACAAGACACAATAGCCAAGCCTCTGCCTTCCATGCAATGAGAAAAATAGCAGACCAAACTATGTGGGTTATGTACTTCGATATTTTTCTCTGCTCGCCCCACACGACGAGACTACCTACTCTTTGAGTGATCCATAAAACCAGTTTATGGATCACGCAAAGATTTGTCTCGTGTGGAAATCAAACCCGCAACATTCAGTGCAGTGTAAAGCGGCGAGCTTTAGCCACTGCACCACCCGTGATGACACTTCAGTGAAAGGCAATCCTTACTTAGGTCATTAAGTGAGTCAGCATCCAGCCATTAATGACAGGGAAAAACCTAACTAAAGGAATAGTTTATGAGTAGGTACCTACTGCAAATGTAGGTACCTAGGTGCCAAAGTGTGTGCTACCTTTGGTGTTGAAGTTTTCTCTCGAATTTATTGACATGGATTTCTACGAAGCATGGTTATTTATGATATGATTATTATGATTGATAGAATTCCGAATGCAAATATACGAAAGAGCAGTGAACTGAAAGAAGATGTGGTGACCGGGATTGAGAAAGGATGCTTAGGTGGTTTGGACACGTGGAGCGAATGAGTGAAGAAAGAATGACGAATGAGATTTATAAGGCAAATGTGTGTGGGCAAGTCGGTCGCGGCAGACCTCGGCGGACATTCGTCGACCAAATTGGAAACATCCTAAGAAACGGAAAGGTCTGAAGTACCCAAAACCGGCGAGCATGTATGAAAAGAGTAATTATAATGAGTGTAGAGGAAGGGCGTGAGGTTTGTAAGGATAGGAGCAAGTGGCGTGCTGAGGGTCTAGTATGAGTTTTGCACTCGATCGTCACGATCGAGGAGAGCTAGTCGACGGGAACAATTTCCATACATTTTCCAAAGGCGCCTCTAACGGAGAGTAGCGATCGATAGAGACCGCTAGGGGGCGCATTTAGAAAATGTATCGAAATTGTTCCCGTCGACTAGCTCTCCTCGATCGTGACGATCGAGTGCAAAACTCATACTAGACCCTCTGTTGTCTCTGCCTACCCCGACGGGAAAAAGGCGTGAGTATGTATGTATGGTTATTTATGTTTCTTCATTAGTACTTAAAATATTTTACCTCTTGGATATTCCTCAGCCAGTAAGACAGGTGGTTGAACGACTCCAAGTTAGTGATGTCATACATGAGGATGATGCCCATAGCACCTCTGTAGTACGCGGTGGTCAGGGTTCGAAACCTCTCCTGACCGGCGGTGTCCCATATCTGTAGTTTGATTGGCACTCCATCCAAGTTTATGATCTTCTGCTTGAAGTCTATGCCTGGAAATGAGATTTTTTTATATCATGTAATAAGGTTCATTTAAGGGATAAGAGCAGTGATAGTCGAGTGGAGAGACCGACAGACTGCTACGCAGATGGTCTCAGGTTCGAATACACGGCGCGCACCTATGACTTTTTGAAGTAAATTGTTAATTATCGCTTGCTTATCGGTGAAAGAAAACACCATGAGGAAACCTGCATGTCTGAGATGTTCTCGAAAGGCATGTGAAGTCTGCCAACCCGCACTTGGCCAGCGTGGAGGACTATGGCCTATACCCTTTCTCATAGAGAGATGGGGCCCGTGCCTAAAAGTGAGGCAGTATAAAGAGCTGATGATGATGAGGTTCATTATTGTTAAGTAGAAACCTATATAATACCTACATATTAACTTACGTATACAATATTATTGACCAATTACTTTCAAATGGTTTTTGAAATTCTAATAAGGTCAATACAGGTCAATGGTACCATAATAAATGCGTACCTAGGACAGGAATATCAGGATAGAACAGCTAACAGATATTATTGTCCATTAAAGCACAAGTAAAGACATAAATATATAAAAATTAAACAAGAACAAAGTATGGTTTAATCTGGTTTTAGCCTAACGTATAAAAATGGCGTAATTTGTATTCCAATTAAACTTTGTAAATTGTTAATCAATAGTTAATATAACTATTGACAGGCACCTCAATGTCTAAAAACACAAGCGAATCATGACTCATCACAGCTCCTACGCAAAACAAACGAGCAATAAAGCTGTCTCTAAAGAATTGATTTGCTATTAATAAATTGACAGGCATTAACATATTTGTCGAGGCTTTTCCGGAAAGATGCATTAGCTTTCTATAAAAAACAATACACAAATCACTTGGACGTAATACAGTTAGGTATCAGATAGGCAACATAATTAGGTATAATGCTAAGTGGTTACCTACTTACCTGTTACAACAAAGTACCTTAATGTGTAGGTAATATACCTAGCTACTTAGATGTTACTTTAGCTTGTACGAAAATATCTCTTTGATTCATATAATACTGTTCTGAACATGAGATCATTTTAATCGTATGTTTAGAGTAGCACAGGGAATCATACTGCTTAAAATAGGTGACCTATAAGAACATTATTGATTTAGCTCTCAGACAGACAATATCTAGTCTTGTGTTACATTGCAGCTGGTCAATATCATCTGTATGAACGATCGTGAAAAATTCCGCAGAAATGAGACACGTTTATATCAGAGTCTTTACAGAACAATGATCAAGCACAATGCGTGTTGCACAGGAATTTATTACGACAATATATTTACTTGACTAGGTAGCAGGGTAATTTGTAAATTACAGATAATTCAATTTAGTGTCATACAGACGTATACCAGGCACTTGTAACTGTACCTAGAATGTTGTGGAAAATAAACTTCTGTGTATAAATATTTAAAAGACATTCCACCTGACCCGTCCTATTGTTCCCATCTGTACATCCGCAATATAAAACGTAATCCTGGCTACGACAAGTTATTAAACGTCACTAAAATACCATCACCTGTCTGACAAAGGCTCGTAAAAATAAAAATAAATAGTGTACTCACCTATTGTGGATATGTATATATCGTAATACCTCTCGTCACAGTATCTATGCACTATACACGTTTTGCCTACATTAGAATCACCTAGAACTAGTAATTTATAAGTAGCAGAAAAATCTAAAGCCATTTTTTGTTTACTTTGTTGTTAGTACGCGAGCGATGGCCCAAAACATCGGTCGAACTGTCAAAGTGAGAAAAATCAATGAGGGTAAGTGCGCATGTGCGGGCTCGCTTGGCGCTTGCAACAAGTAGGTATCTATAACTATTAGTACAGAGGGTCTAGTCCGAGTTTGCACTCGATCGTCACGATCGACGATAGAATTGTCGCCGGGAACAATTTCCATACATTTTCCAAAAGCGCCACCTAACGGAGTGTTGCGATCGATAGAGACCGCTAGGGGGCGCATTTAGAAAATGTATGGAAATTGTTCCCGTCGACTAGCTATCGTCGATCGTGACGATCGAGTGCAAACTCGGACTAGACCCTCAGGGGGGTACCTACCTACCTGGGTTTCCCTGCAAGGTGACTGTCCCTATATATTGTTAACTTGCATACATTGTGGCTATCAATTACAGAGAAATGGGACAACGTAGCCAGTTTATTTTTCAATCAGGGATTAAGTATTTTTTAGTAGCTACCTGCTTAATCTTATCTTATACTAATATATAAAGCTGAAGAGTTTTGTTTGTTTGTTTGTTTGGTTGAACGCGCTAATCTCAGGTACTACTGGTCCGATTTGAAAAATTATTTCAGTGTTAGATAGCACATTTATCGAGGAAGGCTATAAGCTATATATCATCACGCTATGAACGACGGGAGCGGAGCAGTAGCCTTAAATAACGCGGGTGAAACCGCGGACATCCTCTAGTACTGATATACATAGGTATAAAGCTGAAGAGTTTGTTTGTTTGTTTGGTTGAACGCGCTAATCTCAGGAACTACTGGTCCGATTGGAAAAATTCTTTCAGTGTTAGATAGCCCATTTATCGAGGAAGGCTATAGGCTATATAACAGCACGCTATAAGCGACGGGAGCAGAGCAGTAGACTTAAATAACGCGGGTGTAACCGCGGGCATCTTCTAGTAGTTACCTAAATAAATTGTGAAGTCGTTGTAGCATACTTTTGATGCAGATTTTTATTACGTCTAGACTACTCTAGACAAATATAAACATATTAAAGCTTAATACCGACATTATATATCTACCCACCTGTTTAATGTAATAACGTGTTTTATGACAATAGCGTTATAAAAATGTTATATTACTAAAACGTTCTGCATTTTGTAACGCGATGATTCAACCGATGAAATATTTTAGAAAGGAGGGCGAAACTTATTTACGACTAGCGGGTGAAACCGCGGGAAACACCCGCGGTTTCACCCGCATCCTGAAGGAACTAATGCGCGTACCCGGTTAATTTATAGCCTTAGTTACTCCTTGGTACATAAGCTATCCGTCAGTGAAAGTCCCATCAAAATCGGTCCAGCCGTTCCAGAGATTAGCGAGAAGAAACAGACAGACGGACAAAAATTGAAAAAATTGTCATTTCAGTATAGGTATCTACCGTGTATACCTACATCCATATGCATTTAGTAAAAAGCGGTTATTTTAATATTACAAACAGACACTTCAATTTTATTTATGTGTGATAATAATGATAATAAAGATTAACTAGAACAAATTGGGGCTTGAAGTGACCTCGAGCCGTGTGCTCTAATGTGACCTTGACCTCTCCATCATCAATCAGCTGAGATAATGGCGATCCGTATCTAGTCCATAGTCTTCATATATCACCAATGAAAGGAAGTAATCGATGATCTATGGTGATGAAATGACGGGCTCCTATTTCAAATTTTCCGTTATACCTACATATAAATTAAGGTTAAATCCAAATTGTGTAAATACAGCCACCACATATTTGCGAACCTACATATTGTTTTTATAGACTCACGCCTGTATCCCCGAAGGAATAGGCAGAGGTGTAATATTACACCCACTTTTCGCAATGAATTTTAAGGTTCCACGTAATAGGAGGCGAGCCTATCGCCGTACCGGGCACATCACCAGACTCCGTGCTGCTACTGAGAATTCAGAAAAACCCAGTAACACTTGCCCGACCCGGGAATCGAACCCGCGGGACCTCCGATCAGCAGCCGCAAACGCTATTCACTGGACCACGGCGGCAGTCATGCCTTACCTATAGGTAGAATTATTAAATGTTATGTCCTTGCGGTTACGGATAAAGAATATAAAGTCAGTACCCCATTTTATACCGTGAATATCGTTTTAGCCGATTAATTAAAATGTCCTAAAGAAAAACCTTTGTATACTTGGGCTGTGACGGAAAAGCCGATATCAAACCCTATACCAAACCGTCTGGCCAGCTTGGTATATAGGGCTTTGGTATATAGGTTGTGCTATTATCCCGTCCGTGTGGTGACGGATTAATAATACGGCATGTCACCACCCCATATCCCATGGGTGTCGTGAGAGCCGACAGAGCATATTATGCAGAGAACAACACTGTAAGAGAAGAAAACTTGATACAAACCCTATGCCAACCCGTTTGGCCAGCGGCAGCGTGGTATAGTAGGCCAATTCCTCCTTTCAAAGGAGAAGCCTAGTCCAGCAGTGGACTGTTAATGGCTGATGATGATGATGATATCCTATTAATTTACACTGCGATATTGTGACGCCAAAGAGGAGACACCTGGGCCTCTTTCATTAGAACGCATCATCTGCATCGCTCTATCGTTATCGCAGTTGTATCCAAAGGTTTGTCTAAGAGTCCGGGTCCACTTACTAGTATAACCAGTAACTTTTATATTGAGCAACTATCTGCTGACCTTCGCAATCTAAAGGGATAGTGATATTTCCGTAATTTAGACCAGAGTTTGTTTACTCAAGGGCACCTACTGACTCCCTATAACGACTGTCAAAGATCTTTATGACAACCGGGACCACCTGCCTAACGTAGGTACTCTCCGAGGCACGGGGTTAACAATTTACGCACATAACTCCGAAAAGTCGGTGGTGCGCGTCTTGGATTTGAACCCGATACCCTCTGCATGGCAGCCTGTCAGTATCTCCACTCGCTGCTCTCCTGATTAGACATTTTTTTTAATATCTAACGTAAGTAAGATGGAATTTAAACTAGCGATCGCCCTTTGGGTAATACGGGGGTCTATATTTGCTAGTAATACAACATAAAAAATCCGCTTTGGGGGTCGATCTGTCTGTTATTACGAATAGAATGTCCTAGATCATCTAAACTAAGATAAGATAATGGTCTCCATTATCATTTAGAGAAAGAATTTGTGCCAGATAGGTAGGGTTTATCCGTTAAATACACATAGTTTTATTCTATTAGAAGATAAAGATGATATGGATGATATGTTGACGTAGTTATTTGGGACAGGGACATTGCTAAACTTGACCAAATACCAACATCTCTGGTATCCATTCATATCTATAATTATGAACCAATTTGTTTGACACACAATTGACACAATACTGTGTGGCGTTTCGCGTTTGGCAACTGTCTCAGCATACGCTCAAGAGATGTAAAAGATTATTACCGATTAATTTTAGGTACAAATTACAAACATTCGGGTCATCAATTTATATTAAATGTAGGGTGTGATCTTTAGGTAGCGATAGCCTCGTGGAGATACCAACAGACTGTCATACAGAGTATATCGGGTTCAAATTCATGGCGCACCATCCCGCAGTGTCCCAGGCGGTCTAAAACTTTGACACCAGAAGGCCAATAATTGTCGTATTTTATATGACATTGAAATTATATTTTAAACGTAATGAGATTATATTTTGAATTGACTCGCAATCGGTATTCTTCTAATTTAATGTCATTATCGTCTTACTTGACTTCTATAGTTCGACGTTGACACATTGTACAATTCATTCAAATATCAGTTATTTTAGGAGAATACCATTTTTGACATTAGTTTGACACTGACGTTAGATCGAAACTGCATTTTGAACATGAAAATTGGGCCTCAGAAAACATGTACACCGTAGAACGTAAATCTGTATTCATTACTTAGTTCTACAACTTTAAACGTTTATTACTAACGCTATAACTTTTCTTTTCTTTTTGAGCTTAACAAAGTATCTCCCTGCTGGTAACCTCGCGAAGTGTTTTGGACATGGCCTGTAATTTTATGTCTGGAATGCGTAGCCTTTATCTATCCCTCCACAGCCTTTTGGTATATCTTCAATTTGGCCTTCTGAATTTCGTTTAGGAACCATGTTTGGGCAGCGTAGGTCAGGATGGGTAATATACACCTGTCAACAAAAAATTTCGCTGAACTGACAATGAAAGGCTGCTCTTGAGGAACTCTTCCGGACATTTTTGACTCGCTGTCCTACTTTTTTGTTCCTAAAAAAGATAATCTGGTCCAAGTAAATATTATACTCGTCGACATAATGTATGGTATGTCCGTCTAGCGTGATCCTTGGCTTCATGCTGTTGTTCATCGCCTTTTCCAGTTCATCTGAAGTCCTACTTGAGGGCTTTGCAAAAGCTGAGGTCTTTAAGCATTACCTCGCTCGAGTTGTTATTCACTATACCTTAGTATCTATTACCTAATTAGTACGTAAGCATATTTACTAATGGAAACAGTCGTTAGCATGGCAACCTAAAATCTAAATGATCTTCCTATTTTCGCTCAACTAAAAACGTAGGTACACCTTAGTTCGTATACCTAGTACCTACCTGCGCTATACCTAGCTATAATTCACGCAGGTATATTCGACGGGCAGTCGCAGTGCAACAGTGGTCCACAGCTTCCGGGTGCGAGCCGTGGGTGTACAAACATTAAGAGCTACATTTATATTGCTTAAATCAACGATAGCACAATCTGTACGATTCATCTCGCGGCCCTGCGCATGTAAATGCCCTAAGTATTAATGCCCGCAACTCTTGATCCGTATCTCGTCTTTGTTTCGGTACGACTGTATTTTCAACTTATAAAGGATATTTCTTTCCAAGGTTAACTTATTCATATGTACAAGGCAAGTGTCTCCGATTTCAGTTCATTTTTTCGTAATGGAATGGAATTTATAATAACTTCATTTATTTGAGTTATCTGGGTGTTCGCATTCTGTACGAGGAAATGAGGGTATTGTGTCGGTGTCGCGAATTACTGCAATATTTTGTGAGACGTGCTGATATTACTTTACTCGATACTTCTTTATCAATAAAGGAAGTGTCTTAAAATAATAAGTTGAAATTTTTATTTTAGTAGTATGCATTATCAAGATAAAATTTACTAAAAATGGAGATGCATAAAGATTACATGCATAATATATTTATCGAAATAAAGAAAATGTAGTAAGAATATAGTAAGAGCAACGTTCTTTTATAGATAATTAACCCAGTCATGTACTACCTACTTAAAGAACTTGTTTAGCTAATAAATAGTAAGTAGTTAACTCTATTTTATGTGCAGAGACCCGATATACTAATTTCAATACTAATGTGAGCACGAAGCGCGCATAAAGTGTGATCGAACAGTTTCAATCAGCCAGCACGTTACGTATACTGACATCTTATTGGAACGATAAAGCATCGAGGTCGTTGACCTTGACGGAGACGCAATGTTTACCGTAGGTCAGTGACGCCAATTATGTATAATGTTGCTACCGCGGTTTTACTCGCTCGTACCCGCTACACCTATCAACGCGTTTGTGTTCAACTGATGGAAGAAAGGTAACAAGCGCCTACTATGATAAATGTTTGTTTGGTGTAGGTACTTCAAGACTAGGCAGTTTTGGACACTCGGTTACTGAATGTCGATGTTTAAAATGTCGACGTAGGTATGTTAGTTCTAAAGTACAGGATCTCGATGTACGCCAGCTCGAACGTTTACTGGAGCGAAGTTTGCAAGGCCGACGTATCGTTCATATGAAAAAGTCTCGTTAACTCGAGAAACTTAATAGGTAGGTACTTAGGTTATGTTAGGTTTCCTTGTGACCCCTTATCCAAAAATAGGAGCCCTGCGCAGCAGCGTTCGTCAAGCTAGTTTCTCGAGTTAACGAGGCCTCCAGGGGCCTTACTCTCCAAAATAATGCCAATCTCAATTTATAACCAATACAATTCCAATGTCAATTTCATGGTCACGTGGTTTCGTACTCTTGAAATCAATGTTGTCAACATTGGATTGAAATTGGGATCGCCCTGCGATTGGGAGGACTAGTGTTGTTCAAAATGTTACTATAAACCAACATTATGACTTTGAATGTCTGTATTTTATAAATAACAAGGCAAATAAATAAATAGAATGTGGCGAATGGTTTAACTCAATGATTTTATCGTTTATAAGTCAAACGAGCCCAAAAAAACTGCTAATATCATAAATATGCCATTTTTGGCTGAATGTGGGAGTGTCGTTGCCACCACAAAAAAAGTTAAACAAGCTGCCAAACTTAAACAAACTAGGTAAACAAAGTTCTTCGATTTCAAATTACGCTCGAATAAAGTGAAAAAAGTATTATTTTAAGTTTTCCCGTAAGAATACGACTATAATAATTGATAATTTTAGTTCCGTTGTACATATTTATTGTTACCTTACGAAGTTTATAGAAGCGGCAAGTAAAAAATACCAAGATTACATTATAAACATTATCTCGATCAATGATTCCTAAACTGCGTGATGTAGGTAGTAGTATAAAGGTACTAAAAAACTTATGCATTTTCAGTTATAATGGCTTATCGTCCTAGCTTTGCCCAGTTAGAAGCTTTGGTGGAGTTTCTTGAAGAAAATCCAGGCATAGCCAAGTGTTTGCTTCGCACCACCCAAGCCTAGCAAGAAACAAAGAGGAAATGGGTGAATTTGGCTACCTCTTTAAATGCTCTTGAAGGAGCTAAGGATGGGCCAAGGTAAGATTTTTTACAATAAGTAGATACCTATTATTTATGTAATTTATTCTGTATGTATAGTTATGTTTTTTATTAAAATAAATTTGTTTTTAGTACTGGGCAGAGAAGAAATGTGCCTTAAAAAGGCAATGTTCTCAAATAGCCATTTCAATGAGGCAAACTGGTGGTAGCTTATCTTGTCACTTGCCGATACTGTCTTACTTAGACAATCGGCTTGTGGCTGTGATGGGTGGGCAAGAGTTTGCCATTGGTGATCAGATGCTGCAAGTCAATCCTTTTCCTGACATGGTATGTAACAAGAATTTATAATTTCATGATAAATAGGAAAATAGGTATAGTAAAAAACTTAATAGGTACTCAATCACTTTATTTTTACAGTCTGCAGCAGCTGTCTCACCTACAGTAGATTATGTGCCAGTATTAGCAGAGCTCTTAGACCAAATGGATACATAATACGTTCCTAGCACCTCACATTATCAAGCAACTCCTATAGGTAAGTGTTCATTCAAATTGTTTACCACTTATTTTAACGGTTGTTAAAATTAGTTTAGGAAAAAAAAAAACTCATCACAAATCTTAGTTTTTTTATCACAGGCTATATTTGGTAAGAACACAAATTATATTAATATTATAAGCAGCATTGCAGCCCTAACCCAATGCTAAAGCTATGGAACTTGTAACCGAGAGTTTGTGGATTAAAATCCTACCTGTTACATTACTGACCTAAATTATTATTAATCTTGAGAGCACAGGCAATAAACTGAGTTAATAGAAAAGAATGAAGGCCTTTAAAAGAAATAATAATTTAAGACTGAAATCCCTGGCATTTTTTTCCTCATAGGGCCCTGAATCTTATCCTTGTATATCTCATTTCAGTGCCACCATCAGCCCCTCTGTCTTCAGTGCCACTGCAAACTACACCATCTTCAGAGCCACTACCAGCCACGCCGTTTTCTGTGCAACCACCAGCACAGGATATTACACCCAGACGGCGGCGATGTCGCTCTTCAATCATCTAGAGACCAATTAATCCAGAAATGGATCGGTTTGCAATGAATGAATGACATGTAGAAGCAGAGAGAACTACAGCCCAAGCATTGGCTCAATTCTCAAACATATTGAGTTCGCTTGTGGCAATTAAAGAGCGCAGAGTTCAAGCAGAAGAGGCAACAGCTCAAGGCATTGCTGAAATAGCTAGAAATTGTTTATTCTTATACTATAATTTAAGTTGATTTCAGTTTTATATTTGGATCTCATTCTTAATTATTGTGATTTGTTATGACCTCACTGTTGATTCTACTGCTATATTGTTGATTCTGTTATATTTTATCTCATTGTTGATTCTTATATATTTTGATAAATAAAAGTATTAATAAGTTTAAAAAGACTTTACTATCATCCATTACATAAAAATTAAACCATTCTGGTAATATAATTGTCTACCTTCTATTCAACCATAATTGCTGTACTAAAGCAGCTCTTTTTTGAAGGCCCCGACGTAATTCAGTAGCTGCTGTTGTACTGGCTGTCTCACTTGGTTCTTGTGGAATGGGATTAGGGTTATCTTGGTCATCATATCCTATTTCCTCCTCAAGGTCGAGTTCAGGTAAATTAATGCACATGTTGTGCAAGATACAATATGTATTTTGGATGCTACGGTGGGATGGTAATATAGCACCCTGTGCCTCAGTAGGCACGTCCATCTATTTTGAGGACAGCTATAGTACGCTCCACTACATTGCATGCTGAGCAGTGCACTTTGGTTTAATACTCCTCTGGGGAACCTGCAGCAGCATTAATTATAGGTGCCATCTGGTACTCTCTTTGAACATATCCTGAATCACCTACAAATAAAAAAAATATAATTAATTATTTAAAACATTTTACAGAATTACATAAACTCACGCCTGTTTCACCGAAGGGGTAGGCAGAGGCATATAAAACGCCCACTTTAAGCCCTTGTTTTGATCCCCACGTAATAGGTGGTGGGCATATCGCCGTAACCCTATGCACCCATACCAACTTACAGAACCCACAGTTACAGAATTCTCATTTTGAATATGTACAAAATATTACTTGCCGAATAAGTATACAAGGTACTTATCTACCTAAGTGGCAAATTCAACATAGGCTATATAATATGTTAACTTACCTTATACTTGGGCGCTATATCACTTCTTCTTTTAAGCATTGGCTTTATATTTGCATATATTTCCTCAAACAAATCCTTAATGACCCGGTAATTTGCCTTAAATTCGGTTTCATGCATAGAAAACGCTTTTTCCATGTAGCGCATCATACGACGTTCGTCTCGTCTTCTATTAAACTCTTTTCTCTTACATTTATTTAAGATATCATGCATTAACACTATCCTTGCCATAATAGAAACTTACTCCAATACTTTGAAAACTATACAATGGATAAAAACTTATAAAATAGGAAAACAATTTACAAAAAGTTACTCTTTCGTTATTGGATTTAACTCAATAATCAAACCAATCTTGACGCAATACGCAACTGTCAAAATATGCTCGGGAGTAGCTTTTCAATGCCGATCCCAATCCTGTTTAGTTCCTCAAGAAAACGCCCAATTTAAATGCAATTTGGCGCTAGTGTCGTGTTCAAGAGTAGGAATTGTGACAATTACTGACAATCCCAATGTCGATAGATCGGAATTAAATTCAAGAGTAAGGCCCCTAGGGGCCTTACTCTCCAAAATAATGCCAATCTCAATTTATAACCAATACAATTCCAATGTCAATTTCATGGTCACGTGGTTTCGTACTCTTGAAATCAATGTTGTCAACATTGGATTGAAATTGGGATCGCCCTGCGATTGGGAGGACTAGTGTTGTTCAAAATGTTACTATAAACCAACATTATGACTTTGAATGTCTGTATTTTATAAATAACAAGGCAAATAAATAAATAGAATGTGGCGAATGGTTTAACTCAATGATTTTATCGTTTATAAGTCAAACGAGCCCAAAAAAACTGCTAATATCATAAATATGCCATTTTTGGCTGAATGTGGGAGTGTCGTTGCCACCACAAAAAAAGTTAAACAAGCTGCCAAACTTAAACAAACTAGGTAAACAAAGTTCTTCGATTTCAAATTACGCTCGAATAAAGTGAAAAAAGTATTATTTTAAGTTTTCCCGTAAGAATACGACTATAATAATTGATAATTTTAGTTCCGTTGTACATATTTATTGTTACCTTACGAAGTTTATAGAAGCGGCAAGTAAAAAATACCAAGATTACATTATAAACATTATCTCGATCAATGATTCCTAAACTGCGTGATGTAGGTAGTAGTATAAAGGTACTAAAAAACTTATGCATTTTCAGTTATAATGGCTTATCGTCCTAGCTTTGCCCAGTTAGAAGCTTTGGTGGAGTTTCTTGAAGAAAATCCAGGCATAGCCAAGTGTTTGCTTCGCACCACCCAAGCCTAGCAAGAAACAAAGAGGAAATGGGTGAATTTGGCTACCTCTTTAAATGCTCTTGAAGGAGCTAAGGATGGGCCAAGGTAAGATTTTTTACAATAAGTAGATACCTATTATTTATGTAATTTATTCTGTATGTATAGTTATGTTTTTTATTAAAATAAATTTGTTTTTAGTACTGGGCAGAGAAGAAATGTGCCTTAAAAAGGCAATGTTCTCAAATAGCCATTTCAATGAGGCAAACTGGTGGTAGCTTATCTTGTCACTTGCCGATACTGTCTTACTTAGACAATCGGCTTGTGGCTGTGATGGGTGGGCAAGAGTTTGCCATTGGTGATCAGATGCTGCAAGTCAATCCTTTTCCTGACATGGTATGTAACAAGAATTTATAATTTCATGATAAATAGGAAAATAGGTATAGTAAAAAACTTAATAGGTACTCAATCACTTTATTTTTACAGTCTGCAGCAGCTGTCTCACCTACAGTAGATTATGTGCCAGTATTAGCAGAGCTCTTAGACCAAATGGATACATAATACGTTCCTAGCACCTCACATTATCAAGCAACTCCTATAGGTAAGTGTTCATTCAAATTGTTTACCACTTATTTTAACGGTTGTTAAAATTAGTTTAGGAAAAAAAAAAACTCATCACAAATCTTAGTTTTTTTATCACAGGCTATATTTGGTAAGAACACAAATTATATTAATATTATAAGCAGCATTGCAGCCCTAACCCAATGCTAAAGCTATGGAACTTGTAACCGAGAGTTTGTGGATTAAAATCCTACCTGTTACATTACTGACCTAAATTATTATTAATCTTGAGAGCACAGGCAATAAACTGAGTTAATAGAAAAGAATGAAGGCCTTTAAAAGAAATAATAATTTAAGACTGAAATCCCTGGCATTTTTTTCCTCATAGGGCCCTGAATCTTATCCTTGTATATCTCATTTCAGTGCCACCATCAGCCCCTCTGTCTTCAGTGCCACTGCAAACTACACCATCTTCAGAGCCACTACCAGCCACGCCGTTTTCTGTGCAACCACCAGCACAGGATATTACACCCAGACGGCGGCGATGTCGCTCTTCAATCATCTAGAGACCAATTAATCCAGAAATGGATCGGTTTGCAATGAATGAATGACATGTAGAAGCAGAGAGAACTACAGCCCAAGCATTGGCTCAATTCTCAAACATATTGAGTTCGCTTGTGGCAATTAAAGAGCGCAGAGTTCAAGCAGAAGAGGCAACAGCTCAAGGCATTGCTGAAATAGCTAGAAATTGTTTATTCTTATACTATAATTTAAGTTGATTTCAGTTTTATATTTGGATCTCATTCTTAATTATTGTGATTTGTTATGACCTCACTGTTGATTCTACTGCTATATTGTTGATTCTGTTATATTTTATCTCATTGTTGATTCTTATATATTTTGATAAATAAAAGTATTAATAAGTTTAAAAAGACTTTACTATCATCCATTACATAAAAATTAAACCATTCTGGTAATATAATTGTCTACCTTCTATTCAACCATAATTGCTGTACTAAAGCAGCTCTTTTTTGAAGGCCCCGACGTAATTCAGTAGCTGCTGTTGTACTGGCTGTCTCACTTGGTTCTTGTGGAATGGGATTAGGGTTATCTTGGTCATCATATCCTATTTCCTCCTCAAGGTCGAGTTCAGGTAAATTAATGCACATGTTGTGCAAGATACAATATGTATTTTGGATGCTACGGTGGGATGGTAATATAGCACCCTGTGCCTCAGTAGGCACGTCCATCTATTTTGAGGACAGCTATAGTACGCTCCACTACATTGCATGCTGAGCAGTGCACTTTGGTTTAATACTCCTCTGGGGAACCTGCAGCAGCATTAATTATAGGTGCCATCTGGTACTCTCTTTGAACATATCCTGAATCACCTACAAATAAAAAAAATATAATTAATTATTTAAAACATTTTACAGAATTACATAAACTCACGCCTGTTTCACCGAAGGGGTAGGCAGAGGCATATAAAACGCCCACTTTAAGCCCTTGTTTTGATCCCCACGTAATAGGTGGTGGGCATATCGCCGTAACCCTATGCACCCATACCAACTTACAGAACCCACAGTTACAGAATTCTCATTTTGAATATGTACAAAATATTACTTGCCGAATAAGTATACAAGGTACTTATCTACCTAAGTGGCAAATTCAACATAGGCTATATAATATGTTAACTTACCTTATACTTGGGCGCTATATCACTTCTTCTTTTAAGCATTGGCTTTATATTTGCATATATTTCCTCAAACAAATCCTTAATGACCCGGTAATTTGCCTTAAATTCGGTTTCATGCATAGAAAACGCTTTTTCCATGTAGCGCATCATACGACGTTCGTCTCGTCTTCTATTAAACTCTTTTCTCTTACATTTATTTAAGATATCATGCATTAACACTATCCTTGCCATAATAGAAACTTACTCCAATACTTTGAAAACTATACAATGGATAAAAACTTATAAAATAGGAAAACAATTTACAAAAAGTTACTCTTTCGTTATTGGATTTAACTCAATAATCAAACCAATCTTGACGCAATACGCAACTGTCAAAATATGCTCGGGAGTAGCTTTTCAATGCCGATCCCAATCCTGTTTAGTTCCTCAAGAAAACGCCCAATTTAAATGCAATTTGGCGCTAGTGTCGTGTTCAAGAGTAGGAATTGTGACAATTACTGACAATCCCAATGTCGATAGATCGGAATTAAATTCAAGAGTAAGGCCCCTAGGGGCCTTACTCTCCAAAATAATGCCAATCTCAATTTATAACCAATACAATTCCAATGTCAATTTCATGGTCACGTGGTTTCGTACTCTTGAAATCAATGTTGTCAACATTGGATTGAAATTGGGATCGCCCTGCGATTGGGAGGACTAGTGTTGTTCAAAATGTTACTATAAACCAACATTATGACTTTGAATGTCTGTATTTTATAAATAACAAGGCAAATAAATAAATAGAATGTGGCGAATGGTTTAACTCAATGATTTTATCGTTTATAAGTCAAACGAGCCCAAAAAAACTGCTAATATCATAAATATGCCATTTTTGGCTGAATGTGGGAGTGTCGTTGCCACCACAAAAAAAGTTAAACAAGCTGCCAAACTTAAACAAACTAGGTAAACAAAGTTCTTCGATTTCAAATTACGCTCGAATAAAGTGAAAAAAGTATTATTTTAAGTTTTCCCGTAAGAATACGACTATAATAATTGATAATTTTAGTTCCGTTGTACATATTTATTGTTACCTTACGAAGTTTATAGAAGCGGCAAGTAAAAAATACCAAGATTACATTATAAACATTATCTCGATCAATGATTCCTAAACTGCGTGATGTAGGTAGTAGTATAAAGGTACTAAAAAACTTATGCATTTTCAGTTATAATGGCTTATCGTCCTAGCTTTGCCCAGTTAGAAGCTTTGGTGGAGTTTCTTGAAGAAAATCCAGGCATAGCCAAGTGTTTGCTTCGCACCACCCAAGCCTAGCAAGAAACAAAGAGGAAATGGGTGAATTTGGCTACCTCTTTAAATGCTCTTGAAGGAGCTAAGGATGGGCCAAGGTAAGATTTTTTACAATAAGTAGATACCTATTATTTATGTAATTTATTCTGTATGTATAGTTATGTTTTTTATTAAAATAAATTTGTTTTTAGTACTGGGCAGAGAAGAAATGTGCCTTAAAAAGGCAATGTTCTCAAATAGCCATTTCAATGAGGCAAACTGGTGGTAGCTTATCTTGTCACTTGCCGATACTGTCTTACTTAGACAATCGGCTTGTGGCTGTGATGGGTGGGCAAGAGTTTGCCATTGGTGATCAGATGCTGCAAGTCAATCCTTTTCCTGACATGGTATGTAACAAGAATTTATAATTTCATGATAAATAGGAAAATAGGTATAGTAAAAAACTTAATAGGTACTCAATCACTTTATTTTTACAGTCTGCAGCAGCTGTCTCACCTACAGTAGATTATGTGCCAGTATTAGCAGAGCTCTTAGACCAAATGGATACATAATACGTTCCTAGCACCTCACATTATCAAGCAACTCCTATAGGTAAGTGTTCATTCAAATTGTTTACCACTTATTTTAACGGTTGTTAAAATTAGTTTAGGAAAAAAAAAAACTCATCACAAATCTTAGTTTTTTTATCACAGGCTATATTTGGTAAGAACACAAATTATATTAATATTATAAGCAGCATTGCAGCCCTAACCCAATGCTAAAGCTATGGAACTTGTAACCGAGAGTTTGTGGATTAAAATCCTACCTGTTACATTACTGACCTAAATTATTATTAATCTTGAGAGCACAGGCAATAAACTGAGTTAATAGAAAAGAATGAAGGCCTTTAAAAGAAATAATAATTTAAGACTGAAATCCCTGGCATTTTTTTCCTCATAGGGCCCTGAATCTTATCCTTGTATATCTCATTTCAGTGCCACCATCAGCCCCTCTGTCTTCAGTGCCACTGCAAACTACACCATCTTCAGAGCCACTACCAGCCACGCCGTTTTCTGTGCAACCACCAGCACAGGATATTACACCCAGACGGCGGCGATGTCGCTCTTCAATCATCTAGAGACCAATTAATCCAGAAATGGATCGGTTTGCAATGAATGAATGACATGTAGAAGCAGAGAGAACTACAGCCCAAGCATTGGCTCAATTCTCAAACATATTGAGTTCGCTTGTGGCAATTAAAGAGCGCAGAGTTCAAGCAGAAGAGGCAACAGCTCAAGGCATTGCTGAAATAGCTAGAAATTGTTTATTCTTATACTATAATTTAAGTTGATTTCAGTTTTATATTTGGATCTCATTCTTAATTATTGTGATTTGTTATGACCTCACTGTTGATTCTACTGCTATATTGTTGATTCTGTTATATTTTATCTCATTGTTGATTCTTATATATTTTGATAAATAAAAGTATTAATAAGTTTAAAAAGACTTTACTATCATCCATTACATAAAAATTAAACCATTCTGGTAATATAATTGTCTACCTTCTATTCAACCATAATTGCTGTACTAAAGCAGCTCTTTTTTGAAGGCCCCGACGTAATTCAGTAGCTGCTGTTGTACTGGCTGTCTCACTTGGTTCTTGTGGAATGGGATTAGGGTTATCTTGGTCATCATATCCTATTTCCTCCTCAAGGTCGAGTTCAGGTAAATTAATGCACATGTTGTGCAAGATACAATATGTATTTTGGATGCTACGGTGGGATGGTAATATAGCACCCTGTGCCTCAGTAGGCACGTCCATCTATTTTGAGGACAGCTATAGTACGCTCCACTACATTGCATGCTGAGCAGTGCACTTTGGTTTAATACTCCTCTGGGGAACCTGCAGCAGCATTAATTATAGGTGCCATCTGGTACTCTCTTTGAACATATCCTGAATCACCTACAAATAAAAAAAATATAATTAATTATTTAAAACATTTTACAGAATTACATAAACTCACGCCTGTTTCACCGAAGGGGTAGGCAGAGGCATATAAAACGCCCACTTTAAGCCCTTGTTTTGATCCCCACGTAATAGGTGGTGGGCATATCGCCGTAACCCTATGCACCCATACCAACTTACAGAACCCACAGTTACAGAATTCTCATTTTGAATATGTACAAAATATTACTTGCCGAATAAGTATACAAGGTACTTATCTACCTAAGTGGCAAATTCAACATAGGCTATATAATATGTTAACTTACCTTATACTTGGGCGCTATATCACTTCTTCTTTTAAGCATTGGCTTTATATTTGCATATATTTCCTCAAACAAATCCTTAATGACCCGGTAATTTGCCTTAAATTCGGTTTCATGCATAGAAAACGCTTTTTCCATGTAGCGCATCATACGACGTTCGTCTCGTCTTCTATTAAACTCTTTTCTCTTACATTTATTTAAGATATCATGCATTAACACTATCCTTGCCATAATAGAAACTTACTCCAATACTTTGAAAACTATACAATGGATAAAAACTTATAAAATAGGAAAACAATTTACAAAAAGTTACTCTTTCGTTATTGGATTTAACTCAATAATCAAACCAATCTTGACGCAATACGCAACTGTCAAAATATGCTCGGGAGTAGCTTTTCAATGCCGATCCCAATCCTGTTTAGTTCCTCAAGAAAACGCCCAATTTAAATGCAATTTGGCGCTAGTGTCGTGTTCAAGAGTAGGAATTGTGACAATTACTGACAATCCCAATGTCGATAGATCGGAATTAAATTCAAGAGTAAGGCCCCTGTACTTTAGAACTAACATACCTACGTCGACATTTCAAACTTCGACATTCAGTAGCGGAGTCAGTTTTGGAAGTTAGATGTAAGTTAGTATATCCTGTTTAGACTAGTAAGTAGACTAACAATACTTCTTTCTATTTGCTTCAGTCTTGAGTCACACATTTGCTTTCTATAAAACGTTCAATCACTGTCATATTTTTTTAAAACGGTAGTGGTTTTGAGCGATTTCTCATCTCAGTGTCGACTTGGTGAGTAGTCGAAGTGGGCCATATACCGCGCATAAGTCAAGGTGCATGACTCGGTAGCGACGGCGCGAACAACGGCTTCATTTGTCAAACAACCGCAAGGCAGTCTGCCGCCGGCACACCATGATGTATTTATTGCAAATGGCGGTAATTCTGAAGTTCGCGTTCCGTTTACCATTCAAAACTGTAAGCTGTACAAACTGCCACTGTTCCACGTTTCCCTATAATTTCGCGGCGAATGACAAATGTACTGTTGTTCAGGTGCCACTCAAATTGCTAGGACTAAGTTTGTTTGAGATAATAAGCTATAATTTTGATAATAATATAGGTACATGAGGGAAAGTGAGATAAATATTTATTTTACGTTATTCAATGAATGAAAACGTGGCTATTGAGAACAGCCTATAAACTCTCCGAAGTCCGAAAGGTATGAAATCGATAAATATCGAGTCCTTAATTATTTTGCATAGTATCTACTTAATATTAATTTCAATATATTTACTGCCTATAGTTATTTGTAAAGACTTCTCTGCACGTGTATGTACATACATGTCATGCTCTTCGGTTAAGGGTACTTCTAATCTGTCCTTTTTTTAGGATGTCTCCAATCTGGTCAGAGAACGTCCGTCTAGGTCTTCCCCTTCCTCCTTTCCCATTCACACTTGACTTATAATAATATAACTTCTGGGTCAGTCTTGCGTCATCCATACTCTCCATGTGTCCAAACCGACTTAGCATACCTTTCTCAATGGTTGTCACTACATCTTCTTTTACCACACACCACTCTCTTATCACACTTTTTTTTTCTCTGTCGTTCGTATGTATTCATTGCATTATCGTAGGTACGATACATACCTACCTATTTTCTCAGAACACTGTCAATTAAACTAGTTGAATAGTAAATCAATCATCCCGTGACCACATCTGGTGTAAACAATGCCGTAACCAAAGCAGGATCCTTAGTATTCGAATAATAACGCACAATGCAAACTATATACCAATTTACCTCCCAATGAAGTTGGAACTTACAAAAGTCACGCAGTGAACTGTGAACTCATAGCCATAAGAACGAGGGAACCAATCACTAGCTCTTTAGTCTTTATATACTGTGGATAGTGTGGATCTTCAACAATGCCTACTTACAAAACAAATCTACTCCATTGCCCAATACTCTGGTCCTCGATCGTGAATCAAACCATCATTGGTTTCCGAGCGATGATTTCTTAAACCGCCGCCTTGGCGCGTATAGTCACATCAATCGACAGTCCATCGCCTTAGACCGGTGATGGATAGATAGTTTCAACGGCCGATAACCATCAATCAAGAATAACAGCCGTAGTAATCACGCTGAGGTGAAGGCTGATGTTTTTTGTTTTATCAAATGAATGATAGGGATCCGTCAAAATTAAAATATTACTCTTCTGTAATTATTGAGTAATTCTCTTGTAAATGGTCTTATTACTTATTTAGCAATAATGATAAATAATTGATAGTACAAACTTTCGATTTACTTTTAATATCCAATGACAATGGACTAATGACAATAAACTACTTACTTATACAGTATCTAACCGTAACACTTCCAGCATGCATTTTCCAAATCTATTAAAACAGGGCGTAAGCATAGTAAAAGCAGAAACTGTTTTTACTATGGCATAAGTAAAGAGCCTGGTGTTTTCTTGTGGATTGTCGTATAGAAATTGAAAGAGACTGCCGTTGTTGGCAATCTCTTCACTTCACTAAAAGAAAAGTAACAACACCACCAGAATTAGGCACTTTTTTAGTAGGTAAGTAATTTATGATCCTTGACATGATTGCTGCAAGTCAGCAAGACTTAAACACATAACCATTGAACCATTGCTACCGATAACCCCGTAACAAGCCACGAATTCAGTAAGTAAATTGTTTATAAGAAGCGTCTCATGGACGTGAGTAAAACCGCAAGTATTCCGTAATAAGTAATGACTGTCCACTTCGTCGGTCGTTATCGTCAGCGCGAGTATTATATCTATTAGACTATCACTTTCGGTCTCTGCTTGCTCTATTGTCTGTGATATGATCTTTTTTCTTTTAATGAGCCTGCAGATCCGGCTGATCGTTACCTAATCGAGTACTGACGCACTTGTGGGAATTTCGGGTGAAGCAATTTATTATTGACTAAGCTTTTCGGCGAGCCAATGTCATGACTCTGTCATTAAAGTTTTCGAAGAAATTTATTTCTTCTGATGTAATAGGTTTAAGTGTGTGTTTTCCTGTTTCTAACCTTACATTCCCCGACAGTGAGTACCTACAGTTAACTGGCTTGTAGAACAGCGCATCTCTATTTAAAGTTAGACAGGAAATAAAATGTCGCTTTTCTTCTGTACCGCGCTATTGATAAACATTTACATCACGAAGGGTTCCACAAAAATGAAACTCACACATATATTTGTCTGAGTTTTCTTAGAACTTATCCTTCGTGGATCGAATTCGCAATAAGCGTCGTCATGAATAGTGGAAGTCTAACACACCACGAGATTGCGAATGCCAGCAAATTAAATATTTGTGCCACAATTTGGCCTCAAAAGTACAACAGAATAATGTTTATATTTTGTTAAGTTACATACATTATACCGTTTGACTCTTCAGTACCTACATAATATGTGCATATTTCACTACAAAGTAGAAGTGGTTTCATTGTTTCAATTTTAGTGTCGAGGTCGGTCATTGTTAAAAAGTATTTTTATTATTGCCTGCAAAGTGAAACGTACAAGCAGTCGTGTGTAGGAAAGCCCACTTTGACCATAAATAATTCCGATATTTATTTGACCATTCAGAAATTAGTGTGAAGAATATAGGTACAAAGTCCTGAATAGTCGCCATACGACGGGTTAAAATGGCTAGTAGCAGACCGAAATGGTTGCGCTGAAATTGTATAGAGTTGTTTAAGCATGTATTGTCTAAACATTATTAACAAAATTTTATCAGTAATGAATACACCAACCTGAGTCTTCGATGAACAATTATTTATATGCGTGTTTAATGCTAAGTACATGCCTACCAAAGCTTCGACTTCTCTCAAAAAGACAAGTCGTTATAAATGTTGAGTCGCGTGGGACAGACACAATATAGAAAAAAAACACACTCGAAACAAGAAATTCTAGATCGCACTAAGTATTGGCTCATGTGGGATGCTCAAAACTCACGCGATGCTAATCGGAAAGGTACCCTAGCCCATACAGCCCATACGACGTTCGAGGAAGGAATGTATCTCTGTGCGGTATCAGTATGTGTATCTCTCAAATACATTTTCTTTTTTATCTTTTCTAACTTTACATGCATAGTTGCCTGAAAAGTAGTATGTAAAAAAATGTCTTGAAAGCTATTCCTACAGGTATTGAAAGCTATTCCTGATTCCTACAGGTTCTTCCTGATTATTTAGTTCATAAGTAACTCAGTCAAAACACAATCTCATAAAAAAGAACAGTCACAAAAAATTCATCCACTATTTTCAAGCTGAATATAAAATAATGACGTCATATTCCTAGTATATTATATTGTTACAAGGACAAGGACATGATATTGTCATTTGATTTTTCGAGGAAATTCATCTTCCTAGAAATCCCTTCTAAATATATTTAAACACATATTTTCCTGTAACCTTACATTCTCCGTCTATGAGCACAATTACCTAGTTTTCTTTGACATGACTTATACATATTATATCTATGTCAAACCAGTAAATCATGTCCGAGACGGATAAAGAATGGACACATACATATATCAAATTAGTCGTCTCTATTATTTTTGTATTACAATGGTCGGCAAATAGTTAAACGTTTTTATGATGTTGTCTCGACGCGTGAAATTATCAGTCTAAACTATACAACTTAGAATATGTGAATATAGTCTTATATATTTTATATAAGACTAACTCATCCGACAAACGTGTTGCCGAATAAAAATATACTAGGTATATGAAAAAGAGATTTCGTCAAAACCTTAGAAATCTTAATCTGGATAGGGACATCCTAGTCAGCTAGCAGTAGGAAATAAAGTTTACGATCTCACTGTATCCAAATTTAGTTACAAAAAAAAAGAACTGAAATCAGTCGAGGCATTTCGGAGGACACCGACCACAAACGTACTGATCCGAGATTTTTGTAAATTTGTTGTTTTTTTCTTTTAAACAGACAACTCCCGCACTAGGAATAAATCCTGTGTCGCGGGGGACTTAACAAACATACAACTAAGGGATACAATTAACACCCAGACTCGAAACAACAATTTATGAATCAGACAAAGTGTTGTCTCGTGTGGGAATCGAACCCACAACATTCGGCGCAGCGTCAAGTGGCCAGGCGACCGCTTAAACCACTGTGCAGTCAAAATGAAAGGGGTATAAGTATCAGATTGCCATAATACAAGTTATGATAAGTTTCGATCACTTACCTGCGTGAGTTGTACTAAGGATGTTACTATTATTATAGGTAAAAACCATCCAGTGAGTAAATTTCATTTATCTAGAAGCATACACGCAAATATCATGCACAAAGTCACTGCATAGAAACGGCCAAAACAAACAATGAATGACATTTGAGTGATCATTAAACCTCACAGTAATTACATTTGTCGTGCTTTAAGTGCTAGAGGTAATCAATAGTCCTCGCTTTGAGTCATACCGACGTAATACATTCATGCTTGTTAATGCTAAGGTTGTCTTTGTCAAAATAGTCATATGCGAAACGACACATGGGATACGCCTATGATAAAAGGCCTAGGTTACATTTCCGTGTCTGCTTAGTATTAACACTGTACATATCTTTATTAGTGAAAATAAGAAAGTACTAATCCTACTAATTAATATTTAAATCAGCATGTAATATCGATAAATTAAGAATAAATTAGTAAATCAATAATTTGACCAACGGACGAGGCTCTGGCAAACAAAATATATATTACGTGGGATCAAAACACTGGCGAAAAGTGGGCGTTTAATATGCCTCTGCCTACCCCTTCGGGGAAACAGGCGTGAGTCTATGTATGTATAATTTGAGTGAAAGGAGCTTCGATAAAAAGCTTTACCATATTTAGCCACTGATGCTTGTCACAATAGGCTCAGTTTTTAAGCTAAGCTCAGTCTTTCCGCTGTAGAATCCGGTCCCAGAAAAAACTGCCATGCAGTCGATTTTTGTGATGACTGTAGGAATGGACTGTGGAAGCTGGTGGCAATATACGAGTATGTACTTAATTTGACATTCAAACCGAACACGTGCCACAAGTCGAACAGTATGGTGCCTATACTGGGAATTTCCTGTGATCGTTCTTCCAAACGAAAATGCCAGGTCATAAAATCATTAATATTATTTTATACTAGGCTGGCGACTATTAATATATTAAATGTAAACGGAAACCGTTTAAACATTCTCGCAAATTCTATTCAGATGCAAGCTCTTCAAGATAAGTAAATTTTAGTTTGGTATTTCACGCATACTTACAAAAGTACAGTAATAATCCGATAGGCAAGATACGGCGTCAATCGTGAGTTATGAAGCTGAATTATTCAATCGGATAGCCATTTCTCTAGTGGCTCAAAGGTAGGGATATATTCCGTGGTGCAGGATCTTTTGTGTTGGAGGCACGTTCGCTCGAGGTCGGTGGTGAGGTCACACATGTTCCGGGAACATATGACAGGCCCTCTCATTGTTCGCAAATTGTTTCGCGCAAGGTCTTCGCGTAAATGTCACTGCGGCGCCGGCGCCGACCGACGCCGGTTGTTTTACAAAACTGTTTACTGTTTAAAAATAGAATGGACGACATTGATGACAGTATTTTTAAATTTATAAACAGATTTTAATCTTTAAGATTACAGGTACATTCTACGAAATAGGATGTGATTTACGCGGATTTTGGATACCATATAAGCAATATTTCTTTTGTATACAAATATTATCTTTATATATGAACTGTTAGATATAAATATAATAAATACTAACAGTTCACTCGTGGTTCTAACCGTGTTGTTTTTCGTACCTGAACAACGCCACAACCCGTTTAAAATTTGAGTCCAAACCCTTTATAGACACATTCAATCACACCCACATTAGGATTGCAAATCCGCCACCGTCTTAATAAGAGTTCATGTCATGGATGTCTAACAGACATACCTTCACATATCCATGGATAAAAATATTGATAAATGTATAGTGTATGAATATCACTGCTAGTCATACTTATTTTGATATTACGTCCAAAGGAATTGGTAGCTTCTGCAGGATTTTAAACTAGTTCAAATCGTCAAAGCAAAATCTACGATAGCCGGTTATAGTATACTATAAGCTATTATAAGGAAGTGCTAAGCTTGGTCTATTTCTAAATAAATCCTAACATTTCGTAAAATAGCCGCTACTACGAATCATCGCAACATCTGTTTAAGATTTCGTGAAACCGTCTCATCAATGTTAAAAAAGACATCTATAAATTAAACGTTAGCACGTACAGCCAATTCACAGGTATAGGTAATGTTTCGTTTCGCGGGATGCAGGTAAATCTGAGATCATTACCACAAATTTTATTAAAAAAATAATCAAGCAATCCAAAACTGTATTTGTCAGAACTAAAGTTATCTGTTGATAACTTTAGTTCTGACAAATACAGTTTTGGATTGCTGTTATATTTTACTCTACTTTTTATTATTATACTAGCTGACCAGGTGAATTCGTACCGCCCTATAGGTATGTATTATACATATAAACCTGCCTCTTGAATCATTCTATCTATTTAAATATTATTCTATCTATCTATAAAAATACGCATTAAAATCCGTTGCATAGTTTTAAAGATTTAAGCATACATAGGGACAGACAGTCAGAAGACAGACTTTGTTTTTTACTATCTAATGAAAGTTGAGGCAAAAATTTCGTATCCTTGTTGAAAATTACACAAGTAGTATGAAATTTAGCCTAATATTTTGAAACGATAATAAACAAGACGTTATAGGCAATCAAACACAGTGTTTACTATTCCACTATTCATTATTTATTTTAAGCCCATCACGTCTGACTGCAGGGCAAAGGAGTGACCCCTCTCCTTCTACTTATCTATTAAAGTAATCAAGTTTGCACAGCCATTTTCGGCTAGGTCTGTTATGCCGTGTCACAGTAAAAGAAGTCATTATAGAAAACCACTAAATATCTGTGCTTTTATTTAAGAGGCTGAAAGCCAGCTTCTATGAAATAGTGGTCTTGTGGAAGCTATTAGAGACCAACTTCTCCAATATGTTTAACGCTTTCGTGGTTGGCCACACCCACACGAAAACGTAAAACAGAAGAGGTGGTATTAAGAAAATAAATAAAGTGTATATTTCAAGTAACATTTATAAACGAATTACTAACACAAAGTTCTAAATCCGTAGCAAGTACATATTTATTGAGCTAATGAGTCATTTGATAGAAAGAACGAGTCGCGATCGGGCCAATAAACTGCTTCTATTTGTGTACAAGATTGATACCTGTTCGTATCGAGAAACACTCAAGCTTGATCCAGTGAATAGTACGTAGTTAGAACAGTACGATGAATCTTCTTAATCATAGCCCAACGAAGTATGTATCTGCGATCATACTGGCTATGTAATTTAATAGTACCCGTCTTTTAGCACTTAAATGGATAATATATCAGACAGATCGACTGTTGAATGGGATGCGAGATGAATGCATCGCATGTCGAGGAACTCACGAGACGCTGGATATTAATTACTGGATATCCTTTGATTAGTTGTAAGATGTGTGTCAATTGATTTGATTTATTTTGTAGCTGTTTAGCGATGGAAGCAGGCTGTGCACGTTTTGCGTTTGTTATGCACGTAAATCTATTAACTAAAAATGGATAACGATGTTTTTTATATTATTTTACATGGTTTTCTAACTCTGCTGATGCCGTGACTACACCCGAGTTATTGGGCTTCTGCTCCGTCACTGTGGCTCAAAGCGTGATGTTATATAGCCTATATACCTTCATAAACGGGCTACCGAACACAAAAAAAAAATGTCACTGTACAGTCGATTCTAAAAAAAGGACAAAAGCTCATGAAAATGACCATACCACTTTGGCAATACTTAATTATAACCACAGTTACAGAGTACCAACACTGTCAAGATCATTCAATAGTGTACCTATACAAAAACGATAAGGAAACATCCTTTTAAAAGGAAGTCCGTATTCCTCTAGCGTACAAAAAATTGCAAGCTATGTGTGCCTGCAACAGTGCTATTTTTAGAATTTCTACTAAGCGCACATCCTAAGGAACTAATCGCTTGACCTGTTGGCGCCAGCGAAGCGATACTTTTTGTTGAGTAGTTGACTCACTCCTTAGAATACAAACCCTCATTGATATGGGAGAGAAACATTCACGTGAGAACAGAAGGCAGTTTGGTTTGAAAGGTAAAAAGTAACGACTACCATTCAATAAATAAAAGTTAGAACGTTTTATTTTGTATGAGTCTGGCAACTAGTTACAAATTTGAAGTACCTACTCGCAAGTTATACAGGTATGACATACTTAGTAGTTATGTTGGTTATACAGGAAAAGCAAAGGTAAAGACCTATGCGGCGCAATGTGCCATCGACCCCGTTGCTACGGGATATCGACGGAATCTGTGATAGTTTTAGTAGAAAAGCCGAGAACACCTTTAGGAGAGGCTCAACACACCCTCTACATGCTGCAAGGCGGCAGGATGAGTCCACAAGTAGGGTGACGTAAATCAGATTTTTTGATCAAAACATCGTAAAGAAAAGTATATTTTTATTCACAATAGCATGGTACGTGAAAGTCTCCAATCAGCTGATATTCATGCAATAGTATGATATTGTGCAGCGCCCTTCCGCGTGTGATCTTACTCTCATACAATCGCTATTGATAACGTTCAATAGAGTGAGCGTACGTCCATCATGAAGGGACGTCGGAAGTATAGCGGTGATGATGACGAACATTTTGCATTGTGCCGTTTCGACCGCATGTGCCATTAGTGCCATTACACATTTGAATACGTGGCTGTTACGGGCACACCTGCGTAGAACATACCTACTCCTGTTGGAAATTACGGAAATATCATACGCAGATATACGAGAGATGCCTTCATTGTGTAATAGCTTAGTATAGCTCTTAGTGCACACATAATAGATCTATTATAGATAAAGATTTATTTATTGCAAAACTGTGTATAGGTCGTATAAATAAAACATAAGTTTTTTGACTCAACAGTCTATCCATATCGGACATGCAACATTAGGTATCTACCATTTTTTTATTATTATTTTTATAGACTCACGCCTGTATCCCCGAAGGGGTAGGCAGAGGTGTAATATTACACCTACATTTCGCCATGAATTTTTTAGGTCCCACGTAATGGGGGGCGAGCCTATTGCCGTACCGGGCACATTACCAGACTCCGTGCGGCTACTGAGAATTTCCTAACGGAAAAACCCAATTACACTTTGCCCGACCCGGGAATCGAACCCGAGACCTCCCAATCTTACGCGCACATTTATGCCGCGAGACCAACGAGGCAGATATCTACCAGTACAAAATTATTAAAAAATAAAATTATTCCACTTTATTTCTTACGAAAGAACTCATGCAAATTGTATTAAATTATGTATATTGTATTAAATTATGTTTCAAATCGGTAAGGCATTGATTCGCTATATATATATGAAATATTACAATAATTTAATTAGATCTCTGACAAGAAATACCTACAAGAAACAAGCACAGTATTTTTTGGCTACTGTTGTAGATCTCCTTTTTCCATACTTTCAAGAGACGACAGCATGCAAATTCATATTATTATCAAGCATTCAATATTTCATTATACCTAGGTACTGCATTGCCAATTTGCCCAAAATGTTGATATGCTTAATGAGAAAACCAATAAAAATTTACTGAATGCGGCTCATTTTCAACACGTCTTAAAAACTAGATTTATGTGTGGACTGAGGCCCTAAAGATTTTAAACGTAAGTGCTCGTTTAAAATGGTACTACACGTCAGAACGTGCATGTTCGTGAAAAATGTAAAAAAAAAACATACCTTGCGTTAAACTATTTACGACAACGCGTCAACAATATTTTAAACAACGCTCAGCACCATTAAATTAATGCAAAATAAAACTTGTGCAGTGAACACAGGCATGTCAACCTCACTAATTTGTGCGCAGAGTATTTTACACTCGAACTTATTACGAACTAAGCCGTGCGTCGTGGTTTTGCCCGCCACACCTCGGCCGTTGAACTGTTGTATTCCATCGCCAGGCAATTTTCTTTTTTTTAGGTAGTAGCGTGATGTTACAAAGCCTATAGCCATCACCATCATTCTAGCGGTATCTCGATTGCATCCAAGATTTTCCCATTTGTATCTAGGGTTCGCTTCCTAGTCTAACTATCATCTTTCTCTTAACGTTATCCCAGTTTCAATCTGGGGTCCGCTTACTAGTCTAACCGGATTTGGCTGAATCTTAGCTTTCCACAGAGTGACTGCCTGTCTGACCTCCGCAACCCGAAGGGATAGCGATATTCCATGGTTTAGACTAGTGTCAGTTTGTATAGAAGGTACTGACGCCCTGTAACGACTGTCAAAGATCTTCATGACAACCGGGACCGACGGCTTAACGTGCTCTCCGAGGCACGGGACAAGCGATAATTAACAATTCAATACGCACATAACTCCGAAAAGTCATTGGTGCGCGCCGTGGATTCCAACCCGATACCCTCTGCATGGCAGTCTGTTGGTATATCCACTCGGCTATCGCTGCCTTCCTAGTCTAACTATATTTGACAAAAAAATGTACTTCCACAAAGTAATTGCCGTCTATCCTCCATAACTCAAGGGGATATCGCGATATTCCATGGCTTCGACTAACAGTGTTGGTACCTATATCCCAGGGTACTGTTCTCCAATAACAACTCACAAAAACTCTCATGACAATTGGGATCGATATTGTATAATCATTCTCGTGAATGTGGCGATATACACAATTATTTTTATACTCCGACCCAGTAGTTCTAGAGATTAGCGCGTTCAAACAAACAAACTCCACAGCATTATTACATTAGTATAGACTTTATAGGTGCTCTTGGAATGTTTTATGTTAGAATATTTACAGCTCATTCCGTGTCCCTTTGAGTAACACATGTGTGCCTCACTTCGGCGTATGGCTGTTAACTCATTTTTATAGGCCCAGCTATTTTTTGCACCGCACTATAAAATACTGTAAAATATGACTTGCAAATATTGGTTTAAGTTTAATATATAATGTGGAATAAAGATTCGAAACTACACCTGAGGCATTAAAAAGAGTTTATTTATTCAACTGATAAATGTCTGGGACTATTTTAATCGACTTAAAAAAAGGAAAACAAATATGTTTATTTATAGTCGCAATTTTTATATTAAAGGCAAGTATTCAATTAAATCTTTATTTCGTTATTTTTAGCTTATTGGTTTATAGTATACTATATAAATTTTGAGGAGTTTTAAAGATAGCTTTTCTCTTAGAAAAGTCTATAAAGGACCACACATTTGTTAATGTTAATAGTCATATATAAATAGTCTTTACTTAATCATTCAGCGACACGTACACATTTCCTCAAAAGCCGAAACTACCAGTTACGCCATAACAGTGTAAACATTAGCGTTACTCAATATTCACAATATAAAACACTTAAAAGGTCATTATGAAACAAATTTCTCAAGATAAACACATTATTATCGATACGATCACGTAATAATACAAACAGGGTTAGCATAACCTGATTAATAACTATAAATCTTACATTCGCAATAAAGAGACAAACGTTTGTCGTAATGGTAAACGTAACTCGAATAATTAGTAAAATCACGATTTATTCCACTTTCTAGGTTTGTTCCGATGTACTATCGATCATCAGTAGATATCGATCTTATCGCAGCATCAATTACTTACTGCGACCGGGAAACGCCGTTTTGTGAACATCTACTTACTTATATCTGATCTGATCTCGGTTTAAGTGCCTTACTTATCTCGTTCACTTAATGTACCTAGTCGTATATACTTGTAGTAAAAGCCCGCTGTTTCACCATTATTATCATTATTTATTTAAGTATTTTTAAATGTTTAGCCGACGGCTGATAGTTTCTCATCTTTTCATGTATTTTACGGGGAATGTGCGGACTGAAGAGAAAGTAGAATAAATTAATTAATTTTAAGTATAGGTAACTTTAGGCCTGAGAAAATAATTCCTTAGGCCTCTCATAACATAATATGAAATGAAATGACCAAGTCAGAGCAAATTAAATGTTCTTGTACTTCATGAATAACTATTAATTGCGCTGATTTTATCTTGTGAAGGCGCCAAAAGCAATTGACTTTCAGAAAATTGTCCTGTAGGTCTGCAAACATCGCAACAATGTCACACCTGACCCGACGTAATCATAGCGAAGCTCACTCAAACAGTGATTTACACTAATAACACCTTACATTGTTATATGGCTGCTTGCTTCATTTATTTTATGTCGCCTTCAAGTTCATTCCACTGTTATAGATAATAAGTAGGTATAGTATTTACGGCGACTTACATTTTAGTTGAAATTTTAAAGATCTTTGTTTGAAGGTTTAGTTGTAGCATTTTTATAAAGACATTGTACCTAGTTTGTTGCTTTGACGAGACGATGATTCTTACAGAGCATGAAGATAATAGAAACAGTAAAAATAAGACGCACCAATGACTTTTTGAAGTTAAGTGCGTATTAAATTGTTAATTATCGCTTGCCTATCGGTGAAGGAAAACATCGTGAGGAAACCCGGATGTCTGAGAGTTCTCCATAACGTTCTCGAAAGACATGTGAAGTCTGCCAACCCGCACTTGGCCAGCGTGGTGGACTATGGCCTTATCCTACTCATAGAGAGAAGAGGCCTGTGCCCAGCAGTGGGACAGTATAAAGGGCTGATGATGATGAATTATAATAATTAGACTCCACATCATATAATTAGTCCTACACGTGATGCGATTAGTCCATAGCTGCTCAGTAATGCAGTCGTGGAGGCCCCGCATCATGTGTCCCATCTCATTTTAGATTAAAACTCTCTCCGGGCCTCTGCACGTTGGCCCTATGTATCTGTGTAAGCCTCCCAAAGGGCCGGGTATTGTTTTACCGCAAAAGTTAGAACAACCGTGATAAAGAGAAACATAATAATAATATTCTACCACATATACACATCACCATCTAGTCCCAAGCTAAGCAGATAAGCTAAGTTTATTAATGCAATAAAGAAGCCGTTACAAATAAGCTCTTAATTCTTGGGTCAAAAACCGCCAATAATTAATCAATACGTAGACAAAGCAAAATACTTTTACCCTTTTTTACTATAGAAAATTTATTCGTTCGGCATAGTATGGAATTTTGTACAAATTTTTATAGTGAAAAAGTTTAGATTGCTAATATTTTTATATTTAAAGTAACTTCTACACTAGAAAACTGAAAAAATCGATAGCCTGATTTTGGCATTCGTTACTCATCATCTTCCTAGCGTTATCCCAGTTTCAACCTGGAGTCCGCTTTAACACTAGCTTTAACATTAGCTTTTCCACAGAGCGACTGCCTGTCTGACCTCTGCAACCCGAAGGTATAGTAATATTCCATGGTTGAGACTAGTGTCAGTTTATTTAGAAGGTACTGACGACTGTCAAAGATCTTCATGACAACCGGTACCAACGGATTAACGTGCTGCCCGAGGCACGGGACAAGCGATAATTGATAATTCAATACGCACATAACTACGAAAAGTCATTGGTGCGCGCCGTGGATTCGAACCCGATACCCTCTGCATGGCAGTCTGTTGGTATCTCCACTAGGCTATCGCTGCCTGGTATTCGTTACTACCTACAACTATTTGTATAATTCAAAATTAAAGATAGCCATCTCTGTATCAGCTGTACATTGATATATGATGTTAGACCGAACGGTGACCCGGGCAAGTAGACGAATACCTATGACGAATAATATATGATATAATCAGCTGCCCTGAATACCTCAGTAGCACCTACTTACTGTAAATGTTAGATAAATATAAGGATGCTTATCTAATACGGACGTGAGAAAACAGGTGATTTATTAATATGGTTATGAAGATGATTTTGATGTATTTATTTTTAGATTGGTTTGGCTAAATGTTTTGGGGTATCGTTTTGGTTGCAGCATTGATGCAATTTGGCGTGATTAGAAGAGGATGAGCGATTTGGAAAGCAGTATTGAAACCAAAATATTAATAAACATATTAATCACTTCTGCCTCCGTGGTCCAGTGGATAGCGTATGCGACTGCTGATCGGAGGTCCCGGGTTCGATTTCCGGGTCGGGCAAAAGTGTTACTGGGTTTTTCCGAATACTCAGTAGCAGCCTGGAGTCTGGTGATGTGCCCGGTAACGGCAATAGGATCGCCCCCTATTATGTGGGACCTAAAAATTCATGGCGAAATGTGGGTGTAATATTTACACCTCTGCCTACCTCTTCGGGAATACAGGTGCGAGACTATAAAATAAAAAAATAAATTAATCACTTCTTCCTTTTATCTAGAAGTAGAGGATACCCGCAGCTACGCTCGCACATTATTTTTAATTGAACTTTGTCTGCCCGATCCCGTGGGCTTTTCCGAAAATACCTAGTCCTTCTTACTGCCCCCCCCCCCCCCCCCCACAGTCGCCAAGGAACATATATTTCTGCTTCTTACGCCCAGTAGTCTGATGTGCGTTGTTAGTTTGTAAAAAAAAAAGTTATATATTCAGATATGATAGCCTAGCATTGCATTTGTGATTTTTAATTTAAGTAATGTTGAAACGAAGTTACTGCTATAGCTTATAACAATGATACCATTTACGAAATTATATTTTGAACGTTATACCTCTTCACGTCATGTTCCATCACCTTATTGGTTGGCATGACTTTCTGGCGTTCCTAGTTTGTTATGTTCAAACAACACAGTTTTATCCAGGGCAGGCAAATTCCATGAAAATTAATGATCTAGGTATAGCACTTAAACCATTGTTTAAACTTACATTACATAAAAATATCATCAATGTAAATGTGAATTTGGCAATATTTCGTAAGTATTTCGTAAGTAGTATTTGTTTAACTAAGTACACGGAGCTATTGTTTGTTTTCTGTTTACTCAAGAATGCCGAGTACAGGTAGTAAAACGGTGCCTCGGACTGACACGGATTTTATTGACGTGTTCACTTGTCCCGGATCGCTGAAGTTCCGTAAACAATCACGTTTCGCAAACGTTGTAAACGTTCGCTAAATAGCTACATGTTACTTCATAATGACGAACTAGAATAGGAACGATTACATGTACGTAATTGGAACGTCTTTAGGCTCACATAATATATTGTGGTTTATTGACGTAATCGATTCATATGATTATGTAGATAAGGTATACCTAGGTCCTAGATCATATTAGGTAGTCTGTTTTTAGGGTTCCGTACCTAAAAGGTAAAAGCGGGACCCTATTACTAAGCCTCCGCTCCGCTGTCTGTCTGTCTGTTACCAGGCTGTATCTCATAAACCGTGATAGCTAGAAAGCTGAAATTTTCACCAATTTTGTATTTTGGTTGCCGCTATAACAACAAATACTAAAAATAAAAAAATAAATAATATTAAGGGGTGTCCCATACAATAAAAGTGTTTTTTTTCGTATTTTTGGCTCAAAATTACTAACGGTAACAGGTAGACGCTTTAAATTTCACAGAATATGTAGTTGAATATTACCTTTCAAAATAAATAATTAATTTAAAAAAAGTAAATAATAAAAAATACAACAAAAGTAATTTTTAAGCAATTTGTTACTCGATCTTAATAAACAGGTAGAAACTTAAAAAATATTTAAGTATACATACAACAAACGTGATTTTCTTTTAAAGATGATGTACGGAACCCATCGTGCGCGAGTTCGACTCGCACTTGCCCAATTTTTCCATTATTCTAGCGTTATCTGGGTTGCATACAAAACTGTAAGCCCGGAACACGGGGTCCGCTTAATTCTAATCAAATTGTACAGAATATTAGATTTGTTACAGAACAACAAAACTGACTCTTGACTTGACAGCATTGTTGGTCTCGCGGCATAAATGCGCACGTGGGATTGGTCTCGGGTTCGATCCCCGGGTGAGTGTTATTGGGTTTTTCCGTAAGGAAATTCTCAGTAGCAGCACGGAGTCTGGTGATGTGCCCGGTACGGCAATAGGCTCGCCCCCTATTACGTGGGACTAAAATAAAGCTGGCGAAAAGTGTGTCTAGCAATATACCTCTGCCTACCTCTTCAGGGATATAGGCGTGAGACTATGTATGTATGTTACAGAAGAACTACCGTATGTCTTCTTCAACCTAAAAGGATTCCATGGCTTAGACCAGTGAGTATCAGTGTATTAAAGGAAACTGTCGACGAGGCCGATCTATTCCTTAAGCTCCATGTTCACGCCAATCATGACGAAGAAAATCTCTCAACTAAAACATAGGGCCATATTTTGGCTGCTTGCTGGAGAATGATGAGTACTTGCTTCCTGTCTTAAACATATTTTGCCTTATAACAGTAGGTATTAAAGTATGACTGCCTCCGTGGCCCAGTGGATAGCGTATGCGACTGCTGATCGGAGGTCCCGGGTTCGATTCCCGGGTCGGGCAAAAGTGTTACTGGGTTTTTCCAAATACTCAGTAGCAGCCTGGAGTCTGGTGATATGCCCGGTAACGGCAATAGGCTCGCCCCCTATTAAGTGGGACCTAAAAATTCATGGCGAAATGTGGGTGTAATATTTACAACTCTGCCTACCCCTTCGGGGATACAGGCGTGAGACTATAAATAAATAAATAAAATTAAAGTGTGTTTCGTCATTTGAGTGTTCTACCAAATTATCTCGAATATCATATTCTGTTTCCGCTATTTACCGCGCAAACGTTTCTTAAACGTCATCATCGTCATAAAGTTATCCAACATTTGGTAACGATGTTATCCAAAGCTAAAATGTCTTAGAAGCCGTGGTCTATTTACAAACTTTTCTTCTCGTTGCCTGATACCGTAGTTAAATATATTTACCTACTAGAATAACTCGTAATCTTAATCTACACTCAAATTCGTTATCTTAAGATCGACATCAATTTGAAACCTGCACGTGCGACCCACGCGGTTGTTGGCTAGATTTTCTTAATTGTTGCGACCATAACGGGACCACTTCCGAAAAACAAGCAAAGCGACACAAAAATAGATAGGTATCTTGTAAATTAAATTTATGTGAATTTAAACTAAATTTTTCACAACGCCTACGTTCAGAAAATTTAGTTTATCGGTTAATTGGTTGGCGAACCTCGTCTTTAATCATTTTTTTTTGTTTTTTGCTGGTGGCACAAGCCCTTGCGGTCCTCCCAATGGCAAGCGGTAACTGTAAATCTTAGATGTGGCTGTATTATTCTAGAGTTACGTGAGTTTGTTTTGTTTGTTTTTCGTGTGAGTGTGTGGCCAATAGGCTAGTTGACAAAAAAAAATTATAAGTCCGTCCTTTAGATTATTCAAAAATAAGCGATACGTATTTTTTATTTGTAAATTAAACCAAAAATGACCAAGATATAGCTCATTAAAGTTACGTATAACGTCACGCAGTGCTGCATTTTTTCGCACTAGATGACGTCACACTTAATTTTAATGGGCTATCTCTTTGTATTTTTTTATTTAATCGAAAAAATAAAAAATACGTGTCCAATATTTTTATATAATCTAAAATACGGACTAAATAAAATGAAATTATTTTGACCCTGGAAACTATCCTATTCTGGTGTCGAAGTTTTCAGACCGCCCGAAGGCGTCCGACATGGCCTACGATTTTTATCCTGAGACAATCTTGTCTCAGGATAAAAATCGTAAGTTATTGTTAGAGAAAATTTACTATGACGTTAATGAATATTTAAATGATAAATTTATTTCAAATACACAATATTGACATATTTGATATAAATTTATTGAAATTATGACTTTATGACATTTTTTTATATAAAATCGAATTGTAGACATTAACTTTATGAAATTTTTTATATAATCCAATTGTATTTATGTATGCCTACAGATAATTTAAGTCTATTGCTATATTCAAATATTCAAAATTTACACGCCTTAAGTGACAGAATATGCTGTAATCATATTTTATTTTTAAACACCATTTGTATCACCATATACCTACTTGAAAATAAAATTAAGAAAATAAAGAATCGGGACCGACCGCTTTACGTGCCCTCCGAAGCACGGTAGCACTCAGATGTAATTGCCACACACGGTCACCCATCCAATTGGTGACCTGTGCGAGCGTTGCTTAATTTTGCCGATCTGTTACGAACGGTAAGCCAAGTCTCTATGAGCGCTAATGGTTACGTTGGTTATATCGTAGGAGCATGAGTATGCTCAAGCTACTTCAGCAAGATTGGAAAGTGACTCACCGAAAGAAAGGCATCAGAAGGCTTGGTACAAGTTTCTTCTACGTCTTCTAGAAAAACGTTACATTAGTCTCGTTCGTTGTTGCTTGTCGCCAGCTCTAAGCCCCAACCAATCTCAACAGCAAATGATTTGACGCTAAAGATTGAGTTATAGTAAAAATAGAAGCACAAACCCTCAGTACAGACAGATACTGACACTATTCTTCGATATTCTATGATAGTAGCCTACCTACACACAAGATTCTCACTTTTCTTGGTCGAGTAGACCCATTTATTTTGTATCCAGCAAGTCAGTTCTACAAAATTAAAAAGGCATTATTCTGCTGACTATATTAACCAGCTAATTTAAAAGTAGGTATAATAAAACGTAATATTATCATCATGAGATAACATTAAAACATTTTATCACTCACATAGAATTAATAGAAATTAATCAAACTGTTTTAAAATAAATATCATTGGCACCACAATAAACTTACTATCAATCATTCATCTGAGAGAAAGTACTGACTCACCGCTCGGAATGTGATCTTCATACGGAGCTAATAAGGAAAAAAAGCCGCTACTTGTGTACGTCAACGTTGCATAATCAGTTATTACCGGTGTTACGATACGGTGTGAATAATAGGAAATACCCCGTCACCTACACAGATACGCAATTTGCGGATCTTAGCGCAATTATCCGTAAGCGCTTTGACGCCTTTGAGATCTGGTGCTGGAGAAAGATGCTCCGTATCCCCTGGACAGCATTTCGGACCAACAACGTCTCCATAATCCGAGAACTCAACATCTCCTCGCGGTTGTCGTCCGAGTGTCTACGCAAAATTCTAGAATACATCGGTCACATTGCAAGAAAAGACGGTGGTAACCTTGAGAAGCTCATTGTGACCGGTAAAGTAGAGGGGAAAAGACCTCGTGGACGCAGCCCAATACGCTGGTCCGACCAGATCCGCACCACTCTTGACTCCACAGTCCACGACGCCCTTCACACCGCCAGAGACAGGATTAGATGGAGGAAAATCGTTCGTGAGAAAGTGATGAAGAAGGGAGGTCACGACTCTCAGCACTGAGGAATACGACGCAAGGAGGAGGAGCGCAATTATGGTTCAAATACGTCAGTATACTGCTATGATACGATATTGTACTAAGACAAATAGAGCTAAAGAGTCGTGAAACATTCTAGAAATTTGTAATAACCCTTTACTTTGGCAGCAATTATAAACATCTAGCCCATGCTACAGCAAACATTAATATTGCGGAAAAAGGAATGGTGATCCGTAAGTTCATTTACCTACCATCCATATTGTAAAGGCCTTGAAACACTATGGTCCAACATCGAAGGCCTTACGTAAAAATAAAAACACATTTCCACCAATATCTTACGCCAAAATGTCTCCTCACGGTCTAATTTCGTCGTGGTGTCTTCACATTCTAAGTCACCCCTAATGGTAGATACTCCGTCAAATTTCCCTCGGGAAATACAGTGGACCTAATAAGGGGGCTAAATATAAGACAGTTACCTACTCCTAAACGATACCGTAACCGCGAAGTATTGCGAAAAAGTGCTCGCAAATGCCATGGGAAAAGGCAATGGGAAGTACATATCAAATGAATTAGAGTGATGTAAGTCATTATGATACCGTTGGAATTGCGACCGCTCGCGATCACGTTTCGCTTAAATGTAATTAGAAGGATATTTATCTTAAGATGACGGATCAGATATTTAAGTCGTACTGAAGGTGAAGGCTATATTTTGTGAACTTTGATTTCATATTTGGCTGGACCACAGATAATATAATACTTGGACGTATTGTGTAAGAATAATCTTAATCTTAAGATCTGAGCAAAATATTGTAGGTATAAATCTGCATGTAAATAAGTCAAGCGGTTAACCTTATCCGTCGCTTTAGCGGATGACCTATTAACTTGAGCATTAGATGTTGTGACCGTTATTTTTATTATAACGGCCCTTACAACCAACAGCTGTATATAAGTATATGTATATGATCTTCTAAATAAAACAACTGTTCGATCATCAGCCGTTTATACTGTCCCACTGCTGGGCAAGAGCCTCTTCTCACTATGAGAAGGGTAAGGACGTAGTCCACCACGCTGGCCTAGTGCGGGTTGGCAGACTTCACATGTCTTTCAAGAGCATTATGAAGAACTCTCAGACATGCAGATTCCCTCACGATGTTTTCCTTCACCGATTAGTAAGCGATAATTAACAATTTTACGCTAAGTGCTTATTAAATTGTTAATTATCTCTGAAAAGTCATTGGTGCGTGCGGTGGATTCGAACCCGAGACCCTCTGCGTAGCAGTCTGTCGGTCTTTCCACTTAGCTTTCGCTGCTTACGGTTAGATATCTCAAAAAAATATGATCGACACAATTAACACAATTATCTGTATCAAGTACAATCTGTGACTAGGTACGTATTTATAATATCTAACGACCATGCCTCCGTCTCGAGTCCTTCCTTTGGCATAGCGTGGAGCCAGTAGCAATAAAAGAAAAAAACAAGGTTTGACAATGGATACAAAAAGACGTAGATTCTCAACGTTTTAATTGTTATACACACATTTTTTTGTTTGTGAATCTGTCATCACGAATCGACTGTCTGTATGATATTGTTATATTCTTAACTGTATTGTTTTGGAGATACAATTAAAATATTTTTCTTTCTTTCTTTCTTCTTTTATACGGCTTGAACAGCCGATTTATCTCTACGACCAATTATTTACTTTGCGTCTAAACTCATTGTACTAAATCTCTTCTTGGGCCTACTTTCTTAGCCCAGAATAAGCCGAAGCACCTAACCTCAAAAGTAATATCTAAAACAGAACAGAGAAAGTACTACACCACTCATGTAAATAAGCGACTAACATTAAATTTGGTAAGTACTCCAAACACATGCCAAGAATCATATACAACATTTTGTATTGTAATATATCTGCGCTCGAACTTATGAGCGAGCATTATGCATAATAATGTCTACGGACAGACGGGCACGTAAACATTATCTTATTGCTATGAGTGAACTATTGATAGCTCATACTCATAATAGTAAAATACTAGCATCGTCGTAATGTATTAGGCAGGTCAGATTGAGGGAATTCATGCCAGGGGCTTCATCCATATTAAAATTATTTAATAGGAAAGTTAGTTCACTCAAATCATGATTGACTTTTTGTCAAATAATTTTACTCGAACTAATTACTACATTCTGGGTTGAAGTGCCTTGTATTTTTACAGACGCGGTGACTTTTAAGCATGGCCTACCAGACGTGGTCTCGGGTTGACTATGCTATGCCGTAGGTAATCGCAGCAGAGGTAGTAAGCTGGACCGGCGATCTGTGGACAGCGTTGGGAAACACACAAGTTTAGCTTAGTCTTTGGGTTACAATGATGATGAAAAATCATCGACAATACTTTGAAGTACCTATTGCTATTTATAGTTAACTTGTAGGAACAATGACTAAATGAGGAAAGTAAATCAACAAGATTTCTTAAACCAACTCATTAACTTGTTATGCCTCTGTGAAGCATGTCGCAAGATTGCTATTGCTTGTTTGACAATGATATTATGTATTTATGTCTCACAAAGGACATGATTTTAATTAAAATACTTACGAAATACTGATTGAACAAACAGTATTACATAATCTCTGTTTATATAAAATCCTTGCGTTACTGACTGACTGACAGACAAGCTATAGCCAAAACTATAAGGCGCAGGAAGCTGAAATTTGGCATGTATGTTTCTTAGGTAGGAGTGCACTAAGCAAGGATTTCTCAAAATTCCCACGGGATCAGGCAAAACAGGTAAATAAAAAAATTTATGTCGGCGTAGACGCGGGCCTCCGCTATTTCTTAAACTATATTTTCACGATATCAAAACTATATTCTTTCAAGTCAAACTAAGGATTTACTTTCGTTTAGTTTATAAAATATCAGTGCTCAATCATTCATGTTTTCTAAACGAATATTAACCTCTTATTTAAATATTTTTTTTTACAATACGATTATACTGCCTCGTTGGTCTCGCGGCATAAATGTGCGCGTGGGATTGGGAGGTCTCGGGTTCGATTCCCGGGTCGAGCAAAGTGTTATTGGGTTTTTCCGTTAGAAAAGTCTCAGTAGCAGCACGGAGTCTGGTAATGTGCCCGGTATGGCAATAGGATCGCCCCCTATTACGTGGGACCTAAAAATTCATGGCGAAATGTGGATTTAATATTACACATCTGCCTACCCCTTCGGGGATACAGGCGTGAGTCTATATATATACAATACGATTATAAGTGTTGGTAAACTTGCACAATAATAGAACAGGTAAGTCTTCTTTAGGTAAGAATTCTGGCACAAATAAAGTTTATATGTTCTCAGATAGGCTTGGTGTAGGTTTAGGTAGTTTAATAAATTGTGAGCTGACACAAAACAATACTATCAATTATTGTTATCCAGGGTCTTCGTTTACATATCTAATTAATACATTAAAAACAACAATATTTGATAGGCAGTCTACAATAATTATCACATATGGTGATAGCCCAACGGTGACTAAAAAGGATATATTTAATTTGACAGAAGTTATGTTATCGCTTCACAGGAAATTTGAATGCAAATTTATAACTCTTGCTTTGCCTTATTCTTGTAGCTTAAATGAAACAATGAATAGTTATATTCATGAACTCAACTTGTGCTTATACAATTTGACATGGCAATATAAAGATTTTATTTTATTATTTGACATTAATAATTTTATTAGTAATTTTACATTGACCAAAGATACTATGTATCTGCCACTATTTTATAGAAGACAAGTTGCTAAATTACTAGCATTTAATTTACAAAATGACACAGGTACATGTAGGGTATCCAAGAATTTAGCTTCTGTAAATAGTTCCTATCTTTATAATTCTTCTAATGAATATACTGACACAAGTTCTTTAAACTTAAGACTAGGACAAAGGGTAGACAAATTCAACTGAATGTAGCACATCAAAACATACAAGGTCTATCTGGCAAGGATTTAGAATTAAGTTTATATTTAGAGAATCACAGTATACAAGTTATGTGTATTACAGAACACTGGCTAAAAGAGTACCAAATTAAATTCTTAAATAACTCGCAATACACGGTACACAGTGCCTTCTCTAGGAAACACGCTATTCATGGTGGATCCTTGATTATTGTTTCAAATAGCTTAACATGTAAAGAACGGAAAGACATAGCAAGTTTGTCTATAGAACGCACCGTGGAACTGTCATGTGTAGAACTTGAGCAGCATATTATCATATGTGTATATCGTCCACCGTTAAGTAACTTTAGCTTGTTTGAATCAGTTATTGAAGATGCAATTACTAAAATTAGGAGCAATAAGAAAGGTATTATAGTTTGTGGTGATTTTAATGTAAATATTCTTGATCATTCAGTAATGACTAGTAGATTTTTAAATCTATTTAAATCATTTAATTTAAAAAATTTGTTCCTTGAACCAACTAGGATTACAGCAACATTATCCACCTGTCTTGACAATATATTTAGTAATTGTACAGTTTTGAATAAATTAGTTAGTTCTGAATTAACTTCGGATCACTGTGGTCAATTAGCAAGGTTTCCGTATTATAGTGATAGCATTATACAGAAAGTGTTAGTTAGGCCATTACCTAGGCATAAGTTTAATGAATTCCGGAATAAAATTTTGATTGGAATGAATGCTATGAGTCCTGATTTAATGGAGATTGATTCGCCAAATGAAAATTTCAATAATTTATTTAATGTAGTTAACAAGGAATTTCAGAATACTTTTAAGACTAAGGAGAAAGTAGTTAAGGAATCTCGAGCTTTTAGTGAGTGGGCTACTGCAGGTATTTACAAAAGCAGAGCAAAGATGTACGAGTTGTACGGTATGAAGAGATACAATTCTGATTCGAACTTCACTGAGTATGTTAGGAATTATTCCAAGATATTTAAAAGAGTGTGCAATACAGCTAAGGCATTATTCGTTAGGAACAAAATTGAACAATCCTCGAATAAAATTAAGGCAACCTGGCGAGCTATTAATGAAGCAACAGGTAAGACAACACTTAGAGGTAATAGTTTTAGTTTATTTGATAGTGACAAATTTATTCATAATGACAAAGAAGTTGCACACACATTTAATAAATTCTTTGCTAGCATACCGATTACTACTACTAGAGAATTAAAATCATCAGCTATAGTCGCAGAAAACCTATTATAATCTAGTGTAGGCAAATGTGATGTATTATTTAAGTTCGATTGTATTAATTCTACCGACATTATAAGTACTTTTCAATCTCTAGAGTCTAAGAATACAGGTGATCTCTGGGGCATTTCTGTTAAGGTTTTAAAAAGTGTAATTGATGTAGTAGCTCCTTATTTAAGCAACTTATTTAATAAGTGTATTGAATCAGGTGTTTTTCCCGATCTTATGAAACACAGTAGGATAATACCTCTTTTCAAATCCGGCAGTAAGACTGATGTTAGTAATTATAGGCCAATATCGATACTACCTGCCTTTAGTAAGATTTTTGAAAAGATCATACTCAAGCAATTACTTAGGCATTTTAATCTAAACAGCCTCCTTCATAGTGAGCAATATGGATTTACCAAGGGTCACTCGACAACAGATGCAGGAGTAGCGTTACTTAAACACATATTCAGTGCATGGGAGAATGCCCAAAATGCTATTGGTGTGTTTTGCGACCTTTCGAAAGCATTCGATTGTGTCTGCCATGAAACGCTCTTATGCAAACTTAGACATTACAGCGTACAGACTAAAGCATTGGAAGTCATTAAGTCATACTTAAGTGACAGAATCCAATGTGTTGAAATAAACGGCTCAAAATCCAGTGGCTTACCTGTTGATTTGGGAGTGCCGCAAGGCAGCATCCTAGGGCCTTTCCTGTTTCTTGTTTACATAAACGATTTACCTTTTTACTTGAAAAACATTTGTGACGTTGTACTGTTTGCTGACGATACTTCTTTGATATTCAAAGTAGATAGAAATAAGGAACATTTTAACGAAATAAACAGTGCGCTCATTCAAGTAACTAAATGGTTTAATGTAAACAATCTGGTACTGAACGCCAAAAAAACAAAATGTATTAAGTTTGCTCTGCCTAATGTCAGAAACCTTGGTCCTAGTATAGCTCTAAATGACGATGTTCTCGAAACATCTGAATCTACATTATTTCTAGGAATAACACTTGATTCGAAATTACAGTGGGGTGCGCACGTTACATATCTCTCAGGGAAACTTAGCTCAGCTGCTTATGCCATTAAGAAGGTTCGTAGGTTGACTGATGTCGATACGGCTAGATTGGTTTATTTTAGCTATTTTCATAGTGTTATGTCATATGGCATATTATTATGGGGTAGGGGCGCTGACATCGAAAATATTTTTATATTACAAAAACGAGCAGTTAGGGCCATTTACCAGTTAAAGACAAGAGTCTCACTTAAAGAAAAATTTTAAACTATTGGTATTCTTACTGTAGCATCACAATATATTTATGCCAGTGTTATGCATGTACGACTACATATAAATTCTTACAAAATGAATAGTGACATACACAATATTAATACTAGGAACAGGCACAAATTATGTGTACCATATTTTCGTTTACACAAAACGCATAGTTCTTTTATTGGTCTTAGTATAAGAATCTATAATAAAATACCGAGTAATATTTTAGACTTGCCTTTAAGGTCGTTTCAGACAATTGTTAAAAATAATCTTTTACTAAAGGCATATTATAGTTTAAATGAGTATTTTGACGACAAGTACGCTTGGAAATAAATATTCTTTTATTAGGTCAATTTATTTTTATTATTAGGTCAATAGGCAGTTTTATAGTGTAGTTAATTACCGTATTCTCTTTTTATGCTACATTTGCATTCTTGTTCTACTCTTTTTATTATAATTTATTGGATTTGTAAGGTGAGGGTAACTCGTGGTCATGAACTGCTAACTAATAGATTGTAAATTGCTGCATTACTTTTCGGAACATACTGTTCCACCATAGATCAGAACAGTCATGTTCGCGAGTTGCTTACATCAAAAGACGTAAGTGGATGCTCCTGTTTCACCATATTCACTTTGGGAGGCTTAATAAATGAACATAATTTATTGCTTGAGTATGATATCAATAACTATTAACTTTTGCAATAGTAGATAACTCACAATGTGAAACAGTTGCAGCTCCTTACAAATATAACATGTAAAACCATTATACTGGCAGTTAAAAAGAGTGGCCACGAGTTTTATTGCCCGTTCTTTCTCGTGGTTCTACCTATTGCATTGCGAACGTGGCAGTAAATGTAAATGTAGAATCATCTAGTAATTAACTTTAACTTTTGACGTTCATAAGCGTCACTTTGTGGCCTAAATGAATAAATGATTTTGAGTTTTTTTTTTTTTGAGTTTTATCAAATTCACAGTTGTGTTAACCACGTGTTTCAGCAACGAAGATAAGTGCTCAAACAAAACATTCTTGAAAATATTAGCACAAATTATATGATCATAACAACGGAATTCCTGACGCATCACGCATATATTCAGGTCTCTCGCCATGACGAACCGATACCTAGGTCCTTCAGCTAATCCGTTTGCCATAGCTCTACTTTATTTGTTTCGGAGAGGCATCACAAAGTACGCGTAACTAATCAAGTGTTTATAGAGCAAATATTCGCGAGGTATTTGGGTCGAAAGGAGAAGGGGGAGGCGCCAGATAATCTCCGAGACAAAGCGGTGACCACGGTAAATGGAGCGAGACGGAGTACGATTAAATCACTCACTAATCGTCACACTATTACCTAATACTTTTATTTGCTTTTATGGTAGCGACAGCCTAGTGGAGATACCAATAGCCATGTAGAATTTATCGGGCTCCAACTAACAAACGACAACAGTGCTCCAGTGACTTTTTAAAGTTCTCTGCATATTTGAACCGACGGTTCCAGTCGTCAAAAAGTTCTTTGACATTCGTTATGTGGGGTCAATACCCTTGGAATCCCTTTGAGTTGCGAGGGTCATAAGGCTGTCACTCTAAGGAAAAGCTAATTTGTTTTCAAATGTGGTTAGACTAGAAAGCGGATCCGGAGCGGATCACGAGAGTCTACTACTTGGACAAGAGTCAAGCAAAAGACTTGTGGCTCGCGTGTGGCATCTCCATACTTCATTAGCGGTTATTCGATTAACATTTAAAATTCTTTAGCATATGTGTCTAGTCAAAATTAAATATAAAATCTCACATACCTAACTAACTAACTAACCAACTCAGCTAAGATTTTTTTCTTTTTAGGAGTAGATGACACCCGCGCTTCCAATAAATCCTGTGCGGACACACATTCAAACAAAGTTCAAAAAAATATACTCGAAAGAACTATTTGTGTATCACACGAAGTTTTGTTTCATGCGGGCATCGAACCCACTACGGTAGGCGCATTTGAAAACGGCGAGGCGACCGTTTAAAACACTACTCCGTACAAGCTACTAACTAACGTAAAACCGGAAGGCCAATTCTGGTAATTATATTTGTTCAAATTCAAATATCAATCTAGTCTCGGTGTCATAAATGGTATTCTCGTAACTTAACTGACACTTGAATGAGGTCCGGGACTACATCGAAAGTTGAACAAAGTGTGAACTAGTGTGGACGGTATTCTGCTAATTATTTACGTACAACAAACGTCAAACTGTACCTAAAACCAAATGATACTACGGTTTGACAGTTCACAGCTGACTATTGTTGACAATTGAGCAAAATAAGTGTTTGTTACTTTGTTATTGTTTTATATATAAAATAAGTATGAGTGGATTTGGGCTGCGATGGCTATACCCATTGAAAATAATCCACACGATCCAAGGAACCAATACATTTACTTACCGAAATTTTATTACTTAGTTGTATATTAATGTTAATTTGGCATGGAAACGTAGAAGCATCCAATTACCATTCCTATTAATATATTTTCCCATACAATGGCAACATTCATGTTTTTGTTTTTGAGTTTTTGACATTACCTCTGAGATCAACAAGAGATTATAAATTGATTATATCGAAATTATACTGTAATGAGATTAAGTGAAGTAGAATACCAATTGTGAGTCAATTCAAAATTAAATCGCAGTTCAGTCAAAATTCAGTGTCAGTGTCTGTTAAATACGAGAATTGGCCCTCAGATCTATAACCACAATAAATATATTAAAAGTTATTTTTCTTTTTTAACCACATACTTACACACAACAACATCTAGTCCCAAACTAAGCAGAAGCTTGTACTATGGGTACTAGATAATGGATAAACATACATACATACTTTTTGTTTGTAAAAACATACCTACATATTATACATAGAAACACCCAGACGAAGACAAACATCCATGTTCATGCACACAAATGTTTGACTTGAGCGGGAATTGAACCCACGACCTTCAGCGTAGCAGTCGCTTACACTCCCGCGGCGCCAACCGGTCGTCAAAGCTATCAAAAACATAGCAAATACATACATATAAATAAATAATTAGAATACCTCTGAATACTAATTAGAATGTGATATAATAATTATTAGTAGTGACTATATCAGTATTATGAAGCGATAGCCCTTTAAGAGCATCATTAGTCTATCAAGCCGAGGTCTCGAGTTCGACTCCCCGGCACGCACCTTTGACCTTACAAAGTTATGTACGTTTTAAATACTGGATAAAATTATTGGCTTAGCGGTAAATGGAAATATCGTGTGGCAATCTGCATGTCTAAGTGATAGCGCCGTGTACATGGTTCTGTATTGTAGATAATTCTAATATACGTTATATAGGAATATAACGTATACCGTATGTGCCGTGTGGTTGACGGCATAGAATACAAATGTCACCACCCCCTATCTTCCCGTGGGTGTCGTAAGAGGCGACTAAGGGATAACACGATGCAAATACCATCTTTGCGTAGAGACGGAAAACTCGACATCAAACCCTATACGACTGCCTCGTTGGTCTCGCGGCATAAATGTGCGCGTGGGATCGGGAGGTCCCGGGTTCGATTCCTGGGTCGGGCAGTGTTATTGAGTTTTTCTGTCACGAAATTCTCAGTAGCAGCACGGAGTCTGGTATTGTGCCCGGTACGGCAATAGGCTCGCCCCTTATTACGTGGGACTAAAGTATAGCGAAAAGTGGGTGTAGAAATACACCTCTGCCTACCTCTTCGGGGTTATAGGCGTGAGACTATGTATGTATGTAACGTTTACTAGAATTATCTACACTAACTTGTATTTTTAATTCTTATGGTCCTTATCATATAATTATATCTATAAGTTTCAAAACAGTGCTAAATTACTAATGTAAATAGTATTCGTCACAAATTTAAAAACCATAAACACTTTCATAACACTAATCCTCGTAACAAAATTTCTCAAACTTACCACATTCACGTACACCATATTAGAAGTAGGTACATTTACATACAGTTTAGGAATAAGACATTAAGAAATGAGACTGTAATGGTACTGATACACTTGAAGCATTAACTTGTAACAGAACATCGAGCATTCGCCGTTTTTAAATGTGTCTAAATGTACAACGAACAGATCCAAACATCGCTATGAACATTTTCACGATCGTTCTAGAGAACAAACTCATCATCATCAGCCTTTTATACTGTCCCACTGCTGGACACGGGCCTCTTCCCATTATGAGAAGGGTAAGGCCATAGTCCACAACGCTGGCCAAGTGTGGGTTGGGAGACTTCATATGTCTTTCGAGAACATTATGGAAAACTCTCAGACAGAAGTTTTCCTTCACCGTTTAGCAAGCGATAATTAACAATTTAATACGTATATAACTCCGAAAAGTCATCGGTGCGCGCCGTGGATTGGTACCCCTCTGCGTCGGTCTGTCCGTCGGTTCTAAACAAACTAATCAGTAAAAATCACGAAGAAAATTTACTATGCATGCGCTAGTATGCTCGCCTGAATACTCGATGGCATACTCCTTAAAACACTCTTGTTTGTTTTTTTGTTATGTAACATTCGCAAGAATGATCCTCACAGGTGAATGCCTGTGTATCAACACCATAAATCGAGGTGTCAGTGACGTCGGTGCGAAGTCCAACACTTGCCCACAACACACGTTCCTACTGTTACGACACACGAATATTTGGAAATCATAAAAAGAGCAAGATTACACATGATTTAAATGATGCTACTTGATACCACTGCCCACGCCACTCCCACGTAGAAAGTTCAGCCTAGCTCCCTTTTGACAAATTGTATTGAAAATTTCTTTCTTTCTTTGTGATGTAATATTAACATAATTTTGAAATTAATGTTCCACTTGCTGTCGTGCACTGACTTCTAAGACTTATCGTATGGATTATATTTTCGGTTAGATGTTTTAAACTGTATGACTAAAGGTATTTTAATTGCCTTAAAAATTCAGTGCGTAATTGATGTGCGTGTGGCTGTCCGCTTATGAGCAAGATATTAAAGATTATGTAACGAGTCTGAATCGTGTTAATGAACGAAAAGAAAGATGAAATACCTTTCTATTTGTCCCGACGTTTCGGCATGGGTTACACCAGCCGTGGTCACGGGATGACTGAGCAAGATGTTTTGTTGAGAGCAGTCATAGACAAAACTGTAGATATCACAAATAAATATAACCTTAGTCTAAACCTAGTTCTACCTCTCTGAGATATCAGTAGGATTATGCCGATGTTGCCTCTTAGTTTTCTTTTTTCGTCTGTATTTTCTCTTTGCATATTTTAGACACTAGTTGACGCTCATACACCTTACAATGGATATTCTACTTATCGTGTCAGTTATGATGATTCTAGACCTTTTTATACATAGATAGAATACATTCACATAAGTTTTCGATGTCCAAGCTTACGTACGCCAGAAATACATAGGCAATTAATCCCTTTTATGGTGACCAGCCTTCACCTCGAACTGTTCTTCTTAATGTCGACAGTCGTGTGGTATTTTTCAATCTCTGTTCACTACTTAATCGCCTGCATTAACTGCCATCACTCAAACTGATATGTCATCATCCTCCTAGCGTTATATCAGATTCATCCCGGGGTCTGCTCGCTAGTTTAACCTGATTTGACTGATAGCTTTTCCACAGAGCGACTGCCTGTTTAACTTCCGCAAGCCAAGGGGCTAGCAATATTCCATGGTTTAGACCAGCGTCAGTTCATTCAGAGGTACTAACTCCTCTTAATGACTGTCAAAGATCTTCCTGACAGACAGGACCGATGGCTTAACGTGCCCTCCGAGGCGCGGGGCAAGCGATAATCAACAATTTAATACGCACTTAACTGCGTATCGAAACCGACTCTCTCTGCTTAGCATACTCTTGGTATCTGCACTAGGCTATCGCTGCCGCTGAGATCAAATTTATATATCATATACTTACATACATACATATCGTCACGCCTTTTATCTCCGAAGGGGTAGGCAGAGGTGTATTTCTACACCCACTTTTCGCCAGATATACTTTAGTCCCACGTAATAAGGGGCGAGCCTATTGCCGTACCGGGCACATTTCCAGACTCCGTGCTGCTACTGAGAATTTCGTGACGGAAAAACCCAATAACACTTTGCCCGACCCAGGAATCGAACCCGGGACCTCCCGATCCCACGCGCACATTTATGCCGCGAGACCAACGAGGCAGTCGTATAGGGTTTGATGTCGAGTTTTCCGTCTCTACGCAAAGATGGTATTTGCATCGTGTTATCCCTTAGTCGCCTCTTACGACACCCACGGGAAGATAGGGGGTGGTGACACTTGTATTCTATGCCGTCAACCACACGGCTAATATATATTATATATATCATATACTTACAAATAAATATTTTATTGCCTTTGCATCTTTCTTCATATATGGATCGATCTCAGTTCCCGTGTCTCAGAATCCATTCTATCCAATCAGAATTATCCCTTATTTCCCTTTACAGCAATTACGAGAACGAATTGATGATTTGATTGTTCTACTCCGGAAATGTACGGCAATTAGTGCCTCCATACATAGTTTATATCAGCGTCGAAGTTTGTTTATGCTCTAGGAATCAGTTTGAATAAAATGCTGTTCGGAAGTTCGTGGGAACTTGCGAGCAATTAGTTCAACTAACGAACGAATGAATTTACACAGCATTGTATATTAATTACTAAAAGGCCGACTGACACAGAAATTGGAGGATTTAAAAAGATTGGAGGACTACTATATAAAAATCCATAACACACAACATCACGACTGACCTACATGATTCATTCGGCACAGATGAGTTAAATCCACATACCGAAGGCTCTTGCCTTCGGATTGATTTGGGTAGATGATTTGGATAGATTGGATAAAGCATATGCATATTTGCATAAATTACTTAAATCTATTTAAAACTACTATGTTAAAGAAAGAAAAGCTTGTACTAAATTCCTCACAAACTCGATGCCATGGTTATTTTAGTCGTCATACAAAATTTTCTGCCACTGATGATAAGAATAGATTATCAATACTACGAATAGAAAACGATGTATATTTGGAAAACACATACATTCATGAATTATCCGTAAAGCAAAACACAACCGGATTGCAATCAGGATAGCACCTGAATGCAAATTTCGCATTATATGCACTTGCAAAGAATAGCAATGCCCATTTATCACCTTAAATACCTCGTTTTACACCGACACGGAGTGTTTCTCGACAGTAAAAGTTAAACAAACAACAACAACAATCCTCGTATATTTTTAATCCTGCTGTATCTTCTGCAATATATAAAATTGTCATATTTACACAAAACCGCATATCTACTGTCAGGAAAGATTTATAAGAGAAACATAAATACCTTTCTGGTGTAAAAGAATCCAATTTCTTGTAAATAACTGTATGCCATTTTCAGAAAACGTACATACTCGTATGTATACTATATGGTGTCTTGATTTGTGCTATGTTGGTATGCAACAAAGGCCTATAAAGGTGTAAATGGGAATTCTTTTATAAATAAAAGGTCAAGTAAAGACCGTGATATTTAAAATTACTTTTACAATTGCAATTCTTATAAATCAAAGCGATACTCGGGCGGATTCACTGAATATCATTACACTGAGAACAACGAGTCGTTCTATGAAATAATTCATTCTTATACTATGGGTGGGCTCCTTTTGATATGTTGTTTATCTAAATGCAATAACACAACAAATGCTTAAGAACCATCGTCAGCATTTACATTCAATTCAAATTAATTCAATTAAATTTCGGCGTAGGTTCTTCCATAATAACCATCTAGCCATATTTTAAGAGAAACTATTTTTAACACGCTTTTATTAGGTCGTCGTGTATGTAACTAACTATGTAATGGAATCTAAGCTAACTAATTTAACCATCTTTCAAAGGTCGTAGCGTAATGAAAATTGGCGGCTGTATGTAGTTCTGATGACAATACAATAATATGGTACTGTCGAACTGATCTGATTATGGAGCCGGAAGACATGAACTGGAACTTCATGATGGAAAATCGTATCATAACTGTTTTGGATTTCTTAGAAAAGTCTTGTAATGAACTTTGGCCACAATTAGGTTTCAAGGTTATAACAAACCAATTATATATTGTAGACCACGCGCCACGCAGTGGTGTAGATAGGGTCCCGTACTTTTGCGGCTGGACAGACGTATGTGGCCCTGAGTAGAGTAAAATCACTTAGTAGTCTCCTGATTGAAGAGCTAGATTGTTATAAGCTAACAGATAAAACACCATGTAATACAGACGCACAGGCGGAGATGGAGAGGATGCGGGCTCATTCGCCTACTTAAAATAAATGTATAAATGTTAAAAATATTTCGTTATCAAAGACCAACAAGTATAAAATAAATTATTAGTTTAAAAAACTCTAGAAAACACGCTTTTATAAATGCACATAAAAACACAAAATATATTAAGGATCGTTCAAGTTGTCTCTATTTCTGGGCTGAAGTGTAAACTATGTGCTTTTAATTATAATATTTGATTGTAAAAGCGTGGGGCGCTGGAACAGGAAAGACTTTATTTATTTATTTATTTTATTTTATTTTTATTTTATTTATTTGGTTTACCAACAGTTATAACAATAAATCAAGCACGGTGTACAAAATTAATTTGGTTTCTAGTCCTATTGTATAACCAATTACAGGTAAACACTGCATGCTTTAGAACATAAGATACAAAGAAATATAACCGATACAAACTTAACTTAAAATTATTACATAACAAACATCAAATGTTTACAAAAATCTTTTTACTTACAACATCATTGTTTACAAAGAAAATTGTAGGTTATAACGGGAAGAATAAAAAAAAATCAGATTTTCTCATTTAAGTGCTTGCGGAAAGCGCCGAGAGTAGCCGATAAGATATCAACTGTGCTAGAGTATTGGTTTAATTCTCTACACAATCGTGGAAGGGGAGAGTTATAGCCTAAAACAGTTCTTCGAAAAGGTGGTATCAATAATGCTATTGGCATGCGAGGTACACGGCGTGGGACTCTAAACATAAGTGATGATATTAATTGGGGGCAGTCAACCTGGTTATGGAGTAGCCTATATAAAAATGTCATGTCTAAAATTATTCTACGCTTTTCTAGTGAAATAATGTTGAAATGTGCTAGTTTATCTAGGTATGGTTTCCATTTATATATCGGTTTATGCGAAAAACAGAGGTGCCATAGAAATCTTTTTTGTATACGCTCAAGTCTTAATATATGCGTAGAATAATGAGGCCTCCAGACGATGGAACAGTACTCAAGTCGGCTGCGAACTAGTGTGTTATATAGCATAATTTTGGTAATTGACTGTCGAAATTTCTTGCTATTTCTAATAATAAATCCCAACATGCTAGATGCTTTTTTAACAATGCTATCAATATGCGGTTGGAATGTGAGACGTCTGTCAAGAATAACACCTAGGTCCTTTATGTTATCTACCTCTAGTATTGGGTTGTCTCCAAGATAGTAAACGGAATTTATGTACGAGAGTTTTCTGGTAAATTTAATATGTAAACACTTATCATTATTTAGGTTCATTCCGTTAACAGAACACCAATGGCGTAGATTATTTAAGTCAGATTGCAACAGGGAAACATCTATGTCAGCGTCTATAGTACGAGCAATTTTTAGATCATCTGCAAATAAAAATGATTTTGAGTACTGAAAGCAATTTGGAATGTCGTTGATGAATATATTAAATAGTATAGGGCCCAAATGTGAACCCTGGGGAACACCGGACTTAATGTTAAATAGATTCGATCGAAAGCCATTAACGACGACAAAGAAAGATCGATCACTTAAATATGACTTCATCCAGTTTAGTAGGTTGCCTTCTATACCGTAAGTTTTAAGTTTATGGGTAAGTACCAAATGAGAAACTTTATCGAAGGCTTTGCGAAAATCCATGTAAACAACATCTACTTGTTTATGGTTATCTACAGCTTCAGTCACTAGCTCAGTAAAGGTAACCAAGTTTGTAACAGTCGATCTGTACTTTAAGAAGCCATGTTGATGTTCAGTAATGTACTGCTTGAAATAGTTTTGTATAAATGGACAAACTATGGCTTCAAAAAGCTTAGGCATAGTTGAGAGGAGTGATATTGGCCTATAATTTTGGACACAATCTTTATCACCTGTCTTAAAAATGGGAACGACTTTTGCATACTTCCACTCATCTGGAAATATACCAGTGCTTAATGATTCATTAAATATAATTTGCAGCGGAGAGACTAGATTTGATGCGCAACATTTTAAAAAGACCGGCGGTATTTCATCAGGACCAGCTCCTTTGGATATATCAAGAGATTGCAGTTTATTTAAGATTGTATCACTCTCTATGTATAGGTTAGCTAAACATGAGCTGTTTTTGTTGAGGATATCAAAAACTGGTGAGCATGTTGCATCATACGGTAAAATGTCATCATCACTATAAGCTCTGGAGAAACACGATGCAAATAAATCACAGATATCCGAACCATTACATGCTTGCTGCGTTTCGTCTTTCATCAAACTGGGGTAAGAACTTTTGCCGTCTCTCTTGGCCTTAATAAAAGACCAAAAGAGCTTAGGATTTATACGTATTTTATCCTCTATGTCTTTAATGTACTCGTTATATCGTTCTGTTGCTACTTTAGCACATCTTCGGCTTAATAAACGTAAAGATATTAAGTCTAAGGGATTGCCATACTTTTTAAATCTAACACGAATATTATTTTTTTCCCTTAACATTGCAATCAACGGTTTGTTAAACCAAGGAGGGTATTTCCCTTTTCTAATTTTACTGGGTGGAACTAGCCTAATAATTATTTCTTTAAGAATACCATAAAATAATGAGACCATATTATTCACATCGGTGCAATTTGTAAAGACGTTGTTCCATTCAATTTTCGAGATTTCCTCATTTATAGCTATGTAGTCAGCCTTGTGGAAATTTAATCTACGACAGTTTGAGTTATTACTAAGTCTCATGATGGGTTCAGAAAGATTTATTTCAATTTCCAATGGAGGATGGAAATTATCTATCGGTGATAGGATATCATTAGCGAGAGAAACGTTGCAATCTGGCACATCCACAAACACCAAATCGAGAATTTTTTCTCTACTATTAGAAACAAAGTTACATTGTCTGAGATTGGCAACATGTATAAAATCTATTAATTTCTGATTTAATGATGAGTTAGTTTTATTGTTAACAAATACTAATACTACATTCCAGGCGGATGCTGCATGATGTCGCACAAGAACATATCATTTATGCCCCCAAAGAGAACCAAAGATATCTCGTCCACGAACAAGAACTCTAAATTTTGCCACTGTTGACGCATTATCCTTATGTACTTAATTTCCTGAAAGAAGAGGCGTTAAAAATGTCGGTGAACGTCGTCTTCCTCGCTGATGGCGCATGTTTTGTCTGAGTTCGACAAATTGGTACTTTTAACAGACTGTTTAATGCAGAGCCACTTGCTACTCGTGCTGCAACTCCAGTTAGAGCGCCAATCTGTGTAACCTGCTTCCCGTAACATCTGTTCACTTGATTTTTGAACAAGCATCTGTCCTGTTCCAGCGCCCTACGCTTTTACAATCAAATATTATAATTAAAAGCACATCGTTTACACGTCAGCCCAGAAATAGAGACAACTTGAAGGATCCATAATTTATTTTTTGTTTTTATGTGCATTTATAAAAACGTGTCTAGTGTTTTTTAAACTATTCATTTATTCTATTAGCATCAAATAATTTTTCATCGTATAAAACTTGATCAAGAGATAGAGAAAATGGATAGATTGTAATATCATTATATTCTCCTTTTGATTAATATCATTATACACTAAAGAGAGAAGAGACTTCGGCATTTTATTGGTTATGAATCTGACTACCGCTTTCCTTAAATCACTTTCATTACATTTTTCATCCCATTCGAGATAAGTCGAAAGTGGCTTGACGGAGTTTACCGCCAAATTCACATCAATCATAAAAAACTATAGATGTAGATAATATGAAAATAAACAAATAGGTATAATATTATTTATCCAGAGAAGATAAAAATTACTTCAGGTTAATACTACAATTGGTTTTTTTAGTTACGTATGTATTTGTGCCCAAACACTATGGGCTTGCCAACTATATGTTTATATTATTGCTATCTGATCGCGAATTCCCCTTAATTGATAGAGGAGAGGGATATTCGCAATGGAATCCAAGAATAAAAATAATATTTCAGGACAGCTTGAATGTTTCTGAAAGATCTATCACAAGATACGCCACATAATATGAAGACGTCATTGAAATGCATTGCGTTGTCGGATTCAGCTCTGTACTACCTGTATAGCGGTATACGGCATACGAAATTAAGTTTTCTCCGTTTGCTTTGACACTACAAAACAGACAGACTCTTAAAATATATCCAAGGATTTGAACCTACCACTGCCTTCTCAATTACAATCGAACTGAAACAGTCACCCATCTCTATCATCCACTTTCACCATCTTGTCCTGATTCGACACGATTCCACCCACTACGCCTTTCAACTATCATATTAATTGTCTGTAGATCTCCCGAGCTCCGGAGGTGTGAAGCTATACATTCAACACAACAACATTACGAAACATCAAATAAACAATGGAAGAAAACTTTCTTTTCCAATATTAACGTGATTTATTATAAGTTACCAAATTTCTTCGACGTCTCGTTTTCTCGACAATATTACAATTTTCTCTTAGAGTCGTCAATCAATCAATTTGCATCGACTTGGTTAATACGTGCCTACTTGAGAACCTTAGCGCGAACATAATGGTCAGTTTACATAACTACAATAGGACGCGTGGGTCGTATCAAATGATTCAATTGTAGGTATAAAATTCTTAAGCCAAAACTTTCTTTGCCAGAAGAGAAAATATTTTATATAATATTCAAATAGCTAAATATTTTTGAAATATTTTGCGTAGGTTTTTTATTAGAAGTTGAATTTAATAAGTTAGAGCTTTAAGCTGACAGTTATCTTGCGTTCGAGTGTGTAATTATCGGTGCAGAGAATTAATAAGTAATTAGTGGTGTGTTGGCAGATAAATGTATCGTGTACCACACACGGAAATCTTGATGTTTACGATATACTTCTTAGAAACAACGGCAGTAGGATGTTGGAAATTTGTTTTATTTTCCGATATCGATCTGATTTGACGACTGGTTATTTGTTTATAGCCTTTATAATAAAGATTCTTAGTAATAACTGTTGCACAAAGAACTGATATTATCAGTGAATTTCAGTGTTTTTATTTATTTGATCCTCGATGAGAGTAACGGTAGGTATCTTATCTAAATTGTTATTTAAAGTCAATTATTTGAAAGATGCGTAATCACATTTTAGAATCATGCGATTAATTATTATTTATCTTGTTTGTTTATTGCAAACAAGTCACCGTTTAATAATCAGGTACAATCTTAATATATAAAATCCTTGCGTTACTGACTGACTGACAGACACGCTACAGCCGAAACTATTGGGCGCAGGAAGCTGAAATTTGGCAGGTATGTTCCTTGGAGACCGTAGGGGTGCACTAAGAAGGGATTTACCAAAATGCCCACGGGATCGGCCAAATGGGGTTAATTTAAAAAATTGCAGGCGTAGCTGCTGGCGTCCTCTAGTAATAATATATTCATCAGTCAGTTTGCTGCTATGTTCCTTGGGGACCGTAGGGGTGCACTAAGAAGGGATTTTCCGAAATTCCCAAGGGATCGGCCAAAACGGGTAAATTAAAAAAAATGCAGCCGTAGCTGCTGGCGTCCTCTAGTATGTCAATAATATTTGAAATATAGCATTATAATTTCTTATTAGCCATAATTAGCTTATGCGAAACTTTAAGGACTCTCTCGTGATTTACTATGGATTCCTATAGTACAGTTGGATGATGTTCCACCTCTTATTTTATACACCTAAGTTGAAAGCTCTGCATAGTAGACATTAATATTATTTTCACCACTGCAGCTCAAACATGCCGCTTTTGCTGCGAGACAACAGTGAACAAAACGCGATTTTGATTCGAGCGTGAGTAAAAGTAGCTTTTTAATTTTTCAATCTTCAGTTTCACGAATTGACATTGTTCAGCCATAAATTTGAAACATTCGAATGTTACTGTGCTCTGTCTCTTTCACATGTATATAAAAAGTTAGTGAAAAAACAAACCCCTTCGAATTCGAAATTCGATTTTGGAATTCGACCTCAAAGAAAACACCTACTACGGCAACGCAAAAAAAAGATATTTGTAATAAAGAAATTACTTTTTTTAATATGTTATGGTTTACATGTTTAATTTATTATTGTATTTTAATAAAAATAAGTCTAATATCTAGTCTAATAATTAATAGTATAAAATTAGTATTTAACCAATACATTTTTATTTAGAATTACAACAATGATACATTTGAAAAACATCAGGGACGCGGTATTAAAACGTGATTTAAAAAAGTAGCGGGAATAAAAATTTCGCTGAAGCTGATACAGTCGGTATAGCGTAACGTGTTAAATTATAAAATAATCTAAAAAGATGAGTGAAACTAGCGCTGATGACTGTACTTTAACACCAGAAGAGTTAAATCAACAAGTGATTATGCAGAATTCAATCTATTCCTATTCATTTCTGTCTCCTAAGTAATATGTGTTCTCACTGCTGTGGTGAAAAGTTATGTGTGCTACACGAGAGCAAAGATTTTTGTATCTCGTGCTGTTGAGTCCCTCACCACGCTCAGGATTCTAGCTTTGATTCACTCGCTACGCTCGTGAATCAATCATAGAATCCCTCGCTTGCTCGGGACTCAAAATCAGCACTCGAAACAAAAAACAACTTTGCTCTCTTGTTGCACAAATAACTATTTCACCACAGCAGCTCAAACATGCCGCTTTTGCTGCGAGACAACAGTGAACAAACGCGATTTTGATTCGAGCGTGAGGCAAAGTAGCTTTTTAATTTTTCAATCTTCAGTGCCACGAATTGACATTGTTCAGCCACAAATTTGAAACATTCGAATTTTACTGTGCTCTGTCTCTTTCACATGCATATAAAAAGTGAGTGAAAAAACAAACCCCTTCGAATTCGAAATTCAATTTTGGAATTCGACCTCAAAGAAAACACCTACGGCAACGCAAAAAAAAAGATATTTGTAATAAAGAAATTATGTACTTTTTTTTATATGTTATTGTTTGACATGTTTAATTTATTATTGGATTTTAATAAAAATAAGTCTAATTAATAGTATAAAATTATTATTTAACCAATACATTTATATTTAGAATTACAACAATGATACATTTGAAAAATAAACATCAGGGACGCGGTATTAAAACGTGATTTAAAAAAGTAGCGGGAATAAAAATTTCGCTGATGCTGATACAGTAGGTATAGCGTAACGTGTTAAATTTATATTAATATATAAAATAATCTAAAAAGATGAGTGAAACTAGCTATGATGACTGTACTTTAACACCAGAAGAGTTAAATCAACAAGTGATTATGCAGAATTCAATCTATTCCTGAGCATTTCTATGTCTCCTAAGTAATATGTGTTCTCACTGCTGTGGTGAAAAGTTATGTGTGCTACACGAGAGCAAAGTTTTTTGTATCTCGTGCTGTTGAGTCCCTCACCACGCTCAGGATTCTAACTTTGATTCACTCGCTACGCTCGTGAATCAATCATAGAATCCTTCGCTTGCTCGGGACTCAAAATCAGCACTTGAAACAAAAAACAACTTTGCTCTCTTGTTGCACAAATAACTATTAAACACACATTACCTCAGTATACACATAAGAAATTAATACCTACTATTTATTGCCTCTCGTATACTTTATTGACCAAAATAAAAATCTTAAGCTTCTGAAATAGCGATGATTTTTACATTATCTACCACAGTAGCTACCTGTAGTATATACGTAGTAAGACTAGTAGATGTTATGTTAATATCGGTTCGACAGACGTTGGCGCCGACTGCCCACACCGCACCGCGGCCCTACATCATTTCATTAACATCTTACAAGACCTTTCGTGTAACACACAGCGTAGTTTTAATGGAGACAGATAGCTGAGGAATACGAATCGATGGATTTTGTTCGGATAGTTTATTTTAGCGGTTTATAGGGAAGGTGTAGAGTTGCAGTTTTGGGATGTGGGTCCGTACAACTTGTCAATCGCGAAATACTTTGATAATAATTACAACAAGTCCAGTTGAGTCTAGTACAATATTTAAAAGATAAAAAAATAGTTGTTTTGTATAAGTATTTGATCTCTCTACTATGCTAGCATACACATATCTACATACAGTTCTCTGTAACATATTTTTTAAAGTGCCAGTAAATCTTTCACACACAGGCATAGTTAATTAAATTTGGACAGTTATTTGATTTTAACACCATAGAATCTATGGTCAATTTTTTATTCGTTTATGGCATAGACGAATAAAAAAGCATGCATAAAATATGTTTACTATTAGATACGTCCACATAGCGTATCCTTTGGTTTATCTCTACGTCTATTTCCAAAGCAGTTCTACTACATTGCTAGCAAAGGCAGAATGAGAGCGCATACGCAACTGACAGTCGTGGGATTCGATTTACGAGTCGAGCAATAGTGTTAGCGGTATTTACATCCGACGTCGTAGAGTCACATTCTGACGGTGAAGGAATTAGACAGTGTTTCATTAGCTACAGATAAAATTAGAAGAAAAAGAAGAAAATATACAAACTGTAGTTATTTCAAATAAGGAATAAACCAAGTTTACTGTAATTTACACCATCTTATACGTGAGCAAAAAGGCTTTTTTTGCTCTACTTATAATGCCTCTTATGTAAGCTAAGCTGGATAGCATAGGTAATGTTTTGAAAAGTGGAAAAGGATTGCAATTATTGAAAATAGCATTATTTTTTTTTCACTTCAGTCTCCAAGGAAAATTTTGGATGCAACCGGAATAACGCTAGGGCGATCATGATGACTGCAGAAAATTGTTTACTTCTACAAAATGTTCATTGTCATTGCTGTTTTATTACATATAACATTTTCAATTTGATCGAGGATCGCTAAAAGTTCCTATCTACATATTGCGATTGTATTAGCAAGTAAAATGTGATGTGTTGAAGTAAAGTCGTGTTCTGAAGGCTTCATGGCCGGGCTATTTGCTGCCTCAATGTGATCCACAGATAATATATTTTGTGCCAACACTCGCCTGGTCATTATTATTAGAATATTATGCTAATGCCCATCTGTTGTCTGCATTTCGGGACACCGTCGTGTTTACAAATAAATATATCTTAGCTGATCTAGTACTGTAACACTTGATTGCGCTAGGGGGTTTTAATGCTTATGGATTCTACGACCTGCTACCTAAAGGCTTAATTTCAAGGTGGAAGTCAAATAACTGCTAGCCCGATACACTTGTATAACTGCGCCTGCGCCCAGCAATGGAACAGATTAAAAAAAAGCCAGATGATAAATGAAATATTTTTTTGTTTAATGAGTAAGATTAAAATACGAGTATTAACCTCTCAATGTTTCAATGTTCATGCTGAGAAGTTTCACTACAATAAATAAACATAAACTAAACTGATTATTATGTTTTTTATTTTGACCCGGCAATCTAGTTTAAACTAGGACAAAAGCAAATAACGCTTAGTAATTATAATAAATAAACGATTTATACTTATGATCAACCTATATTGGTTGTTGGTATACTAATTTACTAATTAAGTCGCAATCTATAGGTCCATATTAAATGGAACTATAATCTTGATGTTGAATATTCAACGTTGATGATTTTAGTTTTATTTTATTTATCATTAAGCCTACGTTGACGCTAACTTCCTGGAGAGTAGGCAGAGAATGTGGTTGTTCACTTCCTACGCATCTGAAACTAGTGTTATAGCTGTTCACAAACTTTGTGTCACGTCGTTTATACTCATTCGTAGAGCAATTACAAGAATGTCCCTAACTTACTGTCTTGTCTAAATAAATTAATAAGCAACAAATAGGTATAACGAATTACACTACTAAGATATACATACTACAAATGTACTCCGTCAATGACCCGCGATACACGATCGATCTACAATCAACAAACCAATCTGCGAATAAAAACTTAATTTCAATACTTAGAGACCGTTCCCACTACAATTCACCAGCTGTTTTCCCGGCACATCTTACTATAACTATAACACTACAAATTGTACTAGCGTTAACCGTATATTTTTTCGGTCCGGCTAAATGTGGACAGTGTCATACAAATTGTACTACCGCCGGCACGCTCTTTGGGGCGATTTAAAACAGCGTATTTTTCTGAACGTATACAGTCGTTTCGTCATACGCGCTACAATACGCCCTTCTAAAAACTGTATTCGCCATTATATCCTTTATCATGTGCCAAACAGTGCACATATCATGAGCCTTTAACAGTCCACTGCTGGACTAGGCCTCTCCTTTGAAAGGAGGCATTGGCCTACTATACCAGGCTGGTTTGTATCAAGTTTTCCTTCTCTTACAGTGTTGTTCTCTGCATAATATGCTCCCTCTGTCGGCTCTTACGACACCCATGGGATGATATGGGGAGATGACATTCAGTGGACAATGCACATATACGCGCTTTAAAAAACGAACTCATATGCGCGTATGAACCGCTAGTTTGAAACCACTCTTACACGATACGGGAAAACAGCCGGTCCGTCATCAGTGGGATCGCGTTCTTACAATAGAGCCGTTTGGTTGTATGACAGTCAGGATCGTTGTAGGTCGCGAGAAGTAAATCTCGGTCACATCTGACCACACGCCGCGAACCATGTTGATGGATTGATTTGCAAGTAACCGACACAGGAGGGGGCTCATAAAAAATGTTATTATACCTCTCTGAAAGCTTTTAAGTCGCCGACAGATCAATGGGATTTCATGGTCGTCCCAAAAGGTTAGCCTGAGTATTGCTTGATGTAGTTGATTAGTTTTTTTGGTCTGTGTCTGTATAGATGTTCTAGACTATGTCTTACGGTGAATTAGCTCTCAATATTCAAATATGATTACCAGTGGCAGAAACATTTGTTATGATATAGATAGTGGTCTCAAAACCTATTTATAATAAAATAAGGTAGAAAGTATATTATAGGTTTTATCACTAGCGACAATAATGTATTTATTTATATTTTCTCTTTAATTGTAAGGACAATGGCGTTTTATACCACTATAATTTCTAAAACAATTTACTAACGGGATAAAGGCTAGTTGACGAAAAAAAATTTATAAGTCCGTCCTTTAGATTAAATAAAAAATAACCAACATATAGCTCATTAAAGTTACGTATAACGTCACTTCGTGCTGCATTTTTTCGCACGGGGTGACGTCACACGTAACTTTAATGGGCTATATCTTTGTTATTTTTTATTTAATCGAAAAAAGAAAAATACGTGTCCAATATTTTTTTATAATCTAAAATACGGACTAAATAAAATGTTTTGACCCTGGAAACTACCCTATTGTAATCTAAAGATTCAAATATTATATCTGATAAAAAGTAAACAAAAGATATTATCAATAACAGTAATAGTTCAGAAATAGAGTATGTTATCGATAGCACAAATTCAGTTTTTTGTGTCACCTATTGACTTGTTCACATCTTGGATTGTCGACATATATATGTCACTGACATCTAGTAAAAGAAATGATAAGTATATCATATTTACATCATGCCTATATATAGAGAAATATATATTTTCATTTGATATTTTTAGAGGTCGGCAGGAACGTGGCAGGACTCGCCCCAGTGGTAGCATAACCCATATTTACTTAGGTCATGAGTGGTAGTAAACCCCACCATAAACAAAGTGGTTGGAGATACGTCACGGCGACCTCACGGAATATGCCGGGAAGAAAAACCCGGATGCCACTTGTGGGTGCTGCCGCGACCCAATCCAGTTCGCGTAATTTGTAAGTCTGCGAAACCATGGGGAAGTGAAGGCGCTTGTCGTCCGTCTCTAAGGCGAAGGGGCAGTGCCATTCCACGTGTGCGTGAGTAGCAATCAATGGGTAAATCCCACATGATCGCGCAAGCCAGCATCAAAAAACGTCCCGTCTCTTGGTGCTGGCCGGAGCCCTAGTTGAGGCCGTGTGAAGTATGGTGTTTGCGATTACCGTTTCCCCGCTATTAATGACACGTTGAAGACACCGCGGAGGTTTTGGTGACAGGTCCTGGACGCCTATAGATGAGAGTCTAACACCTTTTTTGCCATATTTTTAACTCCTTCAAACACATTCTTGCGACCAAGTATCTTAGTCGACACAGCTCATGAAGCGTTTCCACTACCAGCGTGAACAAACAAAAGGCTAAAGTAAAACGCGTAAAAATGTTGGATCGAAGTAATCAAATAATTGTTTTCCAAAGCTACGAAACTGTGCTCCTACAAAAAAATTCACGATACAAATTGAGTAAATATTGTGGCAATTCTCAGAAAACGATTGCAAGATTTAAGTTTAGCTAAACACGTAAATCTCATTGAAATAAACTATACTATTTACGATTTGTTTTGGTATTGCTGGTAGTAATATTACAAGCGGAAAACTCTTGAGTAACTTTTTCATTACTTAACTATTTGGTTGCAGCTCCAGATTATTAGCTAATAGGGTCCAGCTGATTTCAGCGTTAATGCGACTCGCCTAGAAAGCTCATGCCCCTATTTCTGTTCCAATCCCAAAGGGCGGCAACGCACTTCCTGGGGTGTTGCTTGTGTCCATGAGCGGCGGTAAACGCTTACCATCAGGCCATCCGTCTGCTCATTTGACGCGTATTCCATGAAAAGACGAAGACTTTTAATATACAGGATGTAAAAAGACCCTTAACGAAAACTGAAATCCCATGTTGTACCAATCACTACGAACATTTTTTACTTCGGCACCATACCTAGGAAATTACTGGTTCAGGAGATATTGAGGCTCAAAGTTACAATACTAATTTTTCTAATTAGGTACAAAATCGATGCAATTTCCCCGACAATATGTTCTATAGATGTCAGCATTGCACCCGCGCGCTTTTAAGTGCGGTATAAAAAATGTGGAAACTTAAAAAAAACATCGTTTCCCAGGTATTTTTTTTGCAGAGCATGACTTGGCATGATGTCCATAACGAGTAGACTTCGGCTTGGTGATGGGACTTCCGACACCCTGTATATCCAAAAACATAAGACAAATCGTTAATACGCCAATTCAAAGATCATTAATTTCCTTTCAATATTTTCAATCAGCAAAGTAGACAAACCGTGTGATAACAATCACAATGGCGATGATGGTTCATTCATGCGATTACATTTGCTTACTGAACAATAGTTTATTGTGCAATTATACTATCACTCGCATTTCATCTCATCGAAAGCCTCTTCTATCGCCCACGCACTTACGAGTACAACAAAACATCCGAATGCACGACATACATCGACGGCTTACTTGCAGCCATTTATGGAGCACTATGAATAAAGCTCGCAATGTATTCGCAGCATGTGTGGATCTTCTTAATATTGTGTTACGTCACACAATCGTCATCTGTATAACTCTGCCCTCCCCAACCTAAAGAGCAGTAACAGCAAAAACACGATATAGGAATTTAAACTGTCGTGTTTCGTCTTAAAGGCTTATTTTCTATATCATGTTTTTTCTGTTACTGCACTTTAGGGTCGGGAGGGCAGAACTGTCAAGGTGGGTGTTGCGTAAGCGCCGGATCCGTGAGGTGTCATTGACATTACGGATGTTGTGTGATGATGAATAAGGGTTCTGTTCGTTTGGCACTGGCTGGCTATTGTAGTCTGCACTTGTTAGGCTATCTTGAGAGGTACGAATTTGTAATGGATTGGAATGTCTGGTTTAAGGACGTTCTTTTATAATAGATTCTTGTTAGTTTAGCACAAGTGGAATGACCACGAAAGTGCGGTCCTAGAGATAATGAAAGAAAAAGAGTCTAAATATTTACAGTTGTTAAAGAACACACTTTCAGCAGTATACGAATATAATCCTGTTCAATATCGCTCAATATCATTCGACTAGCCGCAGCCGTACTTAGTTTTCCTTGTGATTTGAATATACTAGATTGGATTTGCTTCTACTAAGCTAAAAAACATAAGAGAGATGTACTCGTTAACAAGTAAAGCGATGAAAAGAAAAGGAAAGCATAATTAGATAGCCCACGCAGAAATTTTAGAGGGATGTAGAGAAAATGTGGCAATAGAGAACATAATTATCTCATCGGGTGTTGAATCCTCCAAATGTGATGTTTTGGTACCCATCTCCAGTAGTACGAAACCTCTGTGTCCCACGCAGTTACGTAGGTACAAGTCAAAACTATTTGTGAAGACAAACAGAACACATATTTACAGAAGTAATTGATCGCTCGGAGAATCAGTTCGATGGATAAAAATAGTCTGCTGATAAATGATGAATCATACCATGTTACGAAATAAATGTCGGTGCTGCATTGTTTGGATGTCAGATTTATTGGTAGCCATGTTGTTCTAAAAAATATTTACGTTGTTGTTGTGATGACTAACACAACTTTTCCTTTCGTTCGATTCAGAGACGAAGATAAATCTGTTGATATAAAATAGACGCCTTCGCCAATATAAATTCTCAGAAAACATTAAGAGATAATTAAAAACGAAATTGAATTAATTAATAAACACTGGCACAAAATTGAAGGATTAAAAACTAATGACTTATGTAACACCCGGAATTCTGAATTCAATATTATAAATCAAGATGTCTACTTTTCATAAGAAAGCGATGTTGGTTCTAAAATTAAAACAAAACCAAAGACAATAACAATGACACTTCATTACAAAAACAGTTTATTTTTAAATTCCTAGACGACACGAGGATCATGTTCACACTATTCAAAAGAGGCGGATTTCATTAATATACAAATATTATAATTAATACAAACACTTACAAGTATTATAAACAATAATAATCAATCATGTTTTGTAACATAAAAGACGATGATAGGAACGAACACAAATTTTATGCAAAGTTGACATTAATACTGAGATATTCGTTTTTTAAAACAGATTAAGCACGCTTACTGAATTCTTATAGTTTCCTAATATTGCAGTAACTTTAGGTTAAGTAATTAGTGAGATTTCATTTAGAAATAGTACATTGTTTAATAGTTTTGTGAAACTAATTAAGTGGTTTATTGTTAAAGAGCGTGAATGTCCTAATTGCTGGCCTATTGCTTGTTATCGAAACACAGCGCTGTGATCTGTAAAGCCATTGTGATTATTGTAGTGAGGTATTTAGTAATTCTAGTTTGGTTGGTGGAACAAATGACACAAATAGCCCCTAGTTATTGTAAAGTGTACGCAATACGCGTTATATTTCATTCGCTGTATGTCCCGACTAGTTCATGACTGTTTGGAATGGAGTTGTGGTTGTTTTGCTCTAATTCTGTTTAGATATCATGGGACGGACTGATTGTATTATAACAAGCCAGTATGATTATTTATTAGTACATACATACATACAAAGACTCACGCCTGTTTCCCGGAGGGGTAGGCAGAGACTACGGAACGCCATTTGCAACGATCCTGACATATCTCTCTTGCTTCATTCACTCCCATCAGATTCGTCATGCATGCTCTTCTGTTCAGGGTACTTCTCACCTGTCCGGATGTCTCCAATCTGGTCAGAGAACGTCCGCCTAGGTCTTCCCCTTCGTCCTGTCCCTTCCACACTATTTATCAGTACCTACTATACGTTAATTCTTGTAGTCTAACAGGTTGACACTTCACTCTTGGCGATTATCATGTGCTGGATTTAAACAATTTTAAATATACATAATGCTTATTGTTATGTTCATCAAAAACGTTACTTTCTATGATTGTAATAGATACTACACACATCAAATTAAATAATGTTTGAGTGTATTTGCAAAAGTAAAATGACAACGTACTACTTGTATGCTTATTTTTACATACCATATAATGTAACAAAAATGTAATAAGCCGTTTTTGTATAGAGAAAACTGCAAAACGACGTCTAAGCGGGCCAGGGCGTCTAGGTGAAGGAATCACACAGCAACCGGGACAACATTAAGATGATGATGATAGATAACTATACTGATCTTTATAGTACTTTAAACATCCAACTTTCAACAAAGTATTACTTACATTCGATCCCCAAGCATACGGTCCAGAACAATAAATTGTGTGATTAAAAATAAATTATTATCCACAGACAAAACAACATTTACATTTTATAAAACTTACGTTCCACTACGTTATAACCACAATGTAGATTAAATGTAAATCCACATTGATGTTATAACGGTGGAACTAAACCAATGTGAATGCTACGTTTTAACACATAAATCGTGGAACATATACACACTATTTAAAAAAATAGGAACTCTAGCAATTCTAAATTGATGCCCTAACCATTTTCCATAATATTCTAAATTTTTTTATTAAAGTTTCCTCACAGCACGTATTTATATTAAAGACTAGAGGATGGCCGCGGTTACACCCTCGTTACTTAAAGCTACTGCTCTGCTCCCGTCACTCATAGCGTGATGTTATATAGCCTGCAGCCTTCCTCGATAAATAGGCTATCTAACAGTGAAAGAATTTTCAAATCGGACCAGTAGTTCCTGAGATTATCAACCAACCAAACAAACAAACTCTTCAGCTTTATATATTAGTATAAGATCATCATCGTCATCAGCCTTGTTTCTGACCTGGCTTCTCATCATAAGAAGGGTTAGGCCATAGCCCAAGTGCGGGTTGACTGTTTGTTGAGTGTTCATATATCTTTTCATGGGCGTCGCCAAGAGATTGAAAAAGCCCTATAATTTATTCTTTTCACAATACTTTTCTCATTTTCCATATCAACCTGCCCCTCCCCCCACCTAGACCATCGGCTAGCGTCCTTGCCCCCCCCCCCCCCCTAGGTGATTGGCTGACGACGCCCTTGTATCTTTTGAGAATATTATAGTGACTCTCAGACAAACAGGCTGCGAAACGATTTTCTTTCCCTTTAGATAACAATCACTAATAACAACATTTTTTACGCACATAACTCCAAAATGATAGTGGTTCTCTGTGTTTGAACTCGAGTCACTGTGTTGCAGGCTGTTAGTCTCTACTATTAGCATAGTGTTCTTAGATTCGAGATCGCTGTCTCGTGGAGAAAACAACAGACAATTAAAGATAGTTACACTGATATGCATATATACACTCGGCAGTCACCGGCATAAAATGTAGAGACTAATAGAAAAGTCTACTTATATAGAACACTAGATGACGCCCGCAGCTACGCCCGCACATTTTTTTAAATTTAACTGTTTCTGCCCGTTCCCGTGGGAATTTCGGGCAATCCCGTCTTAGTGCACCCCACGGTCCCCAAGGAACATACATGCCAAATTTCAGCTTCCTACGCCTAATAGTTTTGGCTGTAGCTTGTCTATCAGTCAGTCAGTAACGCAAGGATTTTATATATACAGATTACATACATATAAATAATTATTAACAAATAATAATAATTATACTACCTATGAGTTGGTCGACAACAAAGCAAAGCATAAAAGGAATTAAAATCAATAATATTCAATTGTGTTCAGGTTTCTATGTTATTCTATAATCGCATTAATACAAAACCAGGAGGCTTTACAACGGTCTACCCACTTCAGGATTTAACTCGATCCAATCGGCGTCCATAAACTTCGAGCAGACCAATCGATGTGCTAAGCGCCAAAACAAGACATGTCGCAAGGTAATTTAACCCATAGTACGGGGGTACCACGGGTCCAAACCACCTAACGCTAGTCTACTGCATAAAATATGAATAAAGCTGTCCACATCACATTCACAACACAAGTACTACGGAACAAATGTCAATGTCTTCCTGTTGTTAAACTCCATTGCTCCTTGCCTTGCCAATTATACTCCTCGTTATTTCTACGACGACGTTAACATTGTTACAACTGAGTATTTATAATTTATGATTGTTCCATAACGTTTTAATTGCCAATTATGAGTACTAAAGTAAATCTAGACTCAGCATGCGCTGAATGGAACTAGTCTCAATGATCTATTAACGAACCAGTCATGGTTAATACATGTCAGGGATACGCTTTGGAAATATAAATAGGGACCTGTCTGGATAATTGTGAGTACTTAGGGATTATTAAAAAAAAGTTGCAGAAATACAGACTCCTGCGCATTGCGATGTTAAGCTAGGAATAATAATCATGTGGATTCCGTGTGGTGACGGATTACGAATACTGAATGTCACCACCCCATATCATCCCACGGGTGTCGTAAGAGCCGACAGAGGGAGCATATTATGCAGAGAACAGCACTGTGAGAGAAGGAAAACTTAATACAAACCCTATACCAACCCGTTTTGCCAGCGTGGTATAGTAGGCCCATTCCTCCTTTCAAAGGAGAAGCCTGTCCAGCACCACTGCTGGACAGGCTTCTCCTTTAAAAGGAGAAATGGGAAATCCTTTCTCCTATCATCATCAGCCTTTAACAGTCCACACTGTTAAAGGCTGATGATGATGATGAATAATTATGCCCTTAATATACCACATCACGTATTAATAAAAATCTAAATTACGAATTGTAGATTAATTGAATCACTGTTATAAATTCATTGAACGATGACATGAAAGAATAATACGATGACGATAAATCTGATTGATATGTTGAACTAGAGCACAGTATAAGATCCTAAATTGTAGTGAATAAAAAGATAACTTTCTGGAAAAAAGAGCCACAAGGATCGTAGCAATTCTTTTAACTACTCGGTCTATTGTTAGCGAGGGTCTATCTCATCTAAGCGTGCAATCATCTTAGGTTTCAATAAGTATTGAATACATAGCAATTGCTTGTCAGCTTGCATACTAAAGCATAGTTTTTTCTCGAGACTAAACAGATGGTTAGTACAGATTACGTACGAGAAGAATTGAGCGATAACTATTGTTGTGTAACTAAATTAACTACAACAAAACCTTGCTTGAAGAATCTTCTCGAACAAAACAGACAGTTCATTGATGAACACGTAAACTATTAAACTCGCACATTTCTCCATCACTAGACAAAACAAACTTCAAAATACAAAGATCTGTTATTTTGTAATACAAATTTCACGCACTCATAACTCGACCGAGCGAACGTTACGTAAACCGTGCGAATTGGACTTTAGAATCGTAGAACCAGATCTCTTGATTTATGGCATTGGCAAACTAAGTGTCGTGACGTGTTCTAATCATATCGAGTTAAATGGCTAATGGACACTAATGGAAATAATCGCGGGAGAAGATCTGACGAACACTGTCTGCGGCCGCTTCGGAGAAAGTGACAAGTTTGCCGCTATCGCGTTAAGGCTAGGTTTTGTTTTTTTTTATCTGTATGTACATCGCTGAATTCGTAGCTTTACTGCTTTAGGTTTTCAGGCCGATTGTCAACATCTTTTTATTCAGGTAAACTTTTTTTTTAAAAGACATCTCCCGCACCAGGACTAAATCCTGTGTCGCGGGGGACTTTACAAACATACAACTAACGGACACAATGAACACCCAGACTCGAAACAACAATTTATGAATCACACAAAGTGTTGTCTCGTGTGGGGATCGAACCCACAACACTCGGCGCAGTGTCCAGCAGTAAGGTGGCCGCTAAACCACTACGCCAACTGTTCAGTCAAAAAATGCTGAATTTTAATGTTTGGTTTCGAAGTTATTGAGCCTTGGTAAGGTATAAATCTGGAGATGACCATGTGATGACATGAGAGCTGTCTTTGTCAGCTCCCTATCACTGTCATATATTGGTAATCTAAGAACTTTATGTAGGGATCTGTAGTTAATTGTAGAGGGCGTTATTATAATAACCTCCTAAATATTTAAAGCGACATAGATTTTACATTTGGTAGTACAGCCTCCCCATGTTCTTTATTATTTCCAATGATACAGTAATGTTTACTGATCTAACCAGATTTGACATGCTTTCTTTTTCACTTCTGTTATTCTCTACAAACATACAAATCCAGCAAGAAGAATGTCCCTGGCTGGCTCCCTGGCATAAGGTGCTAACATGTGCTTTCAACTCCACACTCATCCTTTACTCAACTTTCTTTTCATATTTTGTTGTTTTAACACTCATAAGAAATAATGAATTAGATTGCATTATAACCGATAATATTCAGAAATAGATGCTCTATTTTCTCTACAAACAATATAAGTAACGCAAGAACTATTAATCATTTTGAAAATTATTTGACCGATACTAAGAATAGTTGGCGGAAGAACACTAATATATTATTATGATAACTTCTAGCAGGTGTTACTCTGTATTACTTTGTTTATGAGATGCACACGAGTAACAAAATCTATTTGTATGTAATAATTTACAGTGGTTAAATAGTAATACCAATATATTAGGTTATATGTATTACTTTGCATCTTTCCTTAAACAATTTTTTTTTTATAGATTCACATAATAATATTACACACACATTTCGCCATGAATTTTTAAGTCCCACGTAATAGGGGCCGAGCCTATTGCCAATTAAACAATTTTCAATGATTCACTAACTTTTCCAAAGAAGCTACGTAAAAAAACGGACTCCAAGAAATATAACACAGGTACTCAAAGATCAATCCTTTTTTTTATAACTATCTCAAAAGAGCCGTAAAATAATATGTACTATAGGCTCCAAGATATTTCTAATGATGAGTTAGACCCGCTCAAAGTGGTACTTTAGGTATAAAAGATGAGATTGTCAATGATTGATTTATGCTGTATAGTAATAAAGATTTCTTTCTTTCTTTCTTCTTCTTTCTGATGTCATTGCGGGTATAATGCTAAGTCATTCATATTCTAAGTCGATGTTATGTGTATTTTTTCCGGCTGAAACAACACTGAAGAATATAAGGCTTTATTTGTGTTCGCTTTTTCCACAAACAGAAAGTTATTCACAGATCTGATATGATTCTAAAACAAATAATATAATAAATAACAGCTAGATAAAAAATAAAATAAATACAATACCAGAAGAGCTTCCTCTTAAGTCAATAATTTAATGTACAGATAAAACTGAGAGGCTAATTTGTAAACCGTTACAGTTGCGCAAATATCAATATACCCACATTGACTAGTACAGTGTCCTGACTTCCCGCGCCTCTACCTTTATTTATTTATAAAGCTAATTTTTCTTTACTTTTGAAAATACTAAGAGATCACGTACTAGATAGACTATATAGACATGTGTCAACTACCTTATGAAAAATAGTAAAAATAGGTATGCAACAACGGAGTTTTCAGACAAACCTGTACACGTGAAAGATATTCGGTACTTCTCTATGGCTGGGCCAACACTTACATTGCCTGTTACTGTATTTTATACATTTACATGCCCTGCCATAAAACAACAACCTGGCTTCTGCGGAAAAATAATAATAAACAAAAATATTTTCATAACACATTATTACTGAGTCTTCCGTAAAAATAAAAATGACTTTCCTTATTCTCAGTTATCGCCAAAGGCATATTTTCGTTGATGGCCAGTAAATGACCAAGAAGCAAATAAACATACAAACATTTAATCAGTAGTGTTAATTAGTCAAGGTATTCCTTCGCAACGTTCGGACTACTTTTACTGGGGTTTAATTTTTTCATCTTATGTAACGGACAAGTCACATTTCGTGATCAATGTCTTAAGGATAAAGTTTTCGGTAATTAGATGGCATTAGCATATTGCATGAGATATAATCGGTATTCTAAGCTCTTAGATATACGTCGATAGTTGGCAAACACTTAATACATTCCACGTTATAGCCCATTTGTCAAAATGCCGTTACCACATTCGAGTAAAACATTATCAAATTCGATTATGAACAGTTACATAAAAGTTTTGTTAAACATATTATTGCAAAACTAAAATTTATGGCCAATTTTCCGCTCACCCTATGGCCTTATACTTCATATCTATTGCTTTTTAATCTGTGACAGCCAATTTACACAGCAACACGTCATTGTACCAGCGATACAAGTTATTTATGAGTTTGTATTACAACGGAGGAATCTTTACATTAATTGCTCCAAGATAAAGTCAACGGGCAAATTACTTTAAAATATGTTGTTAGCAAACCTCAATAAAATGCTGTTTATTTGTAGAAGGGTAAATTATCATTAGTTGGCAATTATTTGATAAAAAAATAACCGTAATGATGTTGTGACGCGTCCTAACGTTTATTTTTTAATCGTTGGTGGTACGTGGTGTTTGTGTGGCGTATTACGCGATATACTATCTGTCAAAATATTTTGACGGGCCGCTCGTAACCGAGCCACCACCGGCGGAGTAGCAAAACGCTACTCATTAATTACATCCGACACATTACTAGTTTTACTTTCATTAGTTATACAAGATATTTACATAATTTTCTGCTTGACTGAATAAAATGCAACTACTCGTTCTAGGTCCTTCTCGCATTTAGGTTAGCGTGTACCTTACGTACATAGTATTATATCTTCCCCGTCACAACAATAGGGTATACAAAAGGAACAAAACAAAATAAATTTCTAAATGTATATCTCGACGACTGCAGTGCACGTATTAATAAAATTATGAGATTGTTAAGGTTACACGACTTTGTGTTCGAGAGGCTTTCGATCAGTTTATTCGAAACGACGACTTTTGTCTTAAACATATTCCTTTGTCTAGAGAGATCGGTGCGGCCACAAAAGGACCGAAAGTTATGTTACTACAAAATTGAACGGCTTCATAAATTGTAGGACGTTTCGCTTTTGACATGCGTCTCGAGGCTTTACGTGAAACTATGCTCTTGTCTACCGTAAACATACAGTACCTCAGTCTTAGAACTTAGTCGCACTTCTTCCGTGTGTTTAGTGCCTATTGTCTAGAAGCTTTGTTCTGATACTCACTGCTGATTAGGTACTCAAGTACGGGTTTGTGAATGCTCAGTGTGATATGATCGCCAAATTTCTCACCTCAACTTTACTTTCTAAGACGTAATAGTCAGTCACTAATATGACGTTTGTCAAAACAAGTGACATTTCTTTGGCAGAACAAATATCTCGATCAGATTGAGTGATTGCCGTCGCCGCATTCAACATTGTTTAAGGCCAGACATTGTGAGAATTTTCTCGGAGCATTGGTACATCATTATCCTATTACAAGACGCACGAGTGCACTGAAAATACCTTATTCTGGAACAAAAACGACCAGTCGGTTAATGCTCGAGTCCACAATGAGCAAAGGCGTGACAAGATAGCATCTAGGGAACACCGTCGGCGAATTAAAATAAAATATCGCATTGAAAACGAACTGAATAGCCTTTAGGACGACATTAAGCGCAATTACTAGGACCGGCACGCTATTTACACGTATTGGATGCGACGTCTTAAAAAGACCCCGTCACGTGTGAGACTTCAATAATGAGTTTGTTTGATATATCGGCGCCGTGGCCACGATTACGCCTCTATTCGAAATGCTCGCTCGTATATAATGAGATATTTCTCGGGGCAACTCTAGCAATTTAAAATTGGTTTATGTAGCAGACATTGGTGGATTTCACGAGATTGCTTTGAATTTCTTACGATTGCTTCGAAATGTTATTTATTGTTTGTTTCGCATTCATGGCATGCCCGTAAATTATTGGGAGTCTTTGGGATGGAATAAGTAAACAACACGATGAATCCAGATTCTTATATTCCATGTGACAAACAACTGATAGCTACCTTATAAGTCACAATTATTACACTACTAATTTATCATCAATACTGTATGTTAGCTTCGGGGCTCCGGCTACCGTGCTACATACCACCGTCTATCATATCCGTGTGTGAACGTTTAATTTAATTTTGGTGGTAACTATCAGATCCGTATAATCTATATTACATGTAGGTATTTATTAGAGTTCTGGGAGTCTTCATTTTTATAGACTCACACACCTGTATCCCCGAAGGGGTAGGCTCAGGTGTAATACACCGACATTTCGCCATGAATTTTTAGGTCCCACGTAATGGGGGGCGCCGGGCGAGCCTATTGCCGTACCAGGCACATTACCAGACTCCGTGCTGCTACTGAGAATTTTCTAACGGAAAACCCCAATAACACTTTGCCCGACCCGGGAATCGAACCCGAGACCTCCCAATCCAGGCAGTCTTCTAAACATATAATATCACGTAGTAATCATCATGTAATAAGTAAGTTTGAAACAAAGGTAAACGATGTATTGCATATTAAAAGTATATTGTTCGTTAACAATTTCATTATTTCATTTTTACACATTCATTCCGGATTTTTCTGCCCATTAAGTAAGTACATACCTCTGTTATCTGATTTTGTTCTTAATTGAACTAAACAAATATCTTTCTACTTTTTATTCTTGACTTGAAGTCAGGCTTGAGTTGGAGTTAAAAACTTTTACTTTATTTTCTATTTCCTTAAGTGTTGCGTCACCTTAGATGCAAAATTAATTGAAATCAAATTGAACTAAACTAATAAAATAAATAAACTTATTCGTATTTATTTTCAATACAATTGCCATCTAAATCAATGAACATTGGCGTGTGGATGTGAAAGTTAACTTTAAGAGGCAGACATCTTTAATTAAATAAAAGTGATTTCACAAATACTTCACTAAAAGTTGATTGGGAATTAGCATAGGATGCAGATATGATCGCGTTGTGAAATATTTTAATTCGATCTGTCAACGGTTATCGGAACTGCATTCTTGTTATCGACGTAAGACTGAAAAAAATATGCTTGCTTCATTAAAGGTGAGGTGATAAGATCTTGGATATGCGAAAGTCGGTGAGGATCTCCCGATCATCTAATTTGTTTTCGCTTTCTGTTGCTCGTATTTATTGTTCTCGAGATGCTATCGATCTGACAAATGGAATTATTACGACTTACGATTAATATTACGTAATTTGTGTAACGTTAATTCTTTCTTTCTTAGAACACATTTCGCCTCCAGCTTGTAAATAGGCGATGAGATAAACCGATCTACGATCAGAAGAAGCCTTCGGACATTAGTCGCAAGAAAGCCTCTCATTGATGACATTTTGTCTACGTTGCCATAGAGCATAGATATTTACATAGAGGCGCATTTCTTATGGGCGCTCTGTAGACAAACTATCTGTGAGCTATATTGCCGCTTGGCGGGTGGCAGTCGCGCTGTGACAGCTGCCTCTACGAGTGCAAGAGAGATTAACGTTTCTCCTGTGTATCTGAACTACGAGAGCAAGAGAGATGGAGAACGACACCAGCGCCGCCAACGGCGCCAACTACGAACTACACTGACGACAGTCGCCAACTCGCCACTTGGAATCGGCACACGAAATCCTTAAGAAATGCGCTTCTATATGTAAATCTGTATTCTTTGGCATTGCTAGTTTATTCATTACGTTTTCGATGATGACATATCATTGGACGGAACATCTGTCAGTGTCAATTATTATTTAATCGGTAAAGCACATGAAAGTTTCTATTGGATTCATCTGTTACATTCGCAGGTAGTGTTACAACCTGTTGATGGATTGCATTTGTGTTCAATGATTTCGAAAACTCATTAAAAATACTTTATTGGCAAATCTTTACTGGTCTTGGCATGAGACGACAAAAATATAATAAAATAACATAACAATAAAAGATGGCAGTAATCAAAGTTGATGCCAAGAGTTAACCAGACAGGACAGGCGTTGATAGCACGAAATGCATTTGATTATTAGAATGGGATAGTCTTGGCACTTACGGCCTGTACGCTATAAATTATAACTGATTCGCAAAATGTTGTAATCAACATAAATAGTTCAAGGGTGATACGATGTTAGTTTAGACAACGACATGCTATTTGGTTCTTCTTCAATTTGTTTTCTGGAAAATCCCATTTAACTTTCCTTGACACGCACTGACCCAAATCGTTACCATGTGGCAATTAATGAACACGCTGTAGACATTTCGCTAGTTTGTTAATAACATTATTTATATACCTACGCCAATATTATTTTACATACACTATTCATAGTACACTAGTCTGTAATTAAAATCATTATTTTATGCGTGGACACTATTATAATTTGACAATGTCCATTGTAGGTTTTATCAGGTTATTGATTGCAATGTCTATTCTAGGTTTTATAACTGCCTATAAAACCTAGAATAGACATTGCAATCAATAACCTGATATATTATCATCATATTTATCATATTAGTTAAGATTTATCTTTAATTAAAATAAAGTCACAGTATCATAGTAATATCAAATTTTATTACTAAAACAATATCACAGTGTGCATTCACCATTGGCCCCACACTACGCAGGCCTGTATCTTGGGTACGAATATACTAATTATATTACCTTTATTGGAAAATATACTGAAAAGAAAGTTGAAAAAGGAAAAGAAAGGTAAAAGTATAACGATGATGGATGTACCTATGTATGACATGAATATGCAATGATCTGAGAAGTGTGCATAAGGTGTGAGTGAGCAAGTGCCAGTGTGTGAGTGTACGTGAGCTTTGAGCGAGCAAGTGCGAGTGTGTGAGTGTACGTGAGATTTGAGCGAGCAAGTGCGAGTGTGTGAGTGTACGTGAGATTTGAGCGAGCAAGTGCGAGTGTGTGAGTGTACGTGAGATTTGAGCGAGCAAGTGCGAGTGTGTGAGTGAACGTGAGATTTGAGCGAGCAAGTGCGAGTGTGTGAGTGTACGTGAGATTTGAGCGAGCAAGTGCGAGTGTGTGAGTGTACGTAAATGTGCAATTGTCACTATGTGAGTGTACGTGAGCGTATGAATGACTTGCTCATTCATTGTATATGTATGCTAGTGATTAATATTTGTGTGTCATTCATTTGCAGCTTTGCACAGTATTAAGAAATATTGGAAGTGATAATAGTGTTCTAGATCTGCCTGTGTTGAAAACTGAAATTTTATAAACTGCCTTCGGTTTTAATTTCAGTCAGCGAATTTCCTCTTTTCGGTTTGGATATAGTTGGTTCTTCGTGTATAAAAAACGTCTCTAAGAAAGAGGTTTCTAAGTAGAGCTATCATACAATATTATTTAGCGGGTCTTAGTCGCGATAATTTATTTATTTCAAGGCATAAATACCTCTGATATTCTCCTACGTATATCAAGGGAGTGACGGACAAAGTTGGAACAGTACTACAGAAATACTCTATCAAGACTGTATATAGTCCCCTCTCCAAGGTAGCACACAATCTGCGTACCCCAAAGGACGTAATTCCTCTACAAACACCAGGCGTCTACAAGGTCGATTGCAGTTGTGGTAGTTCCTATATCGGACAGACCAAACGAACGATCGCTGAAAGGGTCAAAGAACATATCACAGCTGTCAAAAATCGACAAATTAATAAATCTGCCATAGCTGAGCATTTGCTGGAATCTGGACCAAACCACTGGATAGAATTACATCAACCACGAGTCTTATCCACCGATCGCCACTATTACTCCAGGATAGTACGTGAAGCGGTTGAAATAAAAAAAACATAGAAATTTCAACCGGGAGGACGGATACAGACTATCGACCACTTGGAACCCAGTTATCAACAAATGCAAAAAACGCCGCAGTAACACAACTCATCAGTTTGTAGACGTCATAAGTGTAGTGTGTCGAAGTACCGACAGTGCGGATGGAACTAAAAATATCAAAAATACAAAACAAGTGAGGGTAGCTGCCGAAACCCGCGCTTCACAAGGACGGCGCTGAGCTGACATCAGTCCCTCCGCGACCACAACCGTTGCAAGCCGGTAGAAACGTAGGAGAATATCAGAGGTATTTATGCCTTGAAATAAATAAATTATCGCGACTAAGACCCGCTAAATAATATTGTATGATGTATACAAATCGCGAAAGTTTAAAGTAGAGCTATGTTGTTGGATAGAACATGTTATGTACAGATTTGTATTATTACCCGGTTGAAGTGTGCACTAATAGCATCATATACAATTTTAACAATTTCGTATATTAACCTTCAATAATGGCAGTATTATAATAAATCTATGTTAATCAAAGCTACACTCATTACAGAGTAAAACCACAGAATAAAGAATAGTACTAACGTACAGAAAATTCACTTGTCAAACCAATTTATTGAATTTGCGACTCTTGCTACTAAGCAACAAAGTGCAATTCAACTCGCATAAGCACTCAGTGCCTAATGCGATATTAACCTAACCGTTCCCTTTCTTTTCTAACACATAACGCTGTCACTGTCTGGCGCGGAGTGGCGCGCTAGGGTTGTTGACTTGCCGCTGCAACTATAATATTTATTCATCGTCTATCTACCTACTTGACCATGTACCTAATAATAAATAATTATCATATAAGTATCCTATCCCACTATTTGAGCTCGTAGAACAAATACCACAAAAATTCTGGTTGTTTACATTTTTACTATACTGATTCTTAGTTATTTCCTAAACGCGTGGACCGATTTACATGATTCAAACAGATAAAATGGTTTTTGAACTAGATCTTTAATTTGACACTATAATCGTTAAGATATCTCAACAAACAAAAAATCAAATTTTCAAGTTGCTCTCGTAATATAAATAAAATTAAATCAAATTTTCAAGTCGTTTTCGACACACAGTTAATTGAGCAATACTTTGCATTAGACTTGTGATGATACATTTTCGTTGTCAAAGGCGTTTAGGTATATAATTTGAACAGTGTATGAACACGGCGCGTGAGAATACGGAGCGGTCGCACTCGTTGCGTTGCGTGACGTCTAATGTGAGCGGCGCGCGGCAACCCACTAAATCCAACCACGTCGACGTGGTCGGCCGAGGTACTTGTAAGTTTATACCTAAAATGCGAAGTGCGCCAGGCCTGGTAAAACTGAATACTGCTTAAATCTGATAATACATATTATTATTATCTCATTTTAGAGCCTTGTAGTTCGCAGTAGCATGTTTCATCCAGACGAACGGTCGCCAAAAACATCAGATTGAGTTTGAATATAAATATTATCATTACGTTTAAAAATATTCCACTAAAAACAACGTTACCCAACATATGTGATCATACAACAGAAGTTAAGTACGACTACTTAATATAACAATGTTTCACAACAATTCGATGGGCCGTTTCGTGACTGTTGGACAAGAGAACACTCATGCTGTCACTCAAACTACATGTCCGTTGTCCAGGCTTTCAACAACAAATACCAGACTCTTTGTCACCTTAATTATCACAACATAAGGTTCAAAGTCCCGTAAAAACACAAAGCATGTAGTGCAACAGGCCGATATCAGTACATCTTAATTGCATAAGGGCCGGGACATTGCTCAGCTCGACCGACAGGACTCTCGTTGTATTATTTTTAACACAAATATTTATTGCTTAATTAAATTAATGTCTGTTTACTTTGTTTGTGAAAACATTTAAATCCGCCTGTTATTTATGGACGTGCCAAAAGTAAATATAACTATAATGATAATGTAATTACGACGTGAGTCGACGGGATTTGTGTATTCAAAGCATTCGTTTCTACGCGGAATGTTTACATTGACTACTGTGTGACATTGTAAGCACATTGTGCGAAATGGCTATTTGTGTTGTAGGTATGAGACATGTGGGGATTAGGTGCGAACACATGAGCGGTGCAAGTGTCGTGAATGCGTGTACAGTGTCGCGCGTGTGCACCCGACGCTTTCACTGGTGTATTGTTGTGATCGACTGAAGACGACACTTTCGCTACAAACTCACCGCGCACTGTTTGGCTCTGACTTTTAAATGTTTCGACGTTTCGAAACACTTGTGAAATTCCCTCTCCTTGCGTCACAAAGAAAAATAGTAGGCACCTATGTTTATTTAAGTATTTCTCTCGCGAATATTTATGAGTTTCTTTTTCGATGAGAACGGATACAACAGGAAGAATGCTAACAATCCGGTCGCGCTGAGGATGCTAATTGAGTGTCGGCAAGCGTTACCTGTCTACTCCGAGCGCCTACTATCATATCATACACGACCCGTTTACTTACGATTTCTTCGCAAACTTAACCTTAAGCTGGCGCCAACATATTTTTCATATGAGGAAGTTCTGATTACTAAAATTATCAAGATTGCCAGTTATCCTTCATATCGTTCGTAATAAATAATACTTCAGGTATCGAAAGCACTTAAATCGTTTCCAATTACAATTAATCGCGAATTTGACATTTATGGCGAATCTTCTTTAATTAATGATGTCTTTTTAGTGATACCTACCTTGATATTAAATTGAGCTTAAAATTAAATGCTTATGGGTGTATTTTAATTTACATTACATCAATTAGATTTTTTCTGAAGAATGTCAAAAGTAGTTTTATAAAAATTATATGGAACCTGATGGAAGGAAAGAGGAACCCACCACGCACCCTCGGATTGCCTAGCCATTCTCAGCCAGGCTCAGTCGTTGCCCATCGGTCCTGAGGATGCCTCGTGGATAGGCGAAACACGTGTCGAAGCATAGTCGGCGCATAGAGCGGGATACTGCACGTCAGGTATATTCCTGGAACCCTTTTCCGCATTATTCCATGTATACCTTATCCTTTGTCTTTAGAGGAGTTCCGTATTGTCAACCTTTTTCTATTGCAATAGTTGGGGTGGGCAATCCGAGGGTGCGTGGTGGGTTCCTCTTTCCCTCCATTAGGTTACAATGGAGTTCTGCCAAGGAACGCCTGATTCAATCAACTATATCAAATTATATAGTTGATATTAAAGCTACAATCATAGTTTATCTTTGCTAACGCCAAAATTTGTCCGGATCGATGGATGTTTGATTTTATTTCACGCGAAATCATCATCAAAATTCGTTGCCAATCAACGATGTTTGTAAAATTTTGTAACAATTTTACTATGCTTACACATTAGAAAATTATACAGGTTACCTCCTGCCTCTATAGCTTATTTCCATTCAGGTAGAGAAGCGGTCTAGTTTTATATAAATGTTTTTATAAAAACGTTGAAGAATTGCTTACATTTTGATACATTGCACTGATTATGTTGTTAAACTTGAACCGTCGTTACATAAATCTATGTAAACCTAACTACACAAAAAGAAATTGCACAAAATACCTTGTAGTAACCAATGGTAGGGGACATAGGCGACACTTAATGATGACGAGGTCGGAGCGGCTGCATAGGAACGCGGCTAAATCCCAACGGTGCCTACAATCGGGTGCATTTATTTACATTATTATGTCGTCTCGACTATCCCTGACGACACAGGGCTGAATTCAGCATTCTATGTGAAGCTAGCGCTATTTAGATGTATTTGGTTTTGTAATATGTAAATATTTACCCAGATTTTAATTGTATGTGTTGGGAAAATCCCTAGTATGGGGATTAAAAAGCATGAAAATCTTAGAACAGCAGCTTTGGTGACCGGTGCCAAATTAAAAAAAAATATATCAACACATCACATAACTTCACGCCTTTTATCCCCGAAGGGGTAGACAGAGGTGTATTACACACAATACACACCCACACTTCGACAGTTATGTTTCGGTCCCAATGTAATAGGGGGCGAGCCTATTGCCATCTACCGGGCACATTGTTAAGCGAGCGATAATTAATGAATAATGCACACATAACTTCGAAAAGTCAGAGGTGTGTGCCCAGGGTACCTGGGAATCGAACCCGAGACCATCGTCTCGGCAGTCCGTTACGTACACCACTGGGCTATCGCCGCTTTTCTATAAAATGTTTAAATATATTATAAAATCTTTCACACTCCACTGTTGGACATAGACTTCTCCTAATTTTCAACTATTGTCCCAGGCTGGTTGGAAAAGAGTTGATGTCGAGTTTTTCGTCTCTTCCCGAGAATACTATTTGCTTCGAGTATTTTCCTTACAACATCCAATGAAATGCGATGATGATACACTGTATTTTTCCGCAAACCTCAAGGACTGATAGATATATCTTCTGTATATAAGTACATACGCGTTACTGACTGACTTACAGACAAGCTACAGCCAAAACTATTGGGCGCACGAAGGTGAAATTTGGCTTGTATATTCCCTGAGGATCGTAGTGGTGCACTTAGAAGGGATTTCCCGAAATTGCCACGGGACCGGCCAAACCGGGTATATTAAAAAAAAATGCAGGTGTAGCTGCTGGCGTCCTCTAGTATAATATCCTTGTGTTATTGACTGAATGACAGACAAGCTACAGCCGAAACTATTGGGCGCACGAAGCTGAAATTTGGCATGTATGTTCCTTGGGGACCAGAGAGGAGCACTTAGAAGGGATTGCCTGAAATTCCCAAGAGATGGGGCCAAACGGGTAAAATATAGAAATGTGCGGTAGTAGCCGTGGGCTTCCTCTATCCAACATAATGTGTGTTTTACCAGATTACATCTTAACCCTTGAGGTGCGATCAAACTAAAGGCAAAGTGCCACAAGTGCAAAGCGTCACGTTGCTGCAAATTTTCATTGGCATAGGTTACCGGAAAAAAAATAATTATGACACCTTAATATAATTATATCACATAAATTGCATATCATTGCGTTGGTTATAAAATCAGCTATGATAATAATAACATAAATTACTAATAAATACTCACCTTTCCGGCAAAACAAGCTTACAAACTTAGAAGTTTGTTATTTTTCACTGGTTCGCACAAACATTTCATCACATATTAATGAATGTCATTACTTGTTTGGTTCATAAACACAAAAACATTATCACATATAACTTTAGGTTTTCACACAATACATTATTTATTTGTAACAAATGAATCTAACGCCACTAAAAAAATTATAATCCGAACGCGTAACAAAAAGTTCGCCGTGCCGGGCCGCCATGTTACTGTAGCGAACACTGTGGCTGTGAATTATTTACCATTTGAAACACGATAACAGTGAAAACGTACAACAATACTAGTATTTAATTGCTAAAATATGTTTTCAGATAAATAATCTGGGTACTTTTATGTCTTTCATAACTATTAAAAAAGTATTTATCATAAAACTATTACGAAAATAGCAAGTTTCAAGAGTAGAAATAGCCGTTCTTAAAAGTTTTTGCCTTTTATCACTGTATTTCTTGACTCTGTCACGAATAATGTCACTTCACAATTAATATTTATTTATTTCTGAGTAAATCTATATAAGTATTTTTACCGGTTTCTTCCACAAGACAACTTTCATTATAAAGATCGCGGAACAAAACACAACAATGGCGGACGCTTTCGCAACTGAGGCACTGATAATTATATTTCAATATTTTTTGGCACGTTTCGTTTCCCTCACCCTTCTAAAACGATTTAGTTGCATAGAATATGAACTATTCTAATAGTTGCTACTTTCGTTTCTTGGTTTAAGTAAAACAAAACGTAAAAAATCCGCGACCAATAGGACGACTTTTTTAGAGCACGACCATGCGTGCTGTAAACACATGGGACCACTTGAATTAGAGCACGACCGTGCGTGCTGTAATCACGTGGGGGGTTAAGTAATAAAATTTTTGGTATGCAATTCTCAGTAGTCTGGAAATGGTTAGCAATTGGCATGTGTTCTATTACATGGGAGTTGAAACTTACCGATAAAATGGCAGTGTATAAATACTATTTTTCCTTCTCCTATTCAGTATTAAGACATCAGTTAGTATACACGATAAGTTATCCACTAATATTCATGTGTTACATTGATTTTTATTACTTTACCAGAAATAATTTCAACATAGAACATTATAATTTACTGTTTCAATGATGTAAAACACAGGGAATGTAAATATAGCACGTATAATATTACATAATACAAATAATAAAACATACGTTTTCAATAAACTTATCGCCTAAAAGGTTAACAGCAGTTTTATGAGCGTTCATTCACACACCACCATGTTGTTTTAAAACACCGTTCTTAAATGTCAATTATAAGATAATATTCAATTAACATCTATCAACGTTTACGATTACAACCTTAGCCAGTCATAAAGTTGATATCAGAATTATTGCCCGCCCGAGTACGGGCCTGTGTTACCCGACAATGACAGTTCAGTTAGGTTCTCAATAATATAATATATGATCTTGACTTAGAAGCCGACACAGATCTGAGTAACATTGAGACTCAACAGTTCATCAAGTGGTAACTTAATTACAATAAAGGTGACGTGTCGTGTCCAATGATATTACAAGAAATATATAGATACGTTACCTACGTACTAATCAATCCGTAGTAACGGTACAGTAACGCACTCATCGATAACTCCATATTTATTTTATTTCCGGTTGACAAGATGTGTTAGTTTCACTTTGACGCCGGCTCGCGACTTCACACACACACATATGTCAGACTTGCCAACTGGCTTATGTTTAGCGTCCTGCTTTTGGTACGCCTATAACATATCTACTTCTTTTTACTTTTGTAACATTATTGGTCGTGTCTATCAAAATGCAACTCGTGACTGCCGCTTCCAGAAAAAACGCGAACAGTCCCAACCTCACCTTGATCTAACTATTTATGCTTATCTAAATTTCTGTTCACGAAACTGGCTGATGTCGTTGTTCTGTAATTTAGTTAACATTGTTGGAAATTAAATTTATGTCTAAATCGAGACAAACAGATAGCGGGACACGACAACGCTGGAGGAAATTGTTATCTGCAAAACTGCAGATATGAGATCGCAGGGGACGATAACTACATCTATTGGAAAAGTTAACGAACCGTGCTTACATTAATATTCTTATAATTTTATTACCAAACCGCTCGGCTAGGATGTTGATGATAATGTTGTATTGGGTGAATGAAATGGCAGTCATAAAATCTAAACAGTATTAGATCTACATACATACTGTATATTATACAATTGGCACATCCCCATCAATAGAAGTTGGTTCTCGACGACCGGCACCTGTTACTACTACGGCTATAATAAAAGCTGGAGAGTATTTCAGATCACTTTCAATTCACCAACCTTACCACGGCATTTTCGAACAGAATACTAGCCTAAGGTTGGTAGGCCCATTGGAAGATGGTGGGAAAGATTTAGAAGTAGAAGATTAGCGCAAATATGTGAAAGACGAGATTAGCCCTCTTTTGGTTCTACTTTTAGATTATCGTTGCAATTGATAACGTCGTCGTGACGGTTATTAAAATACTATTACAAAGATTTAATGTCGGATTGATAAAAATGGATCGGGATTGCATATTGGCCTCGGTGATATATCGCTTAGTTAATTTTTCTGATGTTACCAACCCTTTTCAAATAATCCGTGATATGTCTCTTTGCTTGATAATGATCACTTTTCGTTTCTCATGTCTGGTTTCAGTACTAATTATGAACAGTTCGAGAGGTAAACTATTTTTTTACCCTTTTGCAAAACCAAATCTGGGGACAGTAACATAAGCAAAATCCGGCTAATTTATTTTTAGGACTCATTAGTCAACACAAAGCCAAAACGAGGAACCAAGGAACATAATAAAAAATGAGAATAACAAGAACATAAAAACATGGCGTTGTATCTTATTAGTTCTTTGTTTAGCAAAATGTTACTCCGCGTCGCCATCATTTGATGTAAATTTAAATACCATTTTTGGTAAATATTCTTTGAAATAAGCAACTGTAATAGGTATGCAGAGAATAATGCCACGCTCTCTCTCTGTTAGCGCTTCTGTTTGATGCACCGATGCATTTTGATTGACTCATTCTTATCTGATTCATCTAATAAACACTTCGAAGCTCTGACTATCCAAGAGGAAGGCAACAATGCTCTTGACTTCATTCATCACAATTATTCTCTTCCTATTAATTGCTCTGGACGGCCGCTCTGCGATGCCAACCACACTAATTGGCGACATCGCTGCTATCAATCCTTGACAACTGTCCAACTTTAGCTGCATTCCTCATTTCTTATTGACCACTAATTTAAAAGCAATTATTCATCATATATTGTTCATATTTTCTTATTTCAGCCTCGGCACCGTCGCTTGTATTAAGTGTAGTAATTATATGCTCTTGTGTTCGCATTGGGTAATAATGGTTGAGATAAAACTTGAATAACCAATAATCAAACCTAAAGCATCACCATACAAATCAGGTTATAGAAATCTCCTCAATATTCAGACGATAAGACCAAACCGATAAATCACCAAAACCATAACCCGTTCAATAATCCTAACGCCTACTTTACGATTTAAATGAACATCCCGCAACAATCTCCAGCAGAAATAGACACAGTATTTACTGACAACTTCAAAATTAGGAAGACATAAACCGCATCTAAAACGCTTCAATGATTGCCAAGTTTACAGCACACAGGCACACAAGGTAGGAATGAAAAGTCGTCGCTTGGTAATGGTTATACACCTTACAAGTCGACGTAAAAATAGCCATCCGCTACTGGTTGTAAATAATTACGCACCAGACATTGGTTTGAATGCCTTGTGCGACCACTCATCAGTGTTAACAATTTGTTTAGTTTTATTGTGGCTGAAGGAATGTAGTCCATCGGTTCACCTCGCCGTCATTAGTGCATACCGCGGCTCAGAATACCGAATAAAACTAACGCGACTGGACTAAGTTGAGAGGCGTAGTTAAACATTCATCTCGCGGTGACACTTGCTGCCGTCCTTCCAACCCTGTCGACAAAAATGCAGACCGTTCGAGTTTCTGCGATGTTTATCTGAAATTGGATGAACTTTTAGCAAAACCTTGGCTTTAAATTTATATGCAGTTTATTATTACACGTTTTAAATATCCTTAATCTCTGTCCATAAGCTTTTAAGTTCTTCGAAGATGTAGACAGATGCGGTTTCTTCAATGTGATTTAGATTGCTATTTATTTTAGTTTTGCTCTTATTAAATTTAATGTGTAAACAAACAGTGATTCAGTAAATGGTTTCACACAAAAAAATATACCCGTATCAGCTATTTGGTAAAATCGATTATCCGATATTTTTGGTATAATTGCATAGATTAAAATTAAACGCCTGTTACCCCAATATAGGTATGAGAACATTAACGACATTAAAAGCCATGGAGTCGTATAATATGATAAGCATCACTTGTAATCATGATACCTTGTTTATGGCAGCTACTGTATATTTTACATATTATTAATAACACACTTGATGAATATCTTCAGTTTTTTTTGGCGCTATGGACGTAAATATTATTTATCTGCCTACATTCAGTGTTGGCGAAAAATAGTATAATTCATCAATGATTGTAGGCCAAGTTGAAACCCTTGATAGTTTCCTGTTTAACCTGGCTACGAGGCCTGCAATTAGTTAGATAAAATCTTGATTAAACATTCTGTACGTGTACGCCAAAAATAACCCTACAGTCACTACGAAATATTCAATTAATTCCGAGCTTTTCCATGAAACTATTTACTTAACCTAAAGTCAAACTATTTTCGTTAGCATATAAATCATCATCGTCATCATCATCATCAGCCTGCAAGAGTCCACTGCTGGATATAGGCCTCTTCAATGGCACGCCACTGAGCACGATTTTCGGCTTTTTGCATTTAATATTAGCTAGTTGGAAATATGGAAGCAAGAAACGATTAGTTGCATAATCCTAATAAATATTCGCCATATTTTACCATTCCATCTAACGCTTCATCATAACTCAATTTTGGCTAAATTAAAACGAAACTAATTCAATTATCCAGCAATAAAAGGCAATTAATAAACAGTGTATCGGGTGTGAGGAGAGTGACCGGTAGTTCGGCTACTGTAGACTTTCACTGTCGGTCCAGGGGTCAAGTTTACATGACTTCGGAAACATGTGGGTCACACTTCAATTCGCGATCATTAGTTATACTCAACACATCATTCGCTCTACCTGTCAACTACCAAGTAACCGGCACAATTAATGATCCGACCAAATAATGTTACTTCCAATTAATATTGGCGATTTTTGCTGCGAGTAATGATGTGCAGAAGAAAGGACCTGTTTGCACCAAACATTTGCTCAATCGGTCAAACATATACTCGCGAATACATAATATCGGTTTGTTACTTTCTTTTGACACACTTATTTGATGTTACTTCCAAATAATGTACGCATTCGATTTCGAAAAAGGATCTTCAAATTCTTTATAACGTACTTACGTCATCAACTAAAGATCCATTAGTGTTCTCAGAATCAAAATAAAATCAGGTCTAATAGAGTGCTGAATCTGGTTCAGGCAAAAAAGGCATAATGGTTTGACCTGGATTAAACTTTCTTTATAATGGAGACGCCACTAACCATTAAAGGAATTATTAATGTTTTCTAAGAAACTCAAGTTAAATATTAAATGATACTGATAAAATCAAAGCTCGCAGCGATAAAAAGTTGATATTGCCATATGCTGTTGACAGGAGTAATCACCTGGAGGAATATCATAATAAAAATACAACAGGTCCAATAAAAAGTAATACGAAACGTCCAAAATGATTGCAATAACGTTTTTTGTGAGATTACGTTGCGTATTACGCGTGGCTGGTAACACGGGAGGTGCTCGCGCATTCTACAGGTTGCCGTGTATGGCGCGGCTCGCACTTGACCAGCGCACCGACCCGCTCACATCCGTCTGCTTACCCCATTAAAACCCCATTTTCTATATTTACATCACATTACATAATACGTTCAAATATTATTTATTCGCATTCATACGTAGGCGTTTAATTCTCGCAAAACATAAAAAATAATTCCATATTTTTTGCGAGCATCAATAATCTTGTTATTGCTTCAGAATACGAGATATTCAATAAATACATCAAAGTGGAACAACGCAAGTGAGCAGTAAAATTAAAAAGTTATTTGTGAGGTTGGACATGTAAAATGACAGCTAGTAATACGTCGATTGCCGAAAGTGACGACGGTCAGGATGAGCCGGCGAAATCATCTGTTGACACGACAACAATTTAATAAAGTAATCACCATAATTAAGAATTTTAACTAATGAGGCATCGACTTATGAATATAAAAGGATTATTTACATTACCCGGATTTCAACAACTCATTCGCTGGCCCCTCAGGAAATGTTCACCTTTTTAGTACATACTATTCTTTGTCTGCGGCTTCGACCGCGTGGGAGCCGGTTATTGTAGTAAAAAGTAGTCTATGTCACTTTCCAGTCTCTAAAAAAGCTATCACATACAAAAATCGTACTATCTGCGACGTGAAAGAATAACAAACAAACAGCCACGCTTTCCTATTTATAATATTAATACGGATTCGTGTCGACAGACTTTTCAACGTGTAGGTAAGTAAAACACGGCATTTTGCCAAAACCTTTTCTCATTCACCGTTGTTTAAGGTTCGCCGCGAATTTATTGTAAACAATAACTATAAACACAAACACGCACAGGATGTAAACACCGGTGACGAGATGTAAACAAATTAGTGCTTTCAAACATTCGCTTGATTTTTCACTTTGGACATGAGAAAGACTCTGTTCCTGTATACATTACAACTGCGTGTACAAACTATGGCGTAAAACAACAATACTAAACGTTTCTTGGAAATTTATGAAAATATTTGTATTTTCGTATTTACTACTGGTTTTAGACAGCGCAACGAGTGACTGATAAGATCGCTGTGTAACACACTTACCCAGACTGTTTATCTTCCACGTACGTACAGTTAAAAAGTAGGAAAGGTAAACATATAAATAGATTACACCAATGTGCTAAATGTTACGGCAGCAACGATTCCTGTATTAGGTATTAGACTAAAATTATGCAGGGAGCCAAAACAAAATAAAATTTTTGTCTTAGTACTGCAACTGATAAAATCTTAACAAGTGAATGACGCAATATTTGACCTCTGATTACCTCGCCAAGTCATGTTTTGTATGTTCGGTTCATCAAACGGGACAAACATATCACTCGAAATCAGGTACATAACTAGTGCCGTAATGAGTGCTCGCGAGGCCAATGTTGCTAGTCAAACCAAATGTCATATCTCCGTTTAGAAACGAACCTCGTAATATGATTAGGTATTTTTTTATTTATAGACTCACGCCTGTATCCCCGAAGGGGTAGGCAGAGGTGTAATATTACTATCACATTTCACCATGAATTATTAGGTCCCACGTAATAGGGGGCGAGCCTATTGCCGTACCGGGCACATTACAAGACTCCGTAGCAGACTGAGAATTTCACTTCCACTTTGCCCGACCCGGGAATGGAACCCGAATCCCATGCGCACATTTATGCCGCGAGACCAACGAGGCAGTCGTAGGTATGTCAATTAAATAAATAATAGTGTATACATTGATACGTGAGGAAGGCACGAGGTCACAGGCACATTGGAGCACTAACCCGGCGGTATGCACGATCGCCGATAGCTCATAGATTCGGTCTGGGCCCTATTAAGCCATGCCGTCTTTGATGCCGAGTCTCGGATGTCAATCGTTCCGCAAACGCAAGTCGGACGCATGCCCCTATTTTAGGCCCTGTCACTCCGTCTGACGGGCCCACTAACGAACGCAGATGTTAGCCGGATGCTTAGAGAATAGGTATTTACTTCTAGGTTTTGTGCGTTGCTTATTAAGGTTGGTAGTCAATACAATACGATATATCTACAGACGCTTTAATATAATTCAAAAGTTAAGAAGACATGAAAGATTAATAATTCAATCTTTATAATTAAGTCCTTTTGCGTGTTCCTCGTCTTCGAAAATTGGTTATTTCCACTTAAATTATTTATAATCTTCTAGAGGCAATATGCTCAAAGTTAGTTTCTATCTCAGCTTGATGATATTAAACTGAATAAGTGTAACATCTTAATTATCTTTTCAACTAGCTGTTTCCCGCGGTTTCACCCGCGTCCTGAGGGAACTACTTCACTTACCCGGTTAATTCATAGCCTAAGTTACTCCTTGGTACATCAGCTGTCCGCCAGTGAAAGGCCCGTCAAAATCGGCCCAGCCGTTCCAGAGATTAGCGAGAACAAACAGACAGACGACAGACAGACCGACAGACAGACAGACAAAAATTAAAAAAATAGTTATTTGTGCAACAAGAGAGCAAAGTTGTTTTTTGTTTCGAGTGCTGATTTTGAGTCCCGAGCAAGCGAAGGATTCTATGATTGATTCACGAGCATAGCGAGTGAATCAAAGTTAGAATCCTGAGCGTGGTGAGGGACTCAACAGCACGAGATACAAAAACTTTGCTTTCGTGTAGCACACATAACTTTTCACCACAGCAGTGAGAACACATATTACTTAGGAGACATAGAAATGAACTGGAATAGATTGAATTCTGCATAATCACTTGTTGATTTAACTCTTCTGGTGTTAAAGTGACTGTACTTTGCTCGGGACTCAAAATCAGCACTCTAAACAAATAAAACTTTGCTCTCTTGTTGCACAAATAACTATTGTTAGAATCCTGAGCGTGGTGAGGGACTCAACAGCACGAGATACAAAAAACTTTGCTCTCGTGTAGCACACATAACTTTTCACCACAGCAGTGAGAACACATATTACTTAGGAGACAGAAATGAACAGGAATAGATTGAATTCTGCATAATCACTTGTTGATTTAACTCTAAATTTAACACGTTACGCTATACCTACTGTATCAGCATCAGCGAAATTTTTATTCCCGCTACTTTTTTAAATCGCGTTTTAATACCGCGTCCCTGATGTTTATTTTTCAAAAGTATAATTGTAGTAATTCTAAATAAATATGTATTGGTTAAATACTAATTTTATACTATTAATTAGACTTATTTTTATGAAAATCCAATAATAAATTTAACATGACATAACAATAACATATAAAAAAGTAATTTCTTTATTCTTTTTTTTTGCGTTGCCGTAGGTGTTTTCTTTGAGGTCGACTTCCAAAATCGAATTTCGAATTCGAAGGGGTTTGTTTTTTCACTTACTTTTTATATGCATGTGAAAGAGACAGAGCACAGTAAAATTCGAATGTTACAAATTTATGGCTGAACAATGTCAATTCGTGGCACTGAAGATTGAAAAATTAAAAAGCTACTTTGCCTCACGCTCGAATCAAAATCGCGTTTTGTTCACTGTTGTCTCGCAGCAAAAGCGGCATGTTTGAGCTGCTGTGGTGAAAATGTAATTTCGGTATAGGTATACCCTGTATAAATCCATATGCATTAAGTAAAAAGCGGTTATTTTAATATTACAAACAATTTTATTTATGTGTATAGATTTCGAATGCAAATATTGTGTATCCACAGTCTGAATAAGATATTAAAATAATTCATATATTTAAAACAAATTGCAAATACCAAGTCAATCATAGTTTAAATAAACGAAATGATAATTGTATAAGACAAGTCAGTAACATATATAAGCAATAATTAAACTTAGTGCTTAAACGTCCGTCATACATCCTTTCAAGTTTTAAACATCTTACTTAATGATTGTAGCTTAAATGGCAACGTCAAACATAACATGATGCCTTTGTCGACTATCAAATTGAAATACGTATTAAGGTGACCGCACTCTTATCCGAGCCAAACGCAACGAATTTTAGAATTATGTTTATGAAATCTCATGAAACCTCGCACACTTGCCCGCGTCGAATCGTCCGAATCGATAGTGTGCATTGCTTACAGAATTCTAAAATTCGTTTCGTTCGACTCGTTCGGCTCGGATAAGTGTGCGTTCATCTTTATTTCATACTTCTATATAATTATGTAGAGACGGATAAGATGAAGGGCAAAAGACCCAGAGGTCGATTTCCAAAATGATGGTCAGGCTAGATCTGACCAGGAAGACCTGGAGTTATCCACATGTGGGCTTAGCCCTACACCAGGCGACGAATCGAATTAGTTGGAAGCAGACCATTGCTCGTCTGAAAATAAGTCACGATCCACAATATTTAGGGAACGATTTTAAGAAAAGATGTCATAATAAAAGGACAAAATACCGAGCGATTTTCGCATGGTAAAGTTTTGCCTTACCATTAGTCATATTTAGACCTTGTTCTAATTAAATAAAACTAAGACATTTCTTAAAGACGATACTGTCTGTAGTACATAGATCGTTCATAGAGTACCTATCGAGTTCGTATCACCAATTGGATGGGTGAGCGCTTGTGTAGCATTTATATCAGCTAGCGTGCTTCGTTATCTACGTACCACGTAACTTTTAGTCCCTGTTCTTGTCTCAGAGGGAAGAATCGTTAGAAAATGCCGGAGGCTTTCGTGCAGTATATAAACTCCAATACTAGAGTTAGCCAAACGCTGACACGAAAGAAAAAAATAACCTAATGGAAGGAAAAAGGAACCCACCACGCACCCTCGAATTGACCACCCCAACTATTGCAATAGAAAAAGGTTGACAATACCGAATTCCTCTAAAACCGACTAAGCTCAGTCGTTGCCCATCGCTCCTGAGGATGCCTCGTGCAGAGGCGAAAAACGTGTCGAAAAATAGTCGGCGCATACAGCGGGATACTCCTAGTCAGGTATCTTCCTGGAACCCATACTATTCCTATATATCTTATCCTTTTAGGGGAGTTCAGTATTGTCAACCTATGTCTATTGCAATAGTTGGGATGGTCAATCCGAGGATGCGAGGTGGGTTCCTCTTTCCTTCCATTAGGTTACAATGGAGTTTCGCGAAGTAACGCCTGATTCAATCAACTAAAAAAAATAAAAAAACAGATTCAACCATTCTGAAACACTAAGCGTTGTACATGATATTGTTACGAGTGTACGTTCACCCTACCTATTACATTTAAGTACGTAATCTAATTCAATAATAAGTTGTTGAGTTTTATATTGTTTGCACGCAAAACACGCGTGAAAATCCCAACCTTTCACTGTTTACCAAACAATCTTGTTTTATTATAAATACGCAGACTTTTACGGTCAGCAGATTTGGCACGATATAATGAATACAGAACGGTAGCAGAGAGACCAAGCATTGTGGACCAAATGTTTATGTTAGGCAGTTAATATAATCTCCTTATCGGGTACCTGATTTTCAGTTTCCGTTGCCTAAAAAAGATAAATTTTGTTAGTACAAAAGTTCCATCAATGGATACAAACCATTTAAACCATTTATTAACTCACACAATATGGGTAGTCATACAGGTGGTAAACATAATATTAAGTATCCACATATTGGCCATTCCTGGCGTGTGAGATTTAAACTTATACATTTCGATACTTTATAATTTAGATTCTAAGTTAACATTACAAAGTACATTTAAATAAAAATACAAACAATAAAGAAAGATAACACCCATAGCAGAACACTTTACATATATTATTAGGGATTAACTGCCAAGTCGTAACATGCAGACTTAGCGGTCAAGGTACTCCTGGACGCTATAGAAGCACCTATCCGCCAGCCAGGCATATAGCTTTCGGCGAAAGATAGTTCGAGGCATATCCCTCAATTCCCTTGGCAATTTATTATATATTTTTATCGACATTGGATACCAATTCCTTCTGTACAGTTGTGTCCTTATACTAGGTAATAATAATTTATCTGGATAGCGAGTATTAAATTTACAAAAGCCACCAAAAGTTTTATATAAATGTATGTTATTTTTTACAAATGCTACATTCTAAAATATACATGCTAGGTGCAGTGAGTTGCTTCAATTCCTGAAAGGGAGGCTTACATGAGGTTAAAGGATCTACGTCACATATTGCCCGAATACACCGTTTTTGTGATAACTATATTTTATTAAAATCTACTGAGGCACCCCACAATAAAATACTGAATAGCAATTTTCTGATTTGATATTCTTGTTAATCTCCAGAGTGCATAGACATACCTGTTTATCTTTGAACATATTATATTTATATGCAACTTCCAGGTTTGTTGATTATCAAGGCATATGTACCCAGAAAGGTCAAATTCTGAGATTCTAGTATTGATTCGTTCTTATACTGTATACTTAAACAGTTATGGTTTTTTTTCTGTTAAAGAAATGTATATATTTTGTTTTTTCTTGGTTTATTTTTAAATTATTGCATTCCAGCCAAATTATTATACGTTCTACTGCTTCAGTAACATCATCTTTTAAACTGTTGTCAGTTTTAGTATGATTTTGACTAACAACTAAAGATATATTGTCTGCAAAGAGTGTACAATAGTGGTCAGGAACATTAGGGAGGTCATTTATATAGAGCAGAAATAACAATGGGCCTAATATGCTGCCTTGTGGCACCCCGGCTGTATTGGAAGTTCAATTTGACTTGTATGCTATTTCATGTTTATCTTTGTTGATATTTGTTATCTCGACATACTGTTTCCTGTAACTTAAATAACTTTGTAGCCATTTGTGGGCTACACCACGAATACCATAATAATTATGTACAAAGCTTCTGAAGCAATAGATCATGTGATACGTATTAAAAAGTTTTGCTCATATCAAAGAAAATGGCGCATGTGTTTATGTTTTTATCGATATTTTCGGCGATTTTATTTACTAATTTAAATTTGGCTAAGGTACAAATATGTAATATCACTTGATAAGTTGTGCCGTGGTCAAACGTAAAACACTCGCCATTTGCTCGACATTGTATTTCTATGTGATATACAAGATGACTAGTTAAATGAGGATCAGCAAGTGTGGATTAGCAGACTTGACGTCTTTCGAGAACATTATAGAAACTTCTCAGACGTGCAAGCTTCCTCATGATGTTTACCTTCATCGTTTACCGAGCGATAATTAACAATTAAATAGGCACGTAACTTCGAAAAATCAGTGGCACGCGCCTCGGCTTTAAACTCTAGACTCTAGACCCTCTGCGTAGCAGTCGCAAGTCTGTTAGTGTCACCAATCACCACTAGTCTATCACTACCTGTATCTGGTATGACTGTACAAATCTATTCATACCTATTGTAACATGAAGTTCCCGCCGCCTCGTACTGTCCGTTTGTATGCACGCGATAAAATCAATAACTGACTGCACGGTTGACGTAGTGGTTTAAGCGGCCGCCTTACCGCTTGACATTGCGCCGAGTGTCGTGGGTTCGATTTCCATACGAGACAACACTTTGTGTGATCCACAAATTGTTGTTTTGAATCTGGGTGTTCATTGTGTCTGTTGGTTGTATGTTTGTAAAGTCCCCCGCGACACAGGATTTATTCCTAATGCGGGAGTTGTCTTTAACAAAATCCGATAGGTTCTTTATACCATTTTCACAAATATATAGTATGACTCCTGAAGAAGGTTTAGGTTTATAATTCAGGTGAGCAGAGCCGTGGACGAAGTCAAGTAAATAATATTTATGTAAAGTGCCTATCGTTGCATCTATGTTGTTACTATTAGGTAAGTAACCGTATTCATCTCAGTGCTGTAGCGTTAATCTCGGCACGGATGCACAATCTTCCGTAAACACGTTAACTATCGCCACAATAACCCGATTTACCCAAAAACATATAAATTATTACTTGCTAAGTGAAACGAAACAAAAGTTGAAACTATTTCCACCTACTACGTCATAAAATACGATGCACTAAAGATATTAACGTTAACTATTGTAACTTGAGATACGTAGGTAATAAAAATACTGAAGCGGGCTATTTTACCATATCTTAATATAATCTTTTGGACATCATTAAACTAACGGTATTGTACATGTATAATTCTAGCTGCTCTGGCATACAGCGGTAAAGATTGCAAAATGGCAAAATGGCTAAAAATTAGTAGCTGAGTTACCTGCGCTGGGATATTAATCACTGGTGCCCTGATGAATCTGCACCATATGGAAAGGGGCAACGTTATACAGACTGAAGAGATTTTTTTCTTGTGATGTTCTTGAGTGTCATAATACCAAACTATAAAGAACCTTTTATCTAAAACAAGGTCTCACACTATCATAAAATGCAAAATAGCATAATGTTTATTATGTACAACTGACGAAAAAGAGCATCCAGACTAGAACAAAATGTGTATCTTTTAAAGCACAGATCATATAATACTATACTAGTACTTAAACTGTTGTATGGAATCAAACCCGCAACACGCGAGGCTCTGGCAACGACAAACTGACCCCTGCAACCACTGTGCCTTACAGCAGTCAATCATTTGTCCTGTCACAAGTTTCTTTAAGAGGAAGTATCTGAGTTCAAGTTTTATACTCTAGACAAGCAATTGTTCATCTAAAATCTAATATAATTTTTTCTTGTATTCATCATCATTATCATCATCAGCAAGATGTTCCACTGATGATTCCCATCAGTGGGACAGTTTGTATACAGACAAAATGTCCCACTGATGGGCACGGGCCTCTTCTCACTATGAGAAGGATAAGGCCATAGCATAGTAAAAAAAGAATAGTAGGTTAGCTAAGGCCGATCGGCGAGTTAATTGCCTACTCTTGCGTCCAACTACGTGCGGGGCATCCCGCACTGAGGCCGCGGCGAGCCGCGCCGGGCCGCGCTCGTCTATGAGATTGTGTGCGTGAAAAGTCCGTGCGTACACGTCACCGGCGACTCACGCGTACATTCAAACTGGCGGCGGCCGATTTGTATGAAGCTATCCTACTATTCTTTTTGTACTATGGCCATAGTCCATTACGCTGGCCAAGTACGGGTTGGCAGACTTCACAGGTCACTTTCAGACATACAGGTTTCCTCACGATGTTTTCGTTCACCGTTTAGCAAGCGATAATTAACAATTTTCTTATATTGTAGATCGGTAATCCCGCAAAGTCTCGGGTGTTTCCCAAAAATATATTTTTGTTGGCTGATAAAGCAGGGAAACATTATAAAATCTGCGTTAAAACATGGTGTGTTGTGTGTGAGGTTAATTGGCAATGTGCCCGGTGATCGCATGCTTGTCGCCACGTGTTCTAATATAACTGGTAAACGTACACTACATATTTGTCTAATTCCGACGTACGGATATGACACGTAGTACTACCCATATGTGAGATGCTATCACTATAGTAGCGAGTGCACGTAAGGCGGAATGGTTTACGCAGCTTCGCCGGTTGACATTGCGATGAGAGTGATAGATTCGATTCTCAAACGGAAATATAATTGACGTAATCCACTTTTATTTCGGTCTGGCTATTTTTTGTGCAACTTACTTGAATTTTTGTAAAACTCCTTGGTGTATATTTCAAAATCGTAGGACCTGATCTTCGTCCTGATGTAACTAACTATTATGCTTTAAAAATAAAACTTCGGAAGTCGTGACAAAAATGCTAATGTATTGCAATTAATGCACGTTCTTATTCCCTTCACTGCAGCTGACGTAGACTGATATATGCAAGGAGCTTCAGGCATGAAATACCGTGTAAAGAATTACGTATGCAGTTTCGATAAATAAAACTATCAAACAAACCAGGTTTTATTTCAAATTGCAGTTATTTGCAGTAACAGTAGCTACTTACTGCGATTTTAACAGTAAGTTTGGCGCAGGAGTATTCCTAGAAGCTGTATGTGAGATATCGTAGTGTTCGCTGGAAACAGTAGCGTGTAATCGTATACTAGCTGTGCCACCGCGGTATCGCACCGGTCATGTGAGCATGTTTATAATTTGTGAACCCATCTTAGGTTGCCCACTGAGATTAGGATATAGCGAGAATGATGAAGAGATTTACAGCAAAAAATATCGCTAATGCTGAAGTAATGAACGTGCTTGTAGAATCACTTTTATTAGGTACTACATGATTGGATGGGATAATATATGTTTTTGTTTTTAGTTTTATATCTGTTATTCAGTGACCTAAATGATCTTTAAATATGAATGTGACTCGTTTCTCAAGCCCACTTGAAGAAACAGGCACTGAAACAGCAAGAACGCTCCTGTGTCAGTGGTGTATTGTATCCAATAATAAATGCACCTGAAGTATGAATCGATGAACGTCGTATTACAGATTTTATCAAAACTTAAATTTTATATGGTAGATACCGACTGTAATTAGGAACCTATAACCCTAGGCTGTCTAATAAAATAGCAAGTTTTACCTAAAATCGTGCATTCTAAATTACCTCAGAATATTTCTCAGCTATATTCTAAGTAATAAAATCACAACCACGCTTTATTATAATGCAAATGAGCATTAAAATAATTGTGCTAATTTTACAGCCTTAAAATGTCAGTACAATTACCTGCGGCATGCATTACGCAAGTCAAAAATATTCATAACATTGTTCAACAAAATGCATACTAAACTAGTTTAAACATAGCTCTATTGTGAGCTTGTAGATTCCGAGTATTGATTTGCGGCTTACATAATGAGTCGGCACAAAAAGCCGCAATCGCTCCGCATTTCACCGTCGTGTCGCGTCGCAACCGACTCCCGTGAGGTGAGTTCGGCGTTCCCGGAACTCGGCGAGGCACCTGCTGCGACATCAAAATGATAAATAAGACATAGGATTAATTGCTTCCTACCAAACCCGACGCCACTAAATCACAACACATATTAAACTGTCGCCTTTTAATCGCTTTTATCATTCCCACTGGCACTTTTTTCAAGTTAGTAGATAGATTAAGCTGCCAGTTGGTATTGCGGCTCGTAGCCAACTTATTTATGTAGTCTGGAGTGAAACGACGAATGTTCTGCGGAGTGCAGACCAGAGACTAGGTGTGAGTCACGCGGTCAAATTGAGAGTTTCAAGCGGCTGCACTTGTGGACTGTTATTGTAATACCGTGCGCTGCGTTCGTTACGCATAATTAATGTTCCAACGTTATTCTAATTTACTGTAACATTTTAGTTATGAACCCTTTTGTTTATGCACATAAAATTTGATATAAATCATAATGTCTGGTGCTGCCTACCGCGCAAGCTCGCGAATACCTACACCATTATCTATTAATCCATGACCTGAATTACAATTTTATTTATATAATGAGGTTAAAATTTATTGCGATCGACGGTGGATCGACGTCTGATATGGACTTCACAAAGCTCATTAACATGGCATGTTGTACACATATTGGTGTAATTTATTGAATTTAGATTAGAATTAGATTAGTCATCTGTTTAACAGATATTATGGCTGATTGTAGAGTTAGGCACGATGATCGTGTTTAGATAGTATATAAACACACACACACACACACACACACACACACACACACACACACACATATATATATATATATATATATATAATAAAATTTATTAATTTTCATACATCACAAAAATATACATAAAGTTCTTAAAAGGTAATTTAGGTAGAATAATGAGGTATATATATATATATATATATATATATATAAAGTTATAGGTACGTTTATGTTTTGATAGACGAAACCAAAGTAAAGTAATAAACATACACATTTCGCTGGCAGAACGTGAGCAATCATAATCACTATTGCACTACAGAACTAAAACTTTATTCTAACACTAAAACTTTAAAGCTACTTCAGAAAAAGTAACAGAGACATAGTTTTTTCTTCAAATAAACAGCTAATAGACCAGCAAAAAAAATCTTATTAATTTTAAAGGATGTTATTAGTCATAGTAAGTTCGCATCAAAGCTGAAAATTACGAACTAAATAGAGCATAACTACTACTAAGAGTCGAAGGAAAAGTCAGTTATATACTGTTTTATATTCTCAAGAAAATGTGTCACAGCCTAGTAAGCCGACGGTAGAAATGTAACCGATCATTTGAACGACACAATAATAGTACAACACTATTCCATGAAAGTGATCGAGGTAACAATTATAATACGGCTTCTTAGAAAAACTTGCCGCCTGACAGATATCTTACAGGAATGCAATGCTCGTTTTTGTACTGCCTATAATGGATTTTTAATGGTAAACATTCTTGGGATGTAATCGAAACGCAAAAACTACTCTACACTTTGCGGCTGAATTCCTCCGTAATGTGGAGTACGTATCTCTGAACTGAGAATTTGTATCACTTCATTACTCATTGTTGAACTTTGAATGTCTCTGGTTAAAGAAGGCATCAACAAATATGTAAATATTAAAGCAGGCTGGATTGCGAAACTCCTTTATCTAGGTAAGATGTCTGATACTCAGGTAGCTATGCATAAACTAGGAAGTTTTGCAATAAGAACTTACTAGATAGTTAGGCAACTTATTGTCTCGATAAACAAATGTGATTATTTACTTGTAACGTCACATTATAGGCTCTACTTTCTGAACAGGCATTTTTTTCAATGCTCAACTATGTTAATATGCATTTAAAGTTACTTTTTATTTTTTTTATTTGTATGACTTTCTGACGTGTCCAAAAAATTTAAACATTTTTATGGAAATAAACATATTTGAGTTTGAGTTTGAGTTTGAGTTTGAGTTTGAGTTTATGTTTCAAAACACAGCGACAGAAGAACAGTACGCTCGTAATTCTGCTGTAATACAATAAAAGTGCACCGCGATGCTTAGAACGAAATAAATTGTAACATATTGTGATTGGTCCGTTCACCTTGTGTTAGTTACGGTATTGCGTCCCATTTCCAGCCGTCTTGATTTATGTGCCCCACTCTCAAATACATAACATCAACAGGTGATTCAGGACAAACGGTTTACGACGTTTTCCAAACAAAGACGAGTCTGTGATGAGGTTGAATACCAACCATCCTAGCGCCCCAAACACATCAGTTCACGCCAACACGTGCGAATAACGTAAACAAATGTGACATTTACATTAAAACAATCCTGACCCATAAAAATATTATGTTGATTATAGTTTCATAGATCATGTAAATGTCAGATGCGATTACACAAATTGCAGCGTTAGTAAAATTCTACTTACGCTATTTTTAATTAGGCAGCTGAATGTTGTGCCTAAATATTATGTGACACAATTCTCATGAGGAACATCGCCGACGCGCGCGACGTACGAGCTGTGCGGCTCCCTGTGACGTGACGAGTATTAACGCTGCGCTCGAGCTGAGCCAACCTCGGGGTCTCTGCCAAATCGATTGTTACGCGTCTATCGAGACTTGCGACACGCTTGCAAAACAATCAGCTTCCTTAAAATAGTAATATTTGAATATTTAGACGGGGATGCCTTATGAGGACATCACTAGCATTCCGGTATTGCATTATGATAATGTGCCATTTCCAATGTGCGCATCGTGGTCGTGCAAGACGTCGCACGCGCCCGCGCTGGCGCCGGTCAACCCTCTCACCTGCAAACAGTCACAACACATACGCCACAAGCAGTCAATAATAGGTCTTATTTCCAATCAATAAACAGCCTTTTCGTTTACAGCAATGTTAAAGATAACACTGCACGCAATTCCAATACTCGTCATGCCAATAGAGACAATAAAGCTAAAGTTGGGTCCATTGACTTAATAGGGAAATATGTTGATTATCGGCATCTTTATACTGAGAGATGTTGGCATGTTAGTTTCATTAATATCACTGCATTTTATGGAGGCGCAGGTGTCGAAAGTGACAGTACTATATGAACGGTGATCCATTACGTTGATATTTATCAACAATATTTGGAATTAAGTCACGCGTGTGGGTTGTGAATCGGTGTTTTTATGGTAATGTTATAGCGGCTATAGAAACCTCCGGCCGACGGCGGCGAAATCGTCCAAACAATGTGTTGTTTCAAAACATACGATTGTAAATTTTCTATCTTTGATTTTATTTTTATGACCCAATATAACGTACGTGTAGTGTGAGTCTACGTAAAGTTATCTACCATTATGTAATTAAATTCATAGAAAAGGAAAGCTGGTTTGCTTCTCGGCAACCTTGGTATAAAGAAGAGAAGGTTACTTATGTATATTTTTATATTTTACCAAATGTTTACTAGACCTAATTCACGATTGGGAACAGACTGCAGGTTTACACATTGCATGATTAATCAAAGAAAGCTTTATAACAAAGACCATGGTATAAAACATATGTGAAATGTTGTGATAGCGGTGAGCTGCTGCCATTACATATGTGTAACAGATGCTGCAGGACAGGTGGCCGAATTCCAGCTATGAAGCAATCTCAAAACTAACGAACAATTGTGTCAGCACCTTTCGAAGCATAAAGCCATCAGAGTGAATTCAGTTTGCAATCATTATACAAATATGAATGCCGAGGAATATATTACTTCATCATCAGGACTGTAACATAACATAACTTCACGCCTGTTATCCCAGAAGGGGTAGGCAGAGGTGTATTTACACACCCAGTTTTCGCCAGCTATGTTTCGGTCCCAATCCCGGTTCAGAAGTGTACTTCTCTTGAATTCATATTGTCACAATCACAGATCCTTCAAATTTAAAGATACATATATAAAAGAAGATGTAACTCATTATCAGCATCTTCATACGGTGTTTCTGCTTCCACTGCATTTATTTTGCCATAATCTCAGACCTTTGAAGTCTTAAGATGTAAAAGATCTTAAAAGCGTAACTAAAACTAACTAAGCGTAACTAAACTAAATATATGAAGACATCATTCTTCTGCAATCAGATTCCTTAAAGAATCTGAAGATACAATAAAGCATGAAGACCGAACTATGATAGAAATCCATAAATACCTTTGCAAAGGCATTCGCCATGATGTAAGTAAGCTCGTACACTATTAGCATATCGAGATAGAGCGAGGATTCTCGCCGGCCGTCATCGCGGGCGCCGCGCTATCAACAAGATACTCGATACCTGCTGCTGGTGCTACCCGGACCGGCCAGTTTCTAATGCCGTTATTAAAGCTAATTATTGATAATGCTGCTGATACACTTTTCATATTAGACAACGTCTTAAGTATATCTTACAATATTGCCCGCTCCATTAGTATTTACTTATTTTATTTAAATGAAGGATGCTCCTACCCTAGGATTAAAGCCTGTATCACGATGAAGTTAACAAACATTCAATCAATGATCTCAAAGAACACCCACACTTAAACCAAAATCCCGAGCTTCACACATAATGCTGTGCCTTAAATCGAACCCACAATACGCTTAGTAAACAGCGAAGTTACCGCTTAAACCACTACTCCATCCGTGCGATCAAAATAAATATCTTTACGGTTCTTCACTAATATCATAACCACTAGGTTAGGTAGGTAGGTATATATATCGAAAATACTAATTTTCGATGATCACTACTGCTGAACCATTCTCGCAAGTGAAACAGAAAATAAAGGTGAGATTGGTTCCAAAAGATGTGAAATAGGTATCCTCATCATCAGCCTTTAACAGTCCACTGCGGGACTAGGCCTCTCCTTATCTGCCAAATAAGATAACTGACAAGTTTAGCAAGAGCAATTCATCATGTTATCCAGTGTACCTACATTGCGTCTACGCCTCTACGGTATATTCCTTGAACTACGACTCATGTTTGGCCTTCAATGTAAACAAATGTACATCCAATATAACATATGTATGTACATTTAACTTGTTGAAGTTATTAATAGCTTCGACCAAATAAAAGTCAAAGAGCAATATATTCATCCTATGTTTTCTTTCACTTTTAAATTCAATCATTTTTGCTTCATATCGGGTTCAAAGATCCAAAAATATGTTTACATTTACAAACTTCACATAGTACATAACTGCCTAGGACTAAATGGTTAATCGTTTTAATGAGTTGTAACAGAGGTTTGGTTTATTAAATGCTAATAGCTGTGAGAAGAAACTGACGAAAGGCGCCCGACTTGACTCGACTCGACTCTTTTGAATCACCTAATCATCATCCTATTTAGCATTATCCCAGTTTCAATCTGGGGTCCGCTTACTAGTCTAACCGAATTTGGCTGAATATTAGCTTTTCCACGAAGCGACTGCCTGTCTGACCTCCGCAACCCGAAGGATAGCGATATTCCATGGTTTAGACTAGTGTCAGTTTGTTTAGAAGGTACTGACACCCTGTAACGACTGTCAAAGATCTTCATGACAACCGGGACCGACGCCTTAACGTGCTCTACGAGGCACGGGACAAGCGATAATTAACAATCCATTACGCACATAACTCCAAAAAGTCATTGGTGCGCGCCGTGGATTCGAACCCGATACCCTCTGCATGGCAGTCTATTAGTATCTCCACTAGGCTATCGCTGCCCCTCTCCTTAAATCACCTAATCGTTGTACAAAAAGCAGTTCCCGAATGCCCGTAATTATACCTGTCTAGAAAGTATCGGTCCTAGTAAGCCTTGTGGAACTCCTTAGGAAATCTAAACCACCTTCTTAAATTGACATCTCTACCGTGCATACTCCGAGATAAGGGGCAACTAGATACATTCAAATTCACTGTCATACTTTGCATATTTTATTATCAATGCATATATCCTTTGAATTTTAATATTACCTCTATAAATTGTATAAGATACACATATGTACTTATATACAGGGAGTGTGGTTAACGATAGAATCAACATACTTATTTGATACATAGGTTGTTGTACAATATTGGTTTAATCTATGGCATGTCTCCGCGCTGCCTCTTACACAAGTTATAACATCTCAGAAATAAGTTGTATACGAACATCCGCAATTACCAGTTCTATCTTTCACGTTTGTTCCTGACAAACGTTGAAAAGACGCGCATTTATCACTTCCCGAGCCTCGTATTGATGTACGAGATGCCCGATGAATACCGCGTAATTTAAATCCCTCTGTTGAAATCTTGTGGGAGGTACACCATCAATCCTGCAGGAACCGCAGCCGAGTGTTAATTATAAACATTTATTCTGTCTCTTAGTTACCATTTCTGTGATTGTTAGTGCACGATTTTTGCAACGTGGGCGACTCCGGTATTACCGCCACTATTCCCGGACTCATTCGCCCGCTTCCTACGTCCAAATCTTTGTATTTATGAGCCTCGCTCCATAACCTGTTTTTGAAAGTATTCCGGCAATTTGAGCCAAATTCTGCGCAGTTAATGGTCCAAGTTTACGAGAAAGCTTGTAACGTATCCGAAATAGTTCGCACTGATCATGAAATTGTGTAATCTTCGGTTACATAATAGATAACTGGTTGAAAGGTATTTCAAATATTTCGCTTTAAAAGATCTGTACATTAAGAGTTCTTTTAACGTAAGACTATAGTCTGTATACTCATATATTTTACGACAACTTTCTGAAACTGTTGGCAGTTAATTTTAAGAAATGCCGTTACAAATCTTGTGAGCTCACGTTGTTACAGTTGTTGACTTATATGATGAAGCTCTTTAAGTAAAAATACGACGTCGCTTTAATAGCCGCGAAGTCTCTCGTGCGAAGAGAACATTTTAAATTGATCCGGTTTCAGAAGTACATCAATTTATTCGCTATAAAAATCATAATTAAGCGTAATTTTTGCCATACGTTGGCGTGTTACACGACACGGGTTTCTCAATACGAGAATCATGTTGATAGAAAAGTGGATCTTTATTGAGCGGTGAAAGGCGTGGTGCCGGTAACTGGCCGTTATGGGTGGCGGGCCGGGCCGGGACATTTGTCTATGTTTATGCTCGTTAGGGCGAGGTGGATGAAGGCACGGTCACAGCACGAGTAGAGGAATCGCCGCTGATAAGCCGATCACTCGTTTTAAGGAAACATCTAAAATATTCTATCGTGTTTATGCTTTTTATAGAACACGACTTGCCGTTTCTCATAGATCAGTAAAGTTAAGCAACGTCTACATAGGTTACTCCCTGGATAGGTGCTGTTTCATTTGCATCACGGTGTCACTGAGGCCAAGTCGTCGCTCCTGTTTCTTGTTACTAGAGTATACGACATTAAACTCCGACACCAACGTTCTCCACAAACTCATACGATGAAGTACATTACTGTATCTGGATATGGTGGAGGTAAGTAGTGTACTGAAAATTTTAAAAAAGGTACCTAGTAGACACTGAATGGTGTACAACACGAATGGGCCGGTGCGACCGGGAAGTACTACCATCTCACATAGCAATATGAACTACCTTTTTTTACATTATTGTACTTTATTCTGTCAGAAATTCCTTCCTTCCATGATCAGCATTATCCTGATTCCTTCTACTTTGTTCCAGTAGGCACCGTAGGTATTTAGTTCACGGTAGCAAGTATCCATTTTATGACGCAGTAGATCACACATATAACAGTTGGTGGTCGAGACATGGTGTCGTATATCATCCCAACATAAACAAGGAACCTGAATGTAAACATTGTAATAAGTGGAACCCATCGTCTTCATGTTACGTACGAACCTACCTACATACATATGTGTGAAGAGTTGTAGATACGTGAGAACTGCACACGCCTAACTTCCTCTCTTAATTATGCTTGAGCACTTTAAGTAGAAGGTTTGTTTGTATAACAGGTAGCATGTCTTAATTATGGCACAGCAATTAAAGAAAGGAAATAATCATCGTTATGATGTGAGGAGTGATGTTCGGTCGTTGATAGCTTTTTTTTTATTGATGCCTATCAAAACGATTCTTTGCCGTCTGATCTTAAGCATACATGGAGTCCCATAGCAAAAGTCATCTTGCCAATAGAACATTAATAATATTCGCACGATGGCCCTTAATTTGATGGCCTAGAGAAAAGCTTTTTCACGCCCCGCTTAAAGGACCCGGGATCATAGGAAGAAGGGAACACGTGAATAGCTTGCCTAGATTGACAAAACGAAACCTAAAGAAAAGGTGTCTATAGATAATGTTTGCACGATTGTCCTCATTCAACTATCAACAAATTCTTTCCAACGTAAAGTATATATGAATATACTTTTCGTTCTGTGAGCAAGAACGCCCTTCGTTTTACTTCTGTAGCGTCGTTCTATCTTTGCTTCTTGTTTTTGCATAACCAGCAATACAAAGCTTTTTTAACCTCTACTGTCCCATTGTTGGGCAAAGGTCTCCCCTACACTTTTCCATAGGTCCCTGTCTCCAGCAATTTCCAGCATTTATTTATAACTATCCCACAATTCCTCTGCCGAGCAGATTTTTTTGCAAACATTCAAACTTCTTAACCTATGTATATGTATGATTAAATCTTTATTACGTCAAGGATTCATAGACACGAGAATCGCAACATAGAAAGTGAATAACTGAAACTCTAGAAAATGACGATAATCATAAGTAAGAAGTTAAGAACTTACAGGTTTAAAGTAGTAAACATCATCTCTAATAATAAAATATCTGATTATTGTGAGCTATATCATAATATTATCTTTTACGAGAATTTACGTTTAATACAATGTACGCAAGATGTAGCAAAACTCTCTAAGATCTCATAAATGTGCTCAGAACCTACGAAGATGTTTATCAAAATAGTATTTATTAAATAAAATGGCTTTCACTAAATATTCATTAAAATCATAGGTAGTTCATAACATATTGATACCATGTTTTGTGTTTACATAGCGAAGTCGAGCATCCAGATTCGATCCCAATTACGATTTAAAGACGCTTCCAAATCGTACGTCTGACTGTACCTTACTCACATTTACAGATCCAGCTCAGGAAAAGTATGGGTCGTCAGCTACATCGTTTTCAAATAACCAGAACTTCTAGAAGCTTCCACTGTTTGAGTTAAGAATCTGTAGGATAATTTCTATCAGCCAACCTACCCTTGGCCAGCCAACGTGGTTGACTTAACCCGTGCCCCGAAGTGGTACAGATTATAATAAAGGTTTACAGTGATGATGAAGATGAAGACAAGGCAGCGATAGCCTAGTGGAGATACCAACAGACTGTCATGCAGGGGGTTCGAATCCACGGCGCGCACCAATGTCGTTTCGGAGTTATGTGCGTATTGAATTGTAAATAATCGCTTGCCTCGTGCTTCGGAACCTTAAGCTGTCGGTCCCGGTTGCCATGAAGATCTTTGACAGTCGTTATAGGTCGTCAGTAACTTCTAAATAAACTGACACTAGTCTAAACCATGGAATATTGCTATCCGTTCGGGTTGCGGAGGTCTGACAGGCAGTCGCTCTGTAGAAAAGTTAATATTCAGCCAAATCCGGTTAGACTAGTAAGACACCCCAGGGTGAAACTGGGATAACGCTAAGAGGAAGTGATGATGAAGATTATTTTTCTTTTCATGTTAATCACACAAGTGATATAATCACTTTTATGGATAGCATTTTCTAAATAGTGTTAAAATTTTTATGATTATGCACAGCTCTAACAGTGGATAAGTGTACATCAATAATGCTAATGCGACGTACATCCTATCCCTATACTTAATAAACTATAATGTTCATCGCCACCTTCCAACCATATACACGGACCCTTACCAAGGTTGTTCCATAACATTTACTATGTAGGCATAACGTGTGGATAAGCACATATGCAAGCTGATATGTTATACGTGGCACTAAAACTGTCCACCCGCCAATCAGATTTCCCTTTCGGCAGGCTTGGTGCTATCGAGCTCTTTCAATATTAGCAATAGACCTGCTTCAATCCACTTACTGCACTTGCTGCTAAAAATAACTGCACATGGAAGTGAAATGCAACATAACTAACTGTAGTAACGAGGTCAACGACTGCTCGCCGGTGCAGTACTTTAACTTTATAAGTATTTGCTACATGTCAATGCCTTGTAGCAAGTTTGATTCTTGCACGGCAAATACTTATGTTTTTAAACTTTGTGCAAATGTTAAAATAAACTTGAATTTGTAAAAGGTTTGTTTATTAAAGGTTTCGTGTAGGTGAGTTTTTATATTAATAAACATACGTATTAAAGATTCAGATTTTTTATTCTTTTAACATACAATTAGATCAATATTATACATACATCAAAATCGGACATATTACAGTAACAACATAAAATATTACAATCCACGCATTCAATGGTTCATAATTAATATGTACAAATTAGGACAGTCTTATTTCTATTAGGTACTAGACAAAATATACATTATTTTATTTCAAAAACAATATACAAAGGGTATTTTTATTAAGAACATAGTTCTAGCTGATCCAACATAGCAAATTATATAAAAAGTTCAAAAGTTATTAAGACAGTAGTTTAAAATTCCATTCCATTAATAATCAATTAACTCGCCAAGTTAAAATAAACGGTTTTATTGCTATAAACTATCTGCCTATTCGTAATACAAATTATATTACGATGAAGGGGATGCAAGGCACGAATGAACCCTTCTTTACAATCAAAAGTATTAAGAAATAAATTCTAACAACTTGCAAGTAATCAAATATTAAAAGTGTCATGTCAAACATTTCAATAAAAATTATAATGCAAAACACTGAAAGTTAAATAAGTAAGTACAAATTAAAATTTAACTACCTAATCAAAGCATGTCTTTTTCTTCATACGTTTTCAGTCTGATTACATTATAACTCGTATAATACGACTAATGAATAGACACATATTACTTTCTAATAAAGAATACAAACAATGATAATTAAATACTTATAAGGTCACTTTCAATGCACAAAGGGGGTAAAAACGTGACACAAGTCACTTATTGCTATAAAAATACTTATTGGTAGTGTGAATCGGACAGAATCACTCTGTTCCATCGTGCATCTTACATGGATAATATTCCCTATAAAATACAATATGTAAATTAGCACAATTGAGATATTCCACTATATATTATTACAAGTAAGTGGCACAGCCGTGTCACAGTATTACCTACTATCAGCATCCCAGTATCCAGCTTCACATCACCTTCGAGCCCTCGTAATCCACCTGAGCCTCACCCAGCGACCGGCAGAGAAATCTCTTCGACCCGCGTCGACAGAGATAACAAAACGATCTGTTTGCGTAACAGAATTAAAAACAAACTCCTTTCGCGGAGTGAACAAGATCCAGAGGTGTGTGGACCGACAGATCATATGCTGAGCGATGGTCGTTTCTTCCTCACGCTTTTGTTGCTCAGACCGAGGATTGTGCCGATTACCTGTGGTCAAACATTTACTGTTTAAAATAATGTTAAAAGGGAAAACACTTGACAATTTGTATTGATATCCCGATGGTTACTGAAATGGAAGATTCGCAGGAAAAGTAATTTCTGCCTATCAAATTGAGTCCAAACAGCCTCATGATAAGCAGTCAGTGGAGTCCCATAGTGAAGACCATTATCCTGATAGCATAACATAGTGGCCCGTTTTCAAGCCCAGCTTGAAGGACCCAGAAACAAAAGAGGAACAGAAAATCATCTGTTATAGAGTTGCCGTACCCTTAAGATAGCTTAAGGGTACAGCAAAGATAAGAGTAGCGAATCGTTCTGTGCCTGACGGTATTTGTTCCAAGATGTTCTCTACTGACCTTAGACACAGAGTAAGCCGCAAGTTTCCTTCTGGGTGGCAGCAGTAACGCGAGCGCGCGCGCCTCTCTGAGCAGCGCGTGGAAGGCGAGCGCGGCGCCGGCGCACGACTCAGCCGCTGACACCTCGTAGAACTGACACCCGAACCGCAGCGACAGCTCCTGACCCTCCTCTGCCTTCACCACTCTGTTTGACAAACAATATGATGTTCTTTAAGCCATTCCACGGTACATTAATGGCAGAAGTATCCTCTGCTAGAAAATCTATTTAGGAACCCAGCATTTTTGCTGTGGCGTTCCGTCCAATGCGACCCCGACTTAGACTAACGATTCTAGTCTTTAGACCAGAACCAGGACCGATGGCTTAACGTGACCTTCGAAGCACCGTAGTACTGTCATGTAAATGCCTCAACAAGTGATCTCATTAAAGAGGTGACATCTAAAAGCGTTTTACTTTGCATATCTGCTACGGATGACAAGTCCAGTGATAATATGACTGCTACTTTGTTCTATGACTGATATCGGTAGAGACCCAATCGGTTTTCCTCTATAAAAATGTCCTCTGTCCACATATTTAGAGGTGGCTAATAAGGCAGCTAGCAAACATATTCACAGGTCAAGTATTCATTAGCTTACGTAACGTAACGGAAGGATTTTAGAGGCTACTCGTGTGCTCATGTGTTTTCAATTGACTCTTGACTTCCTTGCTGGCTATTAACCTCATCGATGTAAATAAATAGATACCGCCTAGCTTAGCCTAAGTTCACTACACTATTTATATACTTAATGCTTTTAAGGTGCATAAAATTACTGAGAAAGTTAGAGCTGTGTGAGTCATCTTCAGCTTCTTCTTAGCTTTGTCCTGAATACGATCCGCAAGCATCGTCTTGGATTCTGGGTGTATTATGCCATTAACTTTCAGTTATGGATCCAGGATTTTTTTCTAGGTCTCATTTTCGTTTAGGTTTGAACCTCGTGAAGGAAGATTCTATCCAGGGAAACACTAAAAAGTCCTTTGTCTTGGAAGAAACAAATGCATTTGGGGAGGCATGGATATCGAGCCTCCTAGCCTTCACCCTGAGGCCACATCGGTTAACTGTTTAGAGATAATAAAAAGCTACAAGTACTGACCTGGCATGTTCCAGGTCCCGTTTATTCCCGAGCAGAGTGACGGCCGTACATCCCGGCAGCCTCGTGCGTTCTAGCAGCGCCAACAGTTCAGCAGCTGCCAGGAAAGACCGTCTATCGCATACGGAGTAGACAACGGCGAATGCGTCGCCCCATCGGAGATGTTCAGCCAGGCAACCACGTTTCTGCACAACAGAAAAATTAATTAAGAATTCCACATTTAAAAGTAAATTATTTTAAAATACTGAATGTTTAAAAGCTGCCAGCACATACAGTGTCATGGTCACTTTTGTTATTGCTGTGAGATAGTGAACAATTTTGAAAGATGGCATGGATGAAAGGTAAGTCAATGGAATGCACAATAGGAACTGTAATACATAAACCTAAGCATATGGTGGCATCTATATTGAATACCACAATCCATATTATTCGCACATAGGTAAAGGATACTTGTCACAGCCAAATTGTACCGAGCAAAATTAACCGAGGGTCGCCGTTAACTGTTAATAGAGAGCGGCCGGCATTGAGAACACATAAGTACCTACTTCAACTTTGTAATCTTTTAATCGTCATATTTATGCCAAAGGTGATCCTAAATACTGTTTTGGCACTGCGAACGCCTATTAACCTGCTGAGTATTGCGAGCACGTATCGTGGTATTTGAATATGTAGATCTGGGTGACTCATGTCTCGTGGTTTCTGCACTTCGTCAGTTTGCTACCGTTTTGAATTCGACTATTTAGTAGACTCCAAACTAGAATTATTAGCCTGTAGCTAAATCCAATTTGAAATATGTGTAATAGTACTAAATATAGATATGTCTGAGTAATACGAGTTAATTTAGAAGAGTTGTATTTCGATATGAGTATTTAAAGAATGAGCGATGCTATTAAATGATGAATCGCTGTAAAGGATGCACTTTAAAGCGTTATCAGTTTAGAAGCGCGGGGACTATTAGCTGGGCTATCAACAGATAAAGCATTTACCGCGCAGCCGCACGTATCTAGCACCTCCACTTCAGACGTGGCGCCGTCGAACGCCACCCGGTGCTGATACAGGAAATCTGCAAACAAAACCAATACTTCAATACTTACTTCAACACAATCGTACGCACTCGACGCGAGCTATCGACCTCGTAATATATCGACTTTCTGAAAGATGCTATCAGTCACTCGAATCTAGGTTACAACCCGTACCTACTCGTGCGATACGCCAAATGACTTATTAAGTGTCACTGATATAGTATACATAGGTACAAAAAATGTGCAATATATCAATCGAAACGAGATTTCGAGTACACAGATTTAGGTGTTGATAAATGAGAATACAAACAATCATGTATTGTCAGAACTTGAACTTCAAGAATGTTATCATATTAGGTTGTCGCGTGTGAAATATTTGTTGTATTACGCTTGTGTGAGCTCTTATTTACCAACGAAATAATGTAATATGAGGCAAAGGTCGACGGCCTGCGAGACCGGCGCGGCTCGCGGCGCCGGCGTCGCTCAGCCTTGGCACTCCCGCACTGCATCTTGCCAATATCGCAAATAAACCGTCCATTGGCACCCAATGCTTGGCATTTGGTAAGTGCCCTCAGTAAGGGCTCATGTTCATTGGTATTTCTATCTTTCGACCAGCGGACACTCGCGGCATATCAACTAGACGATCTAAACCCGGGAGGCGTGCCAGTGAAAAATGCTAACTATTATTGCAGTTAGGATGACCTTAATACACAATAGGGGGATTTATCTGATGACCATATTGTCTGCGACGAATGGAGACGAGCCGAGCAAAAAATTATCGCGTGAAATTTCATCTCTGTAATGGTGAGTTTAAGATATCCAAGCGTGGAGATGTAGATAAAAATACTGTGAATGTTCAGTATAGTCGTGTCTGGTAAGGAAAAAACCGAAACTATCGGAAAACATTCTGGATGTAAAGGCAACTGTGTAAACAAAGCTCGTGATTACATGTGCTCCAATGATATTAGAAAAAGGTAGATACGTTACCCACGTAGTAATCAATCCGTAGAAACGGTACAATAATGCACACATCGATAACTCCATATTTTATTTTCGGTTGACAAGATGTATCAGTTTCACTTTGACGCCGGTTCGCGACGACACACAGATATGACAGACTTGCTAACTGGCTTATGTTTAGCGTCCTGCTTATAGTACGCCTATAACGTATCTACTTCTTTTTACTTTTGTAACATCATTGACGTGCTCAGTACTAAATATACTCACCGCCGGTGGAGCTGTACTCGCCGATGTACCGCTTCGTTAAATAGCGCACCACCACGGCTGCAACAAACAAACAACCAAGTAAAACAATTGCGCAACTAATTGTACCCAACTCGTTATCAATAAACCTAACATTTATTAGATTACACTTTTAGTTGACTCTTTATCTAACAAGATAAAACACATCGATTAATTGAAAGACAAGTCGGCTACAGAGAAAGCCGCAATTAGTAGCGGCGGTGAGGTGTTACAAAATATCTAACCCTCAATGAATTTATAACTACAAGCTTTAATTAGAGGGAAAGTAACAAAGGGCTAAAGGTGTATTAGAATTATTAGTCAACTACTAGCGAGCAATTAACACCGAGACGATAGGCTTACAGTTACATTTTATTAACAACGATAAAGCATTGATTGTTGCGTTCCTTTATTTATATGAAAATAATTACACGTTTATTACGATGCGTTGGAATGTTCAAATTGCTTCTAACTTACAACAGATCAACGTGTTTATATTTTTTAACCGTCTCCCTGCAAGAACAGACTTACACGTCTTTCAAAAAAAAATTTCCACTCATAGAAAATTAAAATACCTAAATAATAAAAATAATGATAATATTGGCATACTTTATGATGTACTTAATCATAAAGCGGAGCTTCACTGTTTCTTTATTAATAAACTTGTATACACACAACATAATATTAACATTAAGTGGTATCTAATTATCTGTACATTACCCTAGATAAACATCACGTTTTGAACTCACAGCGAGTCATTGAAATCACTTTCGTTACACGCCTTCGTGAGTGCTAGCTACCTTAAAGACACATCATTGGTTTGTATTGTAATAATACTAAAATGGATATTTATTACAAAATATTTGTGTTTTTTTTTTAATTTGTTTACAAGTTTTCTTTTATTTCAACATTTACAATTCACTTTATATGGTTCGTAGATAGTCGAGCATAAACTACATGCGACATTAAAACTTAAAATTTTATTAAATCGACTTCCGCAAATCAATTGCATCAATATCAAAGTTACGTCAGAAATCATTTATACGTCATAAACAATTCGGAATTCCGTAATTAATTAACCAGCAGTAAACACAATAAAGAACAAGCATGACATCAACAACTTTCATGGAAAACAACAAACAAGACGAAAAGTAAATAAATAAATACGTATTAAACTCAATGATGACGTGGGTATCGCTACGCCTACGAATTGTGCAAGTATGTGTCCAACATGACACCTTTAAAATGTGTAACATGATACATGAGGTGTAACACTACACTAATAAGTATCTATCTGACTCGCAATCTTTGCTCACTGGACTGACTGGTCATATAGGATTGCGCTTGCGTCTGTTGCTAATTATGAGCTCTCGGGTTTTGTTCTCTGGTGTGGAAAACTTTCTTAAGAATCATGGATTTACAAATCGGTCATTGAAATACATAGTTCGCTAGATCTGGATGTCCGTATTGTATAAACAGATTCAATCTAAGAAAGGAAAAATATTCAGTCCAGTAAAATAGTTTCCAATTCGCTCCTTTTACTATAAATTTAGTTTAGGAGAAGTTTATGAGCCTGTTTTAAAACAACATGGCTTTTAAAGATCACATTTACACATAGCAATAGTGTACACTATAAGGAAATGGACTATGGAAATTGATAGCGATCCATTTCCTTCGACATTACAGTACGGCCATTGTAATGAGAGGCTAGTAACCCGTCCCGCCCGTTGCACAATTGTTCTCCACACATTTCAATGTAACTGTACTTATAAATATTACTAAAACAACATATCTTTATAGAGAACTTTCAATATAAAATATAGATACTTTTATTCCCAAAGACTCCGAAATGGAAGAGGTTATCTGTCGCGCATCATTTCAAAGATAAAACGTAGAATATCGACTTGTATATATTAGAGAACCGATGTAGGATGCAGGTTATCGAAATATTACAAGATGAAAGAACACGACTCGCAACACATGAATCAATAATCAACAGATTTAGATAAGAAACAAACAGATTAAGTAACATACGTAGCCGTATAAAAGAAAGAATCAATAATTTTATCGATATACTAAGTATGAATATTATCGAACTGAATAATAATGACAGCAAAAACAATCTATGTGTTCATAATTTACATTCATCTCTTAGAAAATGAATAGTAAAGCCATGGTATAGAATTTAAAGCTATCGTTAATGATGATGGCCAACAATATGTGTACCCGTTACAAGCGCTGTCTAAACATTAACCCATTTGTTCCAGTTGACTCAGTCTTGTTTATACTATTGAAGTCTTATCGAAGCCTAACACTGGAACAAATATTTATGACCTAGAAATCAGAACTAAAGATACAACTTTCAATATTTACCTTTAAGGCATGATAGCTGAACATTGAACTGGTAATGGTCCAGACAAACCTGAATTGATGAAAGATAGATCGATATCGAATAGCAAATCAATCTTGTGTCTGATTAAAATCTAGTTTCGATATATTGATCATAAGTCATAAAATTGTCATGAAATGTCACATCTCATCAAGTGGTAGTTTTATTGAGGCTCGCTTCTGTCGAACTGTGGACGTTAGCAGAAATACGATAAACGTATCAAGTGGATTATTATTCAACTTGTGCTTTATAGCACGCGACGTTTAATGTTAATACTTATGTTTTATGACTCCACTACGGTTTGTATTTGGTTTTGATTTACCTTTGAATGTGTGAATTGTGCAGTAGAGTTTTCTAGAAACATCTCTCTGGATGAAAAGCGAATCGTTCTATTTGATTATATGCACGTTGATGCCAAAGCAAGTAGCATCATCTTATTGATTACATTACAGAACTCTTTATTCTTCGTCAAAATGTTTGTGAATAAAATTGAACATTGACCTAATCCCCTCATAATGTGTTCAATCGTGATGATCTATTGAGACTTTCATATTTATAATGTTACAAGGATGTTTGGTTGAGGCGCGTGGCAGGTCAGGAGCGTTGGGCGGCAGTGTGTTCATATTCAATGAACCATCTCAAAACAATCAATGTATGTTAATTGCGATTTCACGGCTATCTATCGAGGTTGTCGAACTTTCCTTTTATGTTCGCTTCCCCGACCGAGGATCCTTTATTGGCTGAGTGTAAACACTTCACTAGTTTTATTTGCTTTGAGCTATTGATGTTTATTTATAGTCTGATTAATCAACACTCGCCAGTGATTCCTACTACATGATTCTGAAGCTCCAGGGTAAACAATAACATTAAAGAACATGTGCCGATGAACTAAACAAAGGAGCTTTCGAACATACTCGTTATTTACTTTTCGTGATCATGTACGTAGTCATGATGTCGATGCATGGAACGATGTTTTGTTCAAGATTGGAGATAAATAAAAACCGCTTCATAACTTCATTAAGCAAACTGGAACTCCTACTGTAAAGCGTAGTTACTCCGCTGCACAGACAAGTATTGCAGAAACTGAAAATCCTTATCAATTCGTGCAAAATAAACATGCGGCTTGAGTCGTACCAATTATACTAACGAGTACTTTCACTCGAGCACTGATAGCTGGCCGGTTCAAGGTGAACCGCGCCACATTACTCTACAGAGCCGCAGATAGCGCCTCACACTCGCACACATATATCTGGGTTAAATATGTAACAAGACAGAACACTCGTTACAGCCACATAGCGGCGTCTACATCCCAAATAGGTATCCCATCGGTAAGAACAATGCGGTGACAGATGTGCCAACTACTGCTCCGCGGAACACTACTTACATGGCGAGGCTTATTAAAATCTTGGCCGTGAAGTGGTCGCGGCTTTCACACGTAAAGTTTTGTGAATGTGAATAAAGTAGATCCAGTAACGAGAGCCATAACGGGACTCGAGGAAGCGAGGGATTTAAGCGACGGCGGTTGAGCGAATACGGTAGCAGCTAAATGTTAATTAAGAGCATCGGCGAGGTGATCACCGCGAGCCTGTGCACACAGCTCGTAATTGGACGCCACACAGTTTCATTTACATTTTTACGTTCCGTTTATTTCCGTAAACGCCACTTAATTAGGTAAGGCACACGTCTTTCGATCCTAACCTGCACTACACCATTCGCTATTAACTTTATTGTAATTTGTACCCTATAAAATAAAAACAGCCAATCGATTTTCTTTTCTCGTCATGTTCTAAGGATACCGCAAAGCTTTCTACCTTGTTTAATTTTATATCGACATGCTAATTACAATTTCTCTCTGTTCTCTCTTGTGGTTACTTTTGACAGATGACAAGGATGTGCTTTACTTGACCTGAAAGTCTAGAAAAGTTTGACCTCGTATTCACTCCAAACAAAGGTCTAAGGAGGCACGCGGACGCGACCAAGACGCCTGATATTGACAGACAAACAATCAAAGAGTGAATCTCATTTGTACATCGATATTATTCAATGTAAACATATTAAGGCAAGGAGATCAAACGATGAAAGTAAAAACAAGATCTGTCAATACACATCTGTCATGCGAATCAGATACGTACACGGACCATACAGTCAGGCACATACAGAGCGTGACGTGTGTTATTTGTAGAAAATAGCCAAGCCACGTAGACTGATGACAATTTACTCAACAGATGCGTAACGGCGCATTTTTATTTAGAGAGGCAAAAGACATTTGTAAGTCCACTATAAATACGGGTGCGAATCTATTTGGGACGCTGAGTGTTCGATCGAATATTCGGTCGCCCGTCGTGTTGTTAGGTAGTGGGTGTGTGAGGTAGCCGGTGACTGGTGTTCGAGGCGGGTGTCCCGGCAGACGCCTGACCGGGTGACTCAGTGCGAGCATGCCTCAGTCGCCCCGCTCCCCGCTCCCCGCCCCCGCTCTCGCCTGCGGTCGGCATGCGGCTGAACCGCGCGCGCCTAGCTATAAATACAAATGCAGTTGACATTTACTCGCTCTCGATCTATGATCCCGAAACGCAATAGTTTTATGTCATCCGTGTCTTCTGCATCTGTGTACGCGATTTATATGAGGATTAGCAACGTACAGATCGTCGTAATCTATCTATAAACTCTGAACACCGATAGAATGATCAAAGATGTTGACTGCACGTACTGTGTAATTATTTCAGCTGTTGTCGTCTCGCCACCTAACACAATACCGAATGTTCTAGGTTCAATAGCCACAAGAGCCAACTCTTTATTTATGTATTCCTAATGAGAGAGCTGTATTAAAAACCGCAATCTATCATCTATAAATATTATCATTAATCAGTCACTCAAAACTGATGTATGGATTCTGTAAAACCATATTTACATTTATTTTCCCTTTAAACAAACCTTCAATCATAACAGTTCATAATCTGTTCACTGATAATTAAATTAATAAAAAAATTAAAAAGTTAAGTCAGCTGTCAGTCAGTGTGAGCAGCACTTAAGTTGCGTCACGGAGTTCCTCGGGGTTTTAAGTAGTGTTTACATTAATTATTATCAAAACACTTGTAATTACTTGGTGTTTACTGGCGCGCACTCGGGGCAAGCATGTCGAGGGTCGAGTGAAGCTAACTTAATCACATAATCAAGATGTGCGCTTAAGATTGATTGTTCGCTGTTACGTAACTCTGACACTCATTAACGTTCAAACGTGGCTTGTGAGCTGAACCCGTGGGATACTTTAAACTCAACTGTGGAGTACTGTACATTATTGACATACCTTGTACTAAAGTATAGCCGTAGATCTATAGATAGATAGCTATATCTATCTATAATTATATCTACGACTATACTTTAGTTTGTACTAAAGTGTAGAATATACAGCACATTTGTAAATTGACTTTGTAGAGTTGTAAGTACATTACCAAATCTCTTGTTTTGTAACCCAATGTGCGAGCTAATTCCAAACATTTTCTGGCTTCAGCAAACTTGTGAGAGGATTATATGAAGCCTTTGTACGAAATATTAGCGGGTGCTTAATTTCGGTCCTTAAACAACTGCTGTGATTACCTAATTAATACGTACAGTTGAAATTATATCGTAACTCTACATTGAAAAGGCATTGTTACTAATTTTCCATAACTTCAAAGGTAATAAACATAGGCTGATAGGCGATCGACCAAAGTTATACATTGACTTTAGCAAATTGGCTTAACAGATAAAATTAATAACAAATAAAATAATGCATAATTTACTCAGTGTTATCAAACAAATAAAACGTGACTTTTCACATATCTGATAATATCCAATGTAGGTACAGTAAAATAAGATAGTAGCGATTAATTATTTAAATAAATAGGTTGTTTCCCAGTTAAGAGTACCTACCCAACAAAATAGGTAGTATTCAAGTGATTAGTTCCTATTAATTAATGTATAATAATATGTCACTACATAGAGTCCTCGTGCAGGTTCGGCCTTGCCTAGTTGCTTACACATAATTTGGTATAAGATACAATCAAGTGAAAATCTTTTATATTCTACCGCAATTAATAATTAAAAGATAATTGGGAATATTCCCTTTGAGATTGAGAACATCTCCTTATAGTACTTATTATCGTTGAGAATGTTTTTCTCTATTTTTAATGCAAATGCAAGTGCTTCCAATATTTCGGTGTCTCATTAGCTATCGTCGGTATAGTTGCTAAGTCGACATGAAAACTCTGATAAATGTAGAAAATGACTCAGAACCACAACTCTGTCACATTTCTATATAAACATTTCAATACAATGCGTGCAATCTGTAACAAAACAGTAACTAATTCACAGGAAATTGTAATCTAAGCCTATTGATCTAAATAACGTTACGAGTAAGAAGTGTAGCCTAGTTCCACTGTAAATCCGGGTACCGGACATAAAAACGTACAAACGTGTTTCCACTGATATCGGACTATCGGAGCTGACTTAGAACGCGCAAGATCCAAACAATCGTACAATTTATCTAAAAAAAACGTATAAATGTACACAGCAATAGGCTCGCCCTCTATTACGTGGGACCTAAAATTTATAAGGGGAAAATTGGGTTTAATATTACACCTCTGCCTATCCTTCGGGGCCCATACAGAGTACCGATATAAAAAAAGAAATGTACACGTTACTAAACCACAAGTTCGCCACATGTTATTAAAATTCAAGTGATCGTTACGTTGCTCAATGGCCGCCATCCGTTAGACAGTCTTACCTAATCTTATAATTGTTATGTTAATATATTGGAGTGTTTCCGAAAAACGACATCCGACGACTACACTATAAATCAATTTCTCCGTAGCTTTCGCTAAGTTATTGTTTATACTTTCTATTACAGCAATGTGTCTGTTAATACTATATCAATTGGTAGCGTTTCGTAGTTTCCTAACTGATATTAATTGGCGATTAGTGAGATTTGAATGTACAATGAGTCATTATGGCGTGTATGATTTATTTGTAGTTCTGTTGGAGGCGCTTTGTCAGACAAATTGTTCGGCAACCCGTGCCTCTATGTGAACGAACTCTACTAGACCTTAAAACAATACAATTGTGAATCTTTTTGTCGTCAGTTCATGAAATTTTCCTCCAGCTAATGAAGTAGTCATCGCGACGAGGGAAGTTGAAATATCATTTTATATTTTACAGAACAGACGTAGTCACCTGGTGCCAAAAACGGTGGCCTAACATTACGAACATGTCTCACGGAATTAATGTACGAGACGTCATCGCGTTATGATTAAGAAAACTGATGGCATTTCATTCACTGCTGTGTGATGGAGACTTTTTTAAATGATAAACAGACATGGAACAAAAATATAAGACTATTTTTGATGGATAGTTAAAAAATAGTTTACTTTTTCAACATTAATGGAAGATATGGTAATGAAAAGTACGCTAAAGTCTAACGTTCTGTTAAAACATACTTTTCAAACCGCTCAACCTAAAGTAAATTAGTGTATGCCAACTAATTAATAAGTGGACGTTAACACGAAAATAAACCAGAATTAACAGTATGTTGTAAGTAGGTTGTTGAACGGATTTCATAATCGGTAACATAATATGAATGGACTTCTCAAATATGTGGGTTATCGAGAAATGCGGCTAACCATTCGGTCAGTTGTTTTGTTTATACATACATCCAAACGTCTACAAGAGAAACATATCTAATTATACAAAATTCGGCGCCACTACTTGATATAGGATTTTAATACGAGAGTACGGTTGCTAATAAGATAAGTAGAGCTTTCAATTCAAACATGCTACTAATAGCGCAATTAGTGTGGCTACGTACTGGCTTGGTTTGGGTCAAGATTTGATTTGAAAGCAAGTCTATATTAATATGTTTTATTCTGTACCACGACTTGGACGAAAGATTAGTAATAGATATATTTATAAAAAACAAATGGCATAATATTTAGGTTAATCGAATTCCTGAATTTATTTCTATCGTAGCCGTTTCGTTATTTCCACTCACGATTATTTGTAGAGACTAATTATGTTAAAATATATAATTGAGAAATAAAAATTATCGACAAACGTTGCCAAAGGTTAAAATATCTTGAAAATTTCTGCGAAAATTCACCTGATAGAGAGCAGTTTCGTAAGAAAAAGCAGTTTGAATATAAACAAAAAACAGTGTGAAGTTTTATGTAGTGAATTTATTGTGTATTGTAAGCTGTGTAAGTATGTATTAATAGCTGGTTGTTTTAAAGTGTGGTTCGCAGTATTTATGGGAGCTCCTCCCTCGCAGTTCCGTCTCGAGTCTCGAGAGCCGGCGAGCGTCGACTCGCACAAGATACCACAGACGACGTGACGAATGTTCCGCCTCTCTATATTCTATTTTAATTTAAGATAACTATATTTATCGCTACATATTTTATTATTAACTTGACTTTTCTACACGCTGAATGATTTATGACGCGAATTATAATATGTTGTATAACAATTTTGTAAGTTTATTTCGATTTGCTTTCAAAGAATCGATGGATCTTGTTTGATCGTAAAGCAGTTGTTCTTTTTGTTTAATGATCAGCTTATTAGTTCCAGGATTCTTTAGTATAGTTAGCTAGTTTCAATAAACTTGAGAAAAGAAACGTGATGGCTATAATTTACCCGTCGTAGTAGGCGTAGCAAATTGTTTTAAACTCACTTTAAACGTGACTCGCAGTTCTTTCAATTTTGTATTTTTTAGTTTATTTACACGCACGGTCAACGGGTTAAGACAACCTTTACGAATTGTTCACAATGATTAAATTCACGAAAAAAATGTTCTAGAGATTGTTTAGTAAAGAGGCGAGAAAATCTGAGCATCAAGCAATAATCTGTAAATCAAATATGTAAGTCGTCGAATTTATCTTCCGAATTCTTTGTGCGGACGCCAAGAGACTAATTGTGTTCTAAATATAAAGCTACTGCGCACATCTGGGGTAAATAATAAACGTAGATGGTTATCTAATGAATATCGAGAGAAAACCAACAAAAAATTGAAAGCGAATAATTTTGTGCGAGAAATATTATATTAAACTAGAGGACGCCAGCAGCCTACGCCTGCATTTTTTTAAATTTACCCGTTTTGGCCGATCCCGTGGGAATTTCGGGAAATCCCTTCTTAGTGCACCCCTACGGTTTCCAAGGAACATACATGCCAAATTTCAGCTCCCTGCGCCCAATAGTTTCGGCTGTAGCGTGTCTGTCAGTCAGTCAGTAACGCAAGAATTTTATATATTAAGAAGATGTGTTCTGATGTTCATATAATATTTAGATGCTCTTGCATCCGTTTTTAGTTTTCGACTCATACCTATTATATTTATTTATGTAAACATACGTTGTTTACCATATTTCATCCTGTTTCCGAAATTGAATTTAGATATTGATATAAATATTCATATTTAGTCACTGCAGCATAACCGTCAAACTGTCTAGGGTTTTTGACGTTGTTGATAGATACCTAATGTAAGATAGAAGCATGTACCTAATGTACATGCTTCTATCAAGATGAGATAGAGAGAAGCAGGATGGCCTAGTGAAGAGACTAGCAGACTACTCTGCAGAGGGTCTTCGAATCAAACCCACTGAGCGCACTACTAACTATTTTAACTTAAGTTCGGATTAAATTGTCAATAATTCTCGCTTGCTAAACGGTAGAGGAAAACATCGTGAGTAAACCTGCATATTACAGAGTTCTCCATAATATGATCAACAGACTTGTGAAGTCTACCAACTCTCACTTTTTCAGCGTGGTGTTATATTGCCTTACCCTTTTTGTTGTCAGAAGAGGCCAGTGCCAAGCAGTGAAATAATTTATATACAGGACTGATGATTATGATCAAGATGAGAAATATTGCCGGATAGAAACTGTACATAGGTAACAATTATTATTGCATGGTTAAATATTTTTTAGTTTCGATACTATCAAAGTATCTTGCATGACTGAATACGAGGTAAAAAATGCATCAAGTATATTTTATAGACACGTCTCGACTGCCGATCTAGGGGCACATCGTGACTGTTTAGTTCTGTCGAACGAAATTGACTGAAATGACAGACACAGACTTAAGCAAATAACATACTAGACATATACTCGTATGTATGTTGTACTTGTAAATATTATTAAAGATTTAATCATCTTTTTATTTATGGGTGGTCCCAGTCGCAAGAGGAATAATATTAAAATTGATTCGGTAACTGGGACCGCGGTCAAATGTTACTTGTCACTAGTATTGCTCGAAATATTTAACATAAGACTGAGTAGCGCTTAGTTTCAAATTGCATCCAAACATGTATATTTTTACGACGAATGACAGTGTTTCCAAATGAGCGATGTGCTAGGGGAAAGCAGACTTAGTAACAAGAGAAAAGGTGTAATTATGTGTTATCTTATCGTAAAAATAATATATTAGATTTGAAGAGGATGTTGTCAATTCCGTTGTGTCTCTATATGTCTGTATGTTATATAATCAATATCTTTGATGATAGTGAAATGATGCGTTTTTATAGTTTATCTGTATATAATTATAGGTACTCTTGCTTTTAAACATGCCTATGTCCAGCAGTGGACGTCTCTAGGCTGCCATGATGATGATGACGATTTCATACAGATTTGAGTCATCTTGGTGAGAAATACATAGGTAATAAACCCATTATATGGATTTATTAAGGAGCCCAGAAGGGCTATTAAGGAACTGAAGGAATACAATACAAAGTAGCCTGCGGTACCGAAAATAGTTTTCTAGTTAACTACGTTTATGTTATGGGTTCCGAGTCTTAAAATCTACATCATACTGAACTTCCAACGTAAGCTTTTTCACGGTAGCCGTATATCGTTTCTGTTTTATAAACTGTAGTTTCAGGTAAAACATAATAAGGAGAACACTCATTGTAATTTTCCACAGTTGGTGCAACTTGTTCTATTTTAATCGCCGGAGATAGCGATTCGATGAGTATACCTTGTACTTATAATTCCTCGCTAACTGTAACACTATTTCTGGTTGACTAAGCGTCGCCGTCGCAACCACCTACAGCGATCCCACGCACTGCCCGCGCCGTATTGAACACGTTTACTCATATGTGACAAATGTAACGCATCAGTTACATTGCCATCAAACCTTATATAGGTATTATGTACATATTTTCTTGCCGCGTGGTTGACGGCATAGAATACAAGTGTCACCACCCCCTATCTTCCCGTGGGTGTCGTAAGAGGCGACTAAGGGATAACACGATGCAAATACCATCTTTGCGTAGAGACGGAAAACTCGACATCAAACCCTATACGACTGCCTCGTTGGTCTCGCGGCATAAATGTGCGCGTGGGATCGGGAGGTCCCGGGTTCGATTCCTGGGTCGGGCAGTGTTATTGGGTTTTTCTGTCACGAAATTCTCAGTAGCAGCACGGAGTCTGGAAATGTGCCCGGTACGGCAATAGGCTCGCCCCTTATTACGTGGGACTCAAGTATATCTGGCGAAAAGTGGGTGTAGAAATGCACCTCTGCCTACCCCTTCGGGGATAAAGGGCGTGACGATATATATGTATGTATGTGTACATATTTTGCAGTGTGGTCTGGCCTCAAATAGATTATATTATCATAACACCTACGTTGGGTCGAGTTGTGAAAACTCTTTTTACGTGTGAAAGCCAATAAGCTCTACGATAATTTGAAATGAGAATTTCCAAGTTCAATTTCATTGATACTGCCTCCGTGGTCCAGTGGATAGCGTAAGCGACTGCTGATCGGAGGTCCCGGCTTCAATTCCCGGGTGGGGCAAAAGTGTTACTGGGATTTTCAGAATTACGTGGGGTGGGACCTAAAAACTCGATCGAGATTCGCGAAATATGGGTGTAATATTTACACCTCTGCCTACCCCTTCGGGGATACAGCCGTGAGACTATAAATAATAAAAAAAATTCATCGATCGTTCAGATAAATCAGCTAGTTAGTGACTTTAAAAATACAACGCAATGGATATTATACTGTAGGTAAATAAAAGTGGAGATTTTAAAAACCACGTTGCAATACCCGTGCGAGCCCACGCCATACCATAGCGATGTAATTGATTGATAGCATCATCTGCCGATAATGTAACAGGAGTTATTACCGATACTCTGCATTCATTTTTGAACCGACTCACACATTCGCAGACGCCAGACACAATCTCATACAGGTCCTATTTTTATCGCAGAACGGCTTGAGTAAGGAATTTCAGTGCTTACGTATAGACGTCTGGATTTAAAATAGGAACAATATTAAGATGTTACTTTCTATATTGATTGTGGTAGTATAGTTAACCTAAGGACATTGAACTGAGCTTAAAGATGGCGTAGTTATCGGATAGATCCTGTCATGGCTTTGTATCTTCATTATTATTATCGTTGTCTCGATTGCGATCCAAGATACGCGCCTTGGAGCCTAGAGGACCGGAGTCTTGGTTTTGTATGACTAAAAACCGAGGTCATCAAATCGACCGTTCTTCTTCTTCTTCTTTCGTGTCAATAAAGAGTCATTTCGATCAAGTTTCTTCATATCTTGTTCGCCCAGTACTGCATTTCGGAGGCGTTAACTAAGTCTTGAAGAGTACAATGTGTCTGGGCAGGCACGATAGCAACTGATACATTTTCAAAAATCTTATTACATAATATCCTCCCATTCAAAGATTTGTAGATGTTTCCATTATTGCTTAACCTGCAGCGAACGGGTCTCGTGATGTATAGAGAGATATTACATATCTACATGGCCAATATATTAATGCTATTGCGGATATCCTCGACGCCAGTTTAATTAATGGCAAAATAATGCGTACTCGTTGAGAAAGCTAGTTTGTCACTCTTGTGAGTTTTAACATCTGTATTTATTATTTACAAGCTTTCGCACCTCGAATTTACTTGCGTGTAGGTAAATCGCTTGTCATAGAAAAACATATGCCCAGATGAAAATTATATGTTAATCCAGTTCGTGGTCTACTTGTTTGCATGATAAAATTCTTCAAAATCTGTTTAGCAGTTTTCGCACATTACTTCATTCTGGCTGGAGTTTTAATAAAACCTTCTCAATAAGTTTACTTATAGGGCATAGACTACGAGGGCACATAAGCAAACTTTTTATAGTCTCCTATTGAAGCGACCAAAAAACCTGATCAAAATACTTTAGCTTTAGAATAATCGTATGTAAATGTAAATAGCTTTTTAAGTGGTTAAGCATACTCAACCACCGGTTAAGGCCTTCTTACATCATCATTCTTCATCATTCTCCTAGTGTTATCCCAGTTTCAACCTGGGGTCCGCTTACTAGTCTAACCGGGTTTGGCTGAATATTAGCTTTTCCACAGAGTGACTGCCTGTCTAACCTCCGCAACCCGAAGGGATAGCCATATTCCATGGTTTACACTAGTGTCATATGCATCGAAAAGCCCATGAGGACATTTAGTCACCATAGGGTCTCATCACTTCCACCACTGGCGAAAGACGAGGCACCGCAACAAACAAAACTTCTGCAGCCTTGTAACAACTCATATAAATCGGTTGACAAGTAAAAATTGTACCTACATATTTTATTGCTTGAATACAATGTAGTACTATTGTAGGATGATGGTCTAATTTTCGGCACATAACGCGGTCGAGGTCGCGGGCGGCAGCTATTTTATTATAGTCGAGCGATATATCAAAGAAATACAATTTGTTTCCTTACAGGTATTTCTACTGTATCTAGAACAGCAGGCAAATTAATAGAGCTGTGTGTTATACAGGCTTGCACTGTATTTTATCAGGGCTGGTTCGATTCCTAGGTACAGTTTCATAATAATAATGACTGTAGCGCACATAGCATGACTTAGCTTGCCGTTTGCAAAAGGTTGGCAAAGTTAAGCACTGCTTGAGCAGGTCACCACTTGGATGGGTGACTTGGCTACGCACTAAACAAATTCCTAGCAACATTTTTTCTTAAGTCTATTCGAGAATAAGTATACGTCAACTCCGCATATTATTGTGTATATTTATAGACGACCACTATGTTGGTTTACTGTTTCGACATCAAACCGAAGCATAATGTGTTTAGGAACGTCAAAAAATATGACGTAAATTCATAAAAACACAACGGGACTGACAGTGGTTTCCGTTAAACACATTTTGAAATGCAAAGTGTAAGTGATTCGTGTCTAAACCCCGGCTTCAATAAACATAACTCTTCAATCATTTTGCCAGATATATCGCTAATCTATTATTATTCGCAGTTTTGTTGGGTAGTTGAACTTCGTTCTAGTGGTCACGTGTTTTGCCATGGCCGGTACTATCAGTAGCTAATAGCTGAATTTGGATTACGTTCAAATGTATGCAAGGCACTAAACTATCGCTTGATTAACGCTATAAATTGTTTACATAAACATTTACTATGCATTTATGTATGGCAAACAAAATGTCCCAATAAGCGGCAATAGGCTCGCCACCTATTACGTGGGATCAAAACACTGGCGAAAAGTGGGCGTTTAATATGCCTCTGCCTACCCCTTCGGGGAAACAGGCGTGAGTCTATGTATGTATGTATGTATTTGGAACTGCAAAATAGGAGCAATACACTAATTGTGTCATAATGATGTTTAATGATAAGGGCTAACGAAGTGGGACATGGTCTGACAAAGGATGAGAGTCCTACATTTTATGACTTCACATTTCAAAGGCCAGTAATTATAAACATAAGTATCAAACACGAAATTTTATTAAAGTAATGATTGCCCATCACGACGATATACATGTTTGAAATGTTACACTTTAATTAGGTTCTATTAAAAAGCAACTCGTATTTTAATACATTTCATTTCGGAAGTACTGCTTTAAATTAAAAATTCTCTTATAAGAAATTCAAAATATCTGACATCACACGTAGGACTGAGGACTCTCACAAATGTTACCAGTTGTGTCAAGAAAGGGATAAGGTAAAAAATCACGAAAATCACGCCACGTAATCTATGGATGGCCCTCTGCGAAGCTACTTGGCGCCTTCAAATCTCAGTAGTAGCAAGTGAGTACATCTAATTGATCGTTTGAGGAAAATGTAGTTACCGTTTTTCCCGTGACCTCATGTGGCATTTTAATCCAAGTGCTACCGCGCTTCAGAAGACACGCAAACGTTCGGTGCTGGTTCTTGTCCCAGAACGAGAATCGATAGGCCATGTCAGAGGCCTTTACTCGGTCTTAAAACTCCTAACACTTAAGTCGGCCATATACTGACACGAAAAAGAAGAAGAAAGAAAGATGCCACAATCTACTTCTGATGATGTTCGGTACACTTGTGCATTATTTTGATGTATGTACATATTATGTATGATGTATTCCGCGGGGACAAAATCGAGTTTAATAGCTAGCTAGATAAAATATTAATAAAACAGATGTTTTCAAGTTGCCGAATTGATAATCAGGTTATCTCTCGCCAATAAATTCGTATTTACGTGCTGAAGAAATACAATTGTTCTCAAGATAAAATAAATGAGTAAATACAATGTAGAACAAAACTCTATCTTACATATTTACAAAAACAAATCGTGCGAAAGTCTGCCTGTGACGCTAAACCAATTTTCATAAAATTTAACATGGACGTAGTTCAAAACCCTGGCGCGATCATAGGCTGAAGATTAAAGCTTTTTTACCTTTAGTTTTCCCCTAAGGTACAAAAAACCGGAAGAAATATTGTACGCAACTTAGCAGACGGCTATTTATTATCTAATTTCACAAATGGTTAATTTATTTGTATCTTCATACCACGTGGGCCAAGACGCAGGCAAAAGTTACTTTTATACAACAAAAACACCAACAAGTCGCCACGTAATACACGCCCACGTCTCGTAACATTACGTCTGTGACTCGAAGGTTAAGTTGCGCTTCTATTACAAAACAAACACATTTCGCTACTTGCTCAAGTCTAAGCAATAACACAAGATGAATGTCATCTAACGGGTTCGAGGTTACCTACTAATACTCTTTTACATTTTATAATAGGTACTTACAATCTGACCTAGGTCTTTTTAAAGGTAATGCTTTGCCTTCAGAACAAGGATTAAATCCTTCATAGCGGGCAACTCTACAGAATTTGACCATGACGCATAAAAAACACCACAACCCGAAGCAGTATTTCGTGGATCTACCAAAATATTCCGTGTGGGAATCGAACCCCCAACACCCAGCACAGGAACGGTGAAGCAGCCGCTCAAACCACTACGCTAACAGCGAAGTCAATTCACTGGTACTCTATCTATTCTAAAATTAGACGATAACTTGCAAAGGATTAATGACATGAAGTTCTAATAATAAGATACATCCAACTTTTTACACGCATTCCTTTAGAAATTATATAAGGCTTCGTATCAAATGCATAATATCTTGAGATACTTTTTGCTTTACGTCTTTCAACACTTCGCCAATATTATCAGTTTCTAATGCTCTTTTTACTGAAGGGCTATAGGAGCTTAGAATACTTTCCATGGAGGAGTAGTTGTTATAAAAACGCGGGATGTCAGTCATTAATCACGTGAGGATAGAGTTAACAAGGCTTGTAGGCGGGGAGGTAACGACTTATCATGACTAATTGTATCCTTGCGATTTTGATGTGAAGGTTGCGTCCGAGACGACGTTTGAATATAAGACGTGACTACAAGTAGGTAATGCTGATTTTTATACAATGAATAATGATATCAATCAACTAAAACAAAACGATTTGACCTTCTGACCCGTGAATAGAACAGCGTAACTTCTTAATTTAGAAATGTTTTTGTGTACATTTCCCATGGTCCTTATACAGCTCTACTTATTTGGAAGAATTCTTATTTTTCTACTAACACTATAACTACTAACAGAAGTAACCTATTTGACAAATGAATTATTAACACGGTACTTTTTTGTGACATATGAAACGCTTTGCGATAATTTCGACAATAATTGAAACCTGAGATAGAACGCTTAAAATGTTGATAAGACAATAATACCCGTACAAAAGTACAGTTTACTCAGCATTACACATTATACGGGGAAGTCCATGCTTCAATAAATTACTCCTATTCTTTCTGCGAACGGTTATTTACCCTTGGCTAGCAATCGCTAGGTGATTTACCCACTAATATATTACTAACGTTTACTAAGCTTCCCGTTTACTATATAAGATTTTAGCAAGTTGTAGGTTAATCAATAGGGCCAAAACCAGTAATACCTTGAAGAGGATTAACGGGATATAACATGGACTAAATAGTTAATAATTAATATTCAAGTAAAATGAAAAGAGTACTATGTTCAGGTGCGTTAAATAATACCAGCCTTATAAAATATAAAAACAATTATATTAGAATTTATGGAAGAGTCATTCAACAAGCCAAAAAGATGGCCATAATAAATAAATTAAACACCGCAACAAATATAACTAAACAGACCTGGAAACTGGTAAACGAAAGTACAAATAAAATAAAAAATAGGTAAAGTAGGACTCTTAACATAAAAGTGAACAATCAATTGATAACTGATCCCCAGCAAGTCGCCAATCATTTCATTGACAGTTTTGTGTTTAAATCGTCTTTGGGTAGCAATGAAAAGGAAAGGGCAAAAGCTTTTCTATCGGACACGACTAATAGAGTAGAAAATGATTTAATTTTCTGTCCAACAACGCCGTCTGAAATCGCCAAGATTGTTAGTAAGATGGCCAATAAAAAATCTTGCGGTTTTGATGACTTACCGATTTCAATCCTGAAGGATAATATAGATTACTTAGCAGTGCCTTTATCTGTATTTTTTAATAAATGTTTTGAAGAGGCGGTATTTCCAGACCAGTTCAAAATGGCTAAAGTAGTTCCAATATTTAAAAAAGGCTGTAAGACTGATCCAAAAAACTACCGACCCATATCCCTTTTGCCAACTTTATCAAAAGTATTTGAAAAAATAATTAAACATAGACTGATGATTCATTTAAATATGAACAAAATAATTAATTTAAGACAATTTGGATACCAGAAAGGTGTAGGTTGCTCAGATGCAATAAACACTCTCATTAATGACATAATTAATAAAATTAATAACAAATTGAAAGTGGCTGGGTTATTCATCGACCTCAGCTCTGCTTTTGATACGATAGATTACGTACTACTCACAAAACTTGAATATTATGGTGTCAGAGGCAAAGCTTTACTACTAATAAAGTCCTACCTAAAGAATAGACGAATGTTCGTTAAAATAAAAAGCATCGACGAAACTAATCACGAAGTTGTTCATACGTCTAGGATTACAAATATTCAACGTGGTCTTCCCCAAGGCTCAATTTTAGGACCAATACTTTTTATTATATTTACAAATGACCTGTTAAACTTTATGCATAACGCTCAGCCCGATGCAAAACTCGTTGTCTTTGCAGATGATACGAATATAATAATTAGGGCAAATGACTTAGAAGAATTGAGCAAAACTATAAATAAATGCCTCGAAAATCTCTGCGACTGGTTTTCAGCCAATAGCCTTTTACTAAACACCAGTAAGACTAACATAATTTTGTTCAAGGCTACAACTCGCATTACTGACGATTTAGATGTACATATCAAAGGGGACAAGATTGAATTAGTTGACACAGCGAAGTTCTTAGGGATTATCATAGACGTTAGTTTAAATTGGAAACATGAGCTAGCCGCAATTGACTCTTCAATTTCATCAGCGTGCTATGCACTTAGGAGCCTGAGAGATATTTTGGGTCTTAAGCAACTAAAGGCTATATATTATGCATTGGTGGAATCTAGATTAAGATCATGCTTTGGGGTAACAGCTACAATTATAACTGTCAGAAGGCGTTTGTCTTACAGAAACGTGCTATAAGGACTATTGTAAGAATCTCACAAAGAGACTCATGCAGAGACCATTTTAAAGAATTACAAATATTAACCGTACCAAGTTTATATATTTTAGTTATACTAACGCACTTTGCTAAGTACATTCATCAATATGAATCACAAGAGGAACGTAAGATACGAGAAAGTACAAGAACGAAGGAGCTTAAACACAAGATATCACCAAATATACAAATAGTTAAGCATTGCTCCGGGTATCAAGCAGTGGGATTGTTTAATAGGTTACCAACAAATCTGAAATTATTAATTTACAGCCCTCATTTATTTAAAAACAAATTAAAATCCTTCTTGTTGGAAAAGTGTTTCTACTCAGTATCGGATTTTACGTTAAATGACAAAAAATAACTAATTTACTTAAAATAACCAGTTATTAACTATATTAATTATTAAATCGATTTTGACTTAGACTACCTATTGTATGACTTGGCTTACCATCTGACATAACGTTCCATTTGGCATTATAATCTGACATTACTTTGACATTTAATTTAATTATAATTTGTAGTAATTTTTTTTTATTAATTGGATTGATTATTTTATTTTAGCTTTAAAATGTATGTACGTGTTATTTTGCTTGTGAATTATTTACTGTCACTTTATTATGTAAGTACCTACCTAATGTTCGACACAATGTAAATTGTTTGAATAAATACATAAATAAAAAATAAATAAATAAAAATATAATTTCAAGAATAGTTCTTATATTATTGACGTGACAACGTCTTATAAATTGGTTTGCCGGGTGACACTTCAAGAAACTGCGTTACGCTCCGCTCACGTTATGCGCTCACAATGAGAGCGAGTGAGAGGCACGCGTCCCGCCTAAGAGCGAGAGAGACAGACATAAAAGTGAAAGGCACGCGTCTTTCATCCTTCTTCCTACTATACGAATGAATATTCACATTAAAATTATTTTACCACTCAAAGTCGTTGTCACGTAAAACTTTCGCCCGTATACCGACTTTACAGGCAACCAATTTTTTTCCATTGAAAAGTTATTACATTTTGAAAATGAAAGTCAAACTTTAAAAAATAACGAGCTTTCATAAATGTTCTGGATAAGTGTAGGTTCTAAAACTCTAGTATTCTAATATGAAGTCCATGAATAATTTGTTAATAAATAAAACGCCTGTAATATACCTACTCCAAATTTTCAATCGAAAGACGCGAAAAATAACAATTTGTGGATCAAACAAAGGGTTGACTCTTGTTCGGAATCGAATTCATCATAACAGACGCCAAAGTGTCAGGCTGCAAGACAGTGCAGTCAAGTCCATGTTTCGCTAAAAGGCTTTTAAAGTGAAATCCAAAACCCATACACATTCAGAATAGTCGCCATGTCAGTAACAGCTACGCAGAATCCTACAACGGATCCAAACCTTATTCTACCGATATCCCTTTGCAATAATCAAGCGACAGTCGCTTCGTAGAAAAGTTAGCATTCATCCATATTAGGTGTCCCTGACCAGATACAGCTGAATGTAATATTTATTAATGCCGGTCCAATAACCTGAGACAAGGAGAAGCCATAGCACAAATAATAAAATTTCTGCTGTTCATAATATACGAGACATAATGAGGCCAAGCCAGTAGGCGTCTATAAATCAAAACAATTGTTGCATAGTTATTTTGTAATTGATGAACCCGATTACCTAAACTCCTACATTTCTTTCCGCGCATTATCTTTTTATTATACTGAAATACATTAGTAATATAGATATCGGATGATGCAAACGACTTGAAACAATTATTATTACAAGAAGCACAAGTACACAGTTAAGCAAGTTCTTTGTTAAATATCAGAGGTGTAACACGCGGTAAACGACACTTATCAGTCGTGTAGCGACCTCTGATAAACAGCTCCTGAGTCAACAGCCTGACGGACGATTCCATGGAACTAATCCAACAGCAAATACTGGTAGAATGTTATAAATGCAACTATTTGACAACATTGTTTTTGTTTTTAATAACTTCCGTATGAATAAAGTAAGAAACACATCTGGTGTTGTCTTATCTGATCCTGTTTGAAAGTGCTCATTAAATGCACAATTTAATAACCGGCATGTTCCTGTACATAAAACAAGCAAGTTCACGGCTACCGGGCACCGGGCACGTAGTTAAACAGCGCGAGATCGTCATTACGTGAGGTTCGTGTCTCTTTAAACTTGCCATCAACATGTCAATTCCTACACTTTGTATTTCATACGATGCAAGTGATGGCAGTAGAAAGTCTTTACATAATTCTGTAAAGGCCCCACAAATGCCCTAATACATTCGACTTCACAATTTGATCATTAAAGTATCGAAATGTAATCTTTCTTAATAAAATTACATAACAATCAAGACACAAAGTATCATAAATTTCTCCATTTCGATTGGTGTCGTAATATACTTAATATCTCAGATTAAAGCAATTAAATATCAACTAAACCAGCAGCCGCGCGAGACGGCACATCTGTTTATAACTAATCTACGGCACGGCCTATAATTAATTTAATAGTCCTAATAACTACCTCAGGCCATTCCAAATAAAAGAAAATCTTCCCAAACCATTAGAGATAATTGATTTGGAGGTTCTATACATAAAAAAATCAAAAAAGCCATAATTATCGGCAGGTCGTTAAAGGCATTCGTTTATCCGAGCACATCAACATCAAACGAAAACGAAATTACTTTCGTCAAAACTTGGAGTTCCTCAAGAGTTAGTCACCTGCTAATAACAGTAAGTATAATGTTTGGTTAGGGTTATTCTTACCGGATTTGCCGCAGCGCGCGCTCCCCAGCACCACAACTCTTATTCGATTAACTGTCATCTTCATTAGTCCGATTATAAAGTCACACCACTTATTACGAACGTATCTGCATCTAAAGTGTACGCGCGACAGCCCGTACTCGTTCTTTAAGACGGAATATTCGATGTACAAGATCGCGTTGGCGGCAATATCAGCTGTTGGAGCAAGATGGCGGACGCACGCGCGCTCAACGCACCTGCTTGCGAGCGACTGCCGTCAAACGAAATTGGCGCAAGGCGCATTCAGGCACGTCTGTTAGAGCGAGCACTGAGTGAGGGACATTTGAATACAAACCCATTTGTCTTTCAGTGGAGTTTTTTGTTGCACAAATCGGTGCATCGTTCAGTAATATTTAAAAGAACCACCGTTCGGCGCTACTTCGACGTACACTGCGGCTTGTACTCGAAACATCAATACCGTCACAGGACAAAAACACCAATTAATTTTCAATAATGTACAGAACATGATGATGCATAATGGTCGATCGTTATCAATGTTCACAATGGGTTTAATTGAGATGTAGAGCGAGTGGCGTCTGGACCCACATCACGCAGACTAGGTCACAGGCAGAGCAGGCGCGCCAAAATGTGCAAATGTACCATGCAACAATATGGAAAGTTAACCCGCGTTACAAACTGTTCGGTTAATTGGGCTAATAACGATTGGCTGCGGCTACAATATTTTTTGTGTGTAAAAATTTCAATACAGCAGATCCAATAATAACGTTGATGTTTTGATAAAAAACTTTGACAAGCGTTTAATGGCTTTAAGTGAAATGTTTGACAAGAACGGACAGTAAGCTTGGAGCCTCCGATTCTTTGTCTCAGGGAACACTAGGTTTGTAGAATTTACTATCGGAGAATATTACGGTTAAGAGAGTAGACAGTGTGCTTAATCCACGGAATGTATGCCAACAGGCAATAGGCGCCAACATGTGATATGATATAATGTACAGTCGAAACGCCAAGTGATTACACATATGCTATTTGAACTGTTTCTTTGAAGTACACTCGTGACTACTGAGAAATTTGATAAGGTTTACATTCGTAGCACTAGAATTCCCGATACTCGGTGATAATTTATTAGTTACTTACTACCTTACACTAACAAGAACCTAGAAGCATGATAAACTAAAGAAATACAAACACATTTTTTTAGGATTGTTTAATTCTCGGACCTCATAATAATTTGGATAATGATACAATTTGATACAAAACTACCTTACGAGAACAATACGTTATTTTTACCGATAATTTACAAGGAACATATGCTATCCCAGTTGCATTGAAGACATTTCGTCTTGAAGCCTGGGATCAATTTACGGGTCCAACCAGATTTGTCAGAATATAAACGTTTCGATTACAAAGAATATGCTATAAATAATATATATATTACAGAATTTATTAAATATTTACATAATTTTAAACTAAACTTAATAGCCAGACAACAGTAGTATGATCATGGTCCCATCGGAATAGTCTGTGTAGCGAAACCTTTTGAAACCTTACATTCATTTCGCTTGACGATTGTCAAACCATGTTGAAAGTAATAGGATGATCACTGTGTTATCCAAGTTTTGTTTAGAGGAATGTCAAAAAAGGGTTAATTTGAACTTCTCGTGAACGGCCGCATTAAGTTGTATTAATTACGCCTCATTTTAGCTATTGTAGAGCCTCGTACCATCATTGATATCACCATCGTAGTCTTTATTCTGTAAAACAAATAATTACACTTGGATGTAATCTGGTTATTACCTAAAACTCCGTATCCTTGAAAGTTAATTTCACTATCAAATAAAACACGAATTCGATTAGATACCGTGTAATTAGGTATTTAAATAACCAAGATAAGGCACGCGACACGATTCGACTAGCACCCACTGAGCACTGGGACTGAACAATGACACAAATATTCATATGCGTGCGGTGCCTAGAGGGTAGATCGCAATTGACTAACTGCCAATATTTTACTAATAATTCCATGTGTGCACGTTACAAATATTTCGCAATGTTTTTCGTCAACTGTTGAATACTAGGCGACTCGTTTTTGCAACAGAAAACCGAGATTGTTCTTGTGTTTCTTAATACATTCTACAGTTTTGTTTCATTTTAATAGGACGCCATAACGGTTTCGTATAGAAGAATTTTAACAAGGGCTTTGTTAGCGCTCTAATGTCGCGAGTTGTGAACCAGTGTCTGGCGCGTTATGAGGCGGCTGTGACAATGTTGATGCATGTACACGAAGTAGATAAACCTTATTGACACGCGACTCGATACGTAGGTACTGTGTATTATGTCGAACGGGCATTCAACACGTGTCTGCTGGTCTAATTTGCGTTAAGTAAAATTTTGAACAACATTGTAACCGTATGGCTACGTCCGCACAGGCTGGTGGCTTGCTTAGCGCCTAGAGCCTAGTGGGTTGCATTCTGGCTTCTTGCTAGGATACACGGTGGCCGCACTAAGAGGCGTGGTGGGTCGCTACGTACCTTGGTCATTTGCTTGTAGGCACATTGACGAGATGTCACAGATGTAGTTAATATTAAACTGATTTTACAGCAATCCGTCTTTAAATATACATTTTCTCGTCATTATCTATCATTTTTGGTTTATGACATAAGAAGTCACACAGTAAGTATAAACGATTGCGAAATTGTTGCGCCCTTTTTTTTATGGAGTTAATTATCTAGTCGCTTGGTGACTAGCTAGGCTCTATAGGCGCTAAGCAATTCACCTGCCTGTGCGGACGTAGCCTAAGAGTATTTATAGCCTTCTAGAAATCATAAAATCAGTGCGGAATCTGTGCCTAATAAAGCTTATAACAGTACATTTTATCAGAGTTACATAGAACTATACTGTACTTTACTTAAATACATTATGGAGAACAGCATACATATATTACACTAATATTAACTAATTATAGTGCAACATTTTGTAATAGGTACCTATAACAACTATTCCTATAATTGCCAATTGCATTCTTAGCCCAAATAAGCAGATTTTTACAATACTTATCTGTGATGTCATTGGTTTATCAATATGCTTTCACGAATTAGAAAAAAAATATTATTTAATAGCGCAAATGTTATAATCAGCAAAATAGTAATACAACCAAAATACTGGCGAAAGCAAGATCATACAAAAATATTGCAGATAAGACATACACAAGCCCCTTTTTTATGGTAATAGGCGGCAAACGAGCAGACGGATCGCCTGATGGTAAGCAATTACCGCCGCCCATTGACACGAGCAACACCACAGGAGTCACAAGTGCGTTGCCACCCCTTGGGGTCCGGAAAAGGGATAGGATGAGGAGTGGGATGAGGGAGAAGGAATAGAGGATAGGGCCTCCGGTACTCTCACTCACCGAACAAAACGCAACAGTTTAGGTGCAGTTACTTTACGTCGATTTTCTGTGAGAGGGTAGTACTTCCCAGGTCGAGCCGACCCATTCATGCTGAAATCAGCAAGGCTCTACTTCCTTCTATTTTTGATTTGTTGGATTTCACAAACATTCAAAAGCTTTATTTACAGTTGTACATAACCACGTTGTCCTAGAAAGCTCATCTCTACATAATACGTTACTTAACCTTAAAAGCCTTACAATGAATAAACAACAAATCTATTGGCCTTACATGCATCGCTGCATCGATAAAACATCGCCGTTACGAAACCCGTCTAGACTGAAACAATCACACACTCAAATCCTGTAGAGTGTGCTGTGGATAAAAAACCCTAGTTTCAAGTTTCATCCTTCTGCCAGACTGCTACCGTCTCACAAATAGAAAAACTGAGGAATTTGAAACGAAACTCGAACTCGCTGTCCAGCTAGCCGTAGGGTTAAACACGTCGAAATATAAATGTAAGTGGAGATGCGTCGCTGATGATCCTTGTAAGACTTCTTTGCGGTGTAACCCTCTCCTGGCGATGCGACGGGTCGTATCTCTGAGCCGTATAATGTGTGTGACGGATAGTGGCCTACAGATTAAATGAGAATTATACTTTATGATGCCCACTAACACATTTTAAAGATCAGCCTATCTGGTTTTTAATGTATTATTATGCTGGCACTAGGCAGACAGATTATTATTTACAATAAAACTTATTTTGCTTGAAAGTACTGGACGCAAGAGTTATTGTACCCTTTTTCCAGAAGTTGCGAATAAAACGCTTATTATAAAATGTATAATTATGCGCGAGGGTCATATGCTGTCTGATCAAAAAGACAAACCAAATACCAGCAATAGATCACTACCTCATATTAGGCATTGCACAATGATTGTGCTCCAATTTGAGTGAAATTCTAATTTAAAATAGTATGTCTGCCGTACCTTTCAGACTCACCTAATTTCCACTGATTGTTTACGTCTAACTTCAGAGATGTCTATCAGTTTTTTCCATTGAATTACGATAACCCAAAAAAAGATATAAATACCCATTCACCTACATTAAAGTGTGCAAAAAAGCGCGCTGTGTTATTAGATAAGTTGAGATAACATATCGAAATTATTACGTTTCTATTTGTTTCCATAACACACGTTGTTCTGCCGCTATCAGATTGACCCATAAACGTTAATAATCTTATCTTAACTGTTAGATAACTGCTTGATACACACCTACGTTTTATCGTAATTAGCGCCAAAACATTTGCTATTTTTTATTTTGGTCTAAAAATAACAGGACTGACTTACTTTAATTCGATGCTTTTAACACTGTGTGTAATAAAAGTTGATAGCGACCGATATCAGGAAAGAAGGTGAAAAGTTGTCAAGTTTCCTTATAAAGTAACACAAAATATAAAACGCAAGCAAAAAAGCATTTCACAGTGTCCATCCAATAATAAAAGTGCATACAGATCTAACCACTCTCGAAAATAAGAATAAGGAGAAGAGAAGAACGTCTGCTTCGTGCATCCTAGTTTTTGCATAACGAAAAAATGACTATCCCATGAAAATTCTATTCGATACTTCCACTTTCCCTGAGAAAATGGCTCTTGCAAGCAAACTGACTGATGAATATTATTCTGACAAAGTGATTTTATGATTTGGATGCCTTTCACAATTAGACATGGTTTTCTAAATATAACGAGGCAGTTTATCCTTTTTAATGTCACTCTAGAATTGATAGAAGTTCATTAAATATTCGCAGTCCGAAGCAATGGTCCATGTACCTTGCGATATGAACGCTGTATCTCTGATGTATTCGTATCGCCCTATATGTTAATAAAGAATTTCATGCTTGTTTCTACACTGTCAGATATCTTGCATGCCGTCGTCTGGGTTTGAACCAGCGATCCTCTGCGTTACAATTTGTTGGTCTCTCAAGGCTATCGCTGACTTTTCACGTCATTGGTAGAAAAAATCGGTCTGACTGCACGGTTGGCGTAGTGATTTAAGCGGCCGCCACGCCGCTTGACACTGCGCCGAGTGTCGTGGGTTCGATCCCCACACGAGATAACACTTTGTGTGATCCATAAATTGTTGTCTCGAGTCTGGGTGTTAATTGTGTCCATTAGTTGTGTTTGTAAAGTCCCCCACGACACAGGATTTAGTCCTTGTGCGAGCGTTGTCTTTTAAAAAAATAGAGATAAAGAAATAGATCAACTTACCCTATTCATTGAATGTAATAGAGATGTTTCGAAAATTAGATTCATATTATAATTTAAACATAGCAACATCTAATCAAATTACGATCAATGAACATAATTATTAAAATCCTCATTTTGTCTGCTACACTGCTAGAAATATCAGCTATCGATAAATTTTGTCTGGTATGTAATGCTCATTATAAAGACCATAATAAAGCCCAGACAACACATGTTTACTCTAATTACAGAGTCGGTTAAATTAATTGCCTGTGATTATAACTAGATTAGCACTACGTTATAATTAACGAGTAGCTATTAATACAATTTCAGAAACATATGGGAGTAGATGTACTCTGAAATAATTTTAATTACTTTTTTTTATTATTATAACATCATTAGGATAAAACAAATTGCTATTAGTCGTATAGCCGCGTCATGCCAGCAACAATATTTTTCGAGTTAAGAATTACATATATTATGCTCAAAGTTTTGGACACAGTAGGTAGTAGACATTTTGCTCACGTGTATATCCAAAACATGATTTGCTTAACTATAAAATGGATTGAAAAAAATACAAAGTCACTCTTTGGTATTCAGCAAATGGCGTACAAGTTTGATCTTCGGCTGATATGCTGATAGCATACGCTGGAGTCTATCAGAACAAAACCAATTTTCTAGTGACACAAAACTAATGTTAACTAGTGACGTACCCAACTACGATAACTCAAGTAAGTTTATTGTTATTTGACATTTAATTAACGTTAAATACAAGTTACACAAAATGCAACAAATTATGCAGATTAAAGCTTTAATGAATTAATATTTAATAACCATAAACAAGTACATCTAGATACAAGTGTTCATAAAAACTATGAAAAGTGGAACAGTGTGGCGACTCGCATGTCATCCGTTGAAATGTTGCCAATTTAGTATTCGATTTTACCACAGTAAAAAATAACGGGGCATGGAGTACCTACATTATCATTCTGGGAAAGGACAATGGCAGATCTCCATACATCAAAATGTCTGAAAATAAATTGAAGCGAACAGTAATAAAAAATATATCAAAAAATTTGGCGTAAGTAACATAGTCTATAAATGATTCTATTTTCACTCAGGAAAGGTGGAAAAAGAAGATATCGGTGTTTGAAGTTTTAGTTAAGAATTAACAATGTAGGTACAAGGAAAGTTATAGTATAAAAGTTAAACAATGTAGGTAGGTACGTTTGAATTATCAAATGACATATGCCAGATTGACATCAGAACGCGGAAGTATTTTGTAGCATCTGTCACAGCCAAAGACAAGAGCAGAGATGCACATTTTAAATCGATTTTATGTGAAATCGATACAACTTTAAAACGATTCTGTGACGTTTTTATTTGATTTAAACGTTGTTTTGCTTCGAAAATATTAGCTTATTGATATAATGTTGATTAAATATTAAATAACTGCATTTTAAACCAAACCAACGCTATAAAGGTCGATCGTATCGATTACTTATTTAATAATCGATACGGATATAGCACTCACGTCTATTCCTGTCACACCATTGTCTATGAAAACTATAGTCTATGGCAACAATCAAATAAAAAAGTATTCGTAATCAATTGGAATGCTTTTTATCATCATAAAATACTCCAGCTTTAACGAGACAAAGTGAAAATATTAAAAATCGTAGAAAAAAAAACAATTTGTTTTGTTCATATGAAGTTTAAGGTCGCCACAACAAACCCAGACCAAATTCTGCCATTGTCCTTTCGTCTACCGGGATTCTTCAGAACTTGAGAAGTATTTTAGTGCGTTTAAATAATGGGTTCATATTCGTCCTCAATACCTATATAATTAATACACCGTAACTTCAATGATCACGTTACGAATAAAGTGGTTTTTGAAGAAACTTTTTGCTGTAGTTCCCGGAAGCCACGTTATATAATATTTACCGTGAAGATTGTTGGAATGTTCCCAGGCTGTCAAATAATGTGACGCCGTTTTATATTTTTAAGACACCTTCTGCACTTAGCGTAATGTGTTTGAAACAACGCAAATTTTACAAACCGTGGAACAACGAATATCGTAGAATGAGTTAAACTAAGGTTTTCTGCAACAAAAATTACGTTACTACGTAAAAGTTTGGATTTTTACATTATATGGCATTAGGAGAATTAAATACATCATTAAAACCTTGGCTAGCGTTTCAAAATTAAATCACTACTGATCGAACACTTTCTTCTGATTTAGCAGTACTTAGATATATGTCAGTAGCAAAAATATAGAGGTATTTTGTAATAGCTTTTTAAACCACTAGTTTCTAGATCTCTTATAAATAAAGTATTCTCGTACAAAATTTACTCTATTCACGATACTTTGCAGTTGTCATGAGTGTCACTTCAAACTCTCAAGAAAATCGCTCTTAAAAACATTTAAACAACCTCAAGTATCATGACATTACACAAAAATATCACCACCGTATTTCTCGTCATCTCAGTTTTACCGAGAGCTCCAGGACAAACAAACAAATCAATAATATTATTATCGAACTTATTAGTAAACAGTCATTTGTAATTAAGGTTCTGGTACGACAGCAACCCACATATCGCGTACTATAGAGCGCGTCGGACGTATTTATCCGTCAGGTCGGGCTGTGTGAGGAGCCACAGCAGGATCCTGTTACCCGCGTGTGCACGCCGGGACTTTATTCGGTAGCCATCGCACTGGCAAATAAAAAACACAACAAAATTCAAAACTAATTTCCGTTGTACACGAACGAGTTCTTATCGAGTCCGTGTCTTCACTTCATTTTTATTTTATTTTATATTCTCTCTTTATATTACAAGCGCAGCGTGCTGTACATAACAAGACTGGCATAAAATTAGGTCAGGTTAACGGGCAAGGTTTTCTGAAATATTTTGATTATAGCGTAAGAATGAAGGGAACCGGTCAGACGGAGGAAATTAGGAAAACTGGTTGGTTTTAGCGCTCAAAATAACTGTTACTTCACTGGCATGTCGCGTCCGGTCCTGTTGACTGACGGCGCATTATTGGGTTTATTGTCTGTCGTTTATTGTTTCTTAGGTACATTGGAGTTGAAGGAACAATGTTTGTGGAAGATTTAAAATTGCTTAAAAAAGCTGTTGCCTCTCACTCTTTCTAAACATGTAGAGAAAACTTTTTACAATGTAAAGTTCCTAGTTTAACTGTTATTCTTACTAGTAAGTAATGTGAGAGATGCCTATAAAAAACCTTATCAGAGCTAAATTGTATTCCGTGAAAAAATGAATAAAACATTTGAATACCTACGTGAAATATTGTCAGTAAATTCCTATCATATTCTACGACAGACGGTAATAGGCCGGCTCCATATTCAATAAAGAAACAATAACAAAAAATGGGCGTGCTACAGCTCTGCCTAACCCTGCGACACACAGGTGTAAAGTTATATAACATTTCTTCGAAGAAATTTCACGTCGTCGAGAAATGTCGCTATACCTCTAGAAATTCATATTATATCAAAGTTTATTACGGCTCATGAATATTTTAATACCCAATTTTAATCAGTTACGTGTTTTATATGAATTTGATTGGACTCTGTTATGGAATAATAATATTAATTGACTTATCCACTAAATAGGTATAAGCGCGGGGTACCGTTAATAGCTACTTGCGCACTTTGATTTGTAGCTACCAGTTTTGTTTAATTATTCTTATTGCAGAATAATGAATAAATAGTTTTATGTCTGATACTAATGGAATGCAAGGTTGGTGAAGTGGACCCGAGGCGTTAGTTTTTAATATCACGACCACCCAAGTTTGATTCTCAGCTCACGCAAAGTAAAATCTGGCTTTTCTGTCGCGAAGTGCTTAGTAACTGCGTGCTGTTTGTATGTGTGCCATGAATCCGATAATAGACATATAAGTGTTTTATTAAATCTAGATTCTCAATACGAATATTAAGTTTGTTTATCAGATAACTGGTTGCCATAGTACAAACTCTGCTTAGTTTGAGATGACTTTGTATTTTGTGAGTTGCTCTCGTATATTATAACTAGAGGACACCAGCAGCTACGCCTGCATTTTTTTTTAATTTACCCGTTTTGGCCGACCCCGTGGGAATTTCGGGAAATTCCTTCTTAGTGCACCCCTACGGTTCCCAAGGGAAATACATGCCAAATTTCAGCTTCCTGCGCCCAACAGTTTCGGCTGTAGCGTGTCTGTCAGTCAGTAAGTAACGCAAGGATTTTATATATTAAGATAAGCCTGTAAGATTGCTACTTTATAAGCTAATCCGTCGTTTTGGCTCAGAAAACATTGCACTTTTGTGTGATACAGATATGTTGCTATTTCTTAAGACGTAGTATTAGCATATTCATTTGGAAGTTACTGTTAATTGCATGCATAGCGCAGTGTGTTAAGTGGGCGCCTCTCCGGCCCACGCGTCGATACCGTCATAATCAGATGGAATTAATTTTCTTTGATTTACAAATAGTAGTCCACTCTTTGTGTGTTCTTTGCAGTTATCGTTTGGATGTTTGTTGCATTGGCTCTGGTACAAAGAAATAATTAAAAACTGGAAGCGCTCTTAAGAATACATTTTTTTGAATTGTTAATTATCGCTTGTCCCGTGCTTCGGAGAGCACGTTCAGCCTTCTGACCCGGTTGTTATGAAGATCTTTGACAGTCGTTATAGGGCGTCAGTACTTTCTCAATAAACTGACACTAGTCTAAACCATGGAATATCGCTATCCCTTCGGGTTGCGGAGGTCAGACAGGCAGTCGCTCCGTGGTAAAGCTAAGATTCAGCCAAATCCCGTTAGACTAGTAAGCGGACCCCAGATTGAAACTGGGATAACGCTAAGAGGAGGATGATGACTTACTTCTACCCACGGGTGGGGCTGAATTCACTCAATTCAAATTATGTATTTAATTTAAATACATTCAGTAGATCTTGCATTAAAGAGTTACAGACATCCCTATATACATACATACATCCATCCTCACAGACTTACACGCTTATAATAGTATCAAGTTAGAGCGCACTGCTACAGTCTTAAAAAAAGCCTTTTTATTACTCCGGCATCTAATAGCCAAGACATACGTCTAGTTGCATAAAGGTACAAAAATGAAGAGCTGGTTCAAGAATAAACTAGTTTCTCAAGAACTAAAAATAAAATCAGATCTAGTCTTAGTTTAACGCTATTTTAGGTCGTCTTTCGTTTTATGGCATTTAAGTAACCGATACGTCACAATAGATAAGGTTAGTACGTATACTACCTTTATAAATATAAGACCAAGACCATTCTAAGAAGTACAGTTAGACCGTGTTTTACAAAAAGCCCCAATCCGTTTACATTTAAGCATCGTTAGTCAAGTTAAACATTATTTAATACGAAATGATGTTATCACATTATTCGTGCTCATTGTTCCAAGAACTCTATTTTATTAACTTACGTAACATCGCCCGTCTACGTAAACAACAAAACCATTGTATTATAACCACAGACAATATTGTGATGCAACCATAGATACCTAGACAAGCTTGTCTCTGGATAGAGCGGTGTATCTACAAATGAAATTAACTTTACATCGGTTTACATTACTTAGTTGTCAAACGTGATTTGGCGGTGTTGCCTTATGAAAGAGCGATCTAGAGCAATAAACAACTGGTTCTTAATTTAAAATTGTCGAAATGTTAACTGTCACTGACTATAAGTTATAAACTATACGTGTGTTTTTTATGTATTTTGACAATAGCCGTTCTAGCTTCAGTTGCTTTGTGATTTAATCTGTGCTTTTGCTAATATCGTAATAACGTACTGTCGATGTTCTAAGCTTTTTTTTTATGTTAATAGGCGGCAAACGAGCAGACGGATCGCCTGATGGTAAGCAATTACCGCCGCCCATGGACACAAGTAACACGACAGGAGTCACAAGTGTGTTGCCGCGTCTTAGGGTTGGGAAAGAGGATAGGATGAGGAGTAGGATGAGAGAGAAGGAATAGGGGATAGGGCCTCCGGCACTCTCACTCACCGAACGAAACGCAACAGTTTAGGTACTGTTACTTTACTTCGATTTTCTAAGTAAGAGGGTAGTACTTCACCGGTCGAGCCGGCCCATTCATGCTGAAATCAGCAAGGCTCTACTTCTTCTTTCTTTCTCTTAGCGTTATCCCAGTTTCAATCTGGGGTCCGCTTACTAGTCTAACCGGATTTGGCTGAATATTAGCTTTTCCACAGAGCGACTGCCTGTCTGACCTCCGCAACCCGAAGGGATAGCGATATTCCATGGTTTAGACTAGTGTCAGTTTATTTAGAAGGTACTGACGCCCTGTAACGACTGTCAAAGATCTTCATGACAACCGGGACCGACGGCTTAACGTGCTCTCCGAGGCACGGGACAAGCGATAATTAACAATTCAATGCGCACATAACTCCGAAAAGTCATTGGTGCGCGCCGTGGATTCGAACCCGATACCCGACAAGTTATGAAATGCTTTATTAATTTATTCTACAAACGTTACCGCATACCCTCTGCATAGCAGTCTGTTAGTATATCCACTCGGCTATCGCTGCCTTTTCAGCAAGGCTCTACTACCTTTGAAAATTATATACATATATAAGCTTATGTCTATATGTATGTTATAGCAGTTTAAGTAGTAACTTCTTATCTTTAAGAGCACCACGGGTAGTAGGTTCGATCCTTTTATATTCATCCGTGGATTCCCACTTTGTGTGATCTACATATTACTGTGCCACAAGTGTTTCTTGTGAAAACTGTTTGAATATCTACGGGACCCCGTACAGAAATAATCTTTCTTAAAAAATAAGTGCGGTGAAACTTGTGTTTCTCACGCGAATTGAACCCACACCACCCGGTAAGGTGACCAGTTTGCTTACAGTTTGTCTATAATCAAACTGATATGTAGAGAGAGTGAAAACATATGTCAACGATCCATCTATGGGTATACTACACAAAGTTCAGTATGATTACTATAATTTAAGATAAAACAACTTTTTAACGCTAACCTTTTATATTAACATTAATTATTGCATGTCGAAAAAGTGGGTAGTTTTGTGACTGACTTGGCCTAATTTCTTCTGTCGACTTTTTTCCCCGTGGAGGGCCATCGCATGTGAATTTATCTCCATCAGACGATCAGATACATGGACTGAATTATGCAAATTACCAGTTAAGAACAAACAGACTTTATAATTGATGGTTCTCATGATATTTCCATTAACATCCTCGAAACGCGTTACATTTTTCATTAATCCTTTCATTCAACTTTCTCAACACGTATTTGTTTATAATTAATTTTGATTTTTTCAGGCCTGTATTGACAGTTTATTGGAATACTTTTAAGGAACTCCAAAAAGAAAATGGTTCGTCTCGATTTCGCAGTTGCAACTTGTGATTAAGGTAGCGGTTCCTTATTATTATGCGTACTCTTTAAATGGTTAATAATGATGGACATTATCACGAGTACAAATAATGCGTAAATACGAGAACTGCTAGCTACCAGTTGCCAATAACACTTTGTCGCAGAAACTAATTACATATTGCAGAGGCAGTACTTTAAAGACGTAAAACGTCCGTAAATGCTTCTCTACTTAAAATGTTCTTAACATAAATATGTTGCAATTATTATTCCTCTTAACCCTTTTTATTTTGCTTGATTATTTATTGTTTAGACGTAACACCCCGACCGTAGTAACTATTTATTAATCTGTGCCCCGACTAGGATTAGATTAATTAATAATTTACTTTTGTTATAATCTATGACTCTACTTTTTGATCACTGTTATTCATAAACCATATATTTGTTTGCGTAGCTATGCTCTGGGAGTGATACTATTTATTATGCTACTAGAAGACGCCAGCAGCTACGCCTGCATTTTTTTTAAATTTACCCGTTTTGGCCCATCCCGTGGGAATTTCGGGAAATCCCTTCTTAGTACACCCCTACGGTCCCCAAGGAACTTATATGCCTAATTTCAGCTTCCTGCGCCCAATAGTTTGGGCTGAAGCGTGTCTGTCAGTCAGTCAGTAACGCAAGGATTTTATATATTAAGATTATTACTGAAATCGCTAAAAAGCAGTATTTTCGATCTCTTATACGATAAGCTTTTCACTTTGAATTTCGTAGCTTAGGTTGGAGCAAAACGGTTTCATTTAATATGTATCCCTGCTTAGGTTGCAAACTACCCTCGTTATAAACCTTTATCAAGGTCAGTTTAGCAGATCATCAGCCAAATACGTAAACAACAGACAAGGTTACATTTACATCTATCTCGCAACATATGAATTTCTAAAGAAAGTTAAAGTAATATTTTTGTATAAATTCATATTCTCAGACCAAAAGATTTGTCAAACCAGTTTTATTGTATTTCAAACACCTAATTTGCATGTATTGTGCTCAGTTGGTCAATTTTGTTATTGCGTTGAGTCAAAATCTAGACAAGTTATGAAATGCTTTATTAATTTATTCTACAAACGTTACCGCATACGATATTTAAGAGGAAATGTCAAAAGGCGAGACAAAACGTTAATTCCTTCGCACTCAATAAACACTGTGGCACTTTTTAAATGTTTTATAAGTGTCGTATAGTGCCTTAAGGTTAATTTCAGCAGTTATATAAATTAAGAGCTGTGTTAGTAATAATGTAAGTGGCCTGTAATTTTAGAGTTTCGAGTTCGATTCCCGCACAGGATAAATCTCTGTCTGATGAAGATACGTTCTGTCTGACTGTAGATTGTTTGTAGTATGTAATAGTATGTCTCATCATCATCAGCCTTTAACAGTCCACTGCTGGACTAGGCCTCTCCTTTGAAGGGAGGAATTGGCCTACTATAGCACGCTGGCCAAACGGGTTGGTATAGGGTTTGTGTCAAGTTTTCCTTCTCTTACAGTGCTGTTCTCTGCATAATATGCTCCCTCTGTCGGCTCTTACGACACCCATGGGATGATATGGGGTGATGACATTCCGTATTCTTAATTCGTCACCACACGGACATGTATGTCTAATTTAAGAATCTTAATATATAAAATCCTTGCGTTACTGACTGACTGACAGACACGCTACAGCCGAAACTATTGGGCGCAGGAAGCTGAAATTTGGCATGTATGTTCCTTGGGGACCGTAGGTGTGCACTAAGAAGGGATTTCCCGAAATTCCCACGGAATCGGCCAAAACGGGTAAAAAAATGCAGGCGTAGCTGCTGGCGTCCTCTAGTATTATTTAAGTACATAATTATGTATGTTTATTGGCAGCACCTGCATACGAAGAGCCGGAGACCAAGCTCAGTGGCAGGCCGTCAGAGAGGCCTATATCTAGCAGTAGATTACGGCAGGCTGGTGAATGATGATGATGATGAAATATGTTTATCTGTTGTCTGTTTGTAGCACAGATTCGGCTTAGTTAGCGTAAGTCGCAGAATTTAGGTTGCAGAAAGAAAGTCTATTGTTGTTTGTAACTCATTTTGCGTCGCCGTGTGAATCAAATAGGACTTTTCTTTGAAACCGAATGCAGCAGAATTTCTGCAACCGAAATTCTGCTGCGACTCACGACTCATAAAATTACGCTCGTTTGGCCTCACCCTTAGTCAATATGCCATGTACCTTCTCAAGAAATAACGACTTAAAGTAAGTCGCCGGTCGGGCCAGTCCATTCATATTGAAAACAGCAATGCTGCACCCCGAAAGAAGTTTACCATAAATTTTAAAGATTTTTGAGAGGCCTCATCATCATCAGCCGTAAGACGTCCACTGCTGGACATAGGCCTCCCCAAGAGAGGCCTATTAGAGGCTTCGAGAGGCATAATTATACTTTGATTCACTAAGTAGTCGTCGTTGTACACTGAAACTTCCTGTGACCACCGCCAATGCAAGCCGGCCGAAACGTTGGGGAGACCGTTAAATAGATATCGTTATAATATAGATCATATATATTATTGGTATAGTCCAAATGCTTCTATCTGTCTCCTTCCCCTTAGGGCATAAACCCGTTTCATTATATTTACATAACAATACGCGGGTATATTCCTCATTTTAAAAACCCCATTGACTTTATGCGTATGTCGCAAATATTGTCTGACCTTGTACGTCGATAAATGCGTCACATGTTCTATATACTTTAGGCGCCAGTGCCGGATCAAGTAAAGAGTGTAAGCAGAACTGCGGTTTCATCATTAACTTAATTTGTTTAATGACACACAATTCTTCTTAAGGTAAAGGCAATCCAATATGCAAACGATGCCGGTACTTTTTGTATGTGTGTAAATGGAAAATGTTTGGTTTCCTCGAAGTTTTTTTATAGACTCACGCATATATCCCCGTAGGGGTAGGCAGAGGTGTAATATTACACCCACATTTCCCCATGAATTTTTAGGTCCCACGTAATAGGTGGCGAGCCTATTGCCGTACCGGGCACATTACCAGACTCCGTGCTGCTACTGAGAATTTCCTAACGGAAAAACCCAATAACACTTTGCCCGACCCGGGAATCGAACGCGAGACCAACGAGGCAGACCAAGTTTTCATATTTGAATTCATTTACAGTCTGCTAATTTTTGGAGATAACATGATGATTGAAGTGCAGTGTGTAAGTACCAAGTGCCCAAATATATATGACGCTGGCATTTGTTCCTTATTTTAAACCAATATGCATTATTTAACGCCTACAATAAAATGCTCAGAATGCACCGAGTACTACTCTCATACTTTATGCTGACACTAACCTAGTCCGTTGGCTTATTGGAAGCAGCTCCGGATTGTCTTTTTCTTTGCATATAATTATCGCAGTAGTTAGTCGCATATGGCATCTGGCATGCCAGCATATAGTGCTCTAACAAGAAGACGTACAAGTGGTCTGGGACGCGAATAATGTGAGGATGTCACGCAAAGTGCCGGATGTCCCCAACCACGGGACACGGCGCGCGACCGGTGAGACACCATAGGACTCGTTCACACGACGAGAACAATTTGTGGTTTAGATGTTTCTTATTCTTTGTTAAGAGAGGGCAATTCTAAACTCGCATCGTGATTCATGCAAATTACGGCACGTCTTAAATGACCTGTAGGAAAGTTTTCAAAATCACATTCATCGAAAAACACAGGTCTGATTTTTTTATGCCGTGTAGGCATTTTTCCAGACCGGATTATTTTCGGATTTATTCCCAGAGCAACAATTATGTGCGTCAAAATATTTTATACACGCAATTTGGCATTAGTATGGCTATCAGACGAATCTAGGAGAAACTCATGGCGCACTTTTAAATCGTCATAGTGGTATAATCTTAAATATTCAATCTATGATATCACTGCTGATGCTAACAAAATACTTCACGTCTTAAACTAAAATAGAAGAAGAATTTAAGTATACCATGAGAACGTCAATCAGTCTTGACGACTCGTCAAAGACGGATCCCGTGTGAATGAGCCCTTTCCCGATATCAGCACACGATACATCGTACTCAACACGCACTTCGTTCTGATCGACTCACGTGATAACGTCGCGACACGATGGTACGGGATTTATACACACGATTTATTTTATCACTGTACATGTTTTTATTTGCCAAATTTTCTGGGTGAGTTTTTATTTGACTGTCTCGGTTTTTGTATCGGTGTGTAATATTGTCTTGCGTGTTAGGGCTACAGTCCAATTATATAGTTGGATATACATAACGGTGTTTATTTTTCTTTCGTCAAGTTATCTAAAGATCGTGTGGTTTAGCAATTGCCAATCGCGAAGTGCTAACTATGGTTACAATATCAGTCGCTGATAAAGATTTCTCAAAAAAAAAATAAGTAGTGCAAAATTATTAAAGAATACTTTTAGACAGTTTCATAAGTGTCATCTAAATCCGTTTAGTACTGAAAAGACGAAATAACTAACACATTTTCAACTAAAATATTAGAATGGACTCCTCCAGAATTAGCGTGAATCTTCTGAACCATCTAGCCACATATATGTGTCTATATGGATATGAGGAACACCATATATCTATTTTAGGGGTTATAAAGATGATCTCTTTCTTTTTATAGTCTACTTAAGTAGATTTTACGTATGAATCCAGGTAGTAGAGCCTCGCTGATTTAAGCACGAATGGGCCGGCTCGACCGGGGAAGTACTACCCTCTCACAGAAAATCGACCTAAAGTAACAGTACCTAAACTGTTGCGTTTCGTTCGGTGAGTGAGAGTGCCGGAGGCCCATCCCCTATTCCTTCTCCTTCATCCCATTCCTCCTCCTGTCCCTTTTCCCAACCCCAAGGGGCGGCAACGCACTTGTGACTCCTGTGGTGTTGCTTGTGTCCATGGGCGGCGGTAATTGCTTACCATCAGGCGATCCGTCTGCTCGTTTGCCGCCTAATTTTATATTAAAAAAAACAATGAATAAAGAACCACAATCAAGTACGTATCGACATTCGCGGGCCAGTTTGCACAAATACCTACTACCTTCTTAAAGATCATCTAAATTCTACACAATCTTGATTCTGTTGCCCTTTGTTTGAGAAAGAGACCAATCTTTCCTTTTCTTCATGATTTTCTGTCAGATATTGCACGAACCGGCAACTGAACCTAGTACTTAATGCTCAGCCGTAAATGCAACCAATGCTACCAAACGCTACGACCTTACATGGAATTAACCCAATAACACAATGAAGCTATGTAAAGCATGTTAAACACAAATAACAGTATCAGTAATTATGTCATCGAATATTTCCAAAAAAACTTATAATTATAACAGTTATGCAAATTATTCTCATATAATGCATATAAAAAACGATTATGATGTCAAATATGTAATGCATTATACCATAATGTAGAATCAGACTCGTAAAAATTTAGATAAAATGGTAAGTATGTAAAAGTACATTTACAAATGGGGTGAAATGCATCTCTGCGTATAGATATAGAGCAAGTTGTTTTTAATCTGAACCTAACGTCAAATAAGCTTTAGGGCGCTGTCAGTGTACCTTTATTAAATAAATAAATTACAATCGAGACACATTCCAAAATAGATAAAAAAAATTATAATAGCACTGAAAACCCTGACCAATACCAACAAGTTCAATAATTTTAACTACAAAACCCTTTATGTGAGAACCCAACCAGCACTAGAGCGGTTTTATTTTGTGACGTCACGCATTTAAAAGCTGTTACACTTCATATATTCAGACGGAACCAATAAATAAAAGCCAATTCGTGACATTCGCATAAAATCTAAAAGATGTTAAACATGCTACAGCTGACAATAATACAATAAAGGACATTAAATAATAATTATTAGACATTAAACAGCACCCCCGCTGCGCACCTCAAAAGAAAGCCTTAATTTACGTTCGAAATCATTCGCTTTTAACATCTTTTAAGTTAATGCTTCATGCTACAAAAGCTCAATTGGTATTTTATTTGACAGCCTATAAATCCGTTACTAAACGCAAAGAATTTAGAGTTAATTGCTTTCTTTTGTAAACTTTTTAAATATTTATTCGTACATAAAAATACTTTTAGCATATCGTGGTGCGTTTCGTATGTCAAAGGTCCGTATCGATCTTATATTGTTTTATGGGTGAACTCGAGCCATTCGAAAGGTCGGCGATTTTTTATTGTCAACATTTCAGTTTCGCAAATAACTCCTGCTTTTAGTTTTTAACTGTGAGAAAGCTGATTTCTCTTTTCCCTTTAAGCTTACCTATAAATAAATAAACAACATTTATGATAAAAATTACAGAAGACCGCATAATTAACAGCTTACTCAATTCTATGGATTTCATCTTCACGTTTAACAACAACCTTATAAGTGTCATATAATTATTATATAACTATATTTTTTATTTTATAGTCTCACGCCTGTTTCCCTAAAGAGGTAGGCAGAGGTGTAAATTTTGCACCCACATTTCGCCAGATTTATTTTAGTCCTACGTAATAGAGGGCGAGCCTATTGCCGTACCGGGCACATTACCAGACTCCGTGCTGCTACTGAGATTTTCGTAGCGGAAAACCCCAATAGGTAACACTTTTCCTGACCCGGGAATAGAACCCGAGACCTCCCAATCCCACGCGCACATTTATGCCGCGAGACCAACGAGGCAGTTATATAACTAATTATAGATATCTAATATTGTTCATATTATGTAATTCCAAAAAATATTTAAGAAGTCTTCTTAAAATCGTACTAATACGGTAAAGACAATTACAACGTTATTTATATATATCTCTTATACGATCATCTAATTTTGTCATGTTTCTTATAATATCATAGAACGACTCATACTCGGTCATCTGATCCTTAACTAAGCTTTACTATGGCTACCAGATTACTGAATTTCTTATGAAATATAGACCAACATTTAGCCAAACTACCTTTCTAACGCTCATGGCTATTTCAGAGCATGTTCGACAATACTCAAACCTTTAAGTGGAATATTCCGAAAATCCACGCACGTGCTTTTAGATGAGATAACTCTTATCAGTTACACTTGGTTGCGCGTAAGCTCTGCAGAGTCGTAAATCTGAGGCGCCGGCGCAACACGGCCCGATCGCGGCGCTTTAGGTTCTAGTCACACTGGCAGGGCGGCGAAAATCTGTGTAGCGGTCATCTGCTTTAGAGTAAAATCATTTGGAACCTTATCTTAATTGAGGAAAGGCATAATTTTGCTTGAGCGAACACTACAGCAGCGCCTTGTGATATGCTCGCTCCACTTCAGACGACCACGAGTCTTTTTCGAGCCCCATAAGCAATATTATGTCCTTCCGCGATGAAAATACACCGGGACAACTGCTAAGTCTATACCAAGCACAAGTCCGATCCTGTATGGAGTATTGTTCTCATCTCTGGGATGGATCGGCCAAATACCAGCTTGAGACACTTTACTCAATAGAGAGAAAAGCCAAGAGGCTCATTGGTGATGAAGAAGTTACCTCAAAATTTCAAAGCCTCGAACACCGACGACGAGTTGCTGCTTTATCGGTATTTTATATACATTTCGGAGAGTGTGCAGCGGAACTGCACGATTAAATCCCCTCATCCCCTTTCCACTATCGGACAACCAGACGCACTGCCCAGCGCCATCAGTACACGGTCGATATTCCAACCATACGTACAAAACGTTTTGCTTCCTCGTTCATCATGCGCGCTGCAAAACAATGGCACTCCCTGCCAGAATCTGTGTTTCCCGATCAGTACAATTGGGGTGTCTTCAAGACGCGAGTGAATAGGCATCTTCTAGGTAAGCGTGCTACATCCTAGATCGCATCATTGCTTACCATCAGGCATGATAGTGGTCAAACGCGAACCTATATATACTAAAAAAAAAACTTGTTTTCAAATTGCTTATTACTAAAATAAAATTACATGCCTCTGCATTGGCAGTCGCTTCTCTTTCTGTATAAATTGCGGTTTATATCGTGCCTTCTATCGTCCCAACAAGTTGTCATATCGTTCACCGATGTTACCTCATATGGAACTGCACTTGTAAGCGACAAATTCGTAGAGAAAGCGAAGTTTTATAGTTTTATTATACGTTTCTAAGAGTAAAATATTATAATGGTGATATTGACAGTGAAAACTTCTTGATCCCGTGTGGGTATTGGCTGTAGCTTTATTGATGAATTAATACATAATAAGTAGCATATGTTTGTAATAATAAATAAAGACTTTCAACTTGTATGTAATTTGTCGGTTGTCACCATATTAGAAGTTGTTGTTGATCTGCCTACTCATCTTAAGAGAGTTTGGAAAATGAGAAAGCAAATTTCTTTTATATCCGGTGAGACCAGAGAACGCAGCCTGGGCTTCAAGGCTTGGATGCAACCGAGATAACGCTTTCTTTTTATTTTATTTTTTGTTTTACGAGGTGGAAAATCCCTTCGGATCTCCGACTCTTGGGGAAATGAGAGCCAGAGTATGTGGTGTTACCACTAAAAACCACCTCGACTTTCTCATGTACCCCTGTGTCGGAGGGTCGGGTATCGCCGAAGCATTCGTCGCAACCCTCCGACGGGTATTGGCCCGAACAAAACCCCCTTGAATGAAGGTGTTGGGCTCCGCCGCCAAAACACCCAGCGGCCGCAGAGGATAGGGAGGACGGCAACGCAACGCATCTCCTCTTCCTCTGCGGCCCCACCGCGACGCAACGATGGTGCGCCCCATTTGGTCGCGGGGGATAGGGCGCGCGGCAACGCAACACCGACACGCCTCTCCTTCCGCTCTCTTTTTTCCTCTCTTCTTTGAGAGAGCTGTAAGATTTTCAAAAAGCTATTATAAATTGCTTACATACAAAACATTTGTACCTCCTAGATATAAATGCGCGTATTAAGTATATTTATTGTTACATTCTAAAAACTTGAACATAATTTTAATGGCGTTGTATTTATGCGCGGCAGAACACTGACGTAGGTACACACTACTGCGAAGATACGGTTTGACAAAAGGACGATAGACAGCCTATCTGTTTATTTTTACGGACGTGTCCAAACTCAATAATATGAAGCCATGCAGCGTCACCGTCAGATACCAGTGCACGCAGCTGGACTTCACGGAAAAAAGGCCGATAGCCTTTTAATTAGAAGCTGCACTAAATCACTCACACGTGAAGTAAATACAAATCGAAACTGTCCGCCGCGAGTAATCCGTTTACGACTGAGAAATATTCGCCAATACCTCGAGCATCGCAAATCAAATAAACCTGACAAATGTGAACCAATCTGTTTGCCGTGAGGTGTGCAACATTGAACGATTGAAACGCATTCATATTTTTTTATCGGAATCAGTGTGCGTGCGTAAAACAAGCGAGGGTAACATGACGAATTACTGTGTACGGTACAATTAGTCATGTGATTATTTCTCGTTACTCAATAGCGAGTGCTCCGTGGTCGGGGTGGCGGGCGGTAAACAGATAAACAAACCAGCGCGTCGGTAGCTGACGCCGCGGTAACTCATGTACCTACTACTCCCGCCACGAGCCCCCAACACTTCTTAGAATGCAATTCGAGTTAGTGAAATATTTATTAACTGTATCAGATTCTTGGAGCATAAATATAACAGAGCAGGCCATCTTGGATTTCGTTGTGAAATGCACGCTTTTTAATTATTGCCTTCGTATGGATATTATTTTGCCGGTGAAGCGGACTATCTACGCAAGAGTCGTAAAGAATGGTGGTCTTTCTTTGCGAGTATTGTTTCTCATCTAAAGCATGCTCACAAATCTATAGAATAATACGACGGTATCGAATTGAAGTTTAGAAGTTAATATTAATTGTTGTACTGTAGTTTATGACATGCTCGCGCAAGACCTCCCACGAAGCTAGTTCTTTAATTAAGACATTTCTGCTTAAATTATAGTCATGTAACTCTTGGCTCTATTACAATGTTTATAAAGACACCTGATCAAATTCCTAATAAGTATATAGCCTTCAGAAGGATAGTCGTACATACGTATATCCAAAATGAGGGCACGTGGAACCGCTAAAATAAAACAATCTGTTGCTAATTCTTGTGTTCTATAATTACACGATAGACGATACGCGAGACATTGTCCATCAGATGAGAAGGAAACCCTAATACTAGCAAACTAAACTGTTCCAATAAGTTATTTCTGTACTTCATTATTCTGTGTCATGTTTTCAACATTGGCCTAAAAACATGTGTTTGACATGTCGACCTAACTGTCTGCGAATGGATTCGTTAAATGTTACAAAAAATTATCAAGATCGACTTCTTGGCATTTCAATAATAAACTAATGAACTGACAGGTACGGTTGCGGGTAATTTTTTGCGAGGTACGAATCTGTATTTTACCAATCATAATTTCAATAACATGTTTGTCACGATTGACAAATTCAGATTAACAGTTTTTGTTAAAAGCGTACACGCGTACAAAATTGCTAATACTTGTATGAAACGTGTAGACGGCTAGCATATTTTTTGTCATCTTAATATATAAAATCCTTGCGTTACTGACTGACTGACAGACACGCTACAGCCGAAACTATTAGGCGCAGGAAGCTGAAATTTGCCATGTATGTTCCTTGGGGACTGTAGGGGTGCACTAAGAAGGGATTTCCCGAAATTCCCACGGGATCGGCCAAAACGGGCAAATTAAAAAAAAAACATGCAGGCGTAGCTGCTGGCGTCCTCTAGTATAAAATAAAATAAACAAAACACTTGCGAAAAGTGGGCGTTTAATATGCATCTGCCTACCCCTACGGGGAAACAGGCGAGAGTCTATGTATGTATGTATGTATGTAAAATAAAATATTATCTGCGTGTTCACTTAAACAAATATTTTAATACAAAAGACATTTGACCTATGCTAATTCATCTCGGGATCGTACGCTACAATCCATATACGCGTAGGTGGTAGTTAATTGGTAATAAATATTTCTATTGACGTAGACGTCCTAATTTTCTCATAAAAATTACTTTTATGTCCGTCATTTCGGAAGCAAGATGTGAGTACGCTTACTTGTAAAAATATATATACGGTACTGCAATATGTATAAGATCGGTCTGTGTGGAGAGCTCGGGGGGAGGCCTATGTCATGTTGCGGACGCCTATAGGATGATATAGTGATCAGTATCTCCAAAACGAAAAATAGTTATACTAGAGTACTACAGCTCTTTTTAGTTTTACTAAGTTTAGTTTAAGTACACACAATAAGTAAACTAGAAACAATTATAGTATATTACTATGAATATTACAAAATATTCTCATTTCGTCCTAACTGTATGTATGATTGGGCTAAACTGAAAAAGTACCAAACGGACTTTAATACATATAGGTATTCCTGAGGTTTAAGTGGCGGAGCCGCGTGTGAAATCTAATGTGACTGCACGGTTGGCGTAGTGGTTTAGCGGCCGTCTCACCGCTTGACACTGCGCCGAAGTGTTGTGGGTTCGATCACCACACGAGACAACACTTTGTGTAATTCATAAATTGTTGTCTCGAGTCTTGGTGTTCATTGTGTCCGTTAGTTGTATGTTTGTAAAGTCCCCCGCGACACAGGATTTAGTCCTAATGCGGGAGTTGTCTTTAAAAAAAATGTTATATAAGATAGAAGAAGCAGATTATTATTAATTCTCATTTGAGAATTAATAATAATCTAAGAATAAGCTTTTTATTAATTCTCAAATGAGAATTAATAAATAGCTTCTTCTTAGCTTATTAGGTAGTGATAGCCTAGTGGAGATACCAACGGACTGCCATGCAGAGGGTATCGGGTTCAAATGGACGGCGCGCACCACTGACTTTTCCAAATTATGTGCGCATTATCTCTTGCCCCGTGCTGTAGAGCTTTGACAGTCGTGTCGGGGAGTCAGTACCCTCAAATATACTGATACTGGTCTAAAACATAGAATATCGCTATCTAATAAGCTGATATTCTGTCATACCTGTGTAATACTAGTAAGCGGACCTAGGGCTCCAAATCGTGGATGCAACCGGGATAACGCTAGGACGATGATGATGATTTAACTTATTCAATATTACTTTTACAAGCCTCGTTGGTCTCGCGGCATAAATATGTGCGCGTAGGATTGGGAGGTCTCGGGTTCGATTCCCGGGTCGGGCAAAGTGTTATTGCGATTTTCCATTAGGAAATTCTCAGTAGCAGCACGGAGTCTGGTAATGTGCCCGGTACGGCAATAGGCTCGCCCCCTATTACGTGAGACCTTCAAAATTCATGGCGAAATGTGGGTGTAATATTAGACCTCTGCCTACCCCTTCGGGGATACAGGCGTGAGACTATAAATAAAAAATAAAAAAGTAAATAAAAATACTTTTACAAATATATATTTTTTTATTGCTCGATGTTCCTCGTTGACGTTGCCATAAAGAGAAGCAATAAACTTTATATAACTTTTTGCATCGCTAATTACCAAATGTTTAATCAGGCTAATCAATCGCTAATACGGTTATCAAAAGCTTCAAGTTAAGAACATAGCAGTATTTGTCAGTGTGTGTCCCCAACAAAACAACTAATTAGGGAACATAAGTCGTTTGACAGGTAAAACCCATTAACACTAATAGACAAAAACACTTATCAGCTAATTATAAATCTTTTCATGTAACTGTTGTACTTCATGTGACTTAGATTAAAGGTTTTTGTGTTCATTAAAAAGTGTTTGTTTGCTCATAATTGTTGGTTTTACATCTTGTTATATTGATTTGGTTAAGCGTTTGCTAATCCTCACGAGTTTGATTGGAATCTTAGCTATGCCAAGTTGTTCGATTTTGCTGTCGAGGAATTATTAACAGCTGCTGTACGGTATCCTAAAAAATGGACAGGTCAGAAGTATCCTAAATAGTAGAGCATGCATGAGAAACTTGATGGGAGTGAATGAAGCAAGAGAGATATGTCAGGATCGTTGCAAATGGCGTTCCGTAGTCAAACCTTTACACCTTTAGTTTTAACACCCCTCGATCGCTCAAATATTTTCATTTATACAGATATAACTCACATCGATAGTATGAGCATATGGAGACCTATGTCTTAGCTGGAGACTTTTACGATAAAATATAAGGGATCATCCATAAATCACGTTACATAATTTCCATGATTTCTACCTTTCTTCCGTCCTTGTCACAGCTGGTCTCATCACCATGTCATTAACCCTCTGCCCCTTCCGTGCACTATATGTACAGTCGAACAACTTACCGCTAGACCACCATAAGGGCGAGAATCGCTCAGCAAGACAGTCGTCAAGAGCGTCGCTGCCAGTGCTACTTTACACGCACATTGACACTCGTATACAAAACCCAGTTTCTAGTGTGCCTTGACTGACTTGACTCTATGAGCGAGCCAAGGGATTTTTTTTTTCAAACTGGTCCAGTGCCAACTTGTTTGATTGTACGCAATTCGTGGATGGCTCCGAAGTATAAAAAGTATCGAATAAACAAACCCAAAACTAAACAGTTAACCGAAACTGTTTGTCAAACATACGTGATGGAACCAACGAGGTTTTCATTTATTTGTAACAACAAAACTAAGTCGGTTTGTTTATAAACTTCACTTCATTTTTCGCGTTGACTAAGTGCAAAAATAAAACAAACGCGGTAGGGTCTCGCGTCTCGTGTCCCGTTAAACACATTAGGGACCAGACGTCTGGGCAAATATTTGCACACTGCAACCATTGTTAAGCTCACTGGATAAATCTTTTATTTTGTTTTAGCTGTGACTTATAATTATATTTTTTGTTATTGATTAACTAGTTATTACAGCAGCGTTAGCCTAGGAGAGAGACTAACATACTGCAACGCTGATGACTTCAATTTCACACTCACGGTGAGCACCACTGAATTTACCGTTAAGAGCGTATCAAATTGTGAACTATGTGTATTGTCAGACCTGCACGTCTGATGGTTCACCATTACGTTTTTAAAAGACATGAGAAACTATGGCCTTACCTTTCTCATAGTGAGAAGAGGCCTGTGCCCAGCAGTTGGACAATAAAAATATAGCTTATGATGATCAACTAGCTGTCACACACAGTACCTACTTATCAACAATGTTCCGTGTTGAGAAACATACTTTTCCAATAGCCCTCTCTCTCTCTCCTCTGTAAACATTTATCAAAAGCGCATTTGTTATTTTTACAGGTAGTAGAGCCTTGCTGATTTCAGCATGAAAGAAGGACTAGAAAGACAGCATGAAAGAAGGACTCTCATAGAAAATCAACGTAAAGTAAGTACTTACTGTTGCGTTTCGTTCGGTGAGTGAGAGTGCCGGAGGCCCTATCCCTATTCCTTCTCACTCATCGCACTCCTTATCCTATCCCATTTCCCAACCCCATGGGGTGGCAACGCACTTGTGACTCCTATGGTGTTGCTTGTGTCCATGGGCGGCGGTAAGTGCTTACCATCAGACGATCCGTCTGCTCGTTTGCCGCCTATTAAAAGAAAAAAACTTGTTATACTTACTTCTTTGCTTTTTACTTGTTATATTATTTTGTAATACTTGTTTCATTCGTTACATTATTTATGTACGTACGTAACTTATTCGCCTGTTCTATCAAAAAAGTAATTATGCTCTTTTAATGAAGACTGGATAGACTTGATTTTATCTTTGTCCAATGCTTGAATAGTCCAAACATCCTAAAATATAATATACCTACCTAGAAGATACATACCTACAGAGTCTTTATACCAAACAACTCAGTATTTGACTTTGATCATTGAAATTCATCGCTTCGGAAATACCGGCGAGGCGCTATAAAACCTGGCCATTTCCAAATGCGAACGAGCCACACCAGATGCGTGTGATTACCAGTATTTATACGGAACGAATACTGTCTGACCTCTGCGACCCATCTAAGTACCGGTTAGCTACACATACAGCTAACCAATTTCTTCTAGCTTCGTATTAAAATTACTATATTAACTTGTAATATTTGTACTGTTTCGTAAACAGTCTGCAATGGCGGTCGCCGGCCGGTTGCGACGGAGCGAGGGGAGTATATCACGGAGTGTATCGACATGCCGGGAAATGCAACCGAGAAATTATCTGATCCCTCCCATAACTTACGCTAAAATACTAAAATTGCTTTCGACAAATCTTCCACTCGGATCTTCACGCTCTCAGCGCTTATAATATTCCATTACGGTACCAATAATAGCAATGTTATTACTATTCCTTAAGCACCAGTTATCGACACATCTTAATTAAGAATGCCAATATAGATTATTTTAATGCATTTAGTATCAATAAACCGATCCTGAGTTTGCCTCGCTGTGTCCCGTTACGAAAATAAGTTCTGGTCCGGTTGTGGAGACAACAAAAAACGTCACTCGGGTTCCATAAATTGACACAAAATCGTCACCGAGTTGTGAAGGAGGAAATTAAAATGGTAATTTTATATTTCATCGGAATTCAAAACTATTATTTAAATAGCGTGGTATAAAGTTGCTGAATTTGTTGGATTTATAATTCTATCAGATTATTCGAAAGTAATGAATACGGGTCCTGAGGCTCTCGCCTGTTGTACATAATCTCTCTCTCGGAGCTTTTTATTTTCCTGTGACCGTGACTATCTGAACGCTAGATCGGCCGTCACGGGAAATAAAGTTAACGTGGGTAATATGACACTTGAGAGCTCGGATTTGTCCAGTCATCATCCATTATTGCTTATTCGCAACGATCTCGCCGATAGTAACTACTCGAGTTCTGCCTTGTCATTTAGAAAGAATTTTATAGGTTCATTTCGTTTTGCATGACATTATCCTTGGCTGTTGTTGAGTGCTTTTTACTTGCACTCTAAGTTCGAGATTAGAATACGATTTGCACGTTTTACTTCTATGAACACATTACATTACCGGCTATTAGAAATAATGGAAACGATTCAGTAAATGTAGGACCCTACATATCTGACTTACGAAATATTTAAGAGTAGTAGTAATATATTAAAATTAAATATAAGTAATATCTTTAAACTTTGGGTTCTTGAGATATCGATATTTTGTGTTATTCTATTGTCATTTACTCTTTTCCATATAAACTTTTAGCACCGCTCTCATGAGAAATCAACAGCAAACAACCATGTCGTTCTATTTTGAACGCAATTCAGTTCAAGACGTTCACTTCAGTTCTGTGCAGTATGGAGGTTTCTACACACTTTCCCTCAACTAGAAACAGCCACATTCGCAGAGCATCCATAAACCACAAGGCTCATAACATTAGGTGTACAATGTTCGTGTAAAGAGCGCGAACGCGAAGCAAGCGTGATACATTTCTATCGCCGGTGGATTTCCTCTGTTCCAAGTGGCATGGCCCAATAAATACGGCCGTATTTAAGTACGATTTCCGATCGGTTTATTTCAACATTTAAGCTGGATCACGAGTGCTTTCGGTGTGGTACACGAGAACTGTTTTACTTGAACGATCGTTTGCAATGTTGCGGCAACTAGAGCGGCCACTTTCGGTTGTTAGAGATAGAGAAGAAAGGTGAAGACATGATGCGAAAGTCGTGTATAGAGATATCATAAATAGTTGTGCAACAGCATTAAGTTGTATAAGGTCGGTGCTCTATGCTATCTACTTATTTTATTGGTCTTCAGGTAGTAATGGGTTTCTATCGCTGGTACCAGCTCGGTACTCTCAAGTAATAAATATATTGTTTAACGACTGCTACTAAGTACTTCAGACTAAGTTCCTGCTACTTAAAAGCGCTTTAAGCCCATTTACTTTCTATAGATTATTGAAACATCTAATCAAAAATATTTTTACAAAAATGCCTTGTCAGAGGACTAGGTACCTATATAAATGGATAGCAGTTATGTAGTCCACTGACAAGGCATTGACAGTTGAGATTGAGAATTGAGTTTGAAATATATAATAATACATTGCACGTTAAAAATGTGGAGGAATATAAGTATTTATCAGAAAGAGAACTACGTCCGGTATTATACAATAAATAAGTATTATCTTGTTCATACCTACCTTATTGACAAGTCTAAAGATGCGTAATTATTATACCATGATTCAAACCTTTACAATCCTAATCAATTTGCTTCATACACTCAGCCTTTCAGTGCCGACACAAAACAACACCGCACACATCGAAGCATTAGCTAATGAATGATTCAGAAATAAATTGATAATACTTACATTATTTTATAATGGAACCATAAAGTAATTACATCATTCGAAGGTCTTTGTTAGCGTTTTATGAGTCTCATATAAAAATAATACAATTTATGACCATTTGGTTTTGACTCATCAAATTCTTTGTTCGTCTTTTGTTAAATTCCTTAAAATCATTTCAAGAACAATTCATAATTCAGTCCCAATTTCTAGACGATTGAACAAGAGTAGATAATCGTGAGATATAGATTATGATCGTACCCTTACATTCGTATTTCATCTCGAACAGGCCTCGCCGGTGAGGAGTGGTGTTGGTGCCAACGTACAAACACTTCGTGCTCCATAAATCGGAGCTGACCTTCCGAGGTGAAGAGTTGGCGGCGCCTACAGAACCTATTTTACGATGCGTTGGCTTAAAATGTTCCATCGGTCGCTAGTTTACTACGGCACTATAGACGCTGCTTTATGAATAGGAAGTGTATGTTTAAATGGATTGTAGATTGTAATTACTGTAATAGTTTTGTACTAAGTATAGTACCTATGAGTATAGTTAGTATTACTTTACAATAAGAAAAGTGAGCCCTGAAAGGCAGAAGGGAACTCTGAACAATGTTCGTCATTTAGTCAACGTTATTCTTTTTAGTAAAGTTGCTCTTTCATTAGCCAGACAAGAAAGAAGTACGTTTAATCAAATTCAATAAGCTAGGTACTACTAGGTTTGACTAAGAGTTTAATAAGATTATTTAAAAACTTTCCTTTTTGTTTTTAACCTTCCCAACATGATGATAAGTAACATTATATGTAGGGGTGTACATGTTACTGTAAAAGCCCGTGGTATGATTTACCAGTAAATCCTAAGATTTACCATTATGGGTTGGTAAAAGTCCGAATTTTTAAATAAAAAAAGAAATAAGATGACGGCCTCCTATTTGAAAAATTCGGACCATTACCAACCCATGCTGGTAAATCTTAGGATTTACTGGTAAATCTTAAGGTTTACCGTACCACGGGATTTTACAATAACATACACAAATAAAATATATTTATTTTTCTAAGCCTCATGCCGAACCCGCCAGATTTTTTTGGCTGCGTAAAACGCAAATGAATTAATAACCGAGACAAATATTGGTTGAAACTTGTCAAAGTTGAAGCGTGAGTGAAGGAAGTATTTGCCGCCATCGTCGTCTCGAGTTACAACGAAAACGTTGGCTCCGGTTCAAGTAGCCAACAGAGTGCTTATTGTAAATAAATGGCTCCCTCCACCAAATATTGTATTATAAAAGTTTAGCTTTAGTTTTGGCACAACTTTTAAACCTATTTCGCTGCGATATTTCAATTCTGAAAGCTTTTCCTAGTCTTTCATTGTATTGTGTTTAATATATTTGTTTTAAGCGCACATATCTTATTTAAATATTTAAATAAATATTTATTCAGACAAGTAGGAGTAACATAATTATGTACAATAAAATAAAACGAATTATATAACTAAACTATCCTAAACTATAAAAAAGCAAAAGTGGAAATAATAAGTATGAAAAGAAAAGTAAATAAAAAAATACAAAATTGACAACTACGACGCGTCAAAAAATTCCTCCCCAACGCTGTCGAGCGGTAGCGTGCCCAGAAGACTGGCAATTTAAATTATATTTTGCTATTTTATTTACCCATTTTATTATTTTTGCAAAGCATTTGCGCTTTTGATTTAGGCGTGTTTATAAAAACTGCTGAGTGCCTATGATTTCCTAGTAGTCGTCAATCAACACAATATATTTGCGGGGTGGAGATGGGATCGAATGGTAAAGTTTTGTCTATTATATATTGTCCTAGCGTTATCCCGGTTGCATCCAAGCCTTACACGCCTTGGAGCCAGAGGTCCGCTTACTGGTCTAACCAGATATGACAGAATATCTGCTTTTCTACACAGCGACTGCCGTCTGACGTTCGCGAGACAAAGGGATAGCGATATTCCATGGTTTAGACCAGTATCAGTTTGAGGGTACTGACTTCCTTTAACGACTGTCAAAGATCGTCAGAGCAGCCGGGCCCGACGGTTGCTCGCCGAGGCACGGGGCAAGCGATAATTTACATTTAAATACATGACGTCAAAAAGTTAGCGGTGCGCGCCGTGGATCCGAACCCGATTGGTACCCTTTGGATGGCAGACCGTTGGTATCTCCATTAGACAATGGCTGCCTCATGATCGAATGCTAAAGTAAATTCTAAAAATATACATATATACATAACTTCACGCCTTTTATCCCCGGAGGGGTAGGCAGAGGTGTAATAAACACCCACACTTCGCCAGTTATGTTTAGGTCCCAATGTAATAGGGGGCGAGCCTATTCCCATCTACCGGACACATAATGAACATTTTTAATCTTAATATATAAAATCCTTGCGTTACTGACTGACTGACAGACACGTTACAGTCGAAACTATTGGGCGCAGGAAGCTGAAATTTGGCATGTATGTTCCTTGGGGACCGTAGGGGTGCACTAAGAAGGGATTTCCCGATATTCCCACGGGATCGGCCAAAACGGGTAAATTAAAAAAAAAATGCAGGCGTAGCTGCTGGCGTCCTCTAGTACACATATAAGATAACTTCGAAAAGTCAGAGGTGTATGCCCGGTACCAGGGGATCGAACCCGAGACCATCGTCTCGACAGTGCGTTACGTACACCACTGGGCTACCGACGCTTCATAATAAAATATACCTACCAACAACCAAAGAATGTCATTCAAAATAAAATGACATAGCATTGCTGTATGCAATCTTAAGGGCTGGGGAGTTAGGGAGATTCAAACCAAAATCAAAACTGATTTAGTATCCTAATTGCAACATTGTAATATCCGACTGACTCCATGCTCTGTCTACGATCGCAATCTCCAATCTAAATTCGTGACACCCGATTCATACTCTATAACGGCCATGTTCAATATTCGATCAATACATAGATTTTGAGATTCGAAATTCTTGTTTGACATATTTTGTGTGGATTTTATGTCAAAAACGAATCTAAAATCTACAGATCTATCTATAGATCGAATATTGAATTCCGTAGTAAAACAATATATTTCCTATATTTTTTTTTGCCGCAAACCACAATTTTAAAATAGATGGAATGTATTTGCGTTGGCGGATGTAAACAACGGAGCATTTATGGCGACACGTGAGCTTCCATGTGCATAGCAATGGCAATTGCTTCCTACAATTAGTTCGTGCTCCAGCAATTACACTTTGTACGTCAACACGTCACCTCTAAACTAAGGCAAGTTCATGGTCGCGGCCGCACGATGCCTCACGTATGACCCACTACGTCATAAACTACGTGTGTTTACTGACTAATTAAATGTGAACTATTTCACTGCAAGGCGCATTGTTTCCTAAATTCTCTTCTCACAAGATTCATAGGTTTTAAGGTGAACGCAGACTTGGCCGCACCGCAGTCGCCGCAGTCCCCGCAGTCATCGCTTTTTGTTAATGGCCTCGCACATCTATCCGCACCGCAGTCACTGCAGTCGTTCCCGTCGCCGCACGCATCGCACTTGATTTCTTTCACAGCGTTGCCAACTCTACGTCTTTTTACGTAGATCTACGTATTTTGGACCCTTCTCGCGAACCTACGTACTTCTGGCCCAGAATCTACGTATTTTGCAGCAAATTACCAAATTAGCAAAATAACGGAATTTTACTAAGAAATAAGCATTATTAAACACAAACCACACGTAATAATGGACGTAGCTAATACTTTGTTGCATGTTTATTCGTACCCAATTAGTTTAACAAGTACACACTAAAAATATATCGGTCAATTTAAGTCAACAATATTTGCTTACAGGCTCGAATCGATGTTTGAGACACTCGTTTTACAATTTTTTACTCCCTTTATCTAGGATATTATTAAAAGTACCTATCCTACATCTACGTACTTTTTAACTCTGATCTACGTATTTTTGAAAATCAGTGTTGGCAACACTGTTCTTTCATTCAGCATCATCCGCGCCGCGCTAGCCGCAGCGTCCGCTGCGTGCGGGCCGGTGTTGGTGACGTCATCAGCTGCGGCTTGGGGAGTTCGGTCGTTTCAGCGACTGCGGCGCGGGTGGGTGTGCGAGGTTGCATAGAACTTCATATAAATAATTCGAATGCGAATACTGCGGCGCGTGCGGTGCGGCCAAGTCGGCGTTCACCTTTAGGCTACATAAAATTACGCCACAACTTTTAGGGGCCATACAAAAATAATAAAATGGTCAGACGGGAAGGGGGAGTGTTGGGTTAAAGGCAAAAAAAGGCTAAACGAATAGGATACAATCTATAAGGGTATCGTTTTCGAGATTTTCGGGACGCTGATTATTAATATAAAATTTATTTAGTGATCCAAGATGGCGGACGGGAAATTAAAGATGGCGGATGAGAAAATTTCAAAAATCAATAGGGGTATCGCCTTCGATATTTTAAGGGGTGGGGAATCGAAATACAACATCTATTTCGTGATCAAAGATGGCGGATGGGAAATCAAAGATGGCGGACGGGATTTTTTTTAAAGTCGATATATGGGTATCGTCTCCGATATTTTAAGGAATGGGGAATTCAAAAACACCATCTATTTCGTGATCAAAGACAGTCGATGTGATTCAAAGAAAAAATCGTCGCTAGTTTCACTCATCTCTTTAGATTATTTTATATATTAATATAATTTAACACGTTACGCTATACCTACTGTATAAGCATCAGCAAAATTTTTATTCCCGCTACTTTTTTAAATCACGTTTTAATACCGCGTCCCTGATGTTTATTTTTCAAATGTATCATTGTTGTAATTCTAAATAAAAATGTATTGGTTAAATACTAATTTTATACTATTAATTAGAATTATTTTTATTAAAATCCAATAATAAATTAAACATGTAAACAATGACATATAAAACAAAGTAATTTCTTTATTACAAATATCTTTTTTTTTGTGTTGCCGTAGGTTTTTTCTTTGAGGTCGAATTCCAAAATCGAATTTCGAATTCGAAGGGGTTTGTTTTTTCACTCACTTTTTATATGCATGTGAAAGAGACAGAGCACAGTAAAATTCGAATGTTTCAAATTTATGGCTGAACAATGTCAATTCGTGACACTGAAGATTGAAAAATTAAAAAGCTACTTTTACTCATGCTCGAATCAAAATCGCGTTTTGTTCACTGTTGTCTCGCAGCAAAAGCGGCATGTTTGAGCTGCAGTGGTGAAAATAACTATTTGTTCATTTTGTATACATTTATGACTGCACAGTTGGCGTAGTGGTTTAAGCGGCCGCCTCGCCGCTTGACACTGCGCCGAGTGTTGTGGGTTCGATCCCCACACGAGACAACACTTTGTGTGATCCATAAATTGTTGTTTCGAGTCGAGGTATTCCTTGTGTCCGTTGGTTTTATGTTTGTAAAGTCCCCCGCGACACAGGATTTATCCATAGTGCGGGAGTTGCCTTTTTAAAATAAAGAAAATAAAAACAATAGATGGAGACTAAATGCTGCTGTAATACCAGATACAGATACAAAAGCACATGCAGAGCAAAGGCCCTTATAATAGTAGAATTCAGTAACAGTGCATTTTGGATTCAATTCGTGTCAGTAAACAGCAATGTGTGACTCAGTATACCTTTCCTCACGTTAATAATGATTGTTGATGAACTCTTTACGATGGCATCCTAACAACTTAAAATTTGCAGCCGGTCAAGAAGCATTCGCTAAAGGTGAATTCCAAGCACATGATGCATGCTTCATGGCTCATGCTCGTAACGTGGGGTTGCAGACGTGACTAACGTGTGTATGTTCGTGTGAGTTGTGACCCACAGAGAACCAGACAGACTCCAACGCGGATCAATGCACATTATCGAGCACGTAACCTTTAATTACGTAAAACATATTTCAAGCATGACGTTAAACGCGTGTGCGCGTGCCGATAATTACTGCTCTGACGTCACGTTATTTAAATTATATATTAATACGTAAATAATGCGAAAGTGTTGGTCAATTATGGCCGCTCAGTCCTCCGGTATGTTGCCCTTTAGTGCATGTCAACGGCCCCTGGCCTCCCTTGGAATGCATCACGGCTTACGTCAGATGACGACACAAAAAACTAATTATGATTTTGCACGCTTTAAGAAGATTGAGCCTCCTAAATGTCAGTGTGATATAAGAAACAGCCGCGAAAAGGAACGAGAACATTGTACAATCGCAGCAAAAAGGGCTTAATGAGAATTTACGAAAAGTTTCGAGGTTATTATTTTAACAATCTCGATCACGAGTGAGTGGATCCATTGGAACAGCAATTGTGAAACATAACAAATATCGACTTGCCTTTTGGGCAATAGTTACAGCGGTACAAAGTGTGCCAATGTAGACTGCACCTGCATATCCTGTAGGAGATTGACAAAGGTATATTAAACAATTATATTTTAAGTTTCATTAATTAAAAGGTAATACTTATCACCAAACCGTATGCCAGTATGAGATGAAGCACTGTCCGAACCCTTCGTATAAGTTGTTCTCCTCCTCCTGAGAGCTCAAGTTTGGCCACTAAGCATTCGTTACTTATTGCCATGGACCCATTAAGGCAATTTTATGTTGTCAAATACCTCCATCACAGCCATGAATAAAGTTTGCTCCGCTATAAAACAATATTCCATCTATAATAAATTTGCATACATTTTGCGTAACCGCTGATAGGGTAGGGGTGTGCAAGATTGCGCAGTGTATAAGATTGCGCAGAGCGATTATTCACTCAGGAAGCAGTTGTTGGCGGCCATCTTCAGTTGAAAGCGTCCTACCGACATTCTAACTGTACCGGCACAAAAATTTACGTTTTTAATACAATTTCCTTAAATTTATTTGAAAATAACTAAATTTGATACCAGTCTTACATAATTTAGGTCTTTTATAAACGTGGTTGCAGTAAATATAAACCAGGTAACTTGTTCTTATCTGTTTATTTCTATCAAATTACTCTCGAAGTGTGTTTCGCCTGAGCCAGTACGATATTCAAGTCAATAGATGGCACTTGTGGTATTTTAAAGCTGTTCATTACTCATTGTGCAAGAATGCGCATACCTATCGTGTACAAGACTGCGCGCGAATTCTTGTACACTGAATCATATTTTATTTGGAATTCGTTTTTCATTAGCTATATGTAAGCTGTTAAGCTTATTAATAGCTAAAAAGAAAAGTGTAAGGCCTTTACCTAAAAAGAATAAGACTGTTAAGCCAAAGAAGCCAGCCAATGCACCCAAGAAAAAAATATGGTCATGTCCAGGTTGCTCAGAAGTGTACATTGAGCCAATTACCGAAGACTGGATTGAGTGTATTTGTTGCAAAGAATGGTGGCACGACAAATGCACAGCATACGTGGGTCGCGGGAACTTCCAATGTGATGTTTGTGAGTAGGTAATGCGCATTGACCAATATGCGCAAACTTGCACACCGGGGCCGCGCACTCTTGTCCGCATACTTTGTGCAAGAGTGCGCATTAAGGACGCAGCAAGTTTTTGAAATATTTCCTAAAATGTTACCTTTATATTTTTTATAATATTTTTTTTTCATAGGCAGATAACCCAAATAAATGAATAAAGACTGAAGTTGATTCTAAACTGCTGCGTATTTTTTGTAGAAATCATAGTAGCTAAAGTGCGCAGTCCTGCACACCCCTACCCTATATGCAGTTATGGGGCCGCCGTGAGCTTCCCGCGCGCTATGCCAGCGATGCACTGCAGCTTCCTGAACAAACATTAATACTGCACCGATATTAATAGCGAAGGTTTATCATGGCATCGGCGACATTCGACCGGTGGCCGGTGAAGGAGACACTCATTCGTACTCGTCCCGAGCCGCCTGCGTCCGTGACAGGCCCCTATTATTATAATGCTATGATTGCACATCGCTCCGAGCCAGGGTTATTAATAAATAGTTAATACGTACCTCCCTACTGTCCACAAAGCGACCACGGCCTTTAAATCATCAAGTAATTACTGCTCTTAGATAAGCTTTCTTCCCGAGATTGAGAAATGAATCGCTTAAAGATGGGCACGCGTATAAATCACTGTTGTACAACTATGGTTTGTATTTACTTCTCTATGCGTCGCTGGTCGTTTAATTGTGCTTGTGAAGGCCTGCCACCCGAGAGCTCGCACGCCCAATATGAAAAACTCGCATCAATTTGCTCACATGTCACGTACCCCATACGTTAAGTAACGAATAAGAAAACGGTTTACAGAAAGCGTATATGGAAAATAAAAACCTACATCGACTTTTAACAAGCAGATGATAGACGTGTATTACAAACATATTATTTTGTATGTATCTTTTTAAATCTTACTAGATATAGACGGGTTTTTGTACCCATAAGTGAGTGAGCTTTGTTGCATATGAGGTACATACCTCATCTTTAAATATAACATGTACGTAGTTATAATTAGACCTGAAAAGGAGAGTTATTAAAATTTAACGCGAGTAAACCCGCCGCTTCACCCACAGATTGACTGCCAGTCAATCTGAAGCGGCGGGTGGCAATGTCTCATAAAGAAATTCTGACTCTACACAGATTTTTTGATAAAGAATAATTTTATTATTTTTTCTTGAGTCCAATTGTGTATCGCCAAACCTCAAAGTTGTTCAATGTACATTTTCAACACAGCATCAGCAGCTCAAACATGCCGCTTTTGCTGCGAGACAACAGTGAACAAAACGCGATTTTGATTCGAGCGTGAAGCAAAGTAGCTTTTTAATTTTTCAATCTTCAGTGCCACGAATTGATATTGTTCAGCCACAAATTTGAAACATTCGAATTTTAATGTGCTCTGTCTCTTTCACATTCATGTAAAAAGTGAGTTAAAAAAAAAACCCCTTTGAATTCGAAATTCGATTTTGGAATTCGACCTCAAAGAAGACACCTACGGCAACGCAAAAAAAAAAGATATTTGTATTATAGAAATTACTTTTTTTTTATATGTTATTGTTTACATGTTTAATTTATTATTGGATTTTAATAAAAATAAGTCTAATTAAAAGTATAAAATTAGTATTTAACCAATACATTTTTATTTAGAATTACAACAATGACACATTTGAAAAATAGGTAAACATCAGGGACGCGGTATTATAACGCGATTTAAAAAAGTAGCGGGAATAAAAATTTCGCTGATGCTGATACATTAGGTATAGCGTAACGTGTTAAAATTATATTCATATAAAAAATAATCTAAAAAGATGAGTGAAACTAGCGATGATGACTGTACTTTAACACCAGAAGAGTTAAATCAACAAGTGATTATGCAGAATTCAATCTATTCCTGTTCATTTCTTTGTCTCCTAAGTAATATGTGTTCTCACTGCTGCACAGTGTCGCGAGTCTTTATTATAAATGCTTTTTTGCAACATTTTTGCAGGTGATTATTTGGTGTGGTAATATTGTCTCGAATACTTTTTTCATCAAATTTAGGTAGTTATCGTTTTCCAGGAATTATATTATAGTAAATGTGGGTTAGTAAACATTGATATTGTTGAAGCATTGAAATAATTTGTGTGCGCACAAATAACTTTCTTGCTACAGTTACAACTGATATTCAGATTTAATCAGTGTTATATTAATATAGTAGTCTTGAATAGTTACTTATCTGTCTTATTTGCTGTTTTAATAATTCAAGATGTGTGAAGTAGGTAAGTTCTGAGCATTTTTTAAACACACTAAAAATTTCAATATATTGATACTTTGAATCGATTTTCAAAAAAATCACATCATATCACATCTCTAATCTTAATATATAAAATCCTTGCGTTACTGACTGACTGACAGAGACGCTACAGCCGAAACTATTGGACGCAGGAAGCTGAAATTTGGCATGTATGTTCCTTGGGGACCGTAAGGGTGCACTAAGAAGGGATTTCCCGAAATTCTCACGGGATCGTCCAAAACGGGTAAATTAAAAAAAATGCAGGCGTAGCTGCTGGCGTCCTCTAGTTTTTATATATATGCTAGCTCAATAAGTAAACTTTACGCTAGAAAACTCTCAGTCTGCTAGAACGTGCTCAAATTGAGATATTTTGTTTTAGGTTTCGACCGAATGAATATAATCTTTGGCCTTACCAATTGGCCAGCTTTCTGAAGATGCGCTAGAAGGACGACATAAAGATGCCAGAAATTTTAGAAAACACCATACACGCAATACCTCAAGATCGGATACTAATCAAGACCTAATTACCATGCTTTTACTTACTTCCGATCCATTAATATCCACGATTAGATTGGGAAATAAACATAAAATAAATATTTAAGATACTGATTTAAGGCAATTTTTGGATATAGCATCTAGAATAAAAAAATATCAGTTAAACTTCTTTGTTTTGGTCACATATCTATATATTTCAGGTTAAACATGGAAATTACCCAAAGTTAGATTTATGATAAAATGTTCTATGAAGTCGCGACACTGTGTGCTGTGGTGAAAAGCTATGTGTGCTACACGAGAGCAAAGTTTTTTTGTATCTCGTGCTGTTGAGTCCCTCACCACGCTCAGGATTCTAACTTTGATTCACTCGCTACGCTCGTGAATCAATCATAGAATCTTTCGCTTGCTCGGGACTCAAAATCAGCACCCGAAACAAAAAACAACTTTGCACTCTTGTTGCACAATAGTTATTTGTGCAACAAGAGAGCAAAGTTGTTTTTTGTTTCGAGTGCTGATTTTGAGTCCCGAGCAAGCGAAGGATTCTATGATTGATTCACGAGCGTAGCGAGTGAATCAAAGTTAGAATCCTGAGCGTGGTGAGGGACTCAACAGCACGAAATACAAAAAACTTTGCTCTCGTGTAGCACACATAACTTTTCACCACAGCAGTGAGAACACATATTACTTAGGAGACATGGAAATGAACAGTAATAGATTGAATTCTGCATAATCACTTGTTGATTTAACTTTTCTGGTGTTAAAGTACAGTCATCATCGCTAGTTTCACTCATCTTTTTAGATTATTTTATATATTAATATAAATTTAACACGTTACGCTATACCTACTGTATCAGCATCAGCGAAATTTTTATTCCCGCTACTTTTTTAAATCGCGTTTTAATACCGCGTCCCAGACGTTTATTTTTCAAATGTATCATTGTTGTAATTCTAAATAAAAATGTATTGGTTAAATACTAATTTTAAACTATTAATTAGACTTATTTTTATTAAAATCCAATAATAAATTAAACATGTAAACAATAACATATATAAAAAAAATCTTTATACTTTTTTTTTTCCTATCCGTAGGTGTTTTCTTTGAGGTCGAATTCCAAAATCGAATTTCGAATTCGAAGGGGTTTGTTTTTTCACTCACTTTTTATATGCACGTGAAAGAGACAGAGCACAGTAAAATTCGAATGTTTCAAATTTGTGGCTGAACAATGTCAATTCGTGGCACTGAAGATTGAAAAATTAAAAAGCTACTTTGCCTCACGCTCGAATCAAAATCGCGTTTTGTTCACTGTTGTCTCGCAGCAAAAGCGGCATGTTTGAGCTGCTGTGGTGAAAATAACTATTTAACTACTGCACTCTTACTAATAAAGTATATTGTATTATCTTTTAAGCATCAAATGTCGATCACCTACAGACACAGTATTCAGGGAAAGTTAAGTCGGCAACAGGACATCATCTATCGGTATCAACTATCAACTATCGAGTAAAGCCGGGCGATAAGCTACGCAGATAATTAAACCAGTAGCCGATAAATCGCTGTAACAAGCCCACCGATGGTTTTCGTTTCACTTTCTAAGTAAATACATCTAATTTAGAACACTTACTGTAATTTTCAGTTGTGAAGGGTTGTTTATAACCGTTCAAGTTTACGAGGTAACTGTCCCTGTCCAAATGGTGACTTATAGCTGCTGAGAAAATACTTTCTTGTTCGTCTAATCATAAGGTAAATATGGACGGACAATCTCTCATTATTCAGTCCATATTGGACCCGTAGTTTCAAACCCAACCGGCGATTTTATTAGAGAGCTGAAAGTCCTGACTCGTTTATGAATGTGAATTATGACTCTGTTCTTTCAAAGTCAAAGTCAAAAGCATTTATTCATGTAGGTCACAAGGTGACGCTTATGAACGTTAATTTTAAAATTAAATTATTTAATGCTTCTACATTTACATTTACTGCCTCGTTCGCAAAGCAATAGGTACAATCAATCTTTAATCAATGACAAGTATTAATTTGTATTAATACTTGTTAGCTCTGATTACAATAACGTTCGTGTGAATGTTATTGTTATCAGAGATACAAAAGTAATATCGCAACGTGATTTTTCAAAATCTTTCAAAATCATAATGAAATTTTGGATAACCGTTGTCAAGTTTACAGAAAAAGACATGGGATGAAGAAATACTAACAAAGTCAAGCATACCTAGGATACGCTCACGAAGAAACTACAAGTTACTCCACTACTTACCTATGTATATCATAGTGTTACGAGCTGGGGTTCGACGATAAATTATAGCTCACTATGCCACTTAAACTGAACTTTATTCACTAACACAATACACTAGATACACACACTTAATTTTCCAACACTAATAAAACACACTATTCACACCACTAGTACAACACTAAACACTTCCGAATTAATTTCTTCGCTTGATGTTGATCGCTTTCCGTATTCAATTGAACTGTGTGTTCCGTTCGCTCGCCCTCTATTTATACTGGCCGGATAACATCACTAGGCTTTTCGAGACGACTCACGATATTTCTGGAAACGTGTAAGGTGTTTCTAGAATTGCGTAAATGTTCTATTTACACCTACGCCATCTATTAGAGGATAGCTGAATTACCTTCAAACCACCGATACATTCAATCTCATGTAGTTCTCCCATTCACTGATAGATGGCGTTATTTTCAATTCGTAACACGGCCTCCCTCTTAAACGTGTTCGTCTCGAACATCGTTAGACCCATGGTAACGAGCCAACCGGTCCACATGAACTATCTTCGGTGCACCTCGCGACCCCTTCTGGATTCGATAGGTGACGTCGTTCATCCTGGTAATTATGCGATATGGCCCGTCCCATCTGGCTTGTAACTTAGGCGATTTTCCTTTGCTTCGTACTGGATTATGAAGCCACACCAATGATCCCTCATCGAAGCCTTTGTTGTTCGCCTTCCGGTCGCAGCGAGTCCTCATCCTCCCAGACATCCGCCGTCCCGAGCCCCATGGAGCTCCTACATTGCACACCTTGAATGCACCTCTGCTACGAGTATGTGGCCCCTTCACAGCCGCACAACTTGTGCATTTGCGGCACCAATCCTCGACGTCATTCCGACAGTGGAGCCAATAAAACCGCTCTCGGACCTTAGTTAGCGTCTTCTTAACACCCATGTGACCTCCCGAAGCACCATTGTGATAGAGCCGTAGTACTTCCGGCACCGTAGTCTTGGGCACTACCATTTGCAGATGGCATTGGTTACCTCGAGCGTTTTCCCATTTGCGGCACAGAACTCCATCCTGGACAACCAAGCTTTCCCACTGTGCCCAATAACCTTTGGTGACAGGGCTCATTGCTGCGATATCACTCCATTTGGGCCTAGGAGCGCCTGATTTCTTCCATTTGAGAATCGGCTGTACGTCCTTGTCTTCTTGCTGAGCACGCTGCAAAGCTTCTTTCCATCCGTCGCTCAGATCCGTCTTCAACATTCTCACTAGCGCTGCCGGCTTCGCTTCCTGTCTTGCACAGTGTTTGCGTTGGTCGGGGTAAGCCCTACCTGTCAGAGCATCTGCGCTACGTTGCTCTTGCCGCCAGACAGGTACGTCAGGTGACCCCTTTGGTGGAGACAGGGTACCAACGTGCCGCTTACGCTTTGGGCAGCTCAAGCGGATATGGCCTCTTTCCCCACAGTTGTAGCACCGTGGTGAAGAAACAACTTCCCTGATACGGTAAGGTCGATCCTCGTGACGCGCTGCTTCCACCTCCAGAGCGTAGGCTAAGGCTTCCTTCAGAGACTTGAAGTGCCCAAGTCTTACCGCTGCTCTAACTTCCAGGTCCCGGACCCCATCCGTAAACGCTTGTACGAGGTTCTCGTCAATAAGCGCAGGCGACGACTGGTATGCCTTCCTGACCAGCCTTTCCACCTCTAAAGCCCATTGCTGCAGAGTTTCTCCGGTGCGTTGTGCCCTGTCCTTCAGCTGAGCACGATACACATGTTCTAGGTGTGCGTCACCGTATCTCGCCTCCAGCGCCTCCATTAGCTTTTCATAGGAGACGTCTTGCCCAAGCACCTCCAACACCGTCAAGGCCTGATCACGAAGGCCCAAGGTTAGGGCGGTGAAGGCCTGTTCTTTGTTCCACCCATTCGTTCGCATAACGGCCTCAAACTGGACCTTGTATGCAGACCATGATGACGAGCCATCAAATGGTGGAACCTTAAACCAACGAGGTGAGGGCGCCACAGCTGTAGGTGTAACGTCGTAGGACCCGAGCCTACACAATTTCTTCTCCACTTCGGCAATACGGTTCTCGAGGTGATCATGTACACGCTTCTCAATAGAGGCGACGCGAGTCTTAAGCTGGTCGTGTACGAGCTTCTCCACGTCGCTAATACGAGCCTCGTGCTGCTGGAGCTCCTCCTTTACCACCTTCAGGTCCTTCCCTACAGCGGCGCTGAGGTCTTTCATCACCACCAGCTGTTCCTCCAAACGGCGGGCCTGCTCCTCCTTGTCGCTCTGCAGCTGTTCCTCTAGGCGGCGCGCGTGCTCCTCTTGACGGCGAGCCTGCTCCTCTTGACGGCGAGCCTGCTCCTCCTTGTCGCGCTGTAGCTGTTCCTCCATGCGGCGCGCGTGCTCTTCTTGACGGCGAGCCTGCTCCTCCTGACGGCGGGCCTGCTCCTCCTTGTCGCGATGTCGCTGTTCTTCCATGCGGCGCGCGTGCTCCTCCTGACGGCGGGCCTGCTCCTGCATGAACGCCATCAGAGCCGCGATGTCGGGCACCGCCATGGAGTGAGCGCTTGCAGGCTCCACTGCAGCCGCGGAGTCGCCTGATCCACCAGACGATGGAGAAGGAACGTCTCCGAAGCGTCTCTGGTCCAGGTCTTGCTGGCGCTGGTTCCTGGTACGCACACCTTCAGTTTCTTCCTTCGGCATAACCGGCATAATTTATCCCACTTCTGACACCAATTTGTTACGAGCTGGGGTTCGACGATAAATTATAGCTCACTATGCCACTTAAACTGAACTTTATTCACTAACACAATACACTAGATACACACACTTAATTTTCCAACACTAATAAAACACACTATTCACACCACTAGTACAACACTAAACACTTCCGAATTAATTTCTTCGCTTGATGTTGATCGCTTTCCGTATTCAATTGAACTGTGTGTTCCGTTCGCTCGCCCTCTATTTATACTGGCCGGATAACATCACTAGGCTTTTCGAGACGACTCACGATATTTCTGGAAACGTGTAAGGTGTTTCTAGAATTGCGTAAATGTTCTATTTACACCTACGCCATCTATTAGAGGATAGCTGAATTACCTTCAAACCACCGATACATTCAATCTCATGTAGTTCTCCCATTCACTGATAGATGGCGTTATTTTCAATTCGTAACAATAGTATTAACCTATGGCAGCTTTATTGCAAGTTCACTGGCAATCAGACAACGATCCGTACCGGACGTTAACCGGCACTTGACTGAGATAATGAGGGATCACGTGAGGAGGTCGCTACACGTGCAACCACTGAGCACTCTACGATTAGCACTCACTTACTTTAGTCTATAGTACACGTGAGCAAAAGAAGTAGACGCGCAAAAATGAACCTCTTCTGAAATTAGGCCAGAAACGTGAGCTCCTGAGTAGAATTGTGGCATTCCCCTGTATTAGTTTTGCCACAAATTGTTATAACTACCACGATTGAGCACTCTGGGACCATGCCAAGCGAAGTTTATTGCAGCACTGCGTAGTTTATCACACTCATGACTCTGGATTGTGGACTATGTACTATGAGCGACGGCTAAAACTTTGGCGACCTTTGGTCATTTTCATCCTCGTTTTATTGGCAAATAAACTTCTTAATGATAATAGCTTTAAGCGAATAATCAGAAAACCAGTAATTACGATAAAAAAACTACATAAAATTGTAAAGTTTTCTAGGATATCGTTATCCAGGAAGAAACATTATCTTACGAAAAGGATTAACAGAGATTCGCTGAACACTTAATGCTATTGCTTCAGACGTTTATTTACCAATTACTGCATCGATAAATACAAAGTGACAATATCTGTCTGTTCCTAATATGGAAGATAAAGACATTTACACTTAATTTATCGCTCACACTTAAAACAAGTTTTAAATTTTAATTAACATTTTAATAAATACTGCTGTTGCATTTACCCAAATTAAAATTTAAACTTGCATTTTGTTGGGCAATAACTATTATAGAAAATTTAAGGAACTGGTAAAGTAAATACTTGAAGCAGCTTAAAATTCTTCCATTTCTTCGATCTCTTTATAAAGATAACGTAAGTATCTCACTTTAAATAACTTAAGACTTTATTAATGAGACTACATAATTATTATGACTATATGAGGGCAATAATTATTGATCTGCCTTGTGAAATATATTCTAAATTTTCCGCCATTTTCTTGTTTATTTTACTCAGGGCTGCCAATATGGAAATTCGTAAGTATACGCTAACTATTCGTTATTTTCCAAACATCTTGTTGCGTGTGGAAAGAATTCTGATTATTTTATCGATTAACCTATAGAGTGTGGAATGTACGGAATGACAATTTGATTACGTTATCGAATCGTATTGAGTAAGGAATATTAATGGCATGAATGCATGAAATACCCAATTGTGTTTTCTGTGACCAAACCTTCGAACGTGTTCTACCACCAAAATAAATATGCGTATCGTAAATTTTAACTGTAGACCCAAAATTAAAGAATTTCTGATGTTGAAAACTGTAAAAACCGTTCATTGATTGCTTTCACTGTTTTGTTCAAACTCGGACACTACTAGGATATCTTTTTGAATATTCAGTTAAAGAACTTTTTTACCCGACTACGGCGAAGCCATATGTAATTATTATTCTTCTGTAAATATATACGTACCTGTCACTGTACCAATATTGTACTCCATACTCATGGCTTTGATATCCACAATCTTAGTTAGTAGTAAAAAATTATTATGTACTTACATTAAGTGCGATTATTTGATTCTTCAAATCAGTAAGTTTTTACAAGTACATCTCAACAATAGATAAACGATGTTCTCGATGACAAAAAGCTTTGAATCTTTGCCAGTTTGTCTACATTATTTATCTTAATTATCTGATTCTTTAGGATTTTTATAGGTATCTAGCTTACGTAATTTGATTTTGACAAATCTTAATATATAAAATCCTTGCGTTACTGACTGACTGACAGACACGCTACAGCCGAAACTATTGGGCGCAGGAAGCTGAAATTTGGCATGTATGTTCCTTGGGGACCGTAGGGGTGCACTAAGAAGCGATTTCCCGAAATTCCCATGGGATCGTCCAAAACGGGTAAATTTAAAAAAAATGCAGGCGTAGCTGCTGGCGTCCTCTAGTTGACAATAACGCAGAGAACAATGTGAAGAATACATGACAGTATATTTGACAATGAATATGTTTACTGCACAGTCATAACTTCTGAATATAATACCTACCCATTATAAACGAACATGCACCTTACTACTCCAGTTTTTATAGAATTACGTACGTCGTTGCTTATCAACATAATTGAATGGAACAATGACATTTATTAGCGAGTTGCTAATAAAATTGTTATTATGATTACATAAAGCAATAATATAGCCATAAATGCGGCGCTAATAACGCGCGCTATACAAGAGGACAATGTCTTGAAGCAACAATAGAGAATCAAGACGTTTAAAGTCGCCATTTTCTTTTTTCTTGAAGAGAAGTAAATTGCTGTGATCGATATGGTATTATTAAGAGTGCGGTGAGATGTTTCGCGGCGACGTCGCCATGACAGTGAGGCTGCTTCGAGTGACGTTTATAAGCTATTCATCGCGTTGAATGCGATGTCAGTGCGCAAAATGGACAATCGGACCGAATGTTTTGTGCAGACATGATACTATTTTCGAGTATTCTCATTTTTGTAAAGAATTTATTTTTACTGTAGCCTGTAGGGAATTAAGCTATCCTAGCCAATAAAGGCATAGGAGTTCCGGGAATTCGTGGTCAAATAAATAGTTGCGTGGTGCATATTTCGAAAGACAATTTTTGAAAAGTATGTGTCTACAGTGAGTAGGTGTTTTTATTAAGTTACAGCATTTATCCCTAGTTGACATATCAGGTTTAAGAAAAAAATTCAACACAGAAGTGATCTTGATTCGCCGTAAATGATGCCGTATTGACATCTAAGTACTAAACATATCTCTACATGTCATAAAAGAAACCAATAATTCAAACCTGGTAGCAATATGTCGTCACCGTCGATTAAGTAGCTTATCACTGTATAGTGATCCGGTATGAGGAGTTAACGGCCTCATAACAGAGCTTTACAACTCACTCACCTCTCCGTAATCGCACACACCATGCAATCTGTTTCGTCACAAGCGAACGACGCTAAAGATCGCCCGTTGCTGATCCTGAAACGCACTAGCCCGTAATCCCACTACGCCTGATAGGCATTTCTGACGGGTCAGTAGAAATTGTATACAAATTGTCGGAGCCGGGGAACGGTGTCATATAATTTATACAGCGGTTTTGACATCTATACTGAACCGTCAAAAACCACCGAAAAATAATGAGAATAGACCATTTAACGGGAATAGTTAGGATCGACCTGCCTCTTTGGTCGAGTGGACAACGAATGCGACTGCTGATCGGGTGGTCCCAGCTTCGATTCCCAAGTCGGCCAAAAGTGTAACTGAGCTTTTCCGAATTCGAAGTAGCAGCACGGAGTCTGGCAAGGCAATGCGCCCTGTAACGCAATAGGCTCGTCCGCTATTACGTGAAGCCTGAAATGGTGAAATTTGGGTGTAAAATTACAGCTCTGCATACCCCTTTGTGGATACAGGCGTGAGACTATAAAAAAATTAAATATAAGTTAGGTTGGTTGTAGTTTCGCCACATATTAACTCTTAATTACATTTCTTTATTACATAATCTAATAGTTTAAAATAAAAATACTATATGCGATTCCTAAGTCAGAAAGTCGCCCGTCTACACCTCTTAGCCGCAACAGAGGGCAGCCTGACAAGCCGGCCGTACGGCTGGCACTGACAGAGCGCCATCACGGCTCATGATCGATGCGAGACATTGATAACGACTGCACGTGTCATCTCGCCACAACCACTTTTTCTCTGCAGAATCGTTTGTAAACAATGTTTGGATTTACATGTGGGATATGCTAGATTAATTTTAACTTAAGATTAACTAAAAGATATTGGTCTAATTCCAAGACATCCTCAACAGAAACAACTAGAACCGATGTTATATTACATTCTACCACGGATCACAAAACGTCTCTTTAATAACAGGGCGATATATAACATCATTCACCCTACATGTAAACTGTCCCTCAGCTGGGCACTCACATATGCAAGTATGCAAGGGTAACTCACATGACGTCTTTCGATAACTCTCTGACATACAAGTTTCTTCGCGATGTCCTACAAGTCTTTTCGCAATTATTAAATTAGAATTTGATGGTTATCGTCACTGTTAAGCAAGGAATAATTAGCAATTAAATACGCACTTAATTTTGAAAAAGACAATGGTGCACGCCGTGTATTTGAACTCGTGTTCCTCTGCGTAACAGCTTGTTAGTCTTTCCACCAGGCTATCTCTACATATTTTGTGTTACAGGGTGTTATTCATATAAATAAAAGGTGTCTATTTATATTTCAACAGCATTAAGTATCTATAATTACGGACTACAAATAGTTCTAACAACTTTTCTCATACACAGGAACTAGCCAAAGCATCGTTACAAGTAGTAAATTGCTCACTTGATTAGACTATCCCATATTTGTGCAGCAATCGTCAAACGCAATGATAATTGCATTCACAGGAACACGTATGACTTTTTATAGGTATACTTGTCACATCTAACAATGTAGCGAGATGAATATAAACACAGGTATACATGGATAAGGCTGCGTATCCGTGAAAGATGTGTGCCAGCTGAGCTATGCGCAAAGAAAACCTAATAAAATTATTAACAATATACTTCGACATTACTCAATCTAGATTATACTCAATGTTAGATTGCTACGCAGAGGGTCTCGGGTTGGAATCCACGGCACGCACCAATGACTTTTCGGAGTCAGTAAGTGCGTATAAAATTGTTAATTATCGCTTGCTAATCGGTGAAGGAAAACATCTTGAGGAAACCTGCATGTCTGAGAATTCTCCATAATGTTCTCGAAAGACATGTGAAGTCTGCCAACCCGCACTTGGCCAGCGTGGTAGACTATGGCCTTACCCTTCTCATAGTGAGAAGAGGCCCGTGCTCAGCAGTGGGACAGTATAAAGGGCTGATGATGATGATGATGATACGTTGACCATTCACACGGTCATCAGCTACCAAACTAGGTAGAGCCTGTCCTATCGTAATCAGACATCTGAATAACAAACTTATTTCCAGATACTTGAAGCATATTACACCCAGATATATTATATCAAAATCACAAAACAATAAATGAATTAGCAGAATTGCTGAAAGCTAGACCAAGACGCCAGTCATCGTCATCAAACCGTGCAACAATAATCAAGCGAAGCTAGAAAATAAACTGACACTATTGGTGGACGTTTTTCTAGGCACTCCGCTCAGCTATCCCGCACATTATAGTTAGAATCACAGTCTAAGCCGTTTAGAGAACAATAAACCCGCATCCCTATTGCGGTCGCACTCGCAGCAATGGCGGAGTACGATCAACTCAATATCTATCATCCGCATGTGATGTCATGTTTACAGCATCATTATGTTGCTAACAAAGTTCTCGGACCAACGGAGCGAATGACGCGCAGAGCTTTAAGAAATATGATTGTTATTCTGTGTCAAAGGATTCTATTTGTTTTCTTTTTGTTCGGTTGCTTTGCAGTCTCAAGCGTCTATGGGAATTACTGATTTTGAAAAGTTTGGTAACTTTTTTGTCATGGACATCGGGAATATCGGGATAGTCCCGACGATGTTTGATGTTATAATAGTTTTGCAAACATTAGTGCGCCAATGAAGTTTTGAATTCTACCCAGCAAAACCTTGACAATATTGGAATATAATGTTTTACTGATTATTAGCATCACCTATAAAAAACCCTGAGAAATATTATGTTGATAAAAAGCTTGAGAGGTGCGGAGCGGTGTAAAACTTCACTTCTTATTCTTCTTTCTCTTAGCGTTATCCCAGTTTCAGTCTGGGGTCCGCTTTCTAGTCTAACCGGATTTGGCTGAATATTAGCTTTTCCACGGAGCGACTGCCTGTCTGACCTCCGCAACCCGAAGGGATAGCGATATTCCATGGTTTAGACTAGTGTCAGTTTATTTAGAAGGTACTGACGCCCTGTAACGACTGTCAAAGATCTTCATGACAACCGGGACCGACGGCTTAACGTGCTCTTCGAGGCACGGGACAAGCGATAATTAATAATTCAATACGCACATAACTCCGAAAAGTCATTGATGCGCGCCGTGGATTCGAACCCGATACCCTCTGCATCTCTGTCTGTTGGTATATCCACTCGGCTATCGCTGCCTTTTGTGTAAAACGTCACTATTGACTCTATATATGTATTCACATACTTACCTATGAAATTAATATACTACTCGCGCCATATAAAATTCACCTGAGTAGAAACGGTACATATATAGCAAGTAAATACGCATATTACATTAACGGCACATAATATATATTTCCATAAGTCTCCCAACACTGGGTCGTAAATCCACAATCATCGAATAGAATAACCTTTTATTTGAGACTTCCTACAGCTGTTGAAGTAATAATTTATGGTGGTTATGTAATGGGGTACATTGTTGGTAATTATGCGTTGTTATAAGTCAATTCAAATATCGTAACTCAATTACTCTAAACATTCAGGAAACGTCAACGCACGGTAGCGAATACTCCCAGGGTTACCTATTACCATATGTAGCCCTCATTATTTTATACAGAAATGAGGCGTTTGTATAAAGTAATAAGGTATTGATCGATCTAGAAAACTTTGACTGTAACAGTATCTATTATTTTGTGAATAAATATCGATCACAAGGATTCAGCTTGGAAGGTTTCTAGTCCCGCTAATCACGCCTGATTCATACTAATTTCTTCGTCTATTGTCTTTATGTGCATTCGCTTGTGTAAAGCGTAGGACAATACGTATATAGAATAAGAATATGACGAGGACTATGTGAAGTAAATAATCTAATCATATCCCACAATTCTATAAGGAATCTTATCCATGGAACAATTGCGCACTTTGTCAAGTGAGTGTCATGAAATCTTTTGCTCGATATCTCCTGTAATATCTTGTTTAACGTGAGGTTATGGCTACAAATCAACGTGGACAGCAAGCGATAACTTTTCCCGACGTTATGAAAGTATAAAAGTAAATAGTGATGGGTGCAGATGTTATCTTTGGTAACCCTAAGCAGGAGCGCTAGTAGTGCGAGTGGCGCGAGTGGCGCGCACTACGGTGAAGGGCTTGCATAATGCTGTAGCAGCCTTAACTGATAGCGGCGGCGCGGCGGTGCGGCGGCCTATCTACTCGTACAACACGCTGACACAGCCAGTTAGGCCGTGTTCACACATCGCTTGTTAGACCCCGGCAACTGCCAATTACCGCGACAAACAACCCCTGCACAACACTCACTTTCGCCGCCGAACACTGAAGCCACCAATTTTAAATTGCAAACGAGATGGTAATTAGCGAAAATACCCGGCGAGGGACGCCACTAAATGCCACCGGTGGTACCGTATGGAAATTAGGATCAAATTACGTCTCCACTCGCACTTTCATTTGTAGCACAACAGTTACATAAAGCAGGCATCGTTTATTATTTAAGAATACGGTTTATTGCCCTGAATAAAGGGTCTGCGGCATCGTTACATCCGCGTTTATATATGCCAGACCTCAATGCTGGCTCATTTTTAAAGGATATTCGCAATACGTTCATAAAACCAACAATGGTAACAATGACTTTTATAAAGTCGGTGTGATTATTCTGTTTACCGTAACAACAACCACTTAGTATTGCGGCTCACACTCATGATTGTATTAGTCTGTTAATCTGCACACAATACAATATGTTCCTTGAACAAATGTTTTTACAACAGTATCTAGTTATTAGTAGTTATTTATTTTTTCGAGGTAGTAGAGCCTTGCTGATTTCAGCATGAATATGCCGGCTCGACCGGGGAAGTACTACCCTCTCACAGAAAATCGACGTAAAGTAACAGTACCTTAACTGTTGCGTTTCGTTCGATGAGTGAGAGTGCCGGAGGCCATATCCTCTATTCCTTCTCCCTCGTTCCACTCTTCATTCTATCCCTTTTCCCAACCCAAAGGGGTGGCAACGCACTTGTGACTCCTGTGGTGTTGCTTGTGTCCATGGGCGGCGGTCATTGCTTACCATCAGGCAATCCGTCTGCTCGTTTGCCGCCTATTACCATAAAAAAAAATCACGTACAGTGACTATCAAACACTTTGACAACCGGGATCGGAATGATAAATAGTTTGGCTAAAAAAGTAACCTGAAAAAATTTTTGCCCACGCTTTTAAATCTGCAAAATATTACATGTCACATATTAGCGAAGTGACCACTCAAACTTGCATTATCCACGCAATCGTAATATCGATTGTAGCGATCGATCATGACACGAATAGATCAAAACAGTCGATCAGACGTATTCCATATCTATCCTCGATAATCGTATGCGCACCGAGTGGCAGGCTACAACTTATGCAACGAATAAAATATTGCGAACTCATAAGCGCAGTACGCAGCAGCTCTGAGATGAAACTGCAGATAGAGTTAATCTAATAAGTGAGATCTGAAGCCAGCCGTCGACCGAAGCAATAACTCACGGTTGAGGAGCCAGAGGTTAATTAAAAATAGCAACTTCAATCTTATGTGTCAGAGATGGAGTTAGATTAGCAGTCGGCCGATTAATACCGATCCGAATGCACCATCTTTACTGAACAAGATTAACTCACTTGTGATTAAGTTCGCTTTCAGTATCAAACATTATTTGTAAAGGATCCTAGAGTTAGGTACTTAGTTAATGCCAAGGAACCCGAAGGTATAATTTCATATTTTCGTTCGTCCATCTGTATCAAAGATACATACATGCATACATACATAGTCTCACGCCTATAACCCCGAAGAGGTAGGCAGAGGTGTATTTCTACACCCACTTTTCGCCAGATATAATTTAGTCCCACGTAATATGGGCGAGCCTATTGCCGTACCGGGCACATTTCCAGACTCCGTGCTGCTACTGAGAATTTCGTGACAGAAAAACCCAATAACACTGCCCGACCCAGGAATCGAATTCGGGACCTCCCGATCCCACGGGCACATTTATGCCGCGAGACCAACGAGGCAGTCGTATAAGGTTTGTGTCGAGTTTTCCGTCTCTACGCAAAGATGGTATTTGCATCGTGTTATTCCTTAGTCGCCTCTTACGCCACCCACGGGAAGATAGGGGGTGGTGACACTTGTATTCTATGCCGTCAGTACCCGTAATTCAATGCCGTGTAATACTTAAGATTGATAATGGTAACTAAATAAAAATAACCAAATTTTCGCCAAAAGGAACTAAAGGGAAAATTATATGTTCAAACACACGCTGTTATGTGTGAATGCTTTATATGTACGCTCTTTATAAAGCATTCAAACATAACCTTCTAAGCTGAAGCTGAAACAGAGCAAAATATAGAACTATAGACGATATAGAACGATTAATATCGAGCGGGCACCAATATATGGCAATAAATGTCGATAGTTGATCAACTGATTAACCAACAAGTGATCGATATGACTTTGTGGTTTGTCAAGCAACCATCTGATTCCAGTTGATATCATGCGAACCTACATATTTTTATATCGATATAACTATTTTGAGATACAACTTATTAGTTGACATGTCAATAAATTAATATTTTCTTGAGTGAAGCGAATGTTACACATTGAAATTAAGCTACGGAAGCTACGGATTTTATCGCGTTATATTAGTTTCACTAGTGTAATAACTAGTGAAACCAATATAACGCAATAAAATCCGTAAACTCTACTTTAATTTCAATTTCAATGTCAATAAATTTTTCTAGCTAAAGTCTTGCAGATCTGGCTATACACATAACTTTGAAAAATAGGTGGTGCGCCGTGGGTCCGAACTCGAGACTCTGCGTATTAATCTGTCGCTCTCTAACTTGGCTTTACATATTTTATCCATAGAAGACATTTCGACAAGCACCGTTCTAGGATTACTAGCGTTAACTTTCTGGTATTTCTTTTCAACATCACTCCCAGTTACTAGCGGTTGCCATTTTCGAAAAGCATTTGTTGCAAAACCAGTAGATATTCAAACATACTTCCAACATTTATTTTACCCCTTAGGACTGTAGTACCCTCCATCTCTAACAATAAAAATGAATCGCCTGAGACATAAAAAACGTTCTGTTCTATATTCTCAGTTTAAGTAGGAGGCGTGAGCCCTGCGATAATAATAGGTATGTATACCTCCTCGCTTATCGTTTTTTACTGCAGCTCGCGGCCCAGCGTATCAAGCTGTTAACTCAAACATAGTCACATTTTGAAATCTGATTTCTAGTTGTTGAGATATGGGCTTTCAAACCAACAAACATGCAATCTGTTCAACTTAATTACCTTTAAACACTATCATATTTATTCTAGCCATAGGTAATTGTTTGCTGAGGCAATCAGCGATGAAAAATACTCTAATAAGTCTTAGTGACAGCCATTTTACACGTTCTCGCCTTTATTTCGTTCACGAAAGAAACGAAAGAAAGAAATATTTCATAAATATTTAAATAGCTTCTCTAAGGTAAACTATGCCATATATTCACGACTTAGAAGCGAAGAGTTGATAGTGTTGAAAGCATTTGTAAAGTTCCTCGCAATAATAATATAACCTTTTACGGAAACGGTTAAAATGTTCAATCATCACATCCTCACAATGTTGGTAAAGCAAACGAATAGCAACTCTTTTGTAACATCCATTAACTTTACACGTGTTTATTTCTTAACGTTGTTGTACTAATTACGCAGCGAATAAATCAACTGTTGGTTTTAGCGGCAGATCTTCCGCCGTCCGTTGTGCACAAGCGAAGCTGACGCAACGTTGCACTTGGGAAACTGTTCGATCATCTCGCTTGGTTGTTAATCGCCGTGGACGGCGTCCAGTCATCACTAATCGATTTGGCGTATGTTCTCCACGTTATTCGAACGTACCGTGTACGCAATAACAATTATAAGTACACTCCAATGCGTATAATGTGTAAATAACCCGTGTACTTGCACCGTTGCAAAACTCTTACGCCTAAAAAACCTTTCTTTTGTCGTGTTGATTTGCATGCTATATGAGTATATTGCCACACCACGGGTTCATTGATGTGAACGAATTAGTACGTATTAACATTACGTTATCGAAGTACTTATATCAGGAATCGAACAAATGTTTTAGCATTACGACCACTAAGACTTCTGAGCAAAGGCGAATACTCTAATCATGCAGTGATTAGCTGTGCTTATTGCCATTGTGCTCTTCATCATCATCCTCTTTGCATTATCCCCGAAGCACCCAGAATTTACCCCTTGGGCTGTGATCCGCTTGCTAGTCTAATCATTTTAGCTATTCTACAAAGCGACTGCAGTTTGACTATCACAATTCAAATTGATAACAATATTTTATAGCTTAGTTGGACTGGTGTCACGTTATTTGAGGATACTAAACTCCAGAGGAAACTGTAAAAGACTATGACCAATACATGCTCACTAATCGCCGGAGAGGCGTGATATAATTATGAACCCATCTATAAACCAAATAGTGATAAATTTGCTTCAGCTCACGCATAGATAGCTCGGACTTCATAAACTGCTCCATTTGTGCTATCATTGCTTTATCAAAGGATTATGTTTCACCCTTCACACATACAGGCACAGACAAACCAATCTTTATGCACACTTAACCGTAGAGAGAGAGAGTCGAATGTCACACGAGGATGTAAATAAATAAGTGGGTGGAATTGTGAAATGAAGTATTTTACGATACGACGAAACTGAAGTGCACATAAAAAGGATATTATTTGAAATCAGCGATTGTAACAAAGCACCGATCATGTAACAAAACTGTTTTATGTCTGAGTTCAATATATGAATGTAAGTACTATCGATAGCTAGCTATTGTACCGATAGTTAATTGTGTTATTACATCAAAATATCGGTGGACTAAGCATTAATGTGACTTTGATTGTGGCCATCACAGTATATTCACAATGCAATGGACCAAACATACAATGCCATTTTTTATTAAGAAGCAAAGAAACTAGGCTTAATTTAACTTTTAGCCTGAAAATCATTGACTAAAATATAATTATGACAACTGGCAATCATAACGAAAAATATAAAATACCTACCCCTAAGCTTATAGGTATTCATCATACAATATTATTTAGCGGGTCTTAGTCGCGATAATTTATTTATTTCAATGCATAAATAGGCTTAGGCAAGGCTTATAGGTATTTCTACACTCTTATGGACGGCTTCGAAAAATTACGTAAAATGTAACACATGTTTGTCAAAGTCGAAAATTATTGAAGTTTCCTATAGGTACTGATACCCAATACTGACTCTCCATAACGACGAACAAAGATATTCATGAAAGCCATCACATACGACTTAATATGTTCTTGGAGCAAGAGCCCAGCGACAATTAACAATTTAATACGCACATAACTTCGAAAAGCCAATTGATACGCACCGAGCATTTGAACCCGATAACTGAACTCTGCACAGAAGTCTGTTAATAATAATAATAATATTCATTTATTTGTTCAGAATGTAGGTATTTACAATAAGGTGGTTACAGAAATGTTGAATCCTTGTACATTCTACCATTTTGGCATGCAAACATTAATGCAGCTCATCATTAGGTATACACATAAAAGATCAACTAAAATGTATCAGCTAGAAAGTCCGATATGGAGTAGTAACACTTATTCAGTAAATGTACAGTTAGTTTCTTTTTGAAACTTTTTACTGTTGACTGTGGATTTTTCACTAGTCTATCGCTGCCTGAAAAGTAGACTAGACTAATTTCGTAATACATTACAACAAAATATATACAAGCTCGTGCTAAAAATAAATTACTTGCAATAACCTTCAACACAAATACCGCATGGAAAACTACACAATGCATTCCCATAAATACTTACATAGCGCTAGCGCAAAGTTTGCTGGAAAATTTGCATTTCACATTATGGTGAATGCATTTCGCCCGTCATCGCACGTCGTCTAACCGAAAGATTACTTCCCTTTTCATTACCACACCCTATTCCGTTGCAACTTGCATGTTTGTGTAGGAAATATCCCAGAGTTCAAGAAGGTCAATGACACCATACCTATATCCGAAGGTACTTCCAGATCTCCTAATTATTATAATACAGATATACTATCTGTAACGGGTCCTTCTAGTATACTTAGAGGGGATTGAGTCATCACCTTTAATTTCACAATATCGACCATGCCTGGTGTTACTCCTGCCAAAACAGAAAGTATTTCATCTTTATTTTCAAATTTACCCCATTTTATCATGTGGGTGTCGTCAGAGGCGACTAAATAAAACATACCTACGCAGCCAGTTGCTTCTTTGGTAAGAGGAGAAATGTACTGGACATCAAACCTTATGCCAACCCGTCTGGCCATCGTAGTATTGTAGACCAAATCCTTCTTTTGTTTGCTTTTCACTGCTATTGTAACGAAAATTATATAGGCCTATGTCCAGCAGCGGACAGTAAAAGGCTAGCATCAGCTAGCCTGGTCATCAGACCAGTTATGTAAAAAGTAGTGTATAGTAAATAGTATACGCGAAACGAAAGTTCGTAATTATTACAATATAGACAGATACACCAGTTGGCCTATTTATTGTACACAGTCTGAGATATCGGTGAATCGTTTACCTTTATTCTGTCAATCACTCGATCGATCTAAAGCCGTGCACTGTGTACTTTCTTTGTATGTACATACAAGTATGGTACATCGACCGACACCAAATTAGCACAAACATTTGTTTGAAATTCAACATAGGTGCATAATACCTAATATCATCATGAATCATCCGAGGAAGAAAGTTAATTTTCACAGATATAGAAATTCGATTATTTTAATATATTTTTTTTCATAACTTTAATTATGCTGCACCTTAAAGCACAAAGAAATCATGGTTTCTGAAAAGTCACGGAATATTTAATTTATATGTTTACAATTTATAAATATTTCCTGATTATTTTTATATATTATTATTCTTTACTGTAAACAAGTAACTCTTGTTCAAATAGGCACTTTTTATACTGACTTTTCACTTTTTACTATATGACGACAAACAAACCAAAATTTTCAAACGCTAAATATTTCTCGTATCAAATAACACATACTATTTCTTCAAACCTACACGCTCTTGTAGGTTTACAAACAACAAAAAAACAGTACAAGCATCATACGTTCATTAAGTATTTGTCTAACATCGCCACAATTTAGCGCGCACCTTGCTCAACATCGGTCAAAGGTTTGAGCCCCAATCAAATCAATAACACTAGGAGAAATGTAACAGATACATTGTAACAAACACTGGTGACCTGGTTGTTTCTGTCAATCAAAGGAGAAGGGAAGGATGGATTCCGTTAGCCAACTCTTGCAAACTAAACACCACGTTTTGCGCATTAAGTAAAGTTAGTGCCTTCACTGGCCCTGATGACTCTAACTTATGTTCGTTATTTCGTCTCAGTGAACTGATTTTATGAAGTGCAATAGTGCAATGTACACACCCATTAATATTTTATACGTTTTATAATTGGTCAATAAAGTGTTTGCTGAAAACATAATTACGGTCTGCACCGGTATATGTGCAGCGCTGATCTAATATAGTCCCTCGTGCTGAGACAGCTAGTTAGCTGTTACTTATGTCCCTTAATGCAAATTTTGTGATGGAGTGTATCTCGACACGATATTGGGCTTTTAATTGACAATGCAGCTACGTGTTTGATAGAAAGAACACTGAGCAATTGAACCTAGTTTCATTCATCATTAACCATTCCTGATGATCTATGTAATTAACTACCTACTTGAAATATATAGTTACGTTCTCGTCTCCAGCACATGTCTTAAAGATTATTTAAAAAAATGCTATATTTCAGAGTTAAGATACAAAGTCTTCTCTGAATTATAATATTCTACTTAGTAGCAAACATCTCTCACAAATATTTATTCATCAACATTCTTACTACAGCACAAAGAACATTAATTGTAAATGACCACACTATCATTGCGACACCAGCGCAGTCACTATTACACATAATATGTAATAGAGACGAATAAACCAAAATAAATCGTGCTAATTACTAGGATCCATGACATTTATAATGTGTTCTTAATGACGGTGCTTACAAACGCGAATATATTTCCCAAAATATCCTCGCGTTCCGCTCAAAATAAAAGCGAACGAGTTACTTGTAATTAAACCGAAACTTCTCAGGAAAGTGGGTCGTAGGCATCTCTCAGTGAAATAGTTTCACCACTCATCGAGTTAATATTTAACTTGTGTGAGGTGAAGGACCGTGTTGCATGATGCGTGTATCGATCGCGTGCATGATCAATACGAGATTCAATTCCGGCACTTACTTACCGACAGGGCCATCAATTTCGGGACACATTCGAAGTTCGCAGAACTTTCGCCTGAAGCACGAAACGCATCTGATACTGATACGCATCGACGTAGCGTTAATACGAGCGCAGACACAGATACTATCCTCTATGTCGCAAACACGTAACACATGTGCTGTACTGAACTATGCATATTCAGTGTCAAAGAGGTCACATCTGTGAACTTGACTTTGATAGAATACGACCCCAGACTCCATCATTCATTTTCATTTTAATTATTGTGACTCGGTCATTGATCAATTTTACAGCGAAGCACTAATTGACAGCGAACATATGTTTTGCTGCAGGAAACCGATTCATAAAGAAGCTTTTTATCTCCAAAACATAATTTGGTTGAAAGTTTTTACGATCAATAAATCTTGGTTCCGTCGAAAGTTGACGAATTCCTTCCGGATCATCGTTATTGCTAAAATTTCTACTTATTGTCACCTTGTAAAGCACAGATGTTGGATATAATAACACCTGTGTTAACTATCTACCTCATCAATAATAGAATTGCCAATTTTAAACTTGATAAAGCGGTTTGAAAGCTTGACAAATTAATCTTACGCGTCCAAAGTCTAAAGTAAAAACAACATTATAACACTTATTTGGAAAATGATAAACATGATTACAAGCCTCCTTATTGCTCAAGTGTGGCAGGCGCACTGTAACTGGAACACTCGAAGCGTTATATAGTACGTAGGTACTATTAAGAACGTTAGTCCACGATATCGACGTAAACTCACCGACATAACGGTAATAATGAAATGTATATTGGTACAATGTAGTAAACATAAACAAACTAAACACATAAATAGCTAGTGGGTGGCTATTATAATAAATAATGTTAAACAAAAACTGTTCCAGTGAGTGTTGCGGCGAATATTCCCGTCGATTCGTCTCGGCGCCCCGCTGCGCGCATCTCGGCTATATCGCCATCATTGCGCCATTACTGTCTCCCTTCTGCTACTGTACATCAAACTGGTGCGCAACCCGTCACATATACTTGTTGCAATGCCCATTGCAGTGCCCACCTACTTCATCTCAACAAGCGGGAGCTAGCGCAGCGGTATTGGCGCTGCACGCTGCGCCAATACCGCTACTGGTACTGGTCCCGGTACACAATAGGTACTGTCTAGCTTCTGAGAGTGCGTGTTCGACACAATAAATAAAGCCGTTGTTAATGTTTCACACGTTTTCGTGTCGTTTGCGTCTATCTGTCGGTTGCCCTACTTATCGTGAACCATCTCTCAGCGCACGTGTGTGCGTTTTCCTCAAATCGACGCGACGGCGGATGAATGATTGCCCTCGCGTCAAAAATTGCCAACTACAGTTAGCGCGTCGAAAGATTTAATAATCGTGAACTAATTACGTGACACTCAATTACTTTTACTTATTTTTGTGCTAAAAACCTTACATTTTCAATTCATATTGATTATAAAGATCAATTACAAAGCTTGCCTAAGGACTTACATTTGGTGACTGCGAGACAGCACAAGTTAAAAGGTTAGAAACTTGGAGCGATTGTAACAAAAAATGTGAAATTTTATAAGTATTGTTGTTAACTACTTTGGATGTATTCCTTTTATACCATACGAGGCCACTGGTCATTATCATATATCTGTTTAGAGTAATAAAGGCGTGATTGACAGTTGGAGGTCGGCCATTATAAGTAAAAGCTATAGAATCAGGTTAAATGCTATACAGATTTTGGCGCATCATGTGTGGCGAGCAAGTCAAGGCAGACGATACTTTGCACAATAACTTGTAGAATTAAAGCTAACAGTTTATTATTATGCATATGATTGACTTTGGTTCAAAATTGACTCGCCAGATACGGAAATTATTTCTCTCGTAGTAATCAAAGTGTAATTTATCATTAATCATTTTTTGGGTGGACTGGATTTCATATTTTCTCGGACATTCGCGGTTTGGTTATACAGGAGCGGTACAGGGCAGGTTGGATCAGTGTACAAGTCGTCGTACTATATTCAGGTCGTCTTTTATAAGACGTTGTTTCTCACATTTTCATAGTGCTTCTCTGAAACTCAGCAGATTTTAGCTTTTCAACCTCTATTGCACCCCGTAGGGATGGTATATTGAAAACCTCAGTCTACCTCCTAACCTCAGTTATATAGGAAACCTGCTCATCCAAATACCTATCAGTCGTTTAGGCTTTGTCAGTTAGGACAAAAATTGTTATATACCCAACTGTAAGATACGCAGCTACGCCTGCCCATTTTATTTTAATTTAGCCCCTTCTACCCGTCCTCATGGGAATTTTGGGAAATTCCTTGTTAGTGCACCCCTACAGTCTCCTAGGAACATACTACGCCCGCACATGTTCTTTTAATTCAATAGTTTCTGCCCTATCCCGTGGGCATTACATGAAATCCATTATTAGTGCTCTCCTACACTCCCCAGGGAACACACATGCCAAGTTCCTGCTCTTTGCGCCCAGTAGTTTCGTCTGTGCGTTGTTCCAGTAGCTACACAAGAATTTTATACATACAGAAGATGCATGATGATATTGATATCTAAACTCAACCCTCGGAAAATTTTCTATGGACGTATCCACAACGTTTTAGAACTGGATTCGCCCTTTACATATCTACGTAGGTACGTATATAAGCTAGCATCACATTCACATCTCGTGGCTCCGACTGTCTCCCACGCCTGACGCCCTAGACCAAGGTCGTCGCCTTACAATTTATATCCGTATTCGATTAGATTCCTGTGCGACAGAATGGCGAAGGCTATGATACAATTTGATCAATCTTCTTGCATTTTAGTTTTCAAGTCTTTTGATGAAATGTAAAGTTAATGATAATTTTGCATTGGGTTACAATGTAACTAATAAGACCATTCATTACCTAGTACCTACATAATTGTAAATTTTGTCTAGATGCATCGATGCAGAGGCCTACAGCTATTCCTTGTTTTCATTTAAAGGTGGATTGAAACAAGGATACGTCATTAAAAATTTTACGCACTCTATTATAATTATTATCTATGTGACTTGCACGTGAAAGTATTGCTGTTTTTTTTTTACCTTTGTGTACGACTACATCTCATAGCATAACAACGCCCAGTTATATCAAATTCAACCATTTGTCAAAACCATTGCTTCACAGTCATAAAAGTTGCTCCAACGTAATTTAATAATTGAGTTGATTTAGTGCTTAATAAGCTGTTATTATAGCTGTAGCTTAATTAAGCGTAGCTTTACTTAATTTGCAACAATTAATAATGTACACGCCGCTTGTCTAGACACGCGTCCTAATTTCAACACGAAAGGCGCCAAAACCATATCTTACAATACGACGCACATAAGTACATAACCCTGAAACATTAAAAACACACAGTTATTCAACGTAACCGTTTACAACCACCACTTTATTATTTAGGTAACTGACATTAATTGTTAAAACTGTGGTATTGACACGAAATCGTACATTTCGACATGCTGCAATTGATTTGAAGAGTAATCACACACGAAACAGAGATTTGTTCGTAAATTGATAAACCGTTATCTTAATACGTCGTGTTCGGTTAAAAGGCGAGAAATTTGTAATTTTTTACGGCCTGGGTTACATGCATCCATCATGGGACCGTTAACGGAGCGACGCGACGGTGCAGCCGGAGGAAAAGGTCGAGAATTAATAGATTTCGTACTTCAATTTACGTTCTTTAAGTACTCACCTACCTTTTTTATAGCGGCATAAATAACTGAAATCTCGCTGAATATGGGCTGCTCCACACGCTGTAATTATTGTCCTTAATGGATTTTGTCATAAACACCTTGCTTGGCGATGAGATTGATCACGATGACTCGCGTAAAGGTGGGTAGATCGTTTCTAAAGCAACATTCGTGCAGTCAGATCTTCGTTTATTGAAACGGCAAAATTATTCTATGAATATATGTAGGTATGTATTGGAAGTTGTCTATGACAAAAAACGAGTTCGGAATATAAAACGTGTGGTCATTGACGCACAGTTATTAAGTGCTTTCTCGTTCGTTTTCCGCGATTGCATTATTTCAATGTGCGGGTCACAGGGGCGACCAACCTTCTGCATTGTGATGCTTTATAAATGTTAAATATTACGTCAACGTATTATTATTTTTAAAAGCGCGAGTGCAACCGCATTCTTGCAGACCATCGACGTGTACAAATGCCACTGTGACAGTGTTGGGCTCACATAGCATTGTCATTATCATGTTATGTAAACATTATATAAATAATGTATGTGCATAATATAATGTTTAAACGGCTTGGTAATGATGTGGTACATCCTGAATTCGGTAGCTTTATCTTTTGGTTCAACGTTACATGACTGAAGCCCTCTTTAATCATCTGATTTCCTATCTCACTATGATAGGACATATAGCACTCATAGCTCAACGTGACTTGGCGTAAGGAACCGATTGGCATGGAAAGCAACGTTGCCAAGGTCACCACTTGAACGGGTGACCGCTTGTTGAAGCAATTACTTCAATGTGATACCGTGCTTCCGAGGGCATGTAAAGCTGTCGGTCCCGGTTCTTGTCTCAGGACAAGACTCGTAAGCCTACGGAGGGCCTATTAACTCTGACACTAACTAGATTTGGCCACATACTCACGTAAAATGAAGAAGATAGGATTTGCAGAAATAATTTCTATAGGTTACTTACTACTTACTAGGTTACAGGGCATCAGTCAGTACCTTCTTAATAAACTGACACTAGTCTAAACCATGGAATATCGCTATCCCTTCGGGTTGCAGAGGTTAGGCAGGCAGTCGCTCTGTGGAAAAGCTAATATTCCGCCAAATCCGGTTAGACTAGTAAGTGGACCCCAGATTGAAAACTGGGATAACGCTAAGAGGATGATGATGACTTACTACTTACTTTACTAGTACAAAATAAATAAATTATTGAAAATATCTTAATGTTTCCATTGGCTACACGTTTAGTGCGCTCATAGCACAATGCACGTAAACACATTAAGATCGCAGCATAAACGTGTATCTACTGAAAAACGAACATAAAATAGTTGTTGCTCGCATTATGCACGCCCCTACGATGACTCGAGAAGCAATAAATTGAATGCAGTGGACAACTAAATTGTTGTTTCGACCGCACGACTCTGCAATACTTTAAAACATATCTTTATGATTCCTTTTATTTTATTACCTATTGACGCGATGTGTTTTGTACCTTGTCATCATTAAAATTATGTACTGTTTTATGAGGCGCTAATTGCTTTGGAGATTTCACGTTTTTGAATGAGGATGACTAAGCAATAAGAACTTAGTACAAAGAAGTTATGACATGGGTTTGCAGCGGCCGATCGTCGGGCTTTTGATTTGCACAGAGAATCTGGCGCGCCAGCTGTATTCATGCTTTTAACGCGAGGACATTTATGTGAATTGGGCGTCATTAGGGGTAAATTAAAACCGTTTTTCTCCGTAATTGTTATAGAAAAAAAAAACAAAAAATATGTCTTAATCTACATCATATACATGGTACAAGCTCTGCTTAGTTTGGGACTAGATAGTGATGTGTGTATGTGGTAGAATATTATTATTATATAAAGCATTTTCTCTTCGGTACCAAATTCAAAAAAATGTATTTTAAATATCTGAATAAAATATGCAAAGTAACGTCTGTTTTTGTAGCTATTACCTTTTTTCTCCTAATCTATCAATCATAAGATTGTTTAAATTGAATCAGCCTCTTATATATTAGAGCACCAAAGGAACCTTCAGCTTAATTTTGCAAATAACTACTTATTATTTTCTAAGGATTTTTTTACGTCACCGATACTCGCAAATCGCGCGTGGACAACTAACCAGTAGTACGAGCAAGGTCAACGGCGTCCACCTCTTAACTGAAATAATTGACTTCACGGGACTGACAGCATCTTCATCAGTTTTATTTAGAAGCTATTCTTCTGCCTGAGCACAAGCCTCTTCTCATTGTGAGAAGCGTTGGGCCATAGTCCACCACGCTTGACAAGTGCGGTTTGGGAGACATCATATGTCTTTCGAAAGCATTATGGAGAACTCTCAGAAACGCAGATTTCCTTACTTTGATATCCTTCAAAGGTGCTGTCATTCTCCTTATACCTATCCATGGGAACACATTGTGTGATAGCAAGTCATTTCACTCCGGTCATTCGCTCTCGCTGGTACATTTTAAAGTCGGTGAGTCGTTATACGTGGTAGTGATGTAATAAACATTGTTATGTGGATCGGCGGTGCCACTGGACTCTTGCCCTAACACGGGCATCGCCGGGAGCGAAATAAAGCGGCCCCTCTCCTTCCACGGGATGCTGTTTGACCAAAATGGGACCACCGCACTTCTTAAGGAACTGGATTGTATATTTTTTGAACTCACTACTTTCTTACGATTTGTACGTGTAAAAAGTTGGAGTCAAACTGCGCGGATAATATACACGATTGGTTGTAACGTTCGCATGCTCATATTTGGCGTTTTGCAAAATAAGATGTTGATTTGGTCGATAATGCGTAGGTACGTTTCAAACGGTCACCTGTATGCTTAGTGCGAGTTTTTTTAACTTCTCGAACGCGTTAACGTTAACTCTAATTTGTATGGCATTGGATCAGCGCCGTCTGGCGGGTAACTCGTGAACCATATTTAGCGAGTACGAGTTTGTTAAATTAACTTCTTACTTTGTGACTATCGAATCACTTAGTGAAGTGAGCGTGTAAACATGCTTAATCTACATTTTTGTGAGTGTGAGTTGTCATAACAACAATTTTGACACTTCGTTCGTTAACTTTTTCACTTGCGAGTATGTTAACGCTGTCACTAAGCTTTTAGTAGTGAGAGAAAGATTTTTCTGTAATTTCGTTGTTTATGAGCTACAAAAAAATGGCATCACGACACTGTTTTGCGTGGAAAATGTTATCGACTGATAGAGAGAGAAAACAACGTAGGTAATATGATAAAAGTACGGGCAGAAGCTCGCAGTGTGTGTGCGATTTCACAGACGCGGAATTTAAAAGAAATTATCGCCTTTCTGTGGAAGCTTTTAAATTCTTGTGTGACGAACTAGGTACGAGAATTAACAGATTTGAGAAATTCGCAAGGGGTCACATTAGAAGCAAAGGTAAAATCTTTAAACAAAACACCAAATATTTCGAAAACTCACATCAACAAGAAACTAAGAATTTTGTAACTTCGTTCATATCAACAAGAATGATCTTCTTTACTTACTGGTCCATAAATGTTATCAATAAATCGAATTGATGCCAGCTTGTCTTCATTTTTATTTAAAGCGTTATATTATTATCAACAACTAACAAAGTAAAAAAGTTGACATAAGATAAACGTAAACAGCAATATGCGTAAACAAACTACAACAAGTATGTTATCCTACTAAATTGGATACATACTACGTCTCCTTGCTCATAACGTTACAAAAGCGCATATGACATTTGGTTGGTTTATATCCGTGCTGCCAACATACGAAAAAAAACGAACGCGGCCCACGGTGAACAAACGTCGCGCGAGTAGAATAGTTAGCCCAAGTTAGCCGCTCACTCGCACTCTGTACTTTTCACTTTACGCCGTGAAAAAGTATATTCACTTACAACGTTGTTAAGTTATTCGGTTTATTTTGTTGCAACTCGCACTACGCTTTCTGTGCGCACTTACCGGTCTGAAAACAATGTGACGCACAGGTAGCTTTGTCGAATTTGGTTGTTATTGCTGTCACGATGAATACAAAGCTATTCGCGATACGTGCAACAAAATTGCCAGCAAATTTATTTTTGGGAAAATCTTCTACAAACATCCGAATACCCTCGCACTTCAAGGAACATGTTTCAATACTTACGTGGAAATTCCTAAAATGTAACCTTATCTTTTCGGCATTCCGCAACTCCTTTACGGCGCGGGCATTTGTCAAGAAGGGTCGCGTCGAGCCGCCATAAAAGTCAACTGGTAGAATGTGTGTGTGCTGAAGCTTGGGAACACGGCTCGGCTATGCGGCGGGTTGCGGCGCAGTGCGGAGCGGTGCGGCTCGGTGCGGACCGGTGTGTACCTAGCTGTTCGCATCGGTGCGGAGCGGTGCAGTGCGGTGCGAAGCGATGCAAAGCGGTGCGGAGCGGTACGGAGCGGTGTGGTGCCGCCGGTGTATCTACCGCGCGTATTGCGCCTACAACTCATGCATTTATTACTCCCCGATAGATATGATATTCGCTATGTTCATACAACGAAACTAGTTTTATCTACTTTTGTTTTAAAGCGCTGCTCGATGAGACAACTGGTTGCATACATGACCATCATCACTGCTCAAATTTCGGTACACAAGCGACACTTCGCAATTATACCTTGTTAAAAAGTACCCAACAAATTAAATAGTAACCAATCATCCTGTTGCAGTTTAAACCTTATGTCTACATGATCAGGCCAAGATGATGAGGGTATTATGCGTATTACACTTCTGATAAAAAACTAAAAAAGTACATATTAAAATTTTCTACTTCACTATTTCTACTTTTATTTTACTACTGATCGGAGCCTATGCATAGATGTTGATATTATAATATCAGAAATAAATAGGGAAATTGCGGGCAAGGCAGTGATAGCCTAGTGGAAATACCAACAGACTATCATGCAGAAGGATGCAGAAGGTACCGTGTTAGAATCCACGGCGCGCACCACTGACTTTTCGGAGTTATGTGTGTATTGAATTATTAATTATCGCTTGTGAGACACGGGGGTCTCGGAGAGCACGTTAAGCCGTCGGTCCCGGTTGTCTTGAAGATCTTTGACAGTCGTTATAGGGAGTCAGTACCTTTCTCTGAAGTCTGAATAAACTGACTCTAGTCTAAACCATGGAATTTCACTATCCCTTTGGGTTGCGTAGATCAGACAGGCAGTCGCTCCGTGGAAAAGCTAATATTCAGTAAAATCCAGTTAGACTAGTAAGCGGACCCGGGTTGAAACTGGGATAACGCTAGGAGAAAGAAGGGATATTGCGGGAATGGTGTTTGCGAGTTTGGTGCACCGAAGTAGAGTCTGAACGTGATGCATTCGATTAATGTACGATTATTGTTTATTTTAGTACCCGTTTATAAACCGTACCTTCCAGCAGAACTAAATAGTAGCCTCCAAAATAGAAAGGATCATCATAACGTTTAGACACGACCTCACCATCAGACCATTATGATCGGTTCAAGTTTAACCCAGTCCATCTAAACGTGAGGTTCAATTAAATAGCACAATGATAAAAATTATCGTAAATATCAATGAGCTTCGTAACAATCGTAATTCACTTTCAATCATAGATCGGCACCGATTCTTTATTTGCACAAAAAATGACCCACCATGCGATGTGTTTGAACTGTAGCTTAAAAGAATGGGCAGTAAACAAGCTGAAGCGAAAATAAAACGAATAACGGGAAGATGTGTGTAAGATTGTGGATGGAGTGGCGTGGTGTTTGGTATACTGACAATAACAAAGCTCCATAATGGAGGAAGAATTTGTGACGCAGGTTTCTGCTTCCGATTTATCATATTTTATCAACATAAATGAATTGTTTATTTTCGATTTTGGTACAAATGACGATGAAGATGAAACTGACGTATATAACGCCTACTTTGTACATTATTTAATTTTGACTTGAGGTTATAGTTATTGTACCCTTAAGCTATATAATCTGCGATTTTTTACACTTACAAGTAACAATATTCTTGTTTTTGTCAAAAATTCTCATCTTTCAGAGTAATTATGTCCTAATTAAATGTATACAGAGAAACCTCAAGGCCTAACACAATCTAAACCAATATATACCTTACAAACATCTTTCACATCCAAACTGCAGCAATTGACTTATATGCGCATCGGAAAAGTCATAGCAAACGTCTAAATCTGACGTGAAAAATGACGCATTCTAGACGTCAAACTTACACTGACGTCGATCAGTCAATAAATTATACGATCGATAGGCCAATCCTTCGACCAAGGATTTAACGACCATTAGAACAATTTAAGACGTGACGCGCACAACTAATGAGTCTTTATTACCTACGAGTGTTTACTCTTGTTTATGTAGTCACTTTGTTACGTAGACAGTCTAAATACTTGTAGTATAGTGAGTGCTTTCCTAAAAAGGCTAGCCTAGGTTAAGTAAGTAAGTAATTCTTTATTGTACACCACAAAAATGCAAATAAGTACAAGGAAAAATAATAATTTTAACAATAGATGCACAATTGGCGGCCTTATCGCAAACAGCAATTTCTTCCAGGCAACCAGACTATGATGAACATAACCTTAGAAGAAGAAAACGTCATTTGATGGTGTAGTGACAGATGAAACATTTGTTTTAACATATACATATATACAAATAAATACAAAAAATATATATACATACTTATAATATATATCTATATATACATATATATATATATATATATATATATATATATATATATATATATATATATATATATATATATATATTTCAATATATATAAATATAATCATATATTAACTAGGCTGAAAGAAAATGAGGGCAAAATTAATCAAATTTCTATGACATGGACATTGAACTTACCTTAACACAACAGAGAAGACTTCGTATAAGACAAACTATAACGCAAAAAAAACAAACGGTGCCAATTATCACAACCTAACTGTTTATAGGAATAAGAGCTAGATATAAATTATGCACACAGACATGCTCGCTAACTATCCGAAAGCTCAGGGTCACTCGGAGGGCGATGGAGAGAGCTATGCTCGAAGTTTCCTTGCGAGATCGAAGCAGGAATGATGAGAGCAGGAGAACCAAAATCACCGACATAGCTCTCCGAATAGCCAGGCTGAAGTGGCAATGGGCAAGGCACATAGCTCGAAGAACCGATGGCCGTTGGGGCAGGCGAGTTCTAGAGTGGCGACCACGTACCGGACGATTCAGCAGGGGTAGGCCTTCCGCAAGGTGGACCGACGATCTATGTGGAGTGGAGACTGTGTGGAGAACCTTGGGGGAGGCCTATGTCCAGCAGTGGACGTCTCTAGGCTGACATGATGATGATGATAAATTAAGCATCACGGAGAACTTTCTAGGTATCCAATTTTCAATCAACGGACTTAAAGAACACTGAGTCAAAACATAATTTTGTGCATCACATAAAGTGTTGTCCTATATATGGGTCGAAACATCAACATCCTACGCTGTGATCAAACAGAAACCTCGATCCATAGCCGTCCTAGCTCGCTCTATAAAGTCCTTGTGTGTTGGCGATCTCTTTAGTTTCACACTAAAACGTTCTTTATTGCTTCAGCACCGAACACGTCCTGCAGAGCGCTGTCAATGATAACATTGACGAGCATTTTACATCTTCCGGCAAAGTTTTATGTGAGCGATGTATCTACATGCTATATAGAGTGAAACTCGCAAATATTCTCTCGCTAAACTCATACTTTAAACAAATATTGGCAAATAAAGAAGATAATGAATCTCAAGCGGGACTACAAAATATAAGTTCTCCTCATCATCATCAGCCTTTAACAGTCCACTGCTGGACTAGGCTTCTCCTTTGAAAGGAGGAATTGGCCTAATATACCAAGCTGGCCAAACGGGTTGGTATAGGGTTTGTATCAAGTTTTCCTTCACTTAAAGTGATGTTCTATGCATAATGTGCTCCCTCTGTCGGCTCTTACGACACCCATGGGATGATATGGGTTGGTGAGAATCCGTATTCTTAATCCGTCACCACATGGACAAGTTGTCCTAGCTAAGTATATTTATTTCTTTCACGCACTCCCTCCATGTGTATGTCCATGTAACATTACAAAACGATACCTAATGCTAGGTATAATTATTTTTATAGGTATGAAAAATTGGTGACGTTTTGTTTAACAAATATTTCAATAATTGGCCTACATAACCATCACAATCGCAGATACTATACTCAAAGTCATCTTGGCAGAGACACTATTGACACTTTGTATTGGGAGCGCTATTTGCGCAGCCGTTTCCTTTCAAATTTCATAAGCGGTGACGTAAGAGGGAATTCCTCGAGATGACGTAGGTACTCGGCATACGTCCGCGCGTCCGAGCATACCCGCGTGGCTCAACGAGGCACGGTGCGGTGCCCTGCAAATGTCAAGAGTGCATTACATAAGCGCCCCAGTTAACACCGACCTTTGTGAACACCTTTGAAAATTGAGTCGTGTTTAAAGGAAATCTTTACACCCGCTTTAGTTTGCTTGTTATTGGTTCAAAGTTCAAATATTACTTGTTACTTACTACGTAATCGTTCAATCGAAAATAAGAAAATGGTATGGCGCAGTTGAAAGGCAGGGCACAGCAGAATATGCTATAGCATTGACACGAGACTCAAAAAAATGTTACGTCTAGAATAGTAGTACCTCAGGGTCCAGTATCTAGACTCCTCGTGGATATAGTATATTCTGCCATACTGAGAGTACAGTAATTCTTCATTTCGGTTGACGAACAGAGTTGTACTACTACTAGTACATTTCACTTTTTTCTATATTAATGGCAGTAAAAGACTGCCAGTTTTTTCATGTTAGTAGTTTACATCTTATTAGTAAAATCTCATAAAAGTCTGATGGACTGGCGATTTAGGTGTCTCTTAATATTTATATACTAGCTGGTACCCGCGGCTTCGCACGCGGAAAAAAGTTACGTTTTAAAAAGTTCTCTGCCAAATCTAATCTTTATACAGCCGGTGACTTGCCAGATTTCAAGATGAATGACTCTTTGCTTTTATATATAATTATACAAAAACAAGTGTCATGACAACAACCCAACCTATCGGGTTAAACTGTAGCCTATATGTAGCGCTATAAAGTGCTCTACCTTCCAGTTAAAGTCTCATTTGAATCGGTTCAGCTATTCCAGAGATTACCCCGGACCAACAGACAAACAGACAGACAAAAATGTTAAAAAGAGTTGTTTTGGACTTAGAATCGTGTAACTAACTATATGCACTTGAAAAACCATACTTATTTTGAAATCACAAACAGACACTTCAATTTTATTTATATGTATAGATGAGTCGAAGAAATAAAGACTTATGGCGACAACAGCGCCAACTACCCGGTCAAATTGTAGCCTATATGTAGCGCTATAAAGTCCTCTTCCTTGCAGTGAAAAACTCATTTGAATCGGTTCAGCCGTTCCAGAGATTACCCCGGACAAACAGAAAGACAGACAGACAGACAGACGGACAGACAGACAGACAAAAATGTTAAAAAGGGTTGTTTTGGACTTGGAATCGTGTAACTAACTATATGCACTTGAAAAAACATAGTTATATTGAAATCACAGACAGACACTTCAATTTTATTTATATGTATAGATGAGTCGAAGAAATAAAGACTTGTTACGGCGACAACAGCGCCAACTACCGCGTCAAATTGTAGCCTATTTGTAGCGCTTTAAAGTCCTCTTCCTTGCAGTGAAAGTCTCATTTGAATCGGTTCAGCCGTTCCAGAGGTTACCCCGGACAAACAGAAAGACAAACAGACAGACAGACAAAAATGTTAAAAAGGGTTGTTTTGGACTTGGAATCGTGTAACTAACTATATGCACTTGAAAAAACATAGTTATTTTGAAATCACAGACAGACACTTCAATTTTATTTATATGTATAGATGAGTCGAAGAAGTAAAGACTTGTTATCGTGACAACAGCGCCAACTACCGGGTCAAATTGTAGCCTTTATGTAGCGCTATAAAGTCCTATATCTTGCAGTGAAAGTCTCATTTGATTCGGTTCAGCCGTTCCAGAGGTTACTCCGGACAAACCGAAAGACAGACAGACAGACAGAAGGACAGACAGATAGTAAAAAATGTTAAAAAGGGTTGTTTTGGACTTGGAATCGTGTAACTAACTATATGCACTTGAAATACCATAGTTATTTTGAAATCACAGACAGACACTTCAATTTTATTTATATGTATAGATGAGTCGAAAAAATAAAGTCTTGTTATCGTGACAACAGCGCCAACTACCGGGTCAAATTGTAGCCTATATGTAGCGCTATAACGTCCTCTTCCTTGCAGTGAAACTCTCATTTGAATCTGTTCAGCCGTTCCAGAGATTACCCCGGACAAACAGAAAGACAGACAGACAGACAGACAGACGGACAGACAGACAGACAAAAATGTTGAAAAGGGTTGTTTTGGACTTGGAATCGTGTAACTAACTATATGCACTTGAAAAAACATAGTTATTTTGAAATCACAGACAGACACTTCAATTTTATTTATCTGTATAGATGTATAGATGAGTCTAAGAAGTAAAGACTTGTTATCGTGACAACAGCGCCAACTACCGGGTCAAATTGTAGCCTATATGTAGCGCTATAAAGTCCTCTACCTGGTAGTGAAAGTCTCATTTGAATCGGTTCAGCCGTTCCAGAGATTACCCCGGACAAACAGAAAGACAGACAGACAGACAGACAAAAATGTTAAAAAGTGTTGTTTTGGACTTAGAATCGTGTAACTAACTATATGCACTTGAAAAACCATAGTTATTTTGAAATCACAGACAGACACTTCAATTTTATTTATATGTATAGATGAGTCGAAGAAATAAAGACTTGTTATGGCGACAACAGCGCCAATTACCCGGTCAAATTGTAGCCTATATGTAGCGCTATAAAGTCCTCTTCCTTGCAGTGAAAGTCTCATTTGAAGCGGTTCAGCCGTTCCAGAGATTACCCCGGACAAACAGAAAGACAGACAGACAGACAGACGGACAGACAGACGGACAGACAGACAGACAAAAATGTTAAAAAGGGTTGTTTTGGACTTGGAATCGAGTAACTAACTATATGCACTTGAAAAAACATAGTTATATTGAAATCACAGACAGACACTTCAATTTTATTTATATGTATAGATTCGAGGATATATTAATTTGATTCAAGAAAGCCTATGACCTAAAAGTTTTAGGTCATAGGCTAAAACGTACCTTAAAATTGTATTATCATGAATTGTATAATCATAAAATTCTATCAAGGCTTTCCTTTGGGATACCGCCCAATTGGCAAAATTACTTAACATAGATTCTATTGCCTCGTTGGTCTCGCGGCATAAATGTGCGCGTCGGATTGGGAGGTCTCGGGTTCGATCCCCGGGTCGGGCAAAGGGCAAAGTGTTATTTGGTTTTTCCGTTAGGAAATTCTCAGTAGCAGTACGGAGTCTGGTAATGTGCCCGGTACGGCAATAGGCTCGCCCCTATTACGTGGGACCTAAAAATTCATGGCGAAATGTGGGTGTAATATTACACTTCTGCCTACCCTAAAAGGGATACAGGCGTGAGTCTATAAAAAAAATAGATACCATAGGTACCTTCATTAAAATAATCTATCGATTGTATGTGGGTATTAAGTTCGAATCTTCAAACATTGCCAAATACAAATAAAATTTATGTATTTTAAAGATCTACCTAAATTTTATAATTCACCTTTTACCAATAGGCATGAAAACCTACTTACCTGCTTATATAAATTAATTAAGAACTTCCAATTACTGATTTAAATTCGATATTAATTAACTGGGTTAATAAAATTTATTCAGATATAATTTAATATTTATAGCTTAATTAGTTGGCAGATTGAATAAAAAAATCTATACAGAAATAATTAGTCATCATTATGTAGTCGTGCATTTAAAAAGTTAGTAGGTACAATACTCATACAACCATATATGGATATATCTTTCTCCAACTTTTCCATTGCCTTTCACAAGCAATCTAAGGCCACCATTTTAAGTAAATCTGGACAAATCCAGCTCAACTTACGAGTTTCATTGTATCTCGCATATTAACTCTAGTACCTATCTAGTAGCCGCCAGGTGCACTCACAACAAACAACACATAAATGTCACAATAGAACAGTTACATTAGTCAAAAGCAACAGTAAATTACACCACGCAAAATAATATAGATACCTATAAGTATTACACAAAACGTCGCAAAACTTCCACGCTCGAAGCTCTCGCCATCTCGCGTATTTCTTTCCTTGATCAATCAGTATTCATAAAATCGCATTTAAATAAATCAAACATGACGTTTTAATAAAACAAAACTAGCTATAAACATCAAATTCGAGGCGTGTCTAATGTTTACATAAAATAAATTAGAATGAAACCGGTCCTCGCTTAATTGGAGCATAAGAACATTACCGTGTGTGAGTTTAATTTGTTGAGCGCTTATGTAACGCGCCGAGCGGTGTGTAACCCGACACTCGCTGTCCCCAAGCGTTAGCATCGGCCATTGAAGCCTTATCAGTAGACATGTTCACACTTTTGCAACAACTATTGTGACCTTTTTAATTGACAGACTGAAAAAAATCGTGCACCGAATAAGAAATATCGTTGCCATTATATAATGCGGAAGTAATAAGGAAACGGGAAAAGTGATTGTAAACGCCAGGAGTTTAATCGCGTAGAAAATTAAGAGATGCTGTACCGTCGCTTATTGTAACAGCGCGGGCTATAGGCTGTGCTCACAATGATAACAACTATTATCAACAACAAAGAGAATATACCAATGGCGTTATTGTCATTGTATACATTTTAAAGTCTACTTCACATGTCACGTTAAATAGATCACGTCATGTCTAACAACCCAGAAAAAAGCCGCCAATCTGTGACACAAAATCAACATTGAAATCAGTCCAAACACACACGATCAAGTTTCGTTGTTCCGTTCCACAGTTTAATAAAGAGGCTAAGTATCAAATTAGCACAATTGAGCTCTAACATACAAATAAACTTTTATTTTCAACCTCGATAATCATACAAATTAAAACGAAATAAAGATATTATAAAAATCAACTACGCGCTGTTAAGATTATTGTATTTACAGTTTTGTAAACTGTGAATAAAGCAAACGTATTACAATACTTTATTAAGCGTTTCAAGTCCGGACCGTTACACAGTTAAAATCCAATTATCATGGTTATTATATGTGTTTATTATAATTCGTTGAAATTGACTGGGTGCTTTTACCGTTGGACATTCGAGGACACTTTTGTTCGAAGAATGTATGCAGAGATCTTGAAATTAAGACCACGAGTGCACAGAGAGGCTTAAGTACTGTGAAGTAATGAGTGTTTATAGTAACAATGGATAACAGTTAAACGTACCTACAGGGACGGTTCACTGGTGACATTCACTGGTGATCGTACATGATGTTGTAAAAATCAGGAGCTTTAAGATCCTCTTAAAATATCTCAAGTCCAAGAAGGATTGGAAAATGCGTGGAGCATCGATTTGGGTATTTGGACTTTTCTGAATATATCATCATCGTCCTCCTAACGTTATCCCAGTTACAGGCCGAGGTCCGCTTACTAGTCTAACCAGATTTGACTGATTATTGACCTAAACTCTCACACCCTATGTCTGACCACGTCATGGTCTTAAAATGATTATATTATTGACACAGTCGAGACAGCGGGCCGCAATTTTTATTATAATAAGTTACGTCGGTCGTTGTGATAAGAAGTACTAAGCAAGAGTCCCTACCTACAAGGCAAATGGCATGCTATACATTATACAAGGTTATATAGCGGGTCTTACTCGCGATAAATAATATATTTAAGGCATAAATACCTCGGTTATAAAAACCGAGGTATTTATGCCTTAAATATATTATTTATCGCGAGTAAGACCCGCTATATAACCTTGTATACCTAATGCTATACATTTTTCTCTTAGTCAACCTCATAGGCATAAAGCTATTCCTACAACAGCATTTCATATAATGTGGAATCTATGTTTAGCTACTAATAAGTTCCTAAGCCGGCGTGGCCATGCATGTGTAATTTTATGTTACGTCTCACTTAGCTTAGCATGCTCATAAAAGTGCTCGAATCATTCGCCGCAAACAGCCTGTATGTGCTTGTAAAAGGAGTTACCGCTTTAGTTTTTAATATTAAATGTAGAAAATAGAGATTTGTAGAGAGCAGGCCGATGGCGCCAATATTGTATCAGTAAATAGGGGTGGTCGCCGGCCGGGCTCGGCGGCAGCGGCGGCGCGGCGTACTAAATCAAACGCTAATAACTACCAACCGTGATATGATCTCAGCTTTCAATAATAAACCTACTCAATTGTGCCCAGTGCCTTTCATAGAAAGCACTTCGTGAAGTTCTTTACCGGTTTCGCTCGACAATTACCAGCAACAATGATATTTCCATTAAGTATTATTTAAATGGAACTTATCTAGATGCAGATCGTATTGTGCGATAGCAGTGCGTTTACCAATGTAATCTGTGAGGCAATTAGTTAACGCAAACGATACTTCTCGTGTACCCTTACTTGTGCTTCTGTCTGCGGATTCTCTTATCAATATGTCTGCAAGATATGCTAGTGCGTAGCTGACTTTTGACCTCATGTAAGCGCATGTTTACGTAGATGCGTATACCGCAAGAAGAAATATGTTCTATGCTACTCCACCACCGAATAGTATCGAAATAACTATTGTTTTTATTTACACTATACTCTCGAGACTCTTCGAAACAATAGGGTTGTTTCCAACTAGTCAAGCACTTTTAATGAAATGTCAAAAACGACCTTTGCCTAGGGTTTTGTATGAAATAAGACGTAGTGACATCATAGTGTTTTGCTGTCAAGTAGAATACTTATTATCAATAAATTGACGATAAAAAATGTTAAATAAAGTTTAAACACTAATTGATGAATGAAACTACTATTATTTTGACATGTTTCACTAGATAAAAATACGTGTATAATTTATTTCACTTGCAGGAACCTTCCCTATTCTCTGTTGACCATACTATGCGACCCGTAAACCACAAGTCCCCTCAAAGCTATAATGTATTTAAAACTACCCGTATTTAGACATATATCATTAATGTGATCATTTTCACGTGACAATTTTGAACTGAAGAAGTCTTGTAGAACATAAATTATTGCCTATTTTAACGGATGTGTGTAAATTTTACTCAGTATCATTTCCTTCATTTTGTTGCACGATGGTAAATGTTCATCATAATATATGATCATATAAAGGCACACTGTACTAGTTACATGATCAATACCAACCGTATGTAGATATGTTGCATTACGACGCAAATACGACCTTATTTCAAAAGAATGAATTAATTTGATATCAGATTTGTTCCTTAATCCACACAATTTAAGATCATCTATCAAAAAATCGTTACTTTTTGTTTTGACATTTGTCCAGCAAATTGTGAAAATATTAGTACAAGAAACATTAGCAATTATAAGGCCAAGATTAAATATTGAAATTATGTGTTAAAGAAAGACCAAGTACACTACACTTACTTCTAGATCTAGACCTTTTTATAGACTTGAGTGCATTTTATTCAAATTTGGTAATTTGGCAACATAACTTTACGACATTTTCATATTTTAATGTGAGCAACGTTTGCACTGAATAAGGTGCGCGTGGGTACACTTGATGCCAGATTATATTGTACTGCGCGCCTAACTTAGTGATCATAAAGTTTATTGCACTCACATTTACATATTTGCATATTTTATTTAAAGTTATCGTGAGCACAATCTTACTTAATCTACTATTTTCAATAATAAATATGCATACCTGCGTTACAATAATATTCAGAAACTAACAGCTTCTTATCTTTTAAATAATCTAACTACTATTAATAATGCGAAAGTTTGTGTAGATGTATGGATGTTTGCTAGACTTTTACGCAAAACCACTGAACAAATTTTGATGAAAATTTGCAGTTATATAGTATCAGGATAGCACGCAGGCTGCCTTTCGTAACAATAAATGAATCCTCACACGAGGCTGCGGGCTGCGGGCAAAATATACTCGTAATATACATAGGTAGATGGCTTCGGACATAATGCTGTCATGACAACCGACGTCTCTCCCGTCTTATTCCAGGAACGGAAATCAAATAATCGTATAATATTTTAACGAGCCATCAAAGTGAGATTCCCGTCTCAGGAGATTTATGACTTGCCGTGTAATAACTCAATAATTAGAAACATATAATTAGTTCATAATGTCTAACTGTACCTAAGGGGTAATGAACGTCTTTAATGAAGCGAGTATGTGAGTGTACAGTCCTATATATAAAGTTTATAGGTAACGTGTATGTCACTATTTCTGGTGAGGTAAGAAAACGTCTAACAATAATAAAATAATTGTTAATGGAGAAAAGTGAGTAATACTAAAAGTATCATTATCTAACTCACCAAGATATTTTTTTTAAAGACAACTCCCGCATTAGGACTAAATCCTGTATCGCGAGGGACTTTACAAACATATATTACAACTAACGGACACAGTGAACTCCCCAGACCAGACTCGAAGCAACAATTTGTGAATAATACAAAGTGTTGTCTCGTGTGGGGATCAAACCCACAACACTCGGCGCAGTGTCACGCGGTGAAGCGACCGCTTAAACCACTACGCCAACCGTGCAGTCAGCAATTAAAATTACATTTAATAAATAATAAATTTACTAAAAGCTTGTAATTACAACAATAGAAAATTATTGGCACTCCGCCAAATTCTGCTAATAGTTTCTTTAATCTCTTTTTCTGTCACACACGCAAGCCTAGTATTACGTAGTACAGTACACACAATAACTGTGATCTTTAAATTTTTGCTACATAATTATATACAGGGCGTCACAAGACCCATCACCAAGCTGAAGTCTACTCGTTGTGGACATCATGCCAAGTCATATTAACCAAAAATAATACCTGGGAAACGATTTTTTTTAAGTTTTCACATTTTTTAAACTGCTATTAAAAGCGCGCGCGTGCAATGCTCGAAATACCTACTTATCCATGGGGTCATAGGGCATCTAAAGATCATATTGGCGGGGTAAATGCGTCGACTTGTACCTAATTAGAAAAATTCCATACTAACTTTGAGCCTCAGTATCTCCTGAACCAGTAATTTCCCAGGTATGGTGCCGAAGTAAAAAATGTTGGTAGTGATTGGTACAACATGGGATTTCAATTTTTGTTAAGAGTCTTTTTACACCCTGTATAGTAACCATCATAAATAAACAGTCTGGTACTTATCCTGACTGACATATCATCGTGGAGCCAAAACTAGTGAAGCTAGAGAAGTAATATTTATATACTGGATTAGTTTTTAAATTGTAGTTATTTACGTCTTGAAGGTAAAATTGATATTAAAAGTTTCCTTTATTTTGACGCTAGCACTACAAGTATACGAGCAACAACCAGTTATAAACAAAATTAAAATTGTGTGTAAAAGTTTTCCAGAAATAAATTAGATCATAAAAAGCCCATAAGCTCGAAGTTACGATCCACCGGGACCGTTAGCTTATGGTTGATCACCAGAACGGTACAGTTATTAGCACCTAATGAAATCGTGACATATAAGGCTATTTTCAGATTTCTGTCTTATGTCTGTTCACGTAACGTAGTAACTTATAAATAGATGTCGACGATACAACACGATTTTATACACATTTTGTATTTTATAAATGCAAAATGTGTACGGTCACAAGTCATGAACAATTCGGCTAGGTGGAGTGACGATTTCCGCTGAGTAGCTGGGAGCGACTGAACACGAAAAGCTGAAAATTGATTTCGGTGCCTTCTAATATTATGATGACAAGCCCTTCAGTGGACAACGACAGGCTAAAGGTGATGAAAATTGTTAATACATACAAATATTATTAACCTGAAGAGACTGTTTGTCCTTCTTTCGCGTCGCAGTGGAGCTATATTATGATTTTTACCGACGATAACCGAGACTCACGCGGACAAAGGCGCGGGAAATGTCAAATATTTTATTATATTTGCAACATAGATAGGTTCATCGATCACGGGTAGACTATACAATAAGATACAATCGATGCAAAGCAAATAAAACTTCGAAAATATACAAACCGCGCAAGTTTAAAATCGTTTATCATATTATCTGCTGTCAATACAAGGATCCTATTTTTAAAACTTCGGATAGGTATTCAATTCAATACATCTGAGATCCCACACTAGATATAAAAAAAACTAGAAATGCCTAGCACAAGTGAAAAACGACGTTTCAAATTTTAAAGTATTGAATTGCATGATTTTCATGGCTTGGAACATCTTCAATTCATATATTATTGTCGACGCGACTGTTTAATCCGATCGAAACGCTGTAAAGTAGTTTCCCGAGTACAAGCACATTGACAGTTTATGAACCATTCAGATTTATATTAATATACTTATGTTACGGAGAAGTCCGTCACATCTTTACATAACGTTATTGTGAGGTCCGTTTATGTATGCTATATCGTTTCTTAATGGCTGCCCTGGGAATACTTTCCCTTTCATCCAAGTGATGAGGTTTCGATCTTGTATAGTTAGTACTTAGATAGTCTGATCAGCTATTTATACTTAATAGCTATAATTTCAATAAAATATTTATGCCTAGACATTTCTAAGGAGCCCATCAAAGCTCAGGATTTTAATTTGTTATCTATTTCACGCCCAAACAAGTTTTAACATGTAGAATTTACTTACGCCTTTTCATTTTAAAGACATTAGATACTATTATGTGTATGGCTTAATAATCTTAATATATAAAATCCTTGCGTTACTGACTGACTGACAGACTCGCTACAGCCGAAACTACAGGGGGGAAGGGAGCTTAAATTTGGCATGTATGTTCCTTGGCGACCGTACCGACTTACCATAGGGGTGCACTAAGAAGGGATTTCCCGAAATTAAAAAAAATATGCAGGCATAGCTGCTGGCGTCCTCTAGTTACCTATAAGTACTATCAGCGTAGTTATAAATTATATGTAGTTGTAACCATATATACGATATTTCCATGTAAAAAAAATTGCGTAAGTGTTAAAGATTGCGTATTTTAACTTGTATTTGCCAAAATCCAAGTGATCATTGGTATCTTCGTGTTTTTATACCAATATTTGCATCATATTTTCATCTGATGGCGGATGTAACTACGAGGACTGTACAGAACACATTCTACTTTCATAATTATCCTTTAATGCCATATTGTACCTACCGCTGCCTATCGTGTCGCATTGATTAATGAAGTATCCTTTGTTCAACATCTCACGACAGCTCAGCTAGCAATCAGGAAACAGCACTAACTCGCCAAGCATCAGTCCAGAGTTTTACAGTTATAATAGATACTCTTAATATAACATAACATATTACGCGGAAGTACTACAACTGATCTAATGGCTGATTATTTTATAAATAAAAAATTGGTATACAAAATTGGCCAGATATCACAGGATGAACATCTCATCGACACAGATCACTTACAATCCATTAGGTGTAATAAATAAATAACAAAATCAGAGCGTGCTATCAAACAAGACCCATACGGTTTCACTTTTCAATATATTACACACCTGCTTTATATTGTGAATTGTAACAGATTTAATCAGAGATTTTTGGTCAGAAATGTAGTATTATGAGTACCTACATAATACTTAGGTACATTTCTAACATTTAGTTACAGAGTTATTGTCTTAGTTACTCTATCATTATTACGATGAATCCTTAATAACTATAAGTACTCGTACAATAGCTTAGCTCTATTCTTCGCTATGAATTATAACAACCGATCAAACTGAGTTGTGTGAGTAGAGTGAACGACAAATCGGTCTTCTCCTTTATTCTTATTGTAGACATATACAATAGAAAGGGACAGCACCATATTGAATCTAAATAAATAAAGCTAAAGTTAAGCAGCAATAGCAATAAATAATCGGCGTTTTACAACAATTACTTGTGATTACACTTAATTGAAACTACTGGCGGGACATTTGTTTGCTGGACGGAATTGTCTTAACGGTGTAGTATCCTAGACAATGGTGTATTATATTTACTGTAACGGTATCTGATCTCCGGTATTCCGGTAAATAACTGCCAACCAAGAGTGCAATTGAACTTGCCGCATCGCCGTACTACGTAATTACATACTCGATCTGTGTCCCTGCTGTTGAACAAGCTGAGATCTTCTTAATGCAATTATTTGAAAACATTACAAAAGATACAATAAGGTTTGCCTAAAGTCAGTCAGCATCAGGCTAGAAGTTAAATATTCACTCCCTTTGCCGCCTCCGCAGCTCTTTACAGGGCAAAGCTAAATTAGAATATGAATGTACTTTACCTGAACAGCATTATATTGATAGCGTATCTTGAAGTAAGTGATATTAAAATAAAAACAACTTAACCCAAATAGTTCGATATAGGTTAAACACCCACCAAGGGTTAATTAAATTATAACCAAAAGACAATGTAAACACGCATAAAGTTTAGAAGTAGCGCATCCATTATAGGATAGGTAGGATACCCACCATTTTTTGTATTTGTTCCGCACGCTACTGCCTCGGTAGTTAAATGTATTGTAGTAGAAAATGAGAAAATGTTAAATGATTGGTAATAGGGGTGACAATGAAAAGGGTGATTAAGTGTAATTAAGACATTTTAAACCTGATACACATATAAACAGAATGATTTATATACCTAACGAAGACATTTTAGTTACATAATAAAGATATTTTGGAGTGAATTATTGCAATTACAGGGTAATTCACGACCGTATGATGTACACATCTTACGGTAAACAACTTAGTCTTCTCTGTAATTACGTATTCTAATAACTGACAAAAAATACTTATTTTGGACGTGTAATTAATTACGATATAATCTTTAAAGAAACTCAATGTTTATTACGACTGTTCTCACGTACATTCAATGTGTTTTCAACCATCAGTGAGGAATGCATCAACACATCAAAGCATCCAGCTCCACTGAGCATTTGAGATGCGTTTGGCTGCACTTTCCAAACGGTTTATTAAAAACTTCGGCTAGTTAATAGATGGTGTCGGCGGGATGAGCGGTGTAACGCATGTCTGACGTCACCACACATACGATAAATCTTCTTTTGTTTAGTACGTGTAATACGTCATAGACAAACATGAGAGATGTGTGCCGCGCATACTAGTGAGAGCACGCGGCGATGCCTGAGAAACTCATCAGCGTATGAACGCTTACTCGAACAAAATCCATAGATAGTATAGTTGTTTATTTGGTCGCGGGTTTTCCGCACTTAGCCACTTATTTGGGCCATTGTGCGTAAGTGGCGACTTGATTGACGCCGGCTACTCATACCACCTTAGCTCCTTCCAGAAAGACATTAGTTGGCTGATGTCGTTCAAAGCCTCACACATGGTTCTGGGGTTGTTCAGCAGCTTTGCCCGTTGGTCGCTCACACTTGTGCAGTGCAGAATGACGTGAGCGGGTGTTTCTTCGGTTTCCATGCAGCCCCTGCACAGTGGGCTGTCCGTAACGCCTATGTTGAATAGGTGCTTGTTGAGTGGACAGTGGCCGGTTATTATGCCTGTCAGATGCTTAAGAGTTTTTCTATTAGAATGCAGCAGCTTGTGCGAGAGTCGCTTGTTCAAGCAGGGGATAGCATCTTTTGTTTGTTTTCATTCTTTTATGTCTGCCCACTGTTTTTCATGTTCATGTGCGGTTCTCTCGCGTAGCCACGTTTTGAGTTGGCTTGCCGGTATCGGTACAATCGGCTCGGGTCCCATTATCATTGTGTCCGATCCTTTCCGTGCCAGTTGGTTTGCGGCGTCATTGCCTGCGGAGTTGCTGTGGCCTTTAATCCATTGCAGCGTAACCCGATTCTTCTCTGCAGTCTTTTGCAGCTCTAGGTGGCATTCCATGATGAGTCCGCTGTTAAAGCAGTTGCTGCCGAGAGAGCTTGTAGTACAGAGACACTGTCCGTGATAATGCGTATAGACAGGTCACTTACGTTCCTAGACGCGATTGCTGTTGCGGCTCTTGTGAACCCAACACACTCGGCTTGGAATATGGTGTTAAGAGTACCAAGGGATGTTGAGATATTGATATTTAAGTCATGGGAGAATACGCCCGCACCTGTCCCATGCTTCGTTTTTGAGCCGTCTGTGTATACTCTGACTTCGTGTATACCAGAGCTGTCTTTGTGTTCCTCCTGTAATTGGATGCGATATTTTTTGTCAAAGACAAAGGTTTTAGGGATGAGATCGCTAGCGGCCTCTAGCATCGGGATCTCTTTGGTTAAGGTCCCTTTTAGGCGTGCGTGGGTTATTCGATCATCCTTTCTCCACATTGCTGCAGCGCCAGCTTCCTGCTGGATCATTAGGTGCAGCGGTCTTAGGTCCAGTAGTATCTCCAAGGCGGCTGTTGGGGTGGTCTTCATGCAGCCTGTTGTGGCCAAGCAGGCTAGGCGTTGAAGGCTCTGTAGCTTTTTTGTGATTGTGTTTAGTTGTGTGCGTTGCCACCACACTACTGCACCATATGTAAGCATGGGGCGTATAATGGCAGTGTAGATCCACAGGGTGATAGATGGTTTGAGACCCCATTTCTTACCTATGATTCTCCGACATTGACAGAAGATTGTGCATGCTTTTGTTGCTTTAGTGCTGATGTGCTTACCCCAGTTTAGCTTATGGTTAAGTATTACGCCCAAGTAATTGACTTCATTCGATAGGGTAAGCTCCGTTCCAAAGAGTTTTGGTGTTCTGCACACATGGGTTTTCCTTTTGTTGGTGAAAAGTACTAGCTCCGTTTTGTTGGGGTTAACCGTCAGTTCATGTTGGTTGCACCATTCCTCCATGATCCTGATGGCTGCTTGCATCCGATTTCGGATCGTGTCTTCTGAGTCACCTTTGATCGGGATGGTAATGTCGTCTGCATAGCCGACCGTGTAGAATCGTCTGTCGTTTAAGTTCCGTAACAGATCGTCCACCACAATGTTCCACAACAGGGGTGAGAGTACACCTCCCTGAGGGCAGCCTATTGCAACTATGCCCCTCGTGGTGGAGCTTACCGTGAATTGTGACAACCTGTAAGCATTCAACCTTCTTAATTGTACCAAGCTTAATTAAAAACGATTCATTAATTTCCAAGAATTTCCACCGCAGCTTTTTACAAAATGCCTCGCGGCGCGTACGCTGCAAGCTTTAAAATAAACTGCTACTGTGTTACTCGCAACTGTTACCTTCTGATGTATGAGTGCCTCGTTATCCCTAATAAATATGCAGCATAAACAAGACGTATGCTTAGGCTCTACACAAAGTAGTATTCAAGGGATCACTCGGTACTTAAAGCCTACGTAGCTTCGGGCTGTTCACACCCATCCGTAGTGTGCGAAGAATTTGTCAATAAGTACTATGGTTAATAAACTCACTTCAAAAGCACTATTAAAAACTACACTCCTGGCGAGACTTTGATTAACAAACCGAACATCTTTTTGAAGATAAAAGATTCGCCATAATTATGCTTGAGCGGTCATGCGACCGCTCAAGCAAGCGTCGTTTAACAATAATTGGCGGATTGAACACAGGCCTTGGTACGATTTTGATGTATTAACAATTTTTGTGCTAAATGCTATGTAATTACGATATAGTAGATTAATAATTAACTAATTATCAGAAATACTAACGCTGAATACAGACACACTGCACTCAACAATTTCTCATCATCCTCCTAGCGTTATCCCCAGTCAACCTGGGGTCCGCTTACTAGTCTAACCAGATTTGGCTGAATATTAGCTTTTCCACGGAGCGACTGCCTGTCTGACTTCCGCAACCCGAAGGGATAGCGATATGCGATATTCCATGGTTTAGACTAGTGTCAGTTTATTTAGAGGTACTGACGCCCTACAACGACTGTCAAAGATCTTCATGACAACCGGGACCGACGGCTTAACGTGCTCTCCGAGGCACGGTACTAGCGATAATTTTATTAACAATTTAATACGCACATAACTCCGAAAAGTCATTAGTGCACGCCGTGGATTCGAACCTGATACCCTCTGCATGGCAGTGTGTTGGTATCTCCACTAGGCTATCGCAGCCTATTCAACTTAACTCAACACTTTCTGAATCCTAAAAATGTTTTAGCAACAACTCTACTCTCTCATTGGCCGACTAGTACCACATCGTAATCAATTTCAATTTAAACATGAACATTCAGACAATAAGAAACGTTTCTTTATAGAGATAAATATTTAGTCTGTTTCTTTTTATGCGCCGAGGAAAGGAGGCGCTTAACATAATGATCATTAAGAGCAACATTGTACGACCACGGTTAATTATAATTTGTAATAACGAGAGCCTTATCGTTGGACAGACATTATTCAAGTAATACAAATTGTGTTTTACGATAGATGCGAGATAAATTGTAAATTTGTTATTCGATTATTCATTTACTTATTGGTTATTTATTATTTAAAACTGCACACGAGATACTGTTTTATCAGCCATTTGTGTTATGTGTAACAACAGCCAGACTCAACGAAGACCAGTGATTCTTGCGGACTTATAAAAAGTGTTGGTAAAAGGATGTACGCATCTGCACTGCGCACACACCAGGCTATATATCCCTTTCACAAATGTGACAGCAAATCCAACATGAGCGCAGGAAGATTTAGCTTAGAACCAAGGTCTTTACATGCTTTTCGAGGTTCTTAAAGGTTGTAACACTGACAAGATTCTGACACCCAGCTTCTACTGGGCAATACTTGTCAGAGAAATTCAACTTCACATTTTGCTTAACTTGAGAAGCGAACCCAATATCTTAAGATCTGCAGTCGCTTTTGCTCTCGCTGGTCATCAAGTCCACAACCAATCGCAAAACAATAATTTTGCACAACAAAATAAAATGTCAGCACGTTTTTACCTCGCAATACTGGAAGACAAATTACCCAGAGCGAAGAGCTTTCAATAAAACGATCCTTTACGCAACGCAACAATGATAACACGGCTGTAACAATGGACAGTGTTTATCAAGTCAGCTCGTCACGACTAGCGGTCGGTCGGTCGGTCGGTCGGTACCCCGTCCGTTTCACAAGCGTTCATTAATACATTATAATTGCAGCCATTAGGAAGTAAAGGCCAAATTAACCGGCCCCACCGGTGCGTTACATAAAGCAAGGAGTTCGTTTAGACGCTAAAGGATTGAGATAACGAACCCGTTTTTAATATGTGATGTGTTGTTTGGTCGCGGACGTCCAACTGACAACAGCTTTTGTTAGGAAGCTTATGAGATTATGTGAGCTAATGTTTGAGACCTGGATTGTAATTGATGTAGCGGAAGTTATAACAAAGACGTTGGTCTGTATAAAAGGCAAATATTTAGACGATTTAATCTCGTCCACAGTCTTCTTTAATATGATTTTATTCTCAGACGGAAATACAAGTAATATTAATATCTATATATATTGACGAACCCTCTAAGAAAATTTCATCTCGTCCATTCCCTACTGACATAAACTCACAATAACATATTGACATAATACTCATGGCTTAACAATCTCCAAAAGCATATCGTTAAAGAGCATTTCTATACACATTTCGTCAGCCCTGTTTGTAGTCCTACGAAATATAAAACACGTAGACAAATTTAATGCGGCAGCTGAATATTCTTCAACAGACAAAACACTTCCATCAAGGATTAAAATTCCAAACCTCACGGTTGCATATATGAGCACAAACTCGTGCCACAAGACCAGCGACATGTTTAGATATTTTATAGCGAGTTTATCACTACATCGGCGCCACAAGAGCGATTTATGGAACCACTTATAACTTATATCGCATTTTTATTCCTCTTATGTTAATAGTTATAAATTAAAAGTGGCTCCGATGGTTAGATATAGCTGAAACTATCGACCGTAAATTTTGCTAAATTGCTAGTTAAATTTAGAAAAATAAGTTACGATTTGGGATGGCACATATTACTAGGACCAGCGTAATATTTTTAGTATAGTACCTACCTAGTTAAAGAGCCTAGTGTGCAGTGGCTCGTCTCCTTTCACCACCTAATGGTGAATTTGGAGCTCACTGTATGAAATATGTAATATGCGTCTCTCGAAAGAAGATCAGCATATGGGAAAACCAGCAGAGAATACTCAACCCCTCTTAAAGGCAGGCACACGCATTATCTACAACAGCGCAGTACTGGCGCAGAACTTACTGCTCCAGTTGAGAAAGAGTTGAAATGGGTGTACAACTTCGGACTATTAATATCTTAATGCCAACAGAATGCTTAGATACGGAGGTATGGACTATTGAGAGCTATAAATATTTTTCTACTGAGTGAAAACGATTAATCTAAAGAAACTACATAAATTACCTATATAATTCTATACTCGTGCAAATTGAAACAAACTATTTCAATATCAATTAGAGCTATTATTGCTTTTATTCGCGATAAAACGTCCGAACAATATGGCAGCTAATAGAGTGTTATGAAAAGACATCGCTTCAATACATTTAATGGTCCGGTGGTGGCTAAATGTCAGCGAACAATGCACCAGCACTGACCTGAGAAATGACAAGAAAGTTGGACAATAAAACATATCTATCTGCTCCACGAATATAATGACTATGTATGTAATGCGTGACTCTACATTTTATTATTTACTTGTAATATATTGATTGATATTATACATTCATAATTCTTCATATCATAGCCAGTTGCTTATTAAGTCATTTGGACTTAATAAACAACCAACCAATGGACACAAAAAGACTCAACGAACATTTTTTGAGTTGTGAAAAGTAAGTTAAGTAAGTACGTACAATAGGCTTGTGTCCACTAATAATAAATCGGTTTGATTGTAGTATCTATAGATTCATTATTATTTTAAGATGTCAATAAAGTTTATTATTTATTATAAAAAGGTAATATTAATGTTATTTTTAGGACTCTAAAACTAAGAATGATGTATTTATTATTGTGACAGTGAAAACCAATCAAAGAGCATTACGTCAAACAGTACGACCGCCAGCGGCAGCGTCCGCCATTCATGTTGTTGACGTTTTAGTAGTAAATACAATGTGTAATACATTGTTTTGGACTTTGTGATATCACACAACCACCATGATGGTTTACAGCGTTTTCGTGTCAAATTTAAAAAGGTTTTTAAAAAGCCCAAAGTAGTAATGTTGCTGATCGATTTTTGAAGTAAAAATCAGGTATTTCAGTTTAAACGTTTAACCTCTATTATAGGAACGAATCAATCGCTAATAAAATTTTAGGACACAAGCCTATTAACTTAATTGAGGTATAAATACCTATTTGCACACACACTGTTCATTAGAACTAAACAGTCTAAAAAAGAGTTAAAGTGAACGTTTAATAAGAAAAGTTATTGAGTTATTGCCTATGACAATATCAAGCTTCGACCTAAAGCAAAATAGCAGTAACCATAAAAACTTAACGCGGGTGAAACCACTGAACATCGTTAATATAAATTATATAGCAAAAATTGTTCGTTGGCTTTACAACTTATCATATATTATGTACTTAGTTTAATTTGTTAATCATTATCGTTTGCCTCGTGCCTCAGAGAGTACGTTAAGCTGTTGGTCGGCTGTTATGAAAATCTGTGACAGTCGACATGGGGAGTCAGGACCATTGAATACGCTTACACTGGTCTAAGCCATGGAATATCGATATCCCATGGAATATGGGCTGCGTAGGTCAGACGGTAGTTAGTAGCTAAATGTTCTGACAAATTTCGTTACACTATATAGTAAGCGGACCCCGGGGTCTGCCGATCTTGGATGGAACTAGGATAATATTGTGACGATGAATTTGTATTCCGTTTTTAAGCTTGTAAAATTATTTAAAACCAACAAATTATAAGACAACTCTCTATTTGTAAAAGCCGTATTAACCCACGAGCTTATAACACCGCATCACATAAACTATCAAATATTAATAATTTCTATCTAGTACTTAATGCAACAAGTAATGTCTTAGAGTCAAAGGGTAAATATGTAAGTGATTTTCTAATAGAATTATACCTATAATGCTTATGAACATTTAATATGTGATTTTATAATTTATAGCTTATTTTCGTAATTTAAGACAATTTAATAATAATAAACTTGGGTTTAACGTTCACATAGATCATTATCATCATCAATCTTGTATACGAACTAGTCCACTGCAAGGATTAGGCCATAGTGCACCCCCCCCTCCCCCCGTGGGATCTCCAACTTTTCGTGGTGGGGTGGCTCAGTAACAGTGGTTAAGTCACCCACGTTGAAGCTAAGTGAGATCCCGGGAGTGGACGCTGCGCGTGGGACAGTTCTTCTGTCCCTCGCAGTCGGGCGCGGTCGCGGGAGGAGAGGCGTGTAGGTGTTGCGTTGCCGTACGCCCTATCTCCCGCGACCAAATGGGGGCGCACCAGCGTTGCGTCGCGGTGGGGCCGCAGCGGAAGAGGAGATGCGGTGTTGCGTTGCCTGCGGCCGCTGGGTGTTTTGGCGGCGGAGCCCAACACCTTCATCCGCCGCCAAGGGGGTTTTGTTCGGGGCACGCCCGACCATCTGGCGAGCCAATACCCGTCGGGGGGTAGCGAGGAATGCTTCGGTGATGCCCGACCCTCCGATAAGGCCATAGTCTACCACGCTGGACATGTAGGTTTCCTCACTATGTTTAACAAGTGCTAATTAATCAGCAACTAGCTTAATTTAGTACTTTGCCTCTGTGGTCCAGTGGATAGCATATACGTCTGCTGATGGGAGGTCCTGGCTTCGATACCCGGGTTAGGTAAAAGTGTTACTGCTGAGTTTATCCAAAATCTCGGAGTCTGGCAATGTGGGCACATAGGCTCCCTCCCTATTACGTTGATCTTAAAAAAAATTAACACCTCTGCCTACTCCTTGAAGCATAAAGGCGGAAGGCGATAAAAAAATCTTTAAAACGTCAAGGATGCGTGCCGTTGGTTTGAAGCGAGACCCTTTGCGTAGCAATCTATTGGTCTCTCTACTAGGCTATCGCCGCAAGAGGACTTTTGATAGATCGGCTGATCTATCAAAAGTCCTCTAATCTATCCAAGACTGAACACACCGAACATAGCTATCTTCGGTGTGTTTTGTAGTATTGACGGCTATGTTCAGCCAGTTACGTGGACTACTGGACGCCGCTGACTCGCCATGGGCAGACATCACCTTTTTACCTTTATCTTATCATTTAATCTCTCTCAATAAATGGAGGACTAAATATTAATAACACTGAATCCACCGAATCTCTCAAAGAATTATAAAGTCGATAGCATTAATTCATATCGGCGCGTTATTAATTGACATGTCTCCGACGTCGGGCCCAATGAGCGCTTTATCCACGAACAGATTTATTATATCGACACCTTGTTTACTAAAAGGAAGCACGTATATCTTTGATTATAAAAGCTTTGGGTTCTGTTAGGGAGTTGAACTAATTTCAACTCCAAAATTTTCAGTTCATTTGATTTGTTCAAAACTGGTCAAAGATTGCAACTTTAGACGTGATTTTTACTAACAGTCGCTCGCGACTTCGCCTGCCCAAAGCTTTCGACACCTACTTTACCCCATTATAAGAGGAATTAAAAAAAATATTCTTCGATAGTGAGTGATCGTATATCACACACTATCGAAGAATAATTTTTTGTTGTTATAAGTCACAATTTCTATACAATTTAATGTAGCATACTTTTATCATTAAATCTCATAACACTTCTTTCTAAATTCCGACTAACTTTCCTCATTACACCGCAACTCAGTAATGTAAGTCAGTTAACTATGCATGGTAGTAATATTCGAAGTAAAATATAAATACGCACTAATAATACTAATAATATACAAGACGAGGATATTACGGCATGTAATGACAATATACAAAAATAATAAGTTTAACGGATCGCGTGTGTCCTGTGTTCGTAATTGTGGCAGTTAACCAAATTGCTGTAGATCAATGTAATGACGGATTTCACTAAGGTGGTACTAAATAGTGAGAATTTTGTACCACTGGTTGGCTTAGTAGCATACATTCACCATTCATGTGATACCAGATTCGATTTCCTAACCAAGCGAAAGTCCTATTCAGTTTTCATATGTATGGTAAACGCAATGATCTGCACATAAAGGGAAATGATATGGCGATTTTCTCTTATTATATAGCCTACTGCACCATCTTTAAAGTTTACTTTGTATCTTAAATATAAACTAAGAAAATAATTCTGATTAACTATAAATGTAGGTATAAGTATTGCTAAGGTAAATATCAGATAATCTATTTTTTTTCTATTATATTCCTTAAATTAATGTTTGTCAATAAATTTTATAAACGTGTTACAAACTATTGTAGAAAGAAAAAAATAATATACACACCTTATGCTTTATTTAAGAGACTTAGATCTCCCGAGCATATTGATCACATTATTTTGCAAACAAAAAAACACAACCACAATCGGTTCATTCGTTTAGGAGACACAGACAGACATACGGGTACACAAACACGTCTATATTAACACAATACAACAACACTCATTTTTTGCGAACTATACCTGAGCCGTTGGCTCGGTATAGTTCGCAGGCACGGTTCAAGACATTTTTAACTTATTTAATATTTCTTGAATCTAAAGTTACACAGTGAAATGTGTGAGTGTGATTAGTTGCATTCGACACCCACCTACACTACACTTTAATCGATACAGCGATTATATTCCGTATATTAAGTCGATATTTATGAGATAATCGCGAACGGATGGTCACTCCACAATTTGTTTAGCCGGCGCCATTATAATATACTACCATGATTAAGTACTACTTAAATATTTAATGTGTTTATAATTTTGGGAAGAACGCCCCCGCTTGTCGCTTCTAGCTTTCCAAACATGTAAAGTAAACAACTCGAAATATTGCACCGGTCAGGCGATCAACGACACATATGTATTTGAAATACGCCTTTGATACACGAACACACGATCGAAGATCATGTATTCGAAATACTCCTTTGAGGGTGTTCAGAGTGGGTACTCTGAACATGACTGTATTCGGCATTTTGCGTAACTGAACGCTTTAACGTAAATATCGGTATTTTTAAAGTCTAAGGACTGAAGTTTTTTTTGATTTCATATTCCTTTCTAGTCTGTTGGTGCCATTTTTTCTATTTTTGTTAAACAGCCTATTCTTTTGACATTTTTATGACATAATATTTTTTTATCATATTATTATAATCAAAAGAAAACAACATCGAGCATCGTAACCTAAAACAATAATATATGGACCACACAAAGTTTTGTCCCGCTTTGGGACCAAACCCACAACACTAGGCCCACGAGGCGGCAGCATAAACCGTTACGCCATAACATCAAAACTAAATCCGGAATACCATCGAGCGCTTAAATATGTGTAACTGGGTGACCATTAACAAATAACAGATAATTTTAAGGTGAACAAATGTAGTAGGCGAATGGAGAGCACAATCCATCAGCACAGTTTAGCAACGTTTTGTTGCTTCACTTCGGTGATCGATGGGTCCGCTAACTTGTAGGACCTTAAATTAGAAAATGTCACACCACTTTGTTCCGCCATATCATAAATCACTATCTGTTTTATCTCAGCGTTACAAAAAGGTTTGACAACGTACCTGTATCGTTTTTGTGATCATAAATAAATTATACTATATTATGATATCGGCACGGACTTGCTAAGTTATAAATTATTATCAACTATTGTCATGGATATGCTTAAGTTATATGTAATTTAGAAATACAAAAGTCATTTAGTCGGTTATCAAACTACGTTACACATACGGAATCCTAAAATCGATCCCACAACACGTTATCTACCAAAAACGTTACTGAAGATCGTCGTTTATCTCAGTGACAAATAACTAATCAGAGATACAAGCCCCCGTTATCGCCGCGCTAATTAGGCACATTACAGCCCATTCATTTCTTTTAACACCTTCACATTTTATTCCAACGATTTTAGAAAATCGTCGATGATTATTCACGACGTAGAGTTTTACCTTGTTATTTATCATGTGTACAACGCATATCTCATGCATTATATAGAAAGTTAATTAACATGTGTGTGCAATTAGACAGGGACGAAGAGCCCTGCTCGCCTACCCGGTGTTCTGACCTAAGCACTTAGCAGATAATCATTAGAAAGTAGTAGTCGGCTTGTGCAATCCTGCCCTTAGATCGCCACGAATCCTTTACCCCCATCATTAACAGACTTTCACCAAGGAAATGCAATTTTCTAGAAAACGCTAGCGTGAAGACTTGCAGTTTCTGTTTTTAGCAGTCGCGTCCGTGAGCCGCCGTCGTCGCCGCCGGCGCAGTGACTGCATAATGTATGTCAAGTAGGCGCCCGGGCGCGACCCACTTCGACGGGAATGTAAATCGCCCTCTTAATTCCCACACGCGGCTGCCAGACCCACAAAAATGTGCAATTCCTACATTCCTTGATCTGAATTAACATAATATCGCGGCGCATCATCTATATGCATGCCTCCGTATCGATTTGCATAATAAATGCGCCATAGAAGATGGCCCGATATCCCGCATTCCAGCCAGCCGGGCCCGTCCTTCACCTTTCGCTAAAGGAAAGGAGCGCGAACCCTGGCATCGCGAACTGCCAACAATACGGAGTTGTCTACTTACAAAACTTTCCGCGATAGTGCGCGCACGTTGTGACACGGCTGTTTGGCTGTTTGTGATCTGTTATCTGCTGCTGCCTCGTGAAATATTGCTCACGGACTAGTTATATGTCAGTTTCGCCACTCGCTGCATACCCAAAGGTTATCACTCAGGTAAATGGGATGATCTGCTCCGCATGATGCGTCGTCGACTCCGTGCTTATCGTTCGTGAGTCAAGTTCACGCTGACATATTAGTTCTTTTTAGTGAACTTTTTGCCACTGAAGGCTTTATACTCATTTAATAAATTCACACATTGAGCCAGTGTCAACGAAAGCAGCTCCATATTTGTCTCTTTGATCGTCGAGTCGTGATGTGGTTATAATGGCTGTTATGTCTCCAGTCAACGCCTCGAAGCGCGACGCTCGCTAATTATATAAAAATGGCGAGGGATTAAACAGCGACTGGCGTAGGCCGGACACGAACACACGTCATATTATAAGCACAGTACACACGGCTTTTCAACACCTTCAGTTAATCTTTACAAATAGCATCTAACTTAGTATTTAGCATCAAAGTATAAAGATAAAATACATAAAAGCTGTAGAGCAAAGTACATGTACACAAAGCTCTACAAACGTCCATGAAGCGTCAGTGTGTAACGGTCCTTATAAAAATAATTGTAGTGTTGCTCAGATATAATGTATGCAAATCTTAATCTACCCTTTGTGAAAGATTAATAATACACAAATATAATATATGGCAACAGCTTTCTTTTAACAACTTTCATTGGCACTAGTAAATCAGTCGAAAGACTGAGTTAACTGCGAGGCTACGCCCGTAACTATTGAGTAACCCATTATACCCACACTACACTCATAAATAATAAAATTGCGAATGCCAATATTTGTTTCTTGTAAGCTAAAAGTTATTGAGCGAAATCTTTAATTGGTTTTCATTAAGTTTGTTTATATAATCGACATTGATACGATCAATTACGGCTATATCTACATTCACTGTTAATTTATTTTTTGCGCAGATTAGTAATTTAATAACTTAACTTGTCTAGTGTGTAAGTTAAGTTGTGTGGCTACCAGGCTGACCAGTTACGATACTACGACTATAAGTTATTACTTATTATATTACTGCACCATTCATTATTTGTGAGCTTTATAATGTAAGCACGTGTAAGCACATTGCGATCGGAATTGAAAGGATCATGACAGTTTTACTGACTAGCCTGTTTATCTAGTGGTTAGCGACCCTGACTGCTAAACTAGGGTTAGTGGGTCCGTTTCCCGTCCAGCAAAAATCTTTGTGTAATTTGCAATATTACCTGTTAGGCGTCTGGGTGTAATTCATCTAAGTACATATGTTTATTTAAAAGTAAATAATTTTGTTTAAGAGTGGTGAGACCGACAGACTGCTACGCAGAGGGTCTCGGGTTCTAATCCACGGCACGCACCAATAACTTTTCGAAGTTAAGTGCGTATTAAATTGTTAATTATCGCTTGCTTATCGTCGAAGGAAAACAACGTGAGGAAACCTGTGTATCTGAGAGTTCTCCATAATATTCTCGAAAGACATGTGAAGTCTGCCAACCCGCACTAGGCCAGCGTGGTGGACTATGGCCTTACCCTTCTCATAGTGAGAAGAGGCCCGTGCCCAGCAGTGGGACAGTATAAAGGGCTGATGAAAATGATGATGACTTTCCATTTAACTTTCTTCATGATTTGTATGTTATGGAAAACTCTACAGCCCCCGTTTAAATAATATTCTTCGTCACTTAAGTATTGGGGGTAGGACCCCCAACTCTTTTTCTACTGCAGAGCACACATCGTGAGATTCTCGGTGGCTTCCAGTGGCGAATTCAGAATCTTGGTTTAGGGACGGCCTTATATTATTTTGGACAAAAGTTCGATCTTGATGAGAACAGATTTTGTCAAGGGAAACACTGAAGTCAATTGTCATCCGAAAGCCGAAATGCTTTTGAGAGTCGTGAGCCCTATATTGCCCTCTGTCTCTAGATCCGCCCCTAGTGTCTTCTAATCAAATAAACGTATTTTGATCGCTAGGAGGAAAACATCTACAAAAATTGGGCAAGTGCGAGTCGGATTCGCGCACGAAGCGTTCCGTACCATCATCTAAAAAAGAAAATCACGTTCGTTGTATGTATACTTAAATACTTTTTAAGTTTCTAACTGTATTACTAACCGTAATAGGTAGACTGTTACAGTTAGTAATTTTGAGCAAAAAATACGAAAAAAACACGTTTTTTGTATGGGACCCCCCCTAATATTTTCATTTTTAGTATATTTTTAATTTTTAGTATTTATAAAATTTGTGAAAATTTCAGCTTTCTAGCTATCACGGTTTATGAGATGTACCTATCTCATAAGGCTGTAGCCTGGTGACAGACAGACAGTCAGACAGACAGCGGAGGGTTAGTAATAGGGTCTCGTTTTTTACCTTTTAGGTGCGGCACCCTAAAAATGAACATATCAAATCGAAAATCTAATCCAGAAACCCATTCACATTCTATTACAAAACCAACCCCATTATCGTTACAATGAAACATCTAATTTTGCCAAAAACTTTGTCACTTTTAAGAAATGATGCGCAATCTACTTTAATTCGCAATACATCGTATCGAAAACTTGACACACCAGATGTTGAATCTAAATCATTATTTTATAATAGCTTTCGTAATGTATCGCCTAATTTAATTGATGAAGTTGAACGCTATAATTATGTTGTGTCCGTAAGCAGTTGCACTCAACGGTATCAATTATCTTTGTACATCTCTATTTTTTGTCTCATGTATTACTACATCACTTTTTCTTACGTAGTATTAAAGATAGTATATCTATGTATATAAAAAGTCGTATCCGTGACATATCGTCGCATATTCTAAAACTTATGAAGCTGGGAACATTGGAATTAAACTACAGCTTACGGATTTTATCGCGTTATATTGGTTTCACTAGTTACATTTAAACCGAATTATCTAGAAACTACATTTTTATTACTAGCCGACGACGTTTCGAATTCTTTACAGGATTTATGTTTACGGCAGACTGAGGTGATTTTGTCTTAATTTCTTGAATGTCTATGTACCCGAACATTTGGTGTAACTATTTACGCAGAATGAGCTCACAGTGTCCTTAGGTCTTCTGGTGACTTTGTCGCAGTTTAATTTCAATATGTAACATTCGCGTAAATCCAAGAAAATACTAAGCTGGGAACATTTTTGTGGGCACCCCTACTAAAAAGATTGTTTGAAAATCCTAGAATTTTGAAGCATTATCGTGGACAATAGCTATAACTAGATAAAATATCAGTGGATGTTTCTCCAAATTAAAGTTAATGACATTAAAGTTGTCTAGATCTAAATAATATGACACTATATTAATTGTTTTTTTAGTTTTATAAAACAAATTAAACAAATCGGCATATTGACATATATCACGTTTTTAGATGCCGTTTACTTCACCCATTTAATTGTAATAAGATATAACATTATTATGACAAGTATTGTATAGTATTCAAGTACAAATTGTAATGGACAGATTTCCACTTAACATTTTAAGTCTCTTGTGTGCTGCAATGCTATTTTGTAAATCTTGCAGAAATGGTATTTTTCAATAGTGACATTAGTGTCACTATTGAAAAATACCATTTCTGATAATTAGTTATCAAGGATGTATTACAAGCCCACTGCTGGACATAGGCCTTCTCTAAGGTTCTCCTCATAGACCGACATTGTACCTGGTCTGAGTTCCACTGTAGAACCTTAGGGGATAACTTGGCTGCAACAGACTTGACATTTGGCGAAGTTATTTAAGCGGCTGCGACTGCCTCCGTGGTCCAGTGAATAGCGTATGCGACTGCTGATCGGAGGTCCCGGATTCGATTCCCGGGTCGGGCAAAGTGCTACTGGGTTTTCCCAAATTCTCAGTAGCAGCACGGAGTGTGGTGATGTGCCCGGTAACGGCAATAGGCTCGCCCCCTATTACGTGGGACCTAAAAATTCAGGGCGAAATATGGGTGTAATATTACACCTCTGCCTACCCCTTCAGGAAAACAGGCGGGAGTATATAAAAAAAATTGGGCAAGTGCGAGTCGGACTCGCGCACGAAGGGTTCCGTACCATCATCTATAAAAGAAAAACACGTTCGTTGTATGTATACTTGAATACTTTATAAGTTTCTACCTGTTTATTAAGATCGAGTAACAAATTGCTTAAAAATTACGGTTGTTGTATGGGAGCCCCCCTTTATTATTTACTTTTTTTAAATTTAATTATTTATTTTGAAAGGTAATATACAACTACATATTCTGTGAAAATTTAAAGCGTCTACCTGTTACAGTTAGTAATTTTGAGCAAAAAATATGAAAAAAAACACGTTTTTTGTATGGGAACCCCCCTTAATATTTTCATTTTTTTTATTATTAGTATTTGTTGTTATAGCGGCACCCGAAAGAAATTTCAGCTTTCTAGCTATCATGGTTTATGAGATACAGCCTGGTGACAGACAGACGGACAGACAGACAGACAGCGGAGGTTTAGTAATAGGGTTCCGTTTTTTACCTTTTAGGTACGGAACCCTAAAAAACAAGCGGCCGCTTTACTGTTGTACACTGTGCCAAGTGTTATGGTCCACACAAGGGACAACACTTTGTGTGAACAACAAATTCTTATTTCAAGTTTGAGTGCCTTTTGAGTCCGATGCTGGACTAGTCCCAATGCGGGACATATTCCTTACGCAGTAGTAGCAGTAAAAAAGAAAGAATCCTTTTATCGTATTTGATAGTCAATCATTCGTACAACCTTAAGAAAAGCAAGTCTCCATTCACAAGGCGAGAACACTTTTAATTTAATTTGAGTAACAATGAGTGTCGAGGAGCACCTTTTACCGCAGCGGGGCGTCAGCGTCATGGCGTCAGCATTAACTTGGTGAAATCAATATCGTAATGAGATAATTGCGCAACAGATCGCTAGTCATCGACACACCGCACCTAGAGCTATGAAAATAATATCACATCAGCCAGAATGGAAGAGTCATCTCAAAAATATATTGATAATTTTGCTTGCCCCGTGCCTCGGAGAGCACGTCAGGCCTTCAGTCGTGGATGTCATGATAAACATTGACAGCCTTTATGAGGATTTAGTACATTAGAGTATACTAACACTGATCGAAACCTTTTATATCGGGGGCAAGTTGCAGAGGTCAGCCGGCAGAAGCTTTGTGAAAAAGCTAATTTTCTCCCAACCTTGTTAGACCTCTAAGCGTAGACCAGGCATAATGATTAAAAAAGTCTCGAATGCATCCAATGCTAGGACGATGATGAGAAGAGTAACCTTAAATCTATATAGTACCTACATTTAGGCGAATAATTATGTGACGTATTTTTTTTTTAATTCACACTTATTATAGACAATATACAATTTACCAGCAAATTATGTAATTGTTCTCAGTATTTGAAAAATAGCTACTACCGAACTTCTACCAGTTGATAATTAAGTTGATCCAGCGCAGTAGTGTGTGTAGTGTAATTAGTCAGGATGTTTTAAGATAGGAATAACTCACGACTTTGTCGGAATGTGTCACTGAGTATTCTCCCATATTTTCCAGTTCCCCGGTGTAATAAGACGATCGTCATTATGTCAAGTTGTAATTGGACACAACACAAACATTGTCACTGCCAATACAATGATCATTACGACTCAGATAATACTTACTGAATGCTATGATCTGTCCAAGTGTCCATGCTACACCGTCGACAATTTCGTAGAGCGTCGCGTCTTTGTCAGGACAGCCGTGCGATCATCCATCATACAATTTATTGAACGGTATATTGTGTTGTTTGGTAGCAAATTGTTCTTAGGTATCCCATTGCTATGTCTCCGCTGACCATCCGTATGTCCATCCGTTTGTCTATCAGCTGGTTTTATCTTACAATTGATATGTAAGTTGATAGTTTGAATTTTGCAGTTTTTTTACTATCGAAGGTAAAACAATTAAAACAACTGCCAACATTATTCGAAACAAAACAAATATTAACTTAAACAAATTGTACGGAACCCTCATTGACCGAGGATTTTATAAGGCTAATAAGACTACAAAGTACTAGTCTTCTTGTTAACAATAGATCTATCTATAGTACGGTGTAATTAGACCTAAACCTCAACATCCAAAGTAAAAGTTTTCCTCCAACACCAAAGTGTGTCTGTGTCTGCTGTCTATAAGAAGGGAAAAATTGCACCTTATAGGAAAGTTCAAGCCAACACCGTTCTTCGTGAAAAACTTCTGGTCTTCAACAACCACAAAGCCGACCCCAGTGCAGTGGCTATGCAGGAAATTACTTCCTACTTGCAATGTTTGGAGCCAAGAACACTGAAGATCTAGATTGTCTCCGCTACCAGTCCTACTTGAAAACGATTGCAAAGCAGCCTATACATGCATTACTGAAGTTGGATGCACTACCCCCCACTTCAGGAGCGTCCAGACAGCATTCATTTAGGACCTACCACCAGGTACAACAGTGGCTGAATGAAGATAAGGATCCACTCGAGTGGGGTTGGAAGAAGATTGGCGACCACCTGACACCAATTACAACAGCACGTCCTGCAGCCCCCCAGGAATTACTGTCCCTTATAATGTGTACTTGCAAAGATGAATGCGTTCGTAATTGTGAATGCAGAAGGAGTGGTCTAAACTGCACTAGCATATGCAGCAATTGCTCAGGCCAAGCATGTGATAACATGGACAATAATAACATCTTAGACGACGAGCTAGAGGAGGAGGATAATGTGCTGGAGGATGAGTGAAGTTAATAAAGACATTGAACATTCCAAATTTGAAAGATATTTATGCTTAAGAAGTGAATTTATATTGCAATGTTCGTAGAAAGTTCAGGGTGGGTTTCTCCGTACCACAGGATTATATGGCCTAGGCCTGTGGAAGCCTCTTTTCCCTTAAAAAAGAATGCCCCTTGATAAGGTGGTGAGGTTGTCGTTCCTTCAAGGGCTTATCACTAACATACCACCGGCCACTGAAATAGCAACATTGTTTTACGAAGCTTATTTTTTTTAAAAATTATCAAAATTACGAAAAAGTTAACATTTACACCGTCTGTAACTCTTGAACCGTACAATTTAGAGTGATTATGAAAAGGACCATTCTTATTTAAAATTTAACGTAGAACATTTTTGTATAGAACAATGTTTAGGATAAACCGCTTAGTTTTTGAAATATTTACGAAAAACTAAAAAAACTAGTGATTTTTCAAATTCCCCCCCCCCCCTCACCCCCAAACCCGACGCTCAAAATGGTGTAACTTTTTACCAAACAATAAGAGGGTTATATAGAACAATTTGGAGTTAAAATAAAACTTTTACTTTGGATGTCAAGGTTAGGCCTTTTTTTAGGTTAATAACACCGTACTACCACAGTATAAAGACATACAGTAGTTTGACGCCTTTGATCTCGAAGAAAAAGCCGACAACGTCTAGACAAGGGTAAGTAGGCTAGGGCTGCCACATGTAAACAATACCTACTTATTCAAACACCGTCTATTTATTTTAGAAAAATATTAAAATTGCTACGCTACATGAATAATGTAGTGTAAATCACTTATCTATACATATAAATAAAATTGGAGTGTCTGTTTGTAATATTAAAATAACCGCTTTTTACTAAATGCATATGGATGTATACACGGTACATACACCGAAATGACATTTTTTACAATTTTTGTCTGTCTGTTTGTTCTCGCTAATCTCTGGAACGGCTGGACCTATTTTGACGGGACCCTCACTGGCCTGATGTACCAAGGAGTAACTTAGGCTAAAAATTAACCGTGTACGCGAAGAAGTTCCCTCAGGACGCGGGTGAAACCGTGGGCAACAGCTAGTTTATTATATTACAATAATTAACGATAAATAATTATTATTAAACACGTTGCATTTTTCGTGCGGTGACAGATTTGCATACAAAGTGTCAGTCAGCACCTATTTCATCCCGCAGGTGTCGTGGGAGGCGGTTAAGTAAGTATATAAAGCATTTTTCGTACAAACCAAGTTAAAATAAAGCGATTGACATAGCGGTGGTTTAATGGATGGGTAACCTTGGGATCAGCTTGCAGAGCCTATGTTATCGATATGAAGTATTTTGCAGATTTTTTTCGTGCAAACTACGTCAAGGTAAAGCAATAGACATCACGGTCATTTTATGGATGGGTGACCGGGCTATGAGATTACGGAGAACACGTGTGGGGTCTATAAAAGGGGGCCAAAAATATGGTTATTTTTGAGCTAGGATGCGCCGTTACCAAGATACATAATAATATGTGATAGGTACTTACCTAATGCGAAGGTACTAGGTACTTATTGAATGAAATTAAAATCACAGCAGAATCGCATATTACCTTACAACGCATATTTTCTTAAGTCTGCCATGTTGTTTACGTACAATAATTGCTACTTTATTCTGTGATTTGGCCAGACATGAGATATTGTAAAAAGTTAGTAGATTAGTAGGAATGTGCACATTATTTTAAGTAGTTATAGGTACTCGTACATACATTTCAAAATAATATCAATAATTATAATTAAAGAAATTTTCTTTTTTGGTATAAGTAAATTGATGAAATCGCAGATTTTTTAAATCCTTATTTATTTAAATCTTTAAACAGCATAAAGAATTTCAATGTCTCACAGCACAAGTCATATGCACCATCTTAATTAATATTCATAAGCAAATAAATAAGTAACGAACAAAAAACAAGCACGTGCCAGCCCCCAAAAACATGTACCTAGTTAGGAACTAAGGCGATATACGTAACTAGGTACCGCTCTTCCCGCGTCTCACCTCTTGGCCCCCGCACGATTGACCCGTCTAGACGCGTTCGTCGAACGACTGTATGGATTATTTGACTGTGGTACTACTAACCTTGTGTTAAAACTGGCCATTAAGTGACACGTATAACAATCAAACCAGTAGGTATTTGTCATTAAAACGCTTTAAGCATAGTCCATTATTATAATCACCAACATATCATCGCAGAACTTACACTACAAAAGTTAGTTTCTTTTAATTTATTTATAGACTCACACCTGTATCTCCGAAGGGATAGGCAGAGGTGTAATACTACACCCACATTTCAGTAATTTTTAGGTCCCACGTAGGTAATAGGGGGCGAGCCTATTGTCGTACCGGGCACAAACTCAAATATGTTTATTTCCATAAAAATGTTTAAATTTTTTGGACACGTCAGAAAGTCATACAAATTAAAAAATAAAAAGTAACTTAAATGCATATTAACATAGTTGAGCATTGAAAAAATAATGCCTGTTCAGAAAGTAGAGCCTCGTGAGAAGAATCAGGCAAGAAACTCCGGGCCACTTTTTCTTCGTCTTGATTATATACAATTTAAAAACTTATTAACTACATTGAATTTTTCATAGACGTATATGAGCTGGTGTGTCTATAATGTTGTTGTCAATTTCACATTACCAGACTCCGTGCTGCTACCAAGAATTTCCTAACGGAAAAACCCAATAACACTTTGCCCGACTCGGGAATCGAACCCGAGACCTCCCAATCCCACGCGCACATTTATGCCGCGAGACCAACGAGGCAGTCAAACAAAAGTTAGTAACCTGAAATAATTGAAGAGGGTTATTTTTGGTATAACGAAGCCTATAGTTAAAATAGGATTTGAAATTTAGTTTGAAAATCGCTGCTTTTGAAGCTAGTTCTATGAAATTGCTGGACAGTAATATAAAGCAAGTTGAAACTACCTAAATAAATTAATTGAGGAGGATTCATCTTTCGCTATTACGCTATTTTATGTTATGGTTTTGTATTATATTAAAAATACAGAGTACAATAAGATCGTTTTAAGAGGTATTGAAGCCATCGACTGATAGTAACAATATATAATTATTTGATTCGTGCAACAAGTGTGTCAATAAGAGTCTAGAGTCTACGTTTACTTTAGATAAGAGACTACGGAAGAGAAAATTGAAATTATAGTGCTAGACGACGTCAAGGAAATATTGATTTATCTAGGATGGCTGATTAACGCAATCACCGTTCAGTAGGTATGATTACAAGCATCGGTCTTAATGATTTGAAAATTGTTTTAAATTATTGACTTACAAGTCAAATCGAAGCGAAGACAAATGCGAAAATATCATAAAATGCATAGCTAGTCAAGCGTCTATTGCCAGCAACATTAGATCATGTCGGACGCCTTTCGGCGCTCTAAAAAGTTTTTCATCAGAATTAGCCCCAAACTCGCAATTACCTTCATAACGTCCCACAGTGTTTTATGAAGACCATTTTTCGGACACCGTCTTTTTATTAAAGAAGCTAATAGATATATTCAATAAAAAGAAATATTTCGTATCCCCATTAAGCTAGCATCTCTAGTTTTTCAGAAAAACTTTTTTGAAAATCTTCATATTTTAAAGCGGATACTTAGAAAAAAAGATATTCCTGTTAAACTAAGCATGGTACGCAATAATAATGTTACAAGTACCGATAGCGTCTCTTTCACTGCACATTTTACATTTAAAATGAACCTCATAACTTGACTAGATTCAAATTTAAGCGAAATTTTGGATTTTTAGATTTTCTTACTTTTCCCGAAGATTCTACCAAATGTGGAAAAGTTATATATACAGAAATGATGCTCTTTACTTTCCTCATATACTCAATAAATTTCAGACCCCAAATCCATGGAATCTAGAAGTTATTCCAAATTAACTGTTTTTGCTAGGGTTTTCACATTTGTATTCCGGATTTTAATGATAAAATTTTTATTTGATATTGATTTTATAACTAAATTATATGTTGTTAAGAAATCAATATCAAATAAAAATTTAATCATTAAAATTCAGAATATAAATATGAAAAAAACTAGCAAAAACAGTTATATAACTTAACGGGGATACGAAATATTTCTTTTTATTGAATATATCTATTAGCTTCTTTAATAAAAAGACGGTGTCCGAAAAATGGTCTTCATAAAACACTGTGCGTCCTACTATAAGAATAAAGGAGAGCATTGTCCTCGTCGCACAGCATAATACCACATCCAGTAACATTGAACATCATTGTAACACAGCTCGAAAACAATACACATAATAAACTCAAGGTTGGGACAAGAAAATACAGAAAATATGAATAGCAAGACAAATCGCAGCGTCGCGTCGCGCGTCGCACAATCAGATGTCGCAACACTCTATTATGATAGTAAGGCTTTCATGTACAATTGTACAGGTGGAATTTAATCATAATGTCATACAATCGCACATGGCTTCTCGACGTTTAGTACACTCCACTCAATGTATTCGCTCTATTCACCTTGACTCCGAAGGTTCGATTGCGCCGCAGTACCTTCGAGTAGTGTTTGCAAAACATATCAATACTTACGAGCTAATACAACCATTATATATGACGTGACATAATCGCGTACCTTACCAACGAAATGCTTGATTGACTTTCATACAAAATATTATTGGGAAACTGCAATTATAAGTTGATCTTTGGGAAATAGCATCCATGATTGAACTCATGACTTAACGTTGCGTTAGACGGAAACCACTGGGTTAATAAGGCGCCAACCGAGCCGTTTCGTTTACCTATTCGGTTCATATTTCGCTATTCACAGTGCTTCTAATGAATGCCAGATCATATCTAAGTTCATAGTCTGTCAAACACAAGAGGACGTTATCATCTGTTAGATGTTGGGATCTTCACACGATTCTGTCCTTTAAAGTTTATTTGAATTGTAATGAAGATTTATATATCAAGTCCCCGACATTTCGTTTAAGGACCATATGTCATTCGAATTGTATAGTGAGTGTATTTAGAGATTATTAGCAGACCAACGATCTATTATAAAGCTCAAATGTTATTGGTCTCAAGTTTCCAACTCTATCAGACAAAGCTACGGCACTGACTAAACCCAATAAGCTCGTCTTATCGTTGGATCTCATCCTATAATCATAAACTAAAATACAGTTCTCGACCCGCTTCTCACGGAAATTCTATTGTGCCAGGATTTTTATGACCTTTATAAATAAATAGACAAATAAAATAAATAAACGCTCCATATGCCTCTACATATTTAAAACTACAATGACTTATAAAACAAATATAATGCAGCTTTCTAAGTTCTGACTTTAACGCTGTTGCTACTAAACTTTTTAAAACATGTCGTCTTTCCAACATAAACAACAGTTTTAACGGAAGCTAATCCAACAAGTACAAATAAAAACTATATCGAGATAACTTTTTTATTTGTTCCGTAGCGGTTGAACGTCAGATACAAGTTAGATGACAGGAAACACAGGTTGATGCGTATCGGATGGCCGAACTATCCGGGATTGTTATCGCGAGATCTTGTCCCGGGGCCCGGAGTTACGGGCCGTCCTGCGCCGTCCCGCGCTGTCCCGCGCCGTCCCGCGCCGCTACTTATCGGACATCGGGATGTACTCGGTGCTAGGGCTGTACGTAACCGGGATAAAATCTGAAACTCGCACATAAAGTGTGTCTTTATTGTTCTTAGATGAGAAATCAAATTGTTCGGATGCTTGGTTTTATTTTTTAGGAATAACGTGATAATATTCTGATACATACAGTCGTGTGGCCGTGTGGTTGACGGCATAGAATACAAGTGTCACCACCCCCTATCTTCTCGTGGGTGTCGTAAGAGTCGACTAAGGGATAACACGATGCAAATATCATCTTTGCGTAGAGACGGAAAACTCGACATCAAACCCTATACGACTGCCTCGTTGGTCTCGCGGCATAAATGTGCGCCTGGGATTGGGAGGTCCCGGGTTCGATTCCTGGGTCGGGCAGTGTTATTGGGTTTTTCTGTCACGAAATTCTCAGTAGCAGCACGGAGTCTGGAAATGTGCCCGGTACGGCAATAGGCTCGCCCCTTATTACGTGGGTCTAAAGTATATCTGGCGAAAAGTGGGTGTTGAAATACACCTCTGCCTACCCCATCGGGGATAAAAGGCGTGACGATATGTATGTATGTATGTACATACAGTCATACATATATTATATTACACTAACGTTAAGTTAGTAAACAGATTACTTTTTAATCGCATATGTTCCTTCGTCCCTTTATTTAGTTTAGTAAAATGACAACAATCCTTTCATACCTGGAGCAAGAGTTTGGATTTGTCTTATCAATATGTCCGAGCGTTGTCACGATTAAATCCAAGATTCATCTACTGGCTTAGCCAGATTGGAACAAATATTATATTTTAGGATATCTATTCTATTTGAAATAAAATAAAATAGTTCGATTGGCAACCCCACACAGAACATATTGGCTCATGCATTATACATATAATATAATCCGTTCTACATAGAAAAGCTTACACGACATGTAGGTAGCGAAAATAAGCATAAGGAAAAGATATCGATAATTCTTTCGAAACTATCGTACACAATATTCTTACGGCTACAATCCTTACAGTAACACCTGTCTTTTGAAGACCTTGGCCCGTACTATCCAGATGTACATCGACTACGAGGTCTCAAGTGCATGCACTACAAGACTATTACAACAGACAGACAGAACAGTAAGACATTCAACATGTGGCACCCCTAGCAGGGCTGTGCCTCACAGGTGTTGGCGCGTCAACTTTTTTTCATGTAATTATCAAGTGTGATCGTGTGATAGGCGAGGAAACCTAATTGACGCAATAAACTGAACCTAATTACCTTCGCAGCTATTAGTAGCACTTGCATTTTATTATTTTATTATTCTTAAGCCCGGATTTAGATAATTTTGTTTTCATTACTGAAATTGGATATTTATTGGCTTTCAGACGTATTATATGAGCATATTATTATTTCATATGTTTTTAAACTATTAATATTAAATCTTTTTAATTGTCGACCAGCAGGTTTTGGCAGCTGAACAATATTATTTTATTCTTATCGTGGATAATTGAACCATTCTGCGGTCCTTCTCACCCTCCGTTTTTCACCAAATGTTATAAGGTAAGTAGAGTACAATTTTCGACTTATTATTAGTTTTACAAGAATCTAATGAGTATTTTATTTATTTTTTATAGACTCACGCCTGTATCCCCGAAGGGGTAGGCAGAGGTGTAATATTACACCCACATTTCGCCATGAATTTTTAGGTTCTACGCAATAGGGGGCGAGCTTATTGCCGTTACCGGGCACATTACCAGACTCCGGCCTGCTACTGAGCATTCGGAAAAACCCAGTAACACTTTTCCCGACCCGGGAATCGAACCTAAGACCTCCCAATCCCACGCGCACATTTATGCCGCAAGACCAACGAGGCAGTCTAATGAGTACAATGGATAAAAACCTAAAAGGAACGAGACAAATTTAAAATATAGCTTATTTTAAGATTTTATTCGGGATGTCTACATCCATTCAACTTTACTATTACCATAGATAAATATAATACTTTAACAGTACAGATGCCGCAAGTCGTCCATAAAAATTGGCCACGTTAGATCCTTAATATTAGACCTTTATTTTTATAAGTACTTGTTAATACCGTAAATAATACGACAGATGGCGATAGCGACGAAAAAATGGGAGTCGATGGTAGCGACATCTTACGTCTCATTTTGTAAGCAATGTTATTTTAAATTAAAAAGAAGAGATGGCGCTATAATAAAAAAGGATTCTGTCTAAAATGTAGAAATATTATGATATTTCACCTTGTCACCCAAGTGTGCCTCATTTCAAGGTTATAACACGATCAACCGATCTTGTAGGTACCTATTTTACGTATGTACCGGTGGTGGCGTTAAAACATCTAGCGATATTTTTATGACTTCGTGTCTTTCCGTTCAAAATTTGGAATGCACTTTGTACACTGTTCCATAAAGCTGATATTTGACATACTTACGTAAGTTTGGTGGCTATGTTACGGTAACATTGAAATGGTGCAGTGATGAATGACCTTGTGAATGCACCTTGGTCTGATGATGAAGCCGGGAAGATGGTTACAGGAAGTTCTAAACTACATATTATGATAAACTACTCATGTTTGGGCTCGTTTGAATTGACTTGACAAAACCTATGACCTTGTGAGGTTGCCTTGGTCTGATGATGAAGCCGGAAGATGGTCACAGGAACTCCTAAACTACACGTGATAAACTAGTAGTGTTTGGGTTCGTTTGAATAGACTTGACAAAACCTATGACCTTGTGAGGTTGCCTTGGTCTGATGATGAAACCGGAAGGTGGTCACAGGAACTCCTAAACTACACATGATAAACTAGTAGTGTTTGGGCTCGTTTGAATAGACTTGACAAAACCTATGACCTTGTGAGGTTGCCTTGGTCTGATGATGTAGCCGGAAGGTGGTCACAGGAACTCCTAAACTACACATGATAAACTAGTAGTGTTTGGGCTCGTTTGACAAGACTTGACAAAACCTATGACCTTGTGAGGTTGCCTTGGTCTGATGATGAAGCCGGAAGGTGGTCACAGGAACTCCTAAACTACACATGATAAACTAGTCGTGTTTGGGCTCGTATGACAAGACTTGACAAAACCTATGACCTTGTGTGGTTGCCTTGGTCTGATGATGAAGCCGGAAGGTGGTCACAGGAACTCCTAAACTACACAAGATAAACTAGTAGTGTTCGGGCTCGTTTGAATAGATTTGACAAAACCTATGACCTTGTGAGGTTGCCTTGGTCTGATGATGAAGCCGGAAGGTGGTCACAGGAACTCCTAAACTACACATGATAAACTAGTAGTGTTTGGGCTCGTTTGAATAGATTTGACAAAACCTATGACCTTGTGAGGTTGCCTAGGTTTGATGATGAAGCCGGAAGGTGGTCACAGGAACTCCTAAACTACACATGATAAACTAGTAGTGTTTGGGCTCGTTTGAATGAACTTGACAAAACCTATGACCTTGTGAGGTTGCCTTGGTCTGATGATGAAGCCGGAAGGCGGTCACAGGAACTCCTAAACTACACATGATAAACTCGTCGTGTTTGGGCTCGTTTGATAAGAGTTGACAAAACCTATGACCTTGTGAGGTTGCCTTGGTCTGATGATGAAGCCGGAAGGTGGTCACAGGAACTCCTAAACTACACATGATAAACTAGTTGTGTTTGGGCTCGTTTGACAAGACTTGACAAAACCTATGACCTTGTGAGGTTGCCTTGGTCTGATGATGAAGCCGGAAGGTGGTCACAGGAACTCCTAAACTACACATGATAAACTAGTCGTGTTTGGGCTCGTTTGACAAGACTTGACAAAACCTATGACCTTGTGTGGTTGCCTTGGTCTGATGATGAAGCCGGAAGGTGGTCACAGGAACTCCTAAACTACACATGATAAACTAGTCGTGTTTGGGCTCGTATGACAAGACTTGACAAAACCTATGACCTTGTGTGGTTGCCTTGGTCTGATGATGAAGCCGGAAGGTGGTCACAGGAACTCCTAAACTACACAAGATAAACTAGTAGTGTTCGGGCTCGTTTGAATAGATTTGACAAAACCTATGACCTTGTGAGGTTGCCTTGGTCTGATGATGAAGCCGGAAGGTGGTCACAGGAACTCCTAAACTACACATGATAAACTAGTAGTGTTTGGGCTCGTTTGAATAGATTTGACAAAACCTATGACCTTGTGAGGTTGCCTTGGTCTGATGATGAAGCCGGAAGGTGGTCACAGGAACTCCTAAACTACACATGATAAACTAGTAGTGTTTGGGCTCGTTTGAATGAACTTGACAAAACCTATGACCTTGTGAGGTTGCCTTGATCTGATGATGAAGCCGGAAGGCGGTCACAGGAACTCCTAAACTACACATGATAAAGTCGTCGTGTTTGGGCTCGTTTGATAAGAGTTGACAAAACCTATGACCTTGTGAGGTTGCCTTGGTCTGATGATGAAGCCGGAAGGTGGTCACAGGAACTCCTAAACTACACATGATAAACTAGTCGTGTTTGGGCTCGTTTGACAAGACTTGACAAAACCTATGACCTTGTGAGGTTGCCTTGGTCTGATGATGAAGCCGGAAGGTGGTCACAGGAACTCCTAAACTACACATGATAAACTAGTCGTATTTGGGCTCGTTTGACAAGACTTGATAAAACCGACAAAACCTATGACCTTGTGAGGTTGCCTTGGTCTGATGATGAAGCCGGAAGGTGGTCACAGAAACTCCTAAACTACACATGATAAACTATTAGTGTTTGGGCTCGTTTGAATAGATTTGACAAAATCTATGGACCTTGTGAGGTTGCCTTGGTCTGATGATGAAGCAGGTGGTCACTGAAACTCCTAAACTACACATGAGAAACTAGTAGTGTTTGGGCTAGTTTGAATAGACTTGACAAAACCTATGACCTTGTGAGGTTGCCTTGGTCTGATGGTCGGTGGTCCCAGGGTCTGTGATGCATGCTACAGATAATATAATAGGTACATTACTATACTAGGTGGTGCTTTCCTTTGAGTTCTGCTTCGTGAAAATTGTTATTCTTAATTTATATTATTATATTCTTAATTAAATTGGTATTCAGGCGAAATTAATGTAACCTAAATGGCGAACCCCTGGCGAAGCGAACGTCGAGATTGCAAAAGGGGAATAGGTAGGTAACTATTAAAATGTAGAAATGAAACAACAGTTCATTTTATTTTTTTATTTATGAAACCATGATACCTCGTCAGCTAACAAAAAATCTTGCAAAAACATTGGAATTTTTTCTCTTCAACTTTCACGGGAACGAAGTCGCGCGCAAAAGCTAGTCATTACAATTGGTTTATTAATTCGGCCTTACAAGCAAGTTATGCAAACGTGCAAGTTAGTTATTTAGATAATTAACTCAAATCCAGATGTTGGCAAATTAATATTTTTAAATTGATAAATTAGGTCGTTTTTTATTCCTCCATTAAAGTGGATAAACAGAATTAGAAAAAAGACTAAATTTAACTATTATAAAATCATTTATTTTGTAGGATTCGTAATTTTGAAGCTGATTGTAACGATTTTTTTTAAATACTTGCAACACTTTCAAAGTATTTCTTACTTGAATTAAACGTACGCGATCGCGTCTCGCGTTTTGCCGATCCACGATCGTAACGGAGTACTTTTACTTTCATGGGATATTATTCCTTACCGCCATACATTTACGGAACTTTGTCGCGCAAAACACTAAAATATTTGCAACACTTTCAAAGTATTTTTTACTTGAACGTACGCGAACACGTTTCGCGTATTACCGACTCCCGACCGTAACGTAGTAGGGTAAATACGCTAAATGTCGGCATCCTTACGGTTTTTCTGTTTTGGAATCGGTCTGGCACCATCAATTTGCAACGAAAGGATAGCTTCCGATGCGGTTTTGGATAGTTTGATAATTCTATTTCATGTTTATGGGCATAAGGTTGACATTTCTACTACAAGGAAAAAGTACTAAGGTTTATATGCGTCGAGAACGAAAAATCCCTAAAGTTGGCCATTCACGGGCCATGGTCGGTCGCGTTTTTCCCAAATATCGGCCGGGTATAGGATGTTTTAAATTAAGACGGATAAATATTATTAATATGATTTATTTTGGCAGGAGTCTCACTAAGTATACGTTATTAATCGTATTTGTTTAATAGTAGGTAAAGTATTTTTTTATTTGCACTTAAATAACGTTAGGTAAGTATTACAATTTATAACAAAGTAAACATCAAAATAATCATAATTAGTTCTGGATATCTTTTCAAAAATAATTCATACCATTTTTTGGCCCAGAGTATCATTATTGAATATATTTATATTTTTAAGCTACGTAATTAACATGGGTTAAGGTAGCAAGTTCCAAAGAGCAATTTATATCTTATATTTCCATACCATAATAAGCTAATATAAATGTTTTCAATAATATCAACTCCTACATTTAAACTTAACTCTTTATATTATAAATAAATAAACGTATAATAAATATTTAATTTTGAGAAAATAAGAAAAGTAATCAGCCTGTATAGTTGGGCTCGAATTCGAGGCTGGTCGACATTACGATCTTTAATGTTTCTAAAGCCAGCCTCTATTTTGTGTACATTATTTCTCGAGATTCAACTAATATCACCCCGGCCGGTATTTGGCGATTAAACGTAAAATAGATTTATTTGCCTATATGCGTTGCAAATTCTCTTATTAAGGCAATGGAATTAGTACAATTGGAAATTATAAAACAGACTGCATTTACTTTTAGTCGGCCACGGCCGAGAATCCGGTTTTAATTCAAAATTGGTATTCTATTGGCGGCCTCCTATTTTCCCTTAAAACAATACGTTAAACATTGAAAAATCTATCTCAAAATATAGTAAAAATCACTTATTACTAATAATAATGCTTAAAACAATAAAAAAGGAATGTCTGACCGTTCTAATATCAATCCCCGAAGTGTGGGTATTCACAGCAAGTAAGGTACTTTAAATATTAAATTGACGCTTCGACGGCGCAATCGCTACTGACGCTCAGTGTGCGAAGAGTGTGTAACGTAATCGGAAAGTAACGGTTGTACATATAGATTATGAACTAAGATTGTAATTCGAGTGGCAAATTTGTAACTTCAATACGTTTTAAATGAACGCAAGCCGAAAATGTGCATACGGCCGAAGTTTGGGGAGGGGCCGACGTATGGCGTATTTACCCTACATATACTTTTATGAAATAATATTCCTTACTGCCATAAATTTACGGCACTTTATCGCACAAAACACTAAAATACTTGAAAGTATTTTGAGTACTCAGGAATATAAAAATTGCAGGGTTTTGCGCGACAAAGTTCCTTAAATATATGTTAGTAAGGAATAAATTTCCATGAAAGTATTTAGAAAAGTCCATTACCAAATTTTGCGATAAACATCCTTACTCATATTAAGATAAGGTTTATTTTTCAATACAAACTTGCATTACCAGGGCGTCACACGAAGTTTTCTATACTCGAGTGCCCAAAAACTTGCAAGTATATTGATACCTGGTTTTCGACCCTGGTATTTTTATAGGGACGCACTTGGTGTACTTGGTACGCGATTTTGCAACTTCTACCCATGCTAAGAATATGCAGCGGTGTTTGTGATTGTGGTTAGCTTTTTTGGACGAGTATACATAGTACGAGGTTCCCTAGTACACAGGTGATTATTCATTACTATTGGCCACTCTTTATGTAGTTTTTGTTCTTTAAGACGCAAAGACATACTTTTATTTACATCTAGGTATTATATTTATGTTAAAATTCAATTTTGAGGTATATTTAGTTGCGGAATAATTTCCATTTCAAATATCTCGTATCTTATTTCCACCAAAAGTTATTTAAAAAGAAATTATACAGGTTAATAGAGTAGTCATTTATCTTCAAAACACACATAGTGTTGTGTTTGGCCGTGCCAGGCCCATAATGTATGGCCAAATGGTACATCTCCTTTAATACTATACCTATCGGGAACCAAGCGAATGAGTTCTAGACTTCTAGAGAAGTCGGCTATCAAAGTTTAATAATGCGTTTTGTTTTTTTCATTAGCTTGATTTACAACATACTCAACATCAACTGTTTATTAGTTGCTATTGTCTGTTCAAGATACCTACGAAAAAAATAAAAGGTAAAAAATATACAGTATCATTTATGAATTGAAGGAACAGGCGTATTTTTGTAAAACTAACTGCATCTTTCGCTTGGAGCATTTAACTTAAATCTACTTTTGTTGCGAAGCGAAGGCGACATTAAAAGAACCATTTTATGGTTTGTTTACATTTTATTTTTTCGTATCTTGAACAGACTATAGGTAGGTACCTATAAATTTAAGACGCTTATTGATTAACATAATTTATGAAAATTTATTATATACTTTATTTATTTATTTACTACTACAAACACAGTAAGTTTTTATTATGTATAAAATTTAAATTACACTACTTTTACGTACTTAAATGTAAAAACAAAACGCAATCGCTCGACTAGGTACCTGTACAGGTACTTTTTAAAATAAATGCTCATGGCCGTTCATTGGTTAACATAATATCTTACTTTTTCAAATATTTGATGTTTATTTAATAAATATTTATTTATTTTACCATGTAGATGGATTAATACCAAATTAAATAAAAATAAATATATACATACGTAAAAGCGCCATCTATGAATGCCGAGTGAAAGTTAACTCATTGTAACGTTTTACTACAAGCTAGTACGTATTTTGGCCACCAGAGCAACGAAGTGCACATCATATTTTTCAAAAATATTCATATTCAATTAAATGTTTCATTTTTTTATTTAATCGTAATAAAGGGATTTTTTAATTAATAAATATCATATTTTAGAACTTTATTTTCTTATTTATCATTTATGCATGAAAGTCATCAATAACAATCGATACTAGTAAAGCCATCTGTTGAGAGAGTTAAGAATGACGGAAAACGTTCTAAGGAATGAGACCCCATGCTATTACAAAGAGGTTGTAAAATGACAGCGCTGGCAGCCCTGACTGTCTAGGAGCTGTCGAACAAAACCGTAGTTACATACATTACATATTGTGAAAGGATTACTAACTCGCCTCAGAACAATACGTGTTAATTATTTTCACTTATACGGAATTGCTATTTGCAAGCTTTGTTCGAACTTTTACCGGTTTTTAAAAGTCATCGACACAACATTTACATTAAACAAACCGCGTATAAACAATTTTATTTACACATCCATCCAATTATGTATTAAAAACCTCTGGCCCACTTCGTTGATAAGTTTGCTTAATATTCTAAGTTTGGGTTAATCATCTAAGAGTAGTTTGTCATAGCAATATATCATTTACTTAATTATGAAAGTATTCACAGAATACGATTCGCCGATCGAACTTTCACTGTCGATTTGTCTTCATCGATTGGTGGGCACAAAGTTATAATTCTCATACATAAAGCCTATAATGTGTACAATGTCTAAAGTTTCGCTCGACAGAGTCCACAGAGCAGTCACGTCATTGTCTAATGACCGCTTGGTACACTGACATAATCCTTTTGTCGCCGCTGTAAGCCGCTATTGCTCTCTCTTTGTCCATAAAAAACAACTCCTCATTTGTATGTGTTAATCATTTCCTTGTTTAGGATCGACGATGTATATATAGCAGCGATAGCCCAGTGGAGAGACCGACTGACTGCTACGGGAAGGGTCTCGGGTTCAAATCCACGGCGCGAACCAAAGACTTTTCGAAGTAACGTGTGTATTAAATTGTTAATTATCGCTTACTAAACGGTGAACGAAAACATCCATAATGTTCTTGGCCAGCGTGCTGGACTATGGCTTGACCCTTCTCACAATGAGAAGAGACCCGTGCCCAGCAGTGGGAGAGTTTATATACAGGGCCGATGATGATGATGAAGTATTTGGTACTACCTAAATTAACTTATTCAAAGAGAAATACCACAAATCCCACGCAGATATTAATAGCAATTTATTAGATATCTTATGGTAGGTAATTTTCTGAAACTAGTCCTATAGAGTCGACATGTTTTTGCGCCCTGAAGCTTATAACCTCATCGTTCCTAACTATAAATGGATGCGTGGTTAGACTTGTTGTTAGACTGTAATTATTTCATATTTTTATTATTATGGTTTACCATTGACGGCTGTGGAGGTTCATGGTTTACATTATTAATTACTTAAGTTCTTAGGCAATCTGTTTTTTATATTCCCGTGTATTTTCGATATTTTTAACTCTACTATTTGCTCAATAGTCATTCATATAAGCGGCCTAGTTTAATCTTTTAATTATATTATGCATACAGGTATTTAATACTCTTTTTGCTCAAAATATAGTTGCCAAAACCAATATTCCTAACAATATCCACTTTGCCATTCTTAAAAATGCATAATTCAAAACTTTACCATGCTTTCCCGTATTTCCATATAGGTTTATCTTTCAGAATAATATTATAATGCTTAAAGATTTTTCAATTCTTGCAACTATCTCCAATAACTGTTACGTATTATAAGACATTTTAATTATTATTAGAATGTTTGCACAAAGTATCATAAATCTTGTTGTAATCTCCGATCGACGAGTTTGATATCTTTATAACATCTATATCGAAGTTAATAGCGTAAATTCATAATAGACATAAGATTTATTAGCCTGGGATACTAGTACTACACAGATTTCATACACGTACGACAAGTTTAACTCAAGAACTCGTAGTGTATGCGACGATGCCGAAATCATAATTGCCCACCGGCAACAAAGGTTGCCATTTTGAGTAATATTATCAGTTGATCGCAACATGTTAATCGCCGTTGTTCAATTTGACTACAAGCCTAACTAAAAGTGGGCGATTCAATCGCTCTGATCTTTATTAAATCGCGCAACTGATTAAGCTGTAACATTAAATTATCTTAGTGGATAATAACGGCCCTCAGTTATGTCCACGCTAATCTAAACGGACCATTGCGTTTTATTTTTTGTGTCAGCTACTCATTACGTGCCAGTTTCAGGTCTGGTTGGACATGTCATCGGACGCGATCGGTTAATAACGTACTGGCCACTATTGCAAATTTTAAATCCCGTTACGCAATTATGTACTTCTGAGACGATACGAAATTACTTTACGAGTGCAACTTTAAAGTATGTCGCCTTCTATTTGCATATGTTTGTGTCGAACTGACAAATAACACGCGATGTACGACAATGTTTAACAAGTTACGTACTTCGAAAACCATGGAGTCTCGAGCCAATTTTCAGGAAACGTGGACTTCCATGATCAATGATAGCGAGATCTGAGTGGTTGCATCTCAGTACGCTACTAAATTGCTGTTATTTTCATCCTCTCATATAGTAACCAACAATTCTTAATATAAAATGTGTTGAACAACATTCCAGCACCTTGTAATGAGCGGATGTCGGGAATCGATAGCAAAATTGTAGGCATATTTTATAATTTAATCATTATTTTATAACAAAATTCACCCTATCCGCCATATGTCAAGGTGCAATTTCTATTGATGTTGAAAATACTTTATTTCTCATAGAAGAAACTGTAAGGTACGGTGGTGGTTTGAAAGTGGCCTCTATAAAGTATGAAATAGGAGCTGCATTTACATCTTCTTCAAGGGAGACTAGTAATAAATATAAGTTATAGAAGCCGGCGCCAGTCGGTGCGAGCGGTGCGGCGAGCGTGTGCGTGATACAATCACAGCTGTAGGCGTCGACAACATGTTGCCGTAGTTCGAATTTCACTAATTCCTTCACTCTCAACCATACCGATACGCATAACATTATAATTATAACTGTAAATCATATCTGTTTTTATAATTGCACGCAATACTGTTACAAAACATCAAAGACCTAGAGCCTAAATTCTATGTATTACACAATCTGTATAAATGGGGAATTAGTTCACCAAATTAGCAAAGAATTTGGAGCGAACATTTCCGTTCAAGCGCACTCCATTTCTCACGTTCTAATGAGTCACAAACAACACTTCAAACGTATTCATCATCAAATTAAGCCGATAAATAGGTCTTTATGACATCCACTCATAATAATTGTCTTACTGATGAGGACGAGAATAGCCCGCCGTATACGAGCATGCGATACAGACTCTGCTCGCTGGCAGCTATTAAGTACATTTTGACTTTAGAAGATAAGCTGTAAGCAAATAGTTTTCTTGAAAATTGCGTGTTGTTTTTTAATATTAGGTATATACATACATACATACATAGACTCACGCCTGTTTCCCCGAAGGGGTAGGCAGAGGCATATTTAACGTCCACTTTTCGCCAGTGTTTTGATCCCAACGTAATAGGTGGCGAGCCTATTGCCGCTTATCGGGATATTTATATTAGGTATATGTCTAGTATAAAGATCTTTTAAATACTTGATATTGTTTTTTATTATTATGAGATACTATTTTTGTTCCTTTTTTTATGTAATAATAGGCGGCAAACGAGCAGACGGATCGCCTGATGGTAAGCAATTACCACCGCCCATGGACACCCGCAACACCACAGGAGTCACAAGTGCGTTGCCGCCCCTTGGGGTTGGGAAAAGGGATAGGATAAGGAGTGGGATGAGGGAGAAGGAATAAGGGATAGGGCCTTCTGTTTATTCAGATTTACACAATTAACACAAACATTCAGATAGTAAGAATCATCTTTTGCTTTTAAACACATCAGAAGATGTGTTGAAAAGCAAGGATGATCCTTTAAGTTGAAATATATTCCGACATTCCACCTGCCGCTAAAACGTCTAAACGAAACTACGCTTCAGAATGAGTTCCTCCAATTAGCCTGTAGACGCATCCACGATATTGCATGGATGTGTTGTTGTGTACGTCTGAGTGTCAAGGCGAGACGAGAGTGGCGTTCCATGTACCGCGAGTGAGTAATCAGCCCTTTGTTTGGTCTCCACAAACGGTACACAAGGATGCACCAAACATCAAACACATCCAACGTACACAACGCCGGGGTTTGTGCTCAGCAAATTTTGTGAAACGATGACCTCAATTTTTCACTGAAGGCACTTTTGATTAACAGTCGATATACTTCCTTATTGTACGTTAATTATGGATTTTAGTTTCGGTTATGACCTGCTAACTGGAAAATTATCTTGCGAATATTGTAATTTTACGTTTCATTTGTAAGGCAATTACTGATTTGAACGCATTTAGTATCGCTTTGTTTGATTTAAATGAATGAAGCTTCAATATTGGCAAACTGTCAGTTATATAAATTGCAAAAGGGTCTCAATATACGTTTTATTAAAAGACTTGAATACGCAATGGTATTGAAAGCGAACAGGTTTTAGGTATGATTAGGAATCAATAGAACTCGTATTCATAGAAACGTTGTTAGCGCGACTGACATTGTCCTCGGGCTTTGCTTGAACTCATTATTAGTGGCCATAACTCCTGGCGGCTCGTCGGGTCCGGTTTATATTGTTCCATACTTTTCACTGTTTATACGCGATTTATAGTTTCCTACAGCAAATGAATGGTTGAACGTACCGGTACATAGTTTGATGCAATTTGCACGATGTTAGCGCCATTACCGCCGAGTTTTCAATATCAATCCAGTTCACTCTACCTATCGCAGTTCTGAGAAGCTCCTATTACGTGCTCAATACCGTCATGAAATTAATCCTTATGCTCTTATTTCGTAATAAAATCAGAAATCCAATACTTTAATTTAGATTGCCGATATAGATCTGGATGTAAAGGGCTGATTAAAATGAAACCTGAGATGATTTCCATTTTATTAAGTGTAAGTGGGCTCTCGATATAATTTGATACAGTTCTACATATAATTGTAGCGGTCTCGCATTACTAGTGCTACGCTTTTTAATATTATTCCTTTTGAATAGTAAAATAGTATCGCATATAGAAAGTGGTGTCATGTCACATGCTTCCGTAGTTAGTTAACATTATATACTTTCGCCGTGTCCATACTGTCTATTCATTCGACTGCACGGTTGGCGTAGTGGTCGCCTCGCCGCTTGACACTGCGTCCAGTGTCGTGGGTTCGATTCCCACACGAGACAACACTTTGTGTGATCCATAAATTGTTGTTTCGAGTCTGGGTGTTCATTGCGTCCGTTGGTTGTATGTTTGTAAAATCCCCCCCGACACAGGATTTAGTCCTAGTGCGGGAGCTGTCTTTCAAAAAAAAAAACAAAAAATCCATCCTTACGTACACCCAGTGTCGTTTTAATTATACATAGGTAATTAACGCTGGATTTAGACGTGGTTGTACATTTCGTTTCAACCACTTCTACAAAGTTATTATTATAAGATCACAACTACGTTACGTGACTTCCGTGGTGGTGGAAATCATGATAAATATTTTAGTTTAACTATATAATAAATTTTAAGAGCGGTGATAGCCTATTGAGTAAAACAACAGACTGCTACAGTGAGGGTCTCTGGTTCGAACTCACTTAAAGTTCTAGACTCAAATCTTATTAAAGTTCAATTAAATAAACACGCGTCGTATTTCTAATTGATACATTATTTTAAAGGTGGTAGAGTCCAATAATTCCACGACGCATCATCCTTCAAAGAGATAAGAAGAACCCCGTAAGCTACATTGCCAGAAAATTTAACATCAAGAAAATATTGCTTGACAAAGTAGTTTCCTCATCTTACCTTATAAGTATGGAGACATATTGAGACACAGGCAATTAATCAATTAAGAATATCGTGGGCACTCGTTTAGCTGTTAGCGAAATCTGATTAAGCTATATGCCCTTTTATTTTTAGTTCATAATCGTTTCGAACGATCTCGCTAATTCACAATTATCTATATTTGATACAGATTAGAAAGTTTTATAACAATCCATTATGATATATGCCATATGTGACAGAAAGAAAGCTGTTTTCAATCACATGGACATTCGGCTATGGGTCAACAAAGGCGCTATAGATTTCTCATTGATATACATATAAGCAATAGCTGTATATAAATTGATTTTGAAGTTTTATACCCAGGTATATCCACATTTCTTTTGTTCGTTGCTTTTGACAACGACAACTCTATGTCGCGGGAAATTTTGCTAATGTTTTATCAATGGACACAATACTAACCCAGACTTGAAACAAAAATACGTATACAGGGTGTCACAACTGTCACAAGACCCATCACCAAGCCGAAGTCTACTTGTTGTGGACATCATGCCAAGTCATGGTCAAAAATAAAATCTGGTAAACTATATTTTTTTAATTGTCACATTTTTAAAACCGCAATTAAAAGCGCGCGCGAAATACCTACGTATCCATCTAAAGAACATATTGGCGGGGTAAATGCATCGATTTTGTACCTAATTAGAAAAATTACATACTAACTTTGAGCCTCAACATCTCCTGTACTGCCCAGGTATGGTGCCGAAATAAAAAATGTTCGTAGTGATTGGTACAACATGGGATTTCAGTTTTCGTTAAGGGTCTTTTTACAACCTGTATAGATCACACAAAGTGTTATCTCGTGCGGGGATCGAACCCACCACCCTGGCGCTGATCTTTTAAGCGGTCAGGCGGTCGCTCAAACTACTACGCCATACGAGTCAGATCTCAAGTTATTAAGTTTAGGTTTATTGTTATCTACCAGTATATTTTCCAAACCTATCTCGATAAAAGATAATAATTTTCGTATAAAACACTACTTCAACTACTCAGCAGATACAATCCTACCAAAAGCTCTATCTTAAGACGCCGTTCAAAAAATATCTCATACTGTACCGTGACGTTATATTTGTTTCAGTTTCTAATTACTTTTATCAGGCTATCAGTACTGTGATTGTATTACGTTAGACGTTGCTTAATAATAACCTTGTCTAAGTGTCGGTGGAGCTATCGAAGTATCGATAGATTAAGTCATGAGTCGAGTCATGATTCACATGTACGTGTTCGCTTTGAGTGACAGTATCGCGGCTCATGTCTCACTACCAATTTTAACAAGCAGATCTCTCCACAGTACAAATGTTCTACAGCTTTGACTCGAGATATATGTGTGTGTGTTTGCTTGTAACGTTTTGTTTTAAGAAATTGTTTCGTGGTTTACGTCACTGGATTCAGGTTCTTTAAGATTTATTTGTTTGCTTGCTTTGGTCACATGTTTGGATGGGCTGTACTCATCGTTTTTTAGATGACCGTTGTTCTGAATGGTTAATGTGTGAAGAAAAAGCAGCTGCTTGAGTAGTAGATTTACGATTGCGATATCGTGTATTCGAATCCCAATCCTTAACAAAAGCGTTGATTAGACGAATATTAGGGCTCGCTGAAGGAGTTACTATTTTTTTATTTATTTATAGACTCACGCCTGTATCCCCGAAGGGTTAGGCAGAGGTGTAATATTACACCCACATTTCACCTGGAATTTTTAGGTCCCACGTAATAGGGGGCGAGCCTATTGCCGTACTGGGCAAATTACCAGACTCCGTGCTGCTACTGAGAATTTCCTAACGGCAAAACCCAATAACACTTTGCCCGACCCGGGAATCGAACCCGAGACCTCTCAATCCCACGCGCACATTTATGCCGCAAATATCCTTAATTTATGATTCAGATGGAAGTAAACAAGTATTGATTGATAGCTGCTTACGGTTGTCTTAAAAGCCAAGAAGGACTTTCTTGGTTTGGAATGCCTTCAGATGTGTTCAGATTGTAGTTAGGAAAATTCCGCAATTATCAGTTTTTAATTATTTGTCATTGACTGGATAGATTTTTAATGGATGGAAATCTCACGGCATTTAACCTCCGCCCAAAGGTCGAATATATTTTGAAGGTGTAAACATAAGCAGCATTATAACGAAGGCTGGTTTACAGGTGTACCTCGGAATTGAGCAACGGTGAAAAGCCGCTAATTACACACAACAATCAAAGCTCAACCTTAGCAGTGTGAACACATTCGTGTACTTTAAAGTGCTACCTTCATCTTCTAATCGTGTATTGATGCAAACATTTACAGTTAAGCGGTGTGAGATGCATTACGTGCACGAAAATAACGTGTTTGTATAATGGCGATCACTTTCATGTGGTACGTCGCTAGTCATAACTGTGGTGTCAGTGCCCACTGTGCCCAGTAGCGGATCAACGTCATTAGTGCGTGACTTGATTTACGTAACATGTGCTTTACAAATTAGCCGTTTAGTGTTATCTGTGGGCTCGCTTCAGCTCCGTACAACGCTTTATCTCTGTGTCTGGAAGCGCCATCGGAACTATCTATTACGACATCGACGGTGGGCTTATTAATGGCAGAGTCCGCCGCACCCTCGATGCATTTTATTCATTACAGGCTTTACTGGCACTGACTAAATGGGCAAGCTACACTATTTTAAATATTAGTTTACTTTATTTGTGATATTATTTCCGCAGCTTAAGGATTCGTGTTAATTCGTAATTGTATAAAGGTATCATTTTGAGACATTTTATAATTTAATACGTACATTTTTATTTAATATTTCGTCTATGCTAGGACTATAAAATTAAGGAATTTGTGTAGCTAATTTGGGAAAATAATCTTAATCATAGTCAAATGAAACAACATTTTGTATAATTACGTCCAATTTGAGTTCATAAATACCGTAATGCAGAACATGGAGACACCAAACCCTATGCCAACCTGTCTGGCCATCTAGTATAGTAAGCCAAATCTTCTTTTTGATAATGCTATTGTGATACAAAGTGAGAGAGGCCTATATCCAGCAGTGGACTGGCTGTATGATGACGACCATAGGCGCAAAGCAGAGAACATAAATGTCTACAAATCTAACACATTGCTATTTTATTTATGAAATCGGCAAAAACGACCCACTTTTTCTAATATTTATCTAATCAATTATGAACTAGTTGTAATATTTATCCACGAGTGTCGCATCCAGTCGTTCCGACTCTACAGAATAATTTCACTTTCTCCGATGAGTCCGATAGTCCCTAACGACGACTTCACATTCGTCAACCGATGGACGGACGGACGGACAGGTGGCTCATCGATTATCGACATTAGCTGCCATTAACTGCTTAACTCGATACATCGCCTCACCGGTTCTAGCGTACAATTATTCAATGTAATCTGTACATTTTTCTCGTTATGTAACACATGCTATGTTTGTTATTAATGTTCGTTTTGTTGGTAGCTATTATATGTACGTAAGATTTGAAAATTAGATAAATGGATTAGTTTGATTTATAGATGAATGTTTAGTACTTTATTGTCGATCATGATTATCGCATATAGAGTTATTTATCAAAATTGTTTTTACTTCAAGGATAAATATTTGTGACTCTCCATGTGGTTACGGATTTATTTATTTATTTGAGGTTTACCAAGAGTTGTTACAAATTAATTCTAGATAAGTAACTACAAATGTTTGGGTCTTACAACTATCTGCGAAACCAATTATAGGCAGACACCACATGCAAAGGGTTACTTAAATGATATATAGATAGGTACATAATTATTTAATAACTTTGATAAATGTCGATTAAGCATCAACGTGGACGTCGACCAGGTCGCTGTAAAAAAATCTCAAGCTCTATTTCATACCGTGAGTGTCATAAAAACGACTGAAAAATAACACGAAGCAAATAGTAGTGATATAGCGGAAGACACAGAAAACTTGACATGAACCCCTATGCCAGCCGTCTGACCAGCGTGGTATAATATAGTACCTAAAATTCTCTTATTGCCTACCAATGGTAACAATTTCATTATTACTCAAATTAGGATAGGCTTATCACATACGTACGTACATAGACTCACGCCTGTTTTCCGAAGGGGCAGGCAGAAACTACGGAACGCCATTTGCAACGATCCTTACATATCTCTCTTGCTTCATTCACTCCCATCAAGTTTCTCATGCATAATCTTCGGTTAAGGGTACTTCTGATCTCTCCTTTCTTTAGGATACTTCCAATCTAGTCAGAGAACGTCCATCTAGGTCTTCCCCTTCGTCCTGTCCCATTCATGCATCCTCTCCACGTGCCAAAACCATCTTAGCTTACCTTTCTCGATGCTTATCACTAAATCTGCTTTTAGGTACCCCACAACACACTCTTATCACACAATTCTTTACTCTGTCGGTCAAAGGTACACCACAAATAGTTCTCAGTGCTCTCATTTCTACAGCATTTACTCTACTTTTAAGTCTCTTCTGCCATACCCAACTTTCACTACCATACATAAAAGTAGGCACTAATACCCCGCTATGTATTGTATATAGGCCTAACACCAGCTGTGAAATACAAAAAACTGATGCTAGAGTCGGGATTTACAACCGAACTTGAAGTTATTCCTTGTTGCGATTATCGAGACTAATCTGTAAGTATTTATCAAAACATCTGTGGAATTTATGAATGGATTATATTGAAGGTTACTTTGTATAAGCCAATTTTCATGATCACGACCTTGGTCATGTAGCTTCCTGGTATACTGTAATCAAAACAAAGTTTATACATCCAGAGTTTACCTACTCTCTGAAAATAGCTACATACCAACATATTTGAATAGCAAGTTGATAAACAATGAAATCCCCAGGCCAGTATCAGGCAAAGGAACTTTATTTTCTACATCTCGGCACATCTCTACTCAATAGTTAAAGAATATTAAAGGATTTTCGCTAGAACCCTTTAATGTTACTGAGATATAATTTATGCAGCCTGTATGTATCTCTACAACTTCTTTCTTAACTCTATCTTTCAGTAAAGATCCCATTGGAATCTGCAAAGCTGTTCCAAAGATTATCCCGGACATACAGAAAGTGATAGAGCCACAAAATTTAAAATTCTTGTTTATATTCGACGGCGGAAAGTGAAAACGTCGTAGTCCACAAATTATGAAATATTTTTTTATTGCACTGTTCGAATCAGAAAAAAAAACTGCATCGAATGGTCCAGGTCACGTAATTTAACGATGAATAGTTATAAAATTAACATTTTCGAAAAAAGGGTTTTAACATTAATGCCTGCATTCAAAAAGGCTGTAAGTTACAGAAAAAATCAGTTATAAGTTATACTATGTCGATTACAACAATTCGGTTTTCCGTAAAAAAGATGCAGGTTGATGACTACGTTTCTGCCGCGCGGAATACTACGTTTCTGTCGCTAAATCTACGATTGTAATTTTGAAGATAATAATTATGAATTTAGTGATCAAACATCAAGCGGAAAAAGAAGAATCATATAAGAGATTTAGTTTAGTTAGTTTACAGTGAACAGTTGGGCAGCTTTGTTTTTATTATAGCTGCTTACCACGTTTTCGCTTTCCTTAAAAAAGGATTTAGCCCCGCTCCATAATTCGATAGTGCTCTGGTGACCATTTTTGTTTTTGTGGATTACTACGTTTTCGCTTTCCGCCGTCGAATCTTGGTATCAAGTAAATAATTGTAAGCACTTGATGAAACATACATACTCATTTCAAAATCACAGAAAGAAACTTCAATTTAATTGAAAGATTAAATGTACATACTTATAGGTAGATGGTGAATACATGCGTACGTTTCCCCACAACTTCTTCATCTTTTGATCGTTAATGACGAAATTATGATGAACATTACAATACCTTGTCCGATGAAAATAAATAACATTGCATAAGAGTAAAACATTGTGCGTAGGAATAAAGAAACATTGTCGTTACAATGTAACTTGTGAACACGGCGCGCAAGGACGCACGGTGGTTGTTGCGGCTACACTCCAACGTATACCTATGCGCTTATATCAAAACCTTGACGTCCGACCAAATTACCAGAAAAAAAACAACTTACAAACATTAATTTACTACAAGTTTATGGAGACAAATTACAAACTGTCACATGCGTTTAAAATCAGGAAATCATAACGCAACGTTCAAAAGTGAAACAGACAACGGACACGATGTATGTAAGGTACATGTGAAGCATTTAAGTATAGTCCGATTGATCGGCAGTAAGCTCGTCACGATGCGACGTCGGTGTGTCCCGACATTCCCTCTCCGCGTGCGCTCCACGTCCGACGTCTCTTATCCTTATACAGTAAACAAAATCAGAGATCATCTGGTTGGCAGGGCTATCTATCTCTAGATCCGAATCACGTACCAGTTCGATCCTCAGTCATGCATAAATCTCAATGACCGATTCCACCCGAGACAAACACGAGCAATTAGACGAATCTAGTAATCGTTTAATCTAAAGCGAGAGATGAAAGTGGCTGATAGGTTATCTGGTGGATCGAGCGTCCCGATGCACGGACGCCACGACTTACATGTCATATTCTTGTCACTGCGATGCCTCATCGGGCACCATGCCGGGTCTCCATCGTGAGCACTATCATGCCTATACTTATTTCGTTTCATCATTACGCTCAATTAAATACGCTTCGACTACTCCGATTAGATTAAAATGATGAACATGTACAGCAAATATTAATAGATCGACGTCGTAGAACAGGTTGTAGCGAGCTCGTAGCGCGTCACCGCTGATCGCGCGTCGCTCGCGGCGCACTCGCTCCATCCTCTGTCGAGTAAATCATCGCAATTTTACACAGTATCCTGTCCGTTTACATCTAAAGCTTTCACCGCGACCACGCGCGATCACGCGCATTCATTAAGTACTTTAATTGACGTTAAATGCTGTGATGATTGCGAGGGTCACTCGCTCTTGAACCTATCTCTAACGAATTAGTGACAAAGCTCTGACATCCATTGCGGATTTCATACTTTCTTTGTCGACTTACTATTCAATAGTTCAATACAAGTTCCATGTGCGGTAACCTACTCTTTATTGATAACTGAATCTAATACCTTTCATTAGTGTATTTTATGACCTTCATTAATATCTGTGGTGCACCGTGAGTTCATTTGTAGGTATGTGGGGTTAAGTCTTACATAAATAACGGGCTAGAATATCTCGTATGGTAATAGGCGAGGTTCCGCTACAGCTGTGCGGCACGGAGCGCACTGCGCGCCATCTCGATGCAACAGATAGCGATCACTACCCTCAGCTCGCGCGAGGCGGCGCGCGCAGGCGAGGCATGAGCCAAGCGGAACGTTGGCGCCACTAATGCGATCAAGGGATCCGATTTATTAGTCATATCTCCGCATCGGCCGATACACCTGTACACTGTACGTGCCCGATTTAATGCTACAGCGGAACAACTAAGGGAACATTTTATTGCCCATTGCGTAACCGGCGCGCTTAACTATTACTCGCCGCTTGTATAACCGTTGGTTTCTAAACCGTCTACTTTATAAATGGTAACGTATTTATCTATCTGCTCTTGAACTTGATCGCGTTATCGGCGCGTGTACATCTATCCGATTATTTCGAGCTCGGTAGCGATACACTTTGATATCGTCTGTGGGAGCCGATGCATAATTTCTCCGGGACCTTGAGATCTGCACTTGTTGCTTTCACATGTGCCGTGACACGCGGCGGCGGTGGTGTTAGACTTTATCGTTGGATCGGACGCGTGGTACAGCAGTGACACCCGCACTCTCGGTGAAACTCTCCACTATTGAGCGGCTGTCCGATCGATATAAGCGCGGGCGAGGCCTGTCCGCACAGCGAGGTGACACCCGGACACTTGCCAGTGAAAACAGAAACTCATTAGAGCTTTTAGCAACATGTATACGAGTGCGAGGCGCGGGCGATGTGACGCTATCGCCGCTATGATCTAAGAAAGCACCCGACGTATGCAGCGCACCGGCCGCACCGCACACTGTATCAAGTGTATCGACACAATCGGCGCAGATTTTACGACACTGCCTTGTACGGCGACTCGGCGAGCCCTCGCCAGCACACCTCGCTATAACGTATCCACATCGCACCTTGTTACTGTCTGCCTCGACAGATCTACTGTCTTACCTCAAATGAGTATTCATTATGAGATGGCTCTGTGACGCTTACATTTATAGCCAGTATAACATTAATGAGAGAAGCTGCGTAATAAAGCGAGCGTCAGGCAGCTTTTTCAGCCATATGTACCTAGTGTTAAAAACACGATAGCCAGGTTTTATGCAGCACAGTAAACAGCACACAGTTTTTGCTGACGCTTTCATATTTAAGTAACTTTCAAACAGTTTTCTGTTAATTGTTTTCCTAGGGAAATCGAACAATCAAACACAAGTATCAATTTCAATATAAAACTTTATTGTAATGAGATAACTGTAGACCTCTATAAAGGTTACATATTTTTATATTTACACGTTTATTTTACTTGTAATATTACTAATGCGAGGTGCTTCACCTAGACGTATCATTTTATTTACAAGTATCAAGATTATTTACAGATGTATTCGATCAAGTAGGTATATGGCTTTTAACGATATTGCAGTAACCGCGGCGCCTCGATGCAACGCAGGCGACGCCCGACTACAATAATGACAACTTACGTCTACATACGCACACATGAACACTTCACTACATAATACGAGTATGTAGACATAACACGCTTACCGTACAAGTAAACTAAATTAAAATTAATTATATACAACCAGTCTGGGGGTTTATAAGTAACAATTAAAATAAATTAAATAACTTAAATGCTGAGCGACGGCCGTTTCTTTCTGACACTCTTGCTGTTTTTGCCGAATATTGTGCCGATAACCTGCGGACAAAACGATGAGTAAGATAATGTCGTCAAGGAAAAGATGAATAAAAGATTTTAAAATGTTTTTCATTTTAAACTAATAAGGCTTAATGAGACGATTTCACAAATATTATATTATTGCCCAATGTAATAGGCTGTAGGCCATCCAATGTTAAGTGAAATCGGGTAAAACCAGGGCTGCGTTGCATTAGCTTAAACCACTTCGTGGTAAGAGCACAAATGCGACAGTTACACATGAAGACTGCAAATGATTTTGAGACTTGAAGCATATGTCGCCTGATCGTAAGCAGAGATGGAGTCTCGTGGTAAAAGTCATTATGCCAATAGAATAAATCAATGGTGTGATGGTATACCTGGATGGCCTAGAGAAAAGCTTTTTCACGCCCCGTTTAAAGGACCCAGGTTCATAGGATAAAAAGCGGGGAGGACAAAAATAGTTACCTTAGAGACGGAGTAGGCGGCTAGCTTGCGTCTTGGCGCGGGCAGCAGTAACGCGAGCGCGCGCGCCTCTCTGAGCAGCGCGTGGAAGGCGAGTGCGGCACCGGCGCACGACTCCGCCGCTGACACCTCGTAGAACTGGCACCCGAACCGCAGCGACAGCTCCTGACCCTCCTCTGCGTGGACCTCCCTAAAGAACACACACTGTCAGTATTGGACTTGATATCGTAGGACATAGGCGTATATGGAAAGAGAGGCGGGTGGGCCGTGTCCACTCCAGGATGGTCTACCCAGAATGTTGGTTATCAAATCGAAATCCTAGGCTGGATACCTAAGAAACTTCACGCTATTGTTTTATGAAGAATCAGGCGTCAAATCAAGGTTCAAGATACGCCAATATCGTAAGATAGTTTCGGTAGAATTGGACAGTGGCGGATCCAGGATATTTTTCGAGAGGGGACTATTTTGATTTACGGGAGCTTGAATCTGGTGAAGGAGGATTTGAACAATTTGCTTTGAGAAGGGCTTGTCGACTAGAAGAGTTGCGAAGAACCTCAGAAGAGATCGTGTAAGAGCTTATCTGAGTCTTAAGCTGAGTTCCCAGGGTGCGCGGTATTCTGGATGGACGCGCACCGCGGCATTGAAGTCACATTTCAAAACTGGCAACTTCAAAGCTGCATTGCGCATTCGTCTGCAAAACCATGCATCGCGAGGAGGAGACCTTAGCATAATTGGGCGTACCTGGCGTGTTCGAGGTCTCTTTTGTTCCCGAGAAGCGTGACTGCGGCGCAGGTGGGCAGGCGCGTGCGCTCCAGCAGCGAGAGCAGCTCGGCGGCCGCCACGAACGAGCGCCGCTCGCACACCGAGTATACCACCGCGAACGCGTCGCCCCAGCGCACGTGCTCCGCGAGGCACCCGCGGATCTGCACAACACAAACATACATGATGAACCTCGTCAACAACACCTAGTACCTCTTGCCTTCTGTGTTTGACTCAAATTGGCCCACTGGAACTTCCTCTATGGTATCGTTTAGCTCGGGATGTTGCCGCAACTCCACGTCCTGGTCTATACCTGCGTAAAACTGCCTCTAAGAATGCTCTTTTTAAACCTTGTTTACTTCTTATACTTGAGACGCTATTACAAAAAACGGCTTGTTCATAACTGTCTTTATGATATGCATAATGATCAGTGTTGGGCAGAGCAGCGTACCCTGTGGAACCCCAGCAGTAAATGACGTGGTTTCGGACCAACAGCTGTTGCCGACTACTTTGATGAATCGACCTTAATAAAGCCGGCAAATTATTTGCATAACGTCGCGCGGATTCCATATGATGATAACTTTCATAGATGCGACCTATATTTGACTCTGTCAAAAGTCTTTCATAGGTTGTTGCATTAGTTTAACGCACCCCATTGTCTCCGAATGCGAATTAGACAAATTGCACATTTGTATACACATATGTACGGACTGTAGATATTTTCAATGAGATTTACTGCACAATCATGTAAACGACTATGCTATTCATACTTATATCTAACCAGCTGCTTCAATGAATTATTTTATACCCACTTCACATTTTGAGCACATCAAAATATCGTGGCGCCTATTTAAGAGGTAAACGACGAAACGTATAATTTAAATATCATTAAGTTGAGATAATTTTATAATATTATACTAACAATGATCAATTGATCATACTTGTACAACGCAAGTGATTTGCATATTAAAACAGTCAAATGTCGGAATAGTAGCAGGCTTAATTAGAATTGCATAGATAGTGCATTCTATTTAGAGTTTGTTTGGTTTATTTGCTGCATTACAATCGGCTGAATTAAGTAACTTAAACGTTCCTTCGAGAATCTTGAAATAGTTAAATTGTAAATAAAGTCAGTGAACTGGTGTATAATGAAGTGTGTTGGCGAGTCGCGGGCCGCAACTGGTACCAGCGCGTTGTATCGGGGCCAGTCGCGCCACTCGCTTCACCGAATAAAATCGCCGGTTGCGCAATATGTACATCCAATCTGTTTTGTTCTTTTAGTTCCGTTACTGATGCATTTAATAAACCATCAGCTTTGTTTAAACGAGAACAGAACGTGTTCAACAACTACGCCGTGCCTACATAATAATAATAAAACATAACTATTATGTAACACAAATTTTCTGGCGAGTTCTACGGGCGGAGTGGCGCGTAGGTTTGGAGTGCGCGGAGGATCGCGGCCGCGGGCGCTGCGGCACTCCGATGCAGCGACGCCAACGATCGACGATTGCATCTGATAAGCCGATACAAGCCACATAAACTTCATCTAATTAAATTGTAGTAAGGCCATCAGCCGCTACTGCCCCGCGCCCGCGAGCCCGCGAGCCCGCGAGCCAAAGATTAACATCTCCATTGTTTAATGGTAAATTAAGTTTGGCCGTCTATCTCTTCGTTTGCTATTGGAGCTGCGAGTTTTAATCTTATCGAGGCTTTTGTTCATGGTGACTGATACCTCGGCGCTAACACTAAGAGCTACACTGCCAGACTCGTTACTTACCGCGCAATTAGATGTATCTAGTATTTCAACTTCTGAAACGGCACCGTCGAAAGCCACTCTGTGTTGATAAAGGAAATCTGCAACAAGAAAGCAAACTTTAGTGCGATACTCGACCGGCTGTACGCTCCAAGTGTTCGTACGTAACGGTCGCCTTTGTGCTGATAGCGCTGCCGCTGTCGTCACACGATAACAACCACATTTACTATGACATCGACCACTGAGACCTGTTTCCTTAACATTTCAATTCGCCCTCAAGAAATACGGCGTCACTCTGACGCAAACATATTTAAGGTCGGAAGGAAGCAGACACTTTAACTTAAACGCACAATGCAATAAATGCCAGGCTCGATTGAAAATTGTATAAGTTGTGGCAAATGACGTCAAGAGAGTGTCAATTAAAGAATTATTTAATTCGACACGCATTGCGATCAATTTATCTGGCATTGGACCAAAAGAGGAATTTTCACAAACTTGAAAAATGTGTGTACAAACACTACATAATATATGTAACTCTCCGACGCGATACAATTTTATACATTAACTACAGACATCTGAAGCGCAGTGTAATTCGGCGCTCGCTTACAATCTCATGACTAATGTGTTATACTTAGTAAATGGTAAGCTCTTTTTAAAAGGATAATGCGAGTCACAATACCAACCTCCTGTCGAGCTGTACTCTCCGATGTAGCGCTTTGTTAGATAACGCACGACCACCGCTGCAACAAAAACACATCAAATGAATATCATTATAAGCAGCACGCCACGAAGGCGTATTGTAAATAAGAGAACAATTAAGAGGTCGTCACTCCCAACTTTCTAGAAGCGAATCAAGCATTGATTAGTCCTTTCACTCCTGGAATTTCCATCAAAGGGTTGGACACAATACAAACAGTTATCAACAAGAGTGACGCTGCACGTTTGTGAATGCCAGTCGCTTGTAAGCTACCGACGAGATGAAGTGTGGAGAATCCTGTAGGCGATCAAAAGGAGCCAGTGGAGCTATTCAACCAGTGATTGCTTGTTCGTCTGTGGCGACGTGATGGTGCACACTGTACCGTCGCCGTCGCCGCCACAGACGTGAGATTACGTCCGGCCCTTTCAACCTCATAGCTGTTTCTGTTATTCCAATGATGAAAACATGTAATTTGAATTCTGAACACGTAACATAATACGCGTAAGAGGGCTTTATGTATTTTGTTTATTGTTCGTTTCAGTTAAAATTGCTCATAAAATGCTAATTTTAGTTAATATGTAAAAGCGAGCTAGTTTGAAGGTCTAACTTCATTACTATTTATTATTGCAAGTAACCTACATGGCTGGTCGCAATAATATCAATACATTGCGGTATCAGAGAACATTCGTTCAGCTCGAGAAGTGTGAAACCATTGGCACACTCACGGTGACTCAGAGTGAATTAGTAGCCTCTACCTGCCTCAACACTTATGAACAGTTGAACGCCTCTTCACATATTTTGTGCGAAATATTCTATCACAAATGGCAATTCATGGTAATAAATATATAAACTTATCTGAAAGTAAAAGTTCTACTAGCTACTAAAATCATCTCGGAAATGTAATTTTGCGTTGTTCATTATTATGTATTCCTACTTGCAGTAGTTGTACATAATGTACGACTATTTGGTTGTATATTTTGCACCGAAAGTCATTACAATCGCTTATTAAATTTGTTAATACGCCAAACAAAGTGGCAATAGATGACTACATCCATCATTCCAAAACATTACAATACTTTTATATAGATATTACAAAACCAAAACCAACGAAATCGTCGAGAATAGAAACAGGAAAATGTTATCATTTCATACTATTTCTATCAGTCCTTGAAGTTTAATTGAATAAGTATAACATTACGTAGTTAGATCGTATGGGACTAAAAACTTTCGAAATCATTAGCATTAGTTGTATCCGTTGTCATAGTGTTGCAACAGTAGGTACTGAAATATCGAATACTCGATAAAAAGATACATGGTAGGTAGTAGGTACACATATCCTAAGTGACAATTTAAAACAAATATGGATCGTTTCAATAAACTTTAATAAATATGATTCATCTCATTGCAGTTATTCGATGCATTATGATGCACTTTATACAATCTGATCGGTTGGTTGGATGCACAACCAAATTGGAGCGTCCATTCGGGCAGTCGTATTAGGCGCTCTATCGTCGGTACTATTAAAGCTAGAGTCTTGACCCCGGTGCAGTTACACAACCGTCCACGAAGCTTTTATGCAACTGCACCACGTTGTCGCATGACAATGTACTTGGAATACATTCCGTACGCATTCTGGCACAGACGGTTAAGGCTAGCATCGGAAATCTATTACCTTACAATAGTGTGCTACTCCACTGACAGCGTCGCGGAAACGATCGTGCTCCTACTTATAACGTCTCTTTGTTCGAGGTTATTGGCAATTAATTTGCATTTGCACCAAAGTTGTATTCATTCTCTTGGTGTAAAAATGCAGTGTTTTATTTTAGAAGGATCAATTTATGTATGTGTGGTTCAGGTAAATGCATAATCCGAAGTTTAACAACTCTAATTTCGTATGTAGTAGTAGGTGCTAGACTACCGTGCAAGTTAATTACAAAAACAAGTCCGAGTGTAAATATGTCAAAGAGATTACGTTATGAAACTTAGTGAAATAATGTGGCTGTTGCAGTGTACAATAAGGCGTGTGATGACATTTATAATTGAGAAAGAAGATCGATATCTTCGCCGTTTGATTGACACGCGGCAGCGGTCGACGCCGCACGGCGGCCGCTCGCCGGGCTGCTTGTAAAACATTCTCAAGTGTTGATAAAAATTACAACACAACAATATATCGTAGTTTATGAAACAAGATCCAAATTCCACACTCTCATTTTTCCTTTCGATTTTTTCCCCGTGTGCAATGAGTATTAAATGCATTACTTTCTCTGCGATCCGATTACGTACATAATCGCCGTGATAAAGTTTCAACGGTCCACTTTTAACTAAAATATGCGGAATTCGATTAAATGGTTTCTTACTTTATTCTGGTGTTATTTTTATGTTAGGATACTAAATACTTTGGATTCTATAGGTGTTCTGCTAGTTATGTCATATTTATAGCCCAACATATTTCTACTTTATTAAAAATACACTCCAGTAGTATACTACTACTTGTGGAGAAATAATAAAACTGGTCAGGAGCAAGTCGGACTCGCAGATGTGATCAGTACCAGAAAAAAATGTCATCCAAGTAATGACTCTCTTTTTACATGTTCTTTGTTATTACGGAAATAGATATACACACTCTATGAAAATGTTAATCTCTTCCTACTAGTATTATGATCACAATCGGACCTCGGAGATATTGAATAAGCATACCAGATACCTAATAAATGAAACTCTAAAATATAAAATTATTGAACGTTTTACAATCAATTATTAGCGCTTATTGAAGAGGGTCCATATATGATTAACGGATGTTCTACGACGAAGTTCCAATAAAAAATTACGTCAAATAACAATCATCGAGGCATACAAGACAAATGACAGGGATCTAACTACACGGCACCACGTGGGCTGATCGATCGAACCTTATCTACGGGAACAATGCCACGCAACTATCCACGGGAATCTTTGGGTAATTAATAGATTAACGAGAACATCCATCCATCCCACTGACCATCACGACTGACAGCCAACGACGCAGGAATATACAACGTTATAAGTGTTACTTAACGGTGAAATATAATAACATCATCTCGGTAATTTCTCATCAAATGAGGCGCGAATAAAAGTCATGTCTCCGAAATCCTGCGTCAAATTACTCATGTAAAAAGTGAGACTTATGGACACGTTACAAGTGAATGTGTCAGGATGTGCGCGTTGGATCACGACGCTTCAGTGCGTCGGCGACGCTCATTCATCACGTCGCATCTCTCGTGAGAAGCTCGTCGCATCGTACGCAGCAGCGCTCACGCGTCCGTACCGACGACGCGACGCTTCGATGCGCCTCGAAAGCTCGCGTCATCCAACGCACGCGTTAACATGGCACTGCATCACCTCCACGACGATCCAGGCAAATAAAAACACGCAGCCCTTATAACAGTAATTCATCTCATCAAAAATTGTGGCTCCTCTCCAAATTACAGTTCGTCGCTCTCGACCGCAAGCCATTTCTGAGTTTCAGACAAAAAACCAACCCACGTTGACATGCAACCAACTCGTTCAGCGAAGTATTTTAACGATATTATTATACATATTTTTACTGCTTCAATTTACTCAATAACCACGGGGCGCAAAAATAGTTTAATCTCACGATAGGAGCATTAAACGTGACCTAGATAGACCGAAACAATATAAATACAGGTTGCCGCGGAGACCGATGAGAGTCTACGCGGGAATCCATTATAATGTGAAAATAAAGAGCGTCAACTGGAATGAAGCTCGCGAATAATGCCAGTACTTAAGGATTTAATGAGTAGATAACGTTCCCGGAGGCTCCGACGTCGATGGAGTACCGTGACGGACGAGGGCTCCTCCCACGAGGCGCTCGTAGACAGGGTCTACTTTGAAAACAATTTGGCGTGTGTTGAGGCGCGGGCTAGCTCCCGTCAGTAATGAATTGCAAACGCATGCGTGTCGGAGCGGCCGTAGCCGCGAGCCGGTCCGTCAGCCGTCAGGCGGCGACAATTAGGGCGGCGCAATTACAACCAGTCGCGGCGACTCGGCCGGTGGGTCAGCGGCGCGATTTCCCGACGCGAGCCCGCGACGCCGGCGCCGCCTGGCGCCACGCCGACACTACAAGTTGTGTAACTCTTCAGCGCCGAGCAGCCATTAACGCGCCTCGAGGTCGATGCTCCACCATCATATGTATATCACACGCAGATCCCCACTCATAACTGCATTGTATCACTACAACACTATGTATTCATCGCTATTTTATGACAACTCTACTAATATCTACTTCAAGGTTAACTGAAATTAAAGCATCTCTACAATTTCAACTCTATCTACGAAACGTTTACATTAATTACTAAAATACGATATATTTAATTGAAATTTTTCGAGTAGATAATGTCATCTCTTCATATAATGTAGAGTAGCATAATTATTTCCTACATGAATAAACACAACAATGATGCCCTGTATATTAAAGAAAATTCATAGCTTTTATTGCCTTAATAAACGTCAGCAACTGACTATAAAGACAAAAATATACATCCTACGTAAATTAATAACATAATTGTGTTAGATTTAAGTTATAATTGTGATACATTTAATGGACAGCTTACTGTTACGAGTGGGGCACAATTAAGTAGAATCACTATAAGATTAGCGAGGCTTCTAACTCGATAGAGTGTAATGTTTACAATGCGCTCGAGATAGTTAGAAGGATTGTTCGGCGCGAACAAATAAATGCTGCGATAGTTTACACAACACTGAAACAATGCATTACACTAATACATTGTGTGCGCTCTATCTACAATAAACATTGACTTAGAGAAATGCCTTCGAACACTATGTAATGATGTTGCGACGCAAATATTTGCGCATAACTTTGGCGAATATTTTACTGGAAAGTAGGTATCGAAAAACACGTGTTCTGAATGTTATGTACGGCTACGTAATTCTGTGTCAATTGATATTGCCTCAAGTAAAACAAACCTATTTTTCTTTTCGTTATATCGGTCATTTTATTTTTAAACACACATTATTTGTGAAGAAGAGATCTCTAAGCAGGTCGTACATAGGTATAATATTATATTAGTAGGAAATAAAACTGCCATGGGCTAATATTGCTGAATGCAAAGTCCAATCGATAAGCAAGTCATCTCTATGTAGCGAACTTGGCTAAGATCTCAAACCAAATCGGTAGAGAGTAAGTAGAGCACGGTTATGTGATAGAGTTGACAACAATCAGTATTACCTATGTATATTTCTCATAAGTTTTATAGGTAATTTGTCAAGCACATTGATCAGAACTGTAAAGATAAGAAGTATCCTCGATAAATACTTTGATGTTATATTTATATCATAATGTAAATATTTTATTTATTTTCTTTTTAGATTTCTATGAAAACCGGTATGATGTGCAAATGATTTTCATACCAGAATTGCTGCAGTTAATTTCGTTGTATTTTTTACAATTTGTACAGATGCGATGTTTCTTAGATTGTATAGTACGATTATACAGCTAATCTATGATTTTAATCGAGGGATTAGGTACATTTTTGTTTTCTCATGACTGACTTTTCTATAAATTCTAAGAGTTCTGAAGAACATTATATTGCTCCGAATTGCAATAACCGTTATTTATTAATATAAGGCAGGTATAATTATATATATGTTGTAAATAAGTAAAATATTACCAAAATATTTATAATACTAGTGATACAACCATCACAGACTACAGGTATACTTGGCTATTTTAGTACCTACTAACATAGAGTCATTAAGATAAATTTGGTCACATTTACCTACATATGTGTAAAAGTTTTAAATAATTTTGGAAATGAAAACATGAGATGAGTCATTTGTTCCTTAATTTAGTCTAAAACGTTGCTTTTACCCTTACTGCACATAATATACCCAGTTAATTATCCTGATAAATAAAAATAAATACAAGCTGAAGAAAGAAGGTGAGCAAAATAATTGTTATAATCATGTTCCGTTACAAAGTTCCCTGATATAATAACGACTTAAGAACTCCTTTTGGACGCACAAATTACACGGTTCGCACCTAAAATCGCAATCCACTGACTTTAATAACATATCCCTCACTTTATTACCGATCTTAATAACAAATATTAACTGCATCTGATAAAAGGCTGATTTTGTAAATGTGAACACACCAAAATGGATTTAAAAATTCGGTAAGCATTTATATAATTAAAAGGATTTAACCGTTTACAGTTTATCTCTGATCTGCTTAAAGTTTTTGGAGCGTGTTTAAATACCAACTTTAGTAATGTCTTCAGCACGACAAAAAAGTAACTTCATTTGGATAATTATGAGATAAAATAAGCTGAATAACTGCTGAATATTTTTCACGGTTGCCAAAATATTTGAAAAGATGAAGTATGTGTATGAGATACTAACCAGACTTGCCACTGCGTGGACTGCCGAGCACCACCACCCTGATGCGGTTCACAGTCATCTTCATTTGGGCAGCTTGGATTTTTCACAATTTTCCAACTAAAAATGTTTTAAACGGACATAATGGCGGTACGGTCCGGCAATCACATGAGTTAGTGTCACTATATTCACGGTTCACGTGGATGTGTAGTCTATCGGTGCGAGTTATCGTAAATATGATCGAGATGTGCTGCACTCTCTCAGGCTCACAGCGGTTGACTCGACCGCGCGCCGCGATGTTTCCCGCGCGACTGCCGATACTCGCGCCGCGGCCTGCAACTAAAGCGCGTGCGCAGCCTCCGTCCCAACCTCCGAACTAGCCACTATCAAACATGCACACGCCGGAATTCGAACTGCGCCCATACATTACACGAGATCGTATACTCATACCTTGGAGCAGGGCCAATACTGATTGTCAATAACTCAGGTGGAAACAACAGTGAGACACTCGTTGAAAATAATGACGTTATTTGTCAACAATTAGTTGATTTACTGTATTTGATTATATCCAAGTAGGTTAGTGTATGCATGAGGAAAAACGATGGAAAGCCGCGGAGGCAGTTCCAGAATAGGGGCGTCAGCGACATGTCAAGGTGAGAGCGAGTCAGTCGCCGCAATAAATTCGTTCGTGCTGAGACATAATTGGATCCGCCCCGCCCACACACCAGCTACCCTGCTTCCTTTATGTCACACAGGCACTCCATTTTGTCGAGAGCACAAATAAAACAGCAAAAGACATAACGACATACGAATAACATTTGCACAAATCAGGCCGAGCAGCCGGCCATTATTATTGTTCCCTTACAAAAGAATTCGCGCATATGGGACAGTTTCTGAGACGTATGTTACTGCAGATACCTCAATACACGCACACACAGCAACATACAATCTTACAAACACTTTTTGCTGCTCCATTTATTGACCGTTTCAATTCTACGAAATCAGACTTAAAGATAGAGTCGTCTTAAAAGAACATACAATTTCAATTCAACATACAATTCATTCAACATACAATTTCAGTTTTAGCTTAGGTTTCTTTATTAATTCTTATGTAGGTACTTATGCGGTGATGATTTAGCAATTGAAATTCAGACTCTGTAAAAACACAGACATGACTCTACATAAATCTATAATGAACTCCAGATTTCCAGTCAAAATAAAATAAATCCTTAGGTTATTTCAGCTCAAGGTTCTATAGGTGATTCTAGGTCTGCTATCTATATTTAGTTAGTGCTTCAGGCATATTAACTACGTGCATATTCACCTACTAGCCGAGTCGGTGCACTTGGCATTGGAGCGAGCGTTAATTGGTAAACAGGATGAGTTTGATCGTACACCTCTTTTAGATATTTTACTGTCCCTTCAACACCCATTAATGTGATTAGTGATTACTCAACTAACCGAGACTTGAAATATCCTTATAATATATCAAATACATGGTGAATCTTCAAGGTATATGGGCACTTACGCAAACTGTGACTGGGACGATGTAATTACGGCTAGAAACGGTGGCCCGTAAATCTGGCAGCTCCACTTAACTCCTGAAGGCACATAAAAGTAAAACTCAATGGATCGCTTGTCAGTATTCATTAGCGGTACCACAATATATGTATATTTATACTTACACATACTTTCGAAAATAGAAGAAAATGCATTTGCATAGAAGTTAGTTCGGTGCGGATTTCTCTACTCATTAAGGAAGGTTGAGACGTTGAAAAAACCGCCGCGTGTCTACTTAACGCAAATTGATCGTTACTGGGGAACAACTTCCTCGAACATGCCACCTTACCGTATTTATGCAATCGACGTCATACCTCTCGCAGCCACTCTTTCATTTAGATACACAGATAGTGCCATAAACGCTCACTTTAGCAACCGACCTACGCATAATTTATACGTACTTAGAAGAACCCATAAAGTAGCGAGGAGCTTACAGCGGGAGATTAATGTTCCACGCGTCTTACGACTCCGGATCATCGGCGCCGTAAATCGAATGCTCGGCTGTATCGAGATTACCACATTTATGTGGAAATTATTGCCTTTGTTATGGCTAAATACGTTTTGCAATCATAACAAAGCGTTGGGCGCGGGTGCTGCACGCTGGCCGGCGCGGGACGCGATCGAGGCGGATCGGCGGCGATGCGGACGCGCGCATATCATAACTCTGATTAATCAGTTACAACAGAACCAAGTATCGAGCCCCGCGCAACCTCGTCTCGGTATTATTTCCAATATTCAATTAAGCGCGTTCTAATTAAATTACTTATCAGCTGCTTGGGTAACGATGTAAATAAGCATTTATTTATTTAGTCGTGAGCTGGACATTTTGCAAGGCGACTCGCGTGTCAAAACTAGTTTGTTAATGGGCCCAACAATGGCAACACTGTTCTGTTCACACTTGCCTATTAAACGATTGATATCTCTACATCTTTTGACCTCTTTGTAGTATTACACTGTTACTAAACCCCTAATGGTTTCATATTAGGCTCGCCAAAAATCTAATGGCGCTGTATTCTAAGGATTGCTAAACTAAATTGAAAAGTGCTCTGATTGAATTTAATGTGCGAAGTTATATAACGTGCACAATGAGAATCACAAGTGGTCGACACACAAGTTCATAGTTCGGCGAGGTATCATCAATCACCGCCGCACGCTGGAGCCGGCACTAGTAACTGGAGTATTCAAATCTTATCTGGTGAATGGTTCGTTAAAGTGTGAACTTTGCGCCACACGTTATTGTGCCGCCTCGCCAGACGCCTGCCGAAGATAAAACGACAATAAACCGAGCTTTTCTCTCCACAATGTCTGCGGACACAACAATAAAACACAAACATACGCGTAAACATCAATAGCCTATGTGACCTCCTTTTGAACATCTTTAAACAAATATGTTTAATAAAATAACCATAAAAAAATATTAGATGCAAGAAAATAATTTACGGTAATAGTAGTTATATTTTATACGAGAGCAAATATAAGTGCTACAAGCGCTGTTGCCATAAACACGTCAGTGTGCGCATTAAAAACCGTTACAAAAGTGCAGCAGTACTCGTGTGTAGTCACGTATGTATCACAAAGTTGATAATGCAAAGTTCAGACGGTCGCGTCGGACGACCCGCGAGGAGGAGGGTGCAGGGCAGACCGCAGCGCGACGCAACCGTTAAATAAAACCCAATATGTACCAAGAGCCGCAGATGGGGTCACCTGATTACGGCCCGACACTTTGTATCTCGCTCCTTCAACCGCTAATTAAAAAGACTTTGACTTTGCGAAACTCAGAAGCTCTTAATTCATTTTAACCTTTAGACTTCCACCAACGAAGAACAGGAATCTCGATAACTATAATGTCGGATACGATCAATAGTTACCTATTCAGCTTGTAGCCGTAACTCATGTGGCTCAATAAGAGGCTACTATTTTTATCCAGGACCCATCGCGCCATATTTTTTAAACTAATTACGTGTAAGTGTTGGAGGGTCGTGATATATCGACACACCGCGGCACTTAACTGAGCGTCACCGGACCGTAAGCCCATAACTCACCGCACAAGGACCAACACATGATACATGTGTGTACTGGCTTTTCTTACAAACCTCCTCATAAAGCTTAAATCAAAAGCTTGCGCGTGCGATCCAATTAATGTTAAATTATTATTAGTTGTCTGACGGCGGCGAGTAGGTAATCGTTGTCACATTATCCCGCCCCGCAGCAGTGATATTAAACGCGTCGATAACTGCGACCGTCTCGCCGACAGTTTTGAAACCGTCATTCGGTCGAGCTAACGACGCCGATCGACCGAATTCGCCAAAAATTCACTTAATTTCGATATCGACTTGCGCTGTTATGTAAAACGCAAACATATGTAATGTAATGATATGGATGATTTTATTGTTATGTTTGTTTGTTCGATAAAGACGTTAAACATTGAATACGTCAACACGTCGTGCCGTTGACGTCGCACGTCGTCGCTTTGCTCACGGACCGACGACAAGCGCTTCACCGCGGATTTCACCGTCCACACTCCGTTACGTAATATTGTCAATATAATAATAAACATAAAATAATGTAACTTTCGTTGCCTCACACACTGCCATACACAAAGAAATATGTATGTCATTAATAAATAATCCGCTGTCGCGAAACTAAGATAACATTCCAGCGCAATACTCTGAATTGTGAAAATATCGTGGCGTCGTAGATTACACACAGTAATCGCTCTGGAATTTTACTCTCGGAGTATACGACGTATTCTTGAGACAACAATGACATATTTCATATATGACATCAATATGAACAAAGAGCGAAAACAAAATGGTGCTCCTAATTCTTAACCGCTTGTAATAACGAGAGGATTATATGGCCCGCAACAGTTAGTTGCGGGTCAATGTATACAGAAGCAAGTGAAGATCAATGAACAGTGTAACACTGCTATTTATGTGTAGTGTGTCGTTGGATGCGACGCGCCGTGACGTCGCAACGAGGCCGCTGATGTCCGCTCTACAGAGAAAGCATGAATCGCAGCAATAAATGGAAGCAATAAATACCCGATCTAAATAAATACAGACAAAGATCGCGCGATAATTTGCGAAACGAAGCGAAACCAACGCACGGGCAATAAATCCACAAACATGAGATGTGTTATATCAACAACACGCTCATTCAAAAAACAGGATTTTCATATATTGCCCACAATCAATATTCGTGAAACGTATTTTTATTTGTTGATAATAAAAATCACCAGATGACTTCTCTCAGACTCTCTTCAGACGATTTACGTACGAGAAGTTGCGTGACATGTATGAACTTTGTAATATTTTCATTCTCATAAAAAATCTAGTCATTTTTATTTGATTAACTGACCGAACTAATTGTATACATAATTAGGTTAGAACTTATCCCTCCTCCACTGACTATTTGCATATTAACTCTTCAACTGCCGATGCACTGATCAGTGCGAGACATAATAGATTTTCTATTGTGTTATGTATCGCGGCGGTTAAAAGGTTAAGCACTCAAAGACAAGTGCAAATCATTAGTTGGGTAAAGGCAGACGTTAGGATCTATCTATGTAATAGGTACAGAGTTACACATGTTATGAATTCCACCGAGCGTCAAACACGTAATAGTCGTTGATGTAATTTAGCGATCAACATAAAATGTTACACAAAACTGCTCCGCGACCAATAAAATCTAATAATTTGACAAGATCGACGCCGAGCCGTCTGCGCTGCGGCGGCTGATTAACTCGCACGAACAAAAACTGGTATATTGGTGAACCATCCACGTGATTATAGTATTCAATTCGACCACGTTTATTACGGGTAATTTAGTCGCTGCAATTGATCTTGATTGAAAAAAGAACACATCGACACCCAATTGGTGTTTCGTTCGAGTCTATTATAGTGAGCGATCGTTCAGAGCATCTATGTGTCAGTTAGTGATTTATGTTTAAATGCTAAATGAAGTACAAGATAAGGTGTGTATGTAGGTTTGTGTGTCAAAGGACAGCTGGCACACGATTTGTCCAGAGGCGAAACGGCAACACTAAGTACGTTAAACGCGAACATCATCATATTTGGAACACAAATAATAAAAATAAACGAAGTCCGGACTTCATTGCGCGTTTTCTCCACATTACAGAAGACAGCAATTCATAAAGATAAAGTATTGAAACGTGATTAACAGTTAACGTAATGCTTTTAACGATGTTCAAACTTACGAGTATTTTCAATAATAAAACATTATTTACACTTTAATAAATATTCACATCTAAATAATAAATTAATTTCGAGGGTAAAGAGTCTGGTTTGTAGAAGGTGCCTTAAGTCGAACAAAAGATACAATGTAACTGTTAGGTAAATAAATACGTTTAACCCAAATCCGTCAGCGCGGGCTCGGAGCGATCTGATGGCTGGTGGATATATTGTCCCGCTCTTTAACCATTTCACTAGCCATCGCCAATGATCCATTTAAGCTCCCCGCGGCCCCGACAACAGCGGCTAACTGTTTATCTCAAGATGGACAGATAGCGACCGCATCCTTCCCTACAAGTCTATTAAACACGCTACTTTTTATAATCACTAACTGTGCTCCTGACGTCCTTTTCCAATAACGCGACACATGCATGCCTGTAACTGATTTTTTAATCACTCAGCTATATTGACGGCGGCATAAAATATTCAAATTATATTGAATATGTTTCGGTACAAGCAATTTTGAGGACACCTTTAGTCGATATTTTCTCCCAGTTAATAAATAATTTATATGTACTCGCTTCTTACTGATCTGGCCGTGGGGTGCCGGTGCAACGTGATATGGTTTTGGCAATTGAAAGCTACATACTGGCTGATAAAGAAGAAAATTTTGCGTCCTAAGTGACTTGCTCTTAGCAATAGCTCGTGTCAATACTTTATACGCGTCAGAGAATGCGCACGTGAAGTAGTTTTTCTTATTCTTCATTTCATGGACATTAATCTCAGAGGAAAGGGAAGGAGGAGGAGGCAGAAATCGAGATTACCCCTAGACCGCTTTAAAAAAATCTTAAGAAGTTACAGTTCATGTAGAGCACTCTATATACTTATTTCATTCTTTGGTGGCACTTAAAGTGTACCCCAGAGATCCATGTGTTTCGCCTTGGACGAAAGTCTTAGATGTTACCGGGATAACGCTAGGAAGATGATAATGCTCTATATAATTATTTAAAAGCTACGAAATATATACTTAAGTTTTCCGTGACATGATCTTAACACAGTCTTAATAAGTTAAGTAAGTTCAATTTTCAGTTAATTGAAGAAATTGGTAGCTAGCTATGTACCTACATATCTTCATGAGAAACTGTATTTTTGTATAAATTTGGTATAAATACATGCTTGTTTACTGTGTACTGAGCAAACTGTGACACTGCTATGAGTGGCTCTAAATCACATAGGTTGAATGCATCGAATACTGGATAAGGTTCTTTCATAATTCATATCTCTACTCTATAATAAGGTAATTTTTAAAAAGAAAAGTCACCTAACTACCATACACCAGAATATTTAAAAGAAATATAAATAGGTAAACGAATTATACCAGTTAGCTATGTCAGTGTTAGTCCTCCTTAGAATACGTCTATAACAATATATTGTGGATAAACATTAAGTCGTGAGAGGACCCACCCCCCGCCTGCGATAGCGGGATCCGCAGGGAATATCCGATTTATAACCTAACTGTGATCTTTACAGTATTCGTCAAATTGAACCCAGCACAGCCCGTATCGACTATTTAAAGGTCAGCCATCGAGCCAGCACTAGGCACTTTCGAGAATATAACCGTACCTAACTTTGTAACATCGACAACGACAATTTTTATCTTCTACAGATATCTTGAACAGTTAAGCTTGATAGCGCAACTAATGCTCTACGACCATTAATAATCGCTTTGTATATTGTGTATGGAATGCATCCGATTGAAAAGCTCTAAGTTAGACGATGGTCTAATTCAAAACATATTGTTCGTTTTATAGCCATAGGTACTTAGTTGCTTTTAGCATTATATAAGCTATCTCATTGTTTTCCTAATTAACCACGCTACGCATCGAAATGAAGATATGCGACTCTACTTCCCAACCCTATTTATTCGTGTTTTATAATCTTAATGTTTTTAATAGGTCAGTTGCGCAGTTTTAGTAACTGATTTTTTTAGAGCTGCCTCGGCGAATATCTATCGTGCTTGTCTAGAGTTACCGTAGGCAGGCAGGAATGTTCAGAAGTGCGCAGTGGAAGCTGTAATACATCTACCTGACCACGGTAGACAATATATCCAGACACAATGCACTGCGTTACACAGTGAATACAAGTATTAAGTAGGTACATGAAAATTTTACCTTATATCTCCTGGTGTCAGGCTTGGAACTAAGTTAGGGAAAAACAAACAAAACTAAGGTGGCCACGATAGATTGAATGAATTATCCACTTAGTTGTTCCTCCAAACTTGTTGTCTTCAGGACACGAGGGCACGTGGACGTTGCTACCGGCTTCAACAACTTTCGCAAATGTTCAATATTCACAACTTTATTCTTTATCACAAATAAACCGATGCCAGCGCGGGAAACGACAAACTATTCGCGAAGCTACAAGGACGAGCTTTCCAAAAGGCGATCAATTTATATCAATTACAAATCTCGCGAGACAGACCAAGACGGCGTGTTAATTTTTCAAGGCAAACGGAAGTTGACAGTTCAGTGTGACCATAGTCAAAATTCACAATAGACTAAACAAAACGTTACTAAATCGATATAATCGACTTGACTTATCATAAAACTATTTCTATTTCAAATAGTGCTATAGCGCTTTTTTTAAGAATATGTTTCTTGATAACTTATTTTAATATTGAATTTGCTTGTTTTTGTTTCTAGATCTTGATGACATGGCGCTGGAAGTGTTCCTTGACGTCCCATTGGCTATCGAACACGAGACCCAAATACTATACGATACCGGATCCCTACCCCAACTTGTGACTTCCCAGCGATTGCCCTCATCACCGCCGCCGCCGCCGCCTGGTATGTCTTATCCCTCACGGTGACCAGTCTTCCTCCTCGTCTGACCTCATTTTCATCAGATCGGGAAAGATCATACCTCGCAGCACCGAGTTCCATAGAAGCGGACCAATGAGCGATCTCTGTGGAACATCGCAAGATATCTCCGATTTTAAGTTTGCTTCAAAATATGTCTGTTAATAGGCTTTTTGTGATATGGCTCTATTAGTGGCGGTATCTCTATTAATAGCCTTAACTTTTTGTGTGGCACTTATTTCAATTACGCTATTCAGCGTTCAGGGGCTTGTGATAATATTATTTGTACTTATAGGAGGAATATTATACTAGACGTCGCCAGCGGCTTCGCCCGCGTCAATTATACATATAAATCTTACTCTTGAATCATTCTATCTATTAAAAAAAACCGCATTAAAATCCGTTGCGTAGTTATTAAGATTTAAGCATATATAGGAATTTATCGAGGGAAACTCGAGGCCAGCAAAATGTGTCTTATTCTTTTACATAAGTAAGTCTAAGTATAACGTGATATTTTTTAATGTAAATAAATCACAAATAGGTTTATCGTATTCTCTAGTATAATACGTAAACAATGAAAACAATCGGTTGTACTCTCTACTGAGGCGGTATAATATAGAGCAACAAACAGAGGGAAACACGTGCAAGGCCCGAGGACGATCAGTAACGTCCACCTGCCGTGATTTACACAGCGGCGCCGCCATTGTCCTGTCTCCGTCGCTCGGCCGCACTCGCCCGCCACCGCGCCAAGGAAACTTATGGACATCTAACCTCTAATGCCTTTTCAAATAACGTAACCACGGCGACAGCTATCATTTATTTACCTACGAGCCTACTATCAACTTTACTGTGGGACGCTATTTTTAAATATCTATATATTAAAAGTATTTGTGTTTTATAATACGAGTCGGCCAGCCCGTTCTACCCAACCGATTCGCGTGATGGTTTTTTTAAATGAAAGCTCTCGCTGCATAGATTTGTCACCAAGCATTAGAAATTACCTAACTTGCACATTCATCAAGTTATATGCAAAAACTGTTTTCTCCCATACATTTTTTACGTTTTCGTAGCCGTAGTCAATGACTTTCTGCTTCTATATATCTGGTTCTCATTGAGGTAGGCGTTTCGTTATAGGCCTAAAACACGCGCTGATTAGAGCTCTTTCATTTGATGGTATGCTCATTTAAATTGGGTAAGTTTGAAGGAAGATAGGTGTGGACATTGAACTTATTTTTCAATATTTTCCTATAAACTTCTTAAGATTCCATTGCTTTCTCTCTACATAGACGGTTCTAAATTCAAAAATATTTTTATGGCATCTAATAAGTTCCTTGCGGTAACTGCCAGGAAGAACCGTTATGCCTCCATAAGGTGACCTTGCCTTACTTTTATACGGGTGTGAGTGTGGTGGTGTGTAAAATTATACCCGATGTTCGTAAAATTATCACTATAGTGAATTATTGCTGATGGCAGGTAATATTCCCCTGTTACCAGTTAACCCTTAATGTTGGGTGAACTGATCTCTGATGTTCAGAAATTTTCCCCCTTTGTTTTGTATCGCGATGAAATCCAGTTACAGACTGTCCCTCAAAGGGACCTCTCCGCCAACTCTGTACCGAGTTTGGGGCAGGTGGAGGGGAGGTGTGTGGCTCGGCTCTCCCCCCTTGATGTTCAGCATACCCACTAAAACACCGCGGTGTTCCTCTATCGACGCTCATGACGGGGTCGCGGTAACAACGTCAGTATACATACCCGCCACCCGAGGAATTTTCCCCAAATGTAGTGAAATTTCCGCCTAATGTTGGGAAAATCAACCCTACAGACGGGTAAATTACGTTTTATGTTTGGATTTTTTTTGTGTTTTTAAATTACTTTCTTACTTTCTTCGGGCATCTTAATTTTTTTTTATGTGGAACATATAACAGCGGTTCATAGGTACTATTGTCATATAATTATATTACAAGTGGTAGTTATGGTAGAAATTGTAGCTTTGGTAAGAATAGTAGTTTTTAGAGAAAAGGTATTTTTGACAGCACCAACGGTTTTGGTAGAAATGGTAGTTTTGAAAAAGAAGGTAGATGTGATAGTGGCAGTACGAATAGTAGTTTTGGTATAAATAGTAGTTTTGATAGAAATAGTATTTTCGGTAGGAATAGTAGTTTTGGTGGAAATGGTATATTTGGAATTTATAGTAGTTTTGGTAGCAATGTTACTTACGATTGCTACCAAAACTACCATCTCTATCAGGTAACTAATGAAATCATAAACGTAATTATTACATTTCTAAGTTATGATTTTTTTATTTTTATTTTATTTTATATTAAAAAGATAACTCCCGCATTAGGACTAAATCCTGTGTCGCGGGGGACTTTATAAACATACAACTAACGGACACAATGAACACCCAGACTCGAAACAACAATTTGTGAATTACACAAAGTGTTGCCTCGTGTGGGGATCGAACCCACAACACTCGGCGCAGTGTCAAGTGGCGAGGCGGCCGCTTAAACCACTACGCCAACCGTGCAGACTAAATGTTGATCCATGATGGATTAATCAAACCCATACACAAAACAAAATAAATCGTGCTTCTCACAGAAATATTTAGCTGGATAAACAATGTACTCATCATACCTATATGTAAGAGCTTTTTTATAATATTAAAATATGCTGTGGAGCAGCACGGGTCCTCTAGTATTATCTTAATATATAAAATCCTTGCGCTACTGACTGACTGACAGACACGCTACAGCCGAAACTATTGGGCGCAGGAAGCTGAAATTTGGCATGTATGTTTCTTGGGGACCGTAGGGGTGCACTACACTAAGAAGGGATTTCCCGAAATTCCCACGGGATCGGCCAAAACGGGTAAATCTAAAAAAATGCAGGCGTAGCTGCTGGCGTCCTCTAGTTTAAATTAAAACCAAAATAATGTATTTTGTATTTTTCTTTCTTTAGATATTTGTTTCCTCAAAGTGGACAGCTTCAAAAGGAGCAGTTTACTCAAATTGTATAGATTAAACTATAATAAATTACCTTTGCCATAATTTGCTATATTTGAAAGGTCTAATTATAATACACTAGTCATAATAATAAGAGTTAAAAACCGAGTATACTTACAGAATATTTAGCAATTTAGTATGAATTAACTGCGTCATGTCATTTCAGAAAACATTAATTGGTAAATTTTGATACTACGTACCTTGCTAGAAAATCAACCTGGTTCTTAGGGAGATTTTTTCAATCATGAGATAAGATGTAGAGCAAACCGAACGAAAGACTTATTAATATAGATTTACTTAAATATATTTTATCAAAGTGAAATTTGCAACTTATCTATAGACTCGCAATTTATTTCACATCAATTTGGTTGTATGAAACAAGCTAATAGCAAACCAGTTATTATAGCGTAATAAAAAACATTCGCATATCTATGATCACGATCACGTAACGGTGTATCATAGATAATCCTTAAAGCTCACATAATAGGTGATCACTCAATTTATTCTCGACGTCGGCTCTAATGTTAGATTACGTTTTATATGAGAGTATTCCTTAAAAGGATAGCTTTGTCGTGTCAACATTTCCTAACTGCTCCAAAAATGTTTGGCACACGTAGTTTTACAACGGATTTATATATAAATATATGCATTGAAATTTGTATTTCGTAAATATATACAATGATATGTATAAATAAGATGCAGTGGCGTAAGTATACGCAAATGCAAAACATATAACAGGTTCAACTAATCACTTTTTACGAATTTATCTAGAAAGTTGTAAACATACAATTTGGAACTTTTCATGTTAGTTACGGCTTATCACTACATAATATTCTGCTAACTGTGAGAGTGATACTCTTGGCTAATCCGAATCTGTGGTTCCACATTATTGTTCTCGACTGGGAGGACACTAGAACACTTCGAACGCTGTGTAGAAGGTAATGCTCTCAATTCGCCACGAGCCGCAACGATTCTCATAAAAGTATTGATATGGACACAAAGAGAAATGCAAATTATTTTTAATTGCCTTCCGGTAGAAAGTGGGTGAACCTGAAGGCGGATTGGGCCGCGCGAATCACTTTGATTCTTGTCGAAATAATGACAAAGCGGCGGCCACGGCTGTCCGATACGCACTTACTCCGATAACCGACCACTTCTTACAAGTCCTGACGTCTAATTAACACACAACCTTCCTGACTTACTCTGCTTTCGTGGCGTTGACGTGCTTGTTATGAGACGGAATCAGAAACTTTATCGAAACCACATACCCATTTGCAAGCGAAAGACTGTACGTACAAAGTAGGTAATATGTTTTTTTAAGACAACTCCCGCATTAACCTCTTGACCGCCGCGATACATAACACAATAGAAAATCTATTATGTCTCGCACTGACCAGTACATCGGCAGTCGAGGAGTTAATACTAAATCCTGTGTAGAGGGGGTTTTACAAACATACAAATAATGAACACATTGAACACCCAGACTCGAAATAACAATTTATGAACAACACAAAATGTTGTCTCGTGTCGGGATCGAACCCACAACACTTCGGCGCAGTGTCAAGCGGTTAGGCGGCCGCTTAAACCACTACGCCAACCATGCACTCAATAATAAGTAAGTAATATGTATATGATAGGTAGAGTCGTATCCACAAAAACAATAAATTATCAATTCAATTGACTCTACATTTTTATGAAGTTAATAAAAATTTACATTACACATTTACGACCCCTTCAAAAACTTGTTACTTTCATAACTGGATGATTAGCTAAGATAAATTAAGATATGTATGTACACTAGTTTCCAAAAGTTATAATATTTTAGCACTACGAAAATTAACATCTGTCATCTACGAAACGCACGACAAAACCACGTAACCTAACAATAACTCCCGTAATGCGAATGGTTCCTAAATAACATTTGCAATCACTACAAGTAACAATTGAGTCAGTGCTAAAGACAGACGAATGGCAGTACCGTTACAAAATAAACTTGATCGCAGACAGCTCAGTGCTCGTTACTTCATCGTCCCAAAAATACTAAACAGAGCTATCCGTCTCTGTAATAATCCACAATCAATAACTAATAATGTGTTCCGTGTGCGTGGGCGGCACCTGACAACTTCCCATTTGTTTTACTTAAACGATAATGCTCTTATGCATCGGTGGCACGGAGCGGCCGCCGCGCACTGAGCCGGCGCATCCACGCGCGCTTTTCGACCCAACACATTGTTTAACGGTGATCCTTCCCCGGATTTTTATCAAGGCTTAGCATGTGGGCGTCATTTTAAAAATATAACTGACCCTGGGGTCGCATAAGCTGACACAATAATGCATTATTACTTATTGAACATCAATACCACGTGAAACTGAATGATTGTTCCTCGATAATGAATCCCTACGGCACATAAATCCTTACTCGAATAAGGATTGTACAGAATGGACATGACTGAATCGGTGTTAATTAATATCGTGGTTTCAAATATTTGAATAATTTATTATTATGTTACATGACAGAATTTAAATAACTTATTATTAAATGTAAATTAATTACCTAATTACTGTACGGTTTGCGTAGTGGTTTAAGCGGCCGCCTTGGCGCTCTACAATGCGCGAGTGTTGTGGTTTCGATTCCCACACGAGACAACACTTTGTTAAATTGTTGTTGCGATTCTGGGTGTTAATTGTGTCCGTTAGTTGTATGTTTGAAAAGTCCCCCGCGACACAGGATTGAGTCCTAATGCGGGAGTTGTCTTAAAAAAATGGTATCGAAATATCGCGGGTAATGGTTGGATGCGGGCTTCTCAAGATCGGTCTGTGTGGAGAACCTTTGAGGAGGCTTATGTCATCTAAAGGCTGATCGAAATGCTTCTACGCAAGAAACAGATTTGAGTTTTACTACCATCAAGTGGTTGTCTAAGGATCATAGTATCATACAGTCTCGCGGTTAGGTACGCCAGCTTACATCGAGTGCCGTCTGTGGCGAGTGTGCAACTCCTCAGAGAATAATCCATCTTATCCATCGCTCGTAACAACGTCTCTGCTCAATTGATAGCGCACACAGAATATTATACGACGACCGGTTGGCGCAGTGGGAGTGTAAGCGACTGCTACGCCGAAGGTCGCGGGTTCGATTCCCGCTCAAGTGAAACATTTGTGTGCATGAACATGGATGTTTGTCTGGGTGTTTCTATGTATAATATGTATGTATTTACAAAAAAAAGTATATATAAGTATGTATGTTTATCCATTATCTTGTACCTACCCATAACACAAGCTCTGCTTAGCTTGGGACTAGATGGTGATGTGTGTATGTGGTAGAATATTATTATTATACTTATTATTATTATTATATGGATGATGATCTATCTGAAAAGCAGGTTTTCCAAGTTTACCTAATGGCTCAATAATGACCAAGTCATCGATGTCTAAGTATGAATATAAACCTAGAGTTCCTCATAGACGCTTGTATGTCAGTCAGGAACTTAGAATCACAGAATCAAAACTATTGAAGCAAAAACATGAAACTTGGACAAGGGGTTTCTTAACTAAGCCAGCTGCCCACGGTTCGTGGATTTGTGACGGTGACACACGCGCATGGCGCCTTTGTTGTGACCGGACTCGTAGTGTTACTTCAAAGTGCTGCGCGCGTGGGAAGCACATGATGAAGGCATTCGCTAAGGAAAGAATTATGAAAATAACATTACCTTATTAAGGGGTAAAATTGCCATTCAAAGGTTGTGGGCTAAGCCGCTGATTATGAAGCTAACACTATGAAAAAGACTTTCTGGTTACACGTAAAGAAATGCAAGGTTCATTTTTGAAAAGTTATCTGTAAATTAGGTAGAGGGCAGAGGGTGAAAATTAGTTTGAAACCAGTTTATTTGAAGGTTATTATCCCTACATAGTATAAAACACAGTCTGTCTTCTGTATGTCTGTCCCTATGTATGCTTCTATCTTAAAAACTACGCAACGGATTTTAATGCGGTTTTTAATAGATAGAATTATTCAAGAGGAAGGTTTATAAATTGACGCGGGCGAAGCCGCTGACGACGTCTAGTTAGGTATAAACGGTTAGTTAGGGTGTAGGTAGGTTGACCAATTGTTTTTCTTTTCCTTTAAAAAGACAACTGCCGCATTAGGACTAAATCCTGTGTCGCGGGGGGCTTTACAGACATATGTACATCTAATGAGGATAATTAACACCCAGACTCGAAATAACAATTTATGGATCACACAAAGTGTTGTCTCGTGTGGGAATCGAACCCACAACACTCGGCGCAGTGTCAAGAGGCGAGGGGGCCACTACGCCAACCGTGCAATCGCAATTGTAACCGCATAAGTTGCAATGTAGTTGGCGCCGACTACTTATCTTCTGTGACTTACCATGGCGGCTTTATCCAGAAGGCTATGAAAAAGCAAATCACAAAATGTCACCAATGCAAGGTTTGAGGGTTTTGTAGAGCCGATAAAACTTTCTGCAGACCAGTGACTCTCCAATGAACCTACATGATTTATTTTGTATCGGTGCTGGAACTTTCGTCATAGGTTCAGCCAGGGTGAGGACACGGGCTCAGATAGCAGATAGATAATTTATATGTAACTGAATCTAGGATGGATACCGATGGATTCTACTGATAATTCATACAATCATTATTCTATTGGCGTACCAGCCACTTAGATCGAACGACATTGATTGACAAAAACTGTAGATTAATGGTCTTTCGATACGATTATGACCGTATCTCTTATATCTACAAGAGTTCAACTGTTTGCCATAGGTATATATTTTTCACCATCAGGCCTCAGCTGTAAGGTGTTGCTCAAGACGGTGGTCGTGGTACAGTCTCTAATTACTTTAGACGATTGCAGTGATCACCTGTCGGTACATCTCTGCGTCATTTAAATGTCAAATGCATCAGGTTTCTAAATAAATAACCTTACAGTAGGCAGTAGACAGCTGTTATAAGTGGGTTAGCACCTAAATTTCGTCACTCAATGAATGTAAAATACATGGTAATTAATAAACGTCAACCGCACAAGTTATGAGGTCGCGATCACACTGAGCCGAGTGTGTGGTGTGTTATGGCTGCTACACACAGTGCCGGCGGCACGGGCCGCTCGCTTTTGTCGCGCGGCTCATGCCGCCGGCTTTTGGCGGGCGTCGGTGCCGCCGGCATCGGCCGCAGAAAGCCGCCGGGCATCATTCCAGTTGTATAGAACGTAGGGTTGCCAACTTTTGTTGCCAAATTTTTCTATCTTTAAATGTTTCATAGCTTGTTTGACAATAAAAATTCAAAAATAAACAATTAGTTTTTAATTACGTTAATTATTGACGTTCTATTTCTTTCTTCTCGCCACTCTCGATTCATCACTGAACTCTTTAATTCTGAACTTCTGAAGTGGCGAGGACGGAGACGGAGATATGATTTTAAATTTATAAATTACCTCCGTGGTCTAGTGGATAGCGTATGCGACTGCTAATCGGAAGTCCAGGGTTCGATTCCCGGGTTGGGCAAAAGTGTTACTGGGTTTTCCGAATTCTCAATAGCAGCACGGAGTCTGGTGATATGCCCGGTAACGGCAATAGGCTCGCCCCCTATTAAGTGGGACCTAAAAATTCATGGCGAAATGTGGGTACCGGCGGCTGATTCGTACGGCCAGTCCGCCGGCACTGTGTGTAGCAGCCTTTACATCGTTGGAGCACCGATGTAACGGTACTTACTTCTTCTTTCATTCCTGGCTAACCTTGTGTCAGAGGTATTTAAGCCGAGCCCTCTAACTTGGTATGTCCTCTAGAATTTAATAGGCATTACCTATTCACCACTGTACCACCCCTTACGCAAACGTAGTGAACCTTTCTCAACCACGTGATGAATCCAAATAAAATCATCGCAGACTGTTTATGAAGGCAAGGCGAGTGTAGTGGGTTCAATTCCCACACGAGATACCTAACATTTTGTGTGATCCACAGATTGTTGTTTCGAGTATGTATTGTAAAAATTGTAAAAAGTGTATACTTACGCGGTACTCTTTCATACACAATGGGCTCACACCCCATAAAATACTTTCTTTTAAATAAAAGCGAGTTAGCCTACGAGGTTGCGATTAGAGGTGAGGAGCCGGCTACCTCTGTCCTAGGTCTGCGGAAGCAGCTTCCTAAATTACTGGAAGCCATTCCAGATGATGATATTTTGGAGTCCGGCCTAGCCATCACGGTGGACTTCGAGGGCGCTAGCGAGGCCGTCTCTGAGCTGGCCAAGCGAGTGGGTTCGTTATCCATTTCTTACAACGTGAACCTAGCTAGGAGGTCTACCGCACTGCACAACCACTTATTCCACAGACTCCGTAGGATGGAACGTCCTACGGCGTATTCAAAACGTATTACCGAATTGTGCAGCCGGTTCGACAAGCTCTCGGCGGAGCTGTCCGCCATTGAACAATCAGGTGTTCGCTCAGCTGATGCTGTGGCTGAGGTCCGACCTGCGCTGTCTACCTCGACGCAGGCGGTGTTAGCCCCAGTATTGCATTGCGAGCATTTGAAAGTTAGCGAACTGTCCAAGCTAAAATACGACGGTACGGGATGCGTCCGAGCGTTCCTACAACGCGTAACCGAATTCCAAACCGCGCGTAATCTACCTTCAACTAAAATTTTATCGTATGCCTCCGAAAATTTCACCGGTAACACACTTCACTGGTACCGCGACCTAAAATAATATTTCAATACATGTGAAGAACTCACCACTAAATTAATAGACGATTTCACACTGTACGATTATGACTACCGGTTATTAAATGAAATCCGCCGACGTACTCAAGGTGCTACCGAAACTATAATAATTTATCTCTCGATAATGAATCAGCTGTTCGCTAGGCTGTCACCGTCAAAGCGATTGTCCGAACGCGAAAAGTTAGACATTCTATTGCATAACATACGTCCATGCTACTCGCTAGTGCTAGCTCCGTCAATATCTTCAATAGACAGTATAGCAACACTGCAGACGTTATGTTTAAACTACGAACGGATGAAATGTTTGAACTCTCAATTCCGCGCACCGTATTATAGTAACGACACGTTGGCACCAGACCTACAGTCACAAACCTAATAACCGAGCGCGTAATAATTCCTTCAATAATTATCTCGTTGCCACTATAGAGGGTACGCCCGGAAAACCCGAATACACTGAGAACAACGAACCTAGCAATCCTAAGTCTAAACCTAGCTCTGTCGCTCTAGTCACGTCCAAGTACTGCCCGCGCTGCCGTATCAATGATCACAGTTTGAATGAGTGCAAACGCGATCGGTTTGCAATTTGCTTCAAGTGCGACCGTAGGGATGTGACATTCCCTAACTGCCCGAACTGTAAATCTACGAAACCAAAAATCTAGTTGCTCAGGGTCGGGGCGTGTCAAAGCCTAAATTAGGTTCTACAACCTATTCAACCAATTTTGGCAAAGATGATTGGAGAAATTGGCTAAACACTCTAAAAGTGTATTTCTCTAGTTATTCCGTCGCCTCGATCCTGGATAATAAACCTAAAAATGACCTACGGCCCTATGTTAACGTAACGATTAACAGTTTACCTATTTGTGGATTGCTCGATTCCGGTTCAGCCATTACAATTTTAGGTAACAACTCCCATATGGAGGTAATGACTAAAACCGGGTTAGAAACACAGCAGTGTCACAACACTAATTCCATTCGGTCCGCGGGTAGAAATATATTGTTGCCGCGCGGTTTTGTCAACTTACCCACTACTTTTAATAATCAAACCCACTTATTGAAAGCTTATATTATTCCAGAAGTTACAAGTAATTTAATTTTAGGCATCGATTTCTGGAAACTATTTAAATTACTGCCTAACCATATCGCATCCGTATGCATGTCTAAAACATTGCCGTGTAGTGTGTTAAGTGAAAATAAGCTAAGTAACACGAACGTATTGCAATCTTTTAGTGAGTTGAGTGAGTCACAACAAAGAACGGCTAAGTTAATTATAAAGCAATACGAGTCGATTTGTACTGAAAAAACCGGGTTAGGACGAACTCACTTAATAGAACATGCAATAGACACTGGCGATTCTGCGCCGATACGCCAAAGATATTATAGGTTACCTACCGCCGGCGAAATTAAAAATAATTATTGACGAATTAGACGAAATGCTTGCATTGGGAGTGGCAGAAAAATGCGAAAGTCCGTGGTCGTCACCAATTTTACTAACGCCTAAGAAGGACGGTAAACTAAGGTTTTGTTTAGATAGTCGGAAACTTAATTCTATTACTAAAAAAGACGCGTACAAACTACCTTACGTATCCGAAATTTTAGACAACCTTAGGAACGCTAGATATCTAAGTAGTATAGACTTATCTAAGTCCTTTTGGCAGACGCCTCTTCGCGAATGTGATCGTGATAAGAATCAGAATCAGAATCAGAATCAGTCTTTATTCTCAAGAACATGGTTATAAATTACAGGTCTTATGTTAAATAAATACATTTGATCACATGTTCTACCATTGATGGTGCGAAAATATAAATTAATTACAAAATGATTATACACAAATTTAAATAGTACAGTAAAAATGACAATTCTAATACAATAACAATTATATCACACAATATTTATTCAGTAATTAAATCGAATGTTAATTTGATGTCATGCTAAGATTTTATAAAGTATGTCAAGATGTGCCTGTAATTATCACTTTCATATTGTATACAATAATATAATTATAGTTTAATATAAAATGTGGCAAGTTATGTTATTAAGTAAGGCAATATCATACAGTCAACAATTTATCATTAAGAAACTCTTTGACACTATAATAGTTCCTTTCAGCTAACATTTTATACAATTGGCGGCGAAACAGATTAAGCGGCAAATTCTTTAAATTCTTCGGTAAGTGATTGTAAATTGTTATGGACATGTAGTAGGTGTTCTTTCTAAATAATTCTAGATTAATTTTAGGAATCTGGAGTTTTTCTTTATGTCTAGTCCGGCTTGTTGTTACATCTCCGAGCCGAATAAATAACTCTGGATGCTTTTTGACGAAAAGTGCGATTTCTAATATATAAAGGCACGGTAGTGGCAGTATTTTGTGTCGTTTAAAGATAGGTCTACAGCTTTCAAGGTAATCAGATCCAAACATGGCTCGAATACACTTTTTTTGTGCCATAAATACTCTGTCTACCTCTACTGAGTTGCCCCATATGATAATGCCATAACGTAGTACGGATGACACATATGCATGGTAAGCCTTTATCGCTGTTTTTATATTGACAATTTTTTTAATCCTATAGAGAACATAGACGAAACGATTTATTTTACCTACAATTTTGTTGATATGAGGCTTCCAAGAGCAATGCTTATCTATAGTGATACCTAGGAATACGCAATCGTTTACAAAATTTAGTGTGTTGGTTTTATAGATTATTTCTAGCTTTGTTGTATTGCTTCTGTAAGTTTGAAAATGTATGATATTGGTTTTTGTCATGTTCAATCTAAGATTGTTTCGTTCCATCCAATTAGCGACTTTGTCAATTGCGATATTTATCTGAGTTTCCAGATCATTTAAGTCTTTGCTTTTGACAATCAGCGTTGTATCATCGGCAAATAAGATACATTCATTATTGATCACAGCGGGCAGGTCGTTTATATACAGTAAAAAGAGAAGAGGAGCTAAAATTCCACCTTGTGGAACACCGTAGTTGTTTTGCTGATATGTCGACCTATATCGGTTTTGTTGATGTTGGCTGATTGTTGTTATTTCGACACATTGTATTCTTTCGTGAAGGTAGCTCTCTATCCATTTGTTGGCCATCCCCCGTATTCCGTAGCAATTCAGCTTTGATAACAGTATTTTGTGACTGACAAAATCGAAGGCTTTTGTCATATCTAGGAAGATGCAGGCTATATTTAATTTATTATTGAGAGTTTCGGTAATCTGTTTCACTAATGAGAAACATGCTAGAGAGGTTGAACTTTCTTTCCTAAAGCCGAACTGCTGGTTTTGTAGAATATCACAGGATGTAATAAAGTTTTCTATTTTACTGTGCATCACTTTTTCGAATATCTTTGCCAGTATAGGTATTAAGGTTATTGGTCTGTAGTTATTCATATTATCCGCATCACCTTTTTTAAAGAGAGGTTTTACTATGGATTTCTTGAGACGAGCTGGAAAGCAACCTTCTGACATTGATAAATTAATTATATACGTTAATGGGTATACTAATACTTGTGCACATCGTTTGATAATCCTAGTATTAAGATCGTCATAACCCATAGAATCGGTGTTTTTTAAGCAATTGATTATTTTATATATCTCATAATTATCTACTGGAGTTAAAAATATACTTTTAGAGTTATTCGGAATATGGGTTGTCAATTGTTGCCCATTATAATCATGTGTGTTATGGTTCGTTAGGGATATGTAGTATTTGTTAAAAAGATCGCAAATGATGTTTGGGTCGTCATATGTTACGCCGTCAATTTTTATGTGATCTATTTCAGACAGATTCTGAGAGTTATTTACGTTGTCTTTAATTAACTTCCACGCTGCTTTATTCATATTTTTTGATGATGTAATAAAGCGTTGGTTATTTATTTGTTGCGCCTTATATATACATCTTTTTAATATGCCCGCATACTGTTCATATATTTTTTTATTTCGGTGTTTATTATGTTTTTGTAAATGATATTTAAGGTAGAACATTCTTTTTTTAACACAGCATCTTTTTATTTCTTTTGAAAGCCATCTATTTTTGATGGACTTTTGGGTATATTTAATTTTTATAAATGGGAAACATAGATTATAAAATAGCGTAATAGTGTCATGGAAACAATTAAACGCGTCTTCAGTGTTTATATGCTCGTAGATTTCATTAAATGATAAGCATGTCAGGTAATTTTTGAATTTCTCAACATTCTCTTCGCTCATGTCCCTTACAGTTTTAAACCAAGATTTCGGAATTCTTTTTTTTGCAACGTAGTCCGTTTCTATCTGAACCGTTAGTGATTGAGCTGTTTCGTGATCAGACAGTGCTAGATAATGTATATTTGAAGAAGCCTCGCGTGTATTACTAACGATTAAGTCCAGACATGCGCTTTTTCGTGTTGGTACTTTTATATGATTTGTCAAATTGTTATTATCAAGGATAGTCGTAAGTTCATTAGAGAATTTATTTATTTTTAGCATATCTATATTCCAGTCCCCACATATTATAATTATTTTGTTTCTTTTCTTAGCTAGTTTGACAGTTAGGGATTCTAGTTTTTTTAGAAATAAATTTGCATCTGACGCAGGTGTTCTGTATATACACGACACAATTAGATTAAGTCCCAATATATCAATGGTACAACATTCGAAACTATGTGGTATTGAGGGCTCCAAGTCAAGGTTTTTATACTGCAAGTGGTTTCTGAGTAATATGCATGTTCCACCTCTATTTTGATTTTTACGAGAAAAACATGCCGCTATTTTGTAGTCTTTTAAACTGAAGTTACGTTCATTGCCATACTTGAGGAATGTCTCGCTAAGACATATAATATCTATGGGACCACTGTTACTACAAAGCTCTGTAATAGCTATCTCTAATTGATCTCGTTTCGAAAGTAACCCTGCAATATTTTGGTGAAGAAGTGTAATTGTTATGTTATTATATTTGTTATTTTTATTATTTTCGAAAACAATCTTCATTTGATGACGCTGGTGAATCATTAGTGTAATGGGATAACTGAATACAATTAATTAATTCTAATAAGTCTAAAAATATTGTGTGCATTCCAGAACTATTTACTGAGCCTGTACGTCTATTAAACATACTATAATCGTATAGTTGTACTGTACTAGGATCTACCGCTACGCGCAGCCTTCGAGCAGCCTGCCTACACACTACCGTAGGGAACAGCGTGGGAGACTGCAGCCTTAGTGTTCAGGCCAGTGTAGTGTTGTTGGTCGGTCATACTCGTGCAAGGGAAGTGAGACAATACTCGGCAATAAACGCATCTAGAACCTCTTTTCTGCGTTTTAATACCAGAACCCGTTACAGTACCTATGGGCGTAATTTGTGTCCATTGATTGTATGTTTGTAAAGACAACATAATTATGATTTATTCCTAATGCGATGACTGTCTTAAAAAGTTAAAGTAATTAAACAATTCAATTTAGTTATTTAATAATATTCTGTGATTAAAGCTTCTACCTGTTACAGTTAGTAATTTTTGTGAATAAATAAATTACGATTATTATTATTATACGTCTAAATTAAAAATGATGCGAAATTGATGCGAATAAAAGTATTTAGTAGTGATCTGTGAATAAAAGCACTTACCTACTACTTTTCTTGGTCGCCCTACTCTTGTTTATCTACATCTATTTTTAGGGTTCCGTACCTAAAAGGTAAAAAACGGGACCCTATTACTAAGCCTCCGCTGTCTGTCTGTCTGTCCGTATGTCTGTCTGTCTGTCACCAGGCTGTATCTCATAAACCGTGATAGCTAGAAAGCTGAAAATTTCACAAATTATGTATTTCAATTGCCGCTATAACAACAAATATTAAAAATAAAAAAATAAAAAATATTAAGGGGGGGGTCCCATACAAAAAACGTGTTTTATTTTCGTATTTTTTGCTCAAAATTACTAACTGTAACAGGTAGAAGCTTTAAATTTTCTCAGAATATGTAGTTGTATATAACCTTTCAACAGTGGCGGCGCTAGGCATCGGCGACGTCGGCGACCGCCGACGGCCTCGCGCCTGAGTGGGCCTCGCAAAAAGTTTTACAAGTTACAATACTTACATACTTCATTTCGTTTCGCTAATCATCCTGGCTTACAAAATAAATTAGTGGGTCTTAATCGCGTACAATTAATTTATTTAAGGTATAAATACCTATTTGTTTCCGACGTTTCGCTCGTCTTGCACCGAGAGTGGTCGCGGAGAGACTGAAAATTAAAATCGATCATCCTGGCTTAGGTAGCCGACACCGAACAATTCGGAAAAAAGCTAAGCAGATGATGATGACTTCAATTATTTTCGAACACGTGCGTGACAAGATCTGGGTTGGGTGAAAATTTTTGAATTGTCATTTATTTATTCATACATTATTTTATAAATTTGGCTTACTTAATTTTAACGGTTTTTTACTACGAAGTAAATGGGGCCTCGCCGTCGATTTAAAGGGCCTCGCGAAATTGATGTCGCCGACGTCCACATGTGGTCTAGCGCCGCCACTGCCTTTCAAAATAAATAATTAAATAAAAAAAAGGAAATAATAAAGGGCTCTCATACAACAAACGTAATTTTTAAGCAATTTGTTACTCGATCTTAATACAACGAACGTGATTTTCTTTTATAGATGATGGTACGGAACCCTTCGTGCGCGAGTCCGACTCGTACTTGCCCAATTTTTTTAAGCCTGTGACGTCTTGGTGCAGTGCAAAGGTCCCTATCTTATCCCTCCTGGAACCAGTCCTTTTTGAAGGAGTCTAGCTCATCCCGCCGTATAGGCCTGTCATAGGGTTGTGGTGTAGGTCCATGGTTGTTAATTTGGCCCGTTTGTCATTTGACATACGACTGATATTTCCTGCCCAGCTCGATTTAGGCGCTATGTCTAGATATATCTACTTAAAAGTCTTCCTACTGGCTGACTGACAGAAAACGTACAGCAATATTTGGAAGCAAGAAGATGAAATTTGGCATGCATGTCCCTTGGAGACCGTAGGGGTGCACTAAGAAGAGGAGATTTTCCGAAAATTCCCACGGATTTGGATGAACCGTTTAAATAAACAAAGTTAGCGGGCGTAGCTGCAGGCATCCTCTAGTTTTACATTATTATAAACTAAAATGTAATGTTAAGAAGAACATAATGTCAATCACATCCAACGCAGCTGGTAGTGACTGTGTCAGTCGTAATATGCTCCTTCTCATCCTTGATTTAATCCTACCCATCATTACACACATCCTTAATTACTCCTTGTCCATTGGTGAATTCCCATCGATGTGGAAGGATGACCTAAAACTCCAATCCCGAAAAATTCACATCCTTTATCCTTTTCTGATTATCGACCTATTTCTATTCTACCATTCCTTTCCAAAGTCCTCGAACGTCTCGTTTACAATCAAGTCAACTCGTTCCTTTCTAAAAATAATCTCCTTAATCCATTCCAGTCCGATTTCCGTCTAGGCCATAGCACCGCTACAACCCTTATAAATATTAGGGATGACATCAGGGCTGGTATGGAAGGCGGACAGCTCACAGACCTTGCTCTGCTAGATTTTAGCTACGTCTTCAATACAGTGGATTTTGACATTCTACTTGGCGGTCTTTGCTCTCTTAACATATCTCCTACGGTGATTGATTAGTTTCGTAGTTACCTGTGTGGCCGCCGACAGTGTATAGAGTTGAAAATTCACTCTCTTCATGGTGTAACACGACTGTTGGCGTGCCCCAGGACGGCGTGCTGTCTCCTTACTCTTCGCAATTTTTATAAATTCTATACCTATCAAATAATCTTCGCTCTTCCCATCACCTTTATGCAGATGATCTCCAAATCTATACGCAGTCGACATTCTTACTCTAGGAGAAGAGCCGCTAGGAAGGGTAAGGTACACCAGTGGATGTTTAGTGGCTGATATGATGGGGCACCAAATAAAAACATTCTGTTGTATTAACTCATTAAATAATATTTTTACAAAACTGACATTTATTTTCAATCACATCACTTATAGACTGAGAGCCAGTGTTCCGCAGACTTACGGTATAGTAGCAAAGTCCATATTAATGCTAGTTATAGTTATTCATCTGCCGTAGATCAAATGGGGGTTCACTATTCCCATAGTGGGTTCCTTTAGGCGTGCCTAGAAGTCGAAAAGCATGAAAATCGACTTTCAAAACGTGATCGCAGCATGTCTGCCGTTTTGATATCTGAAAATATGTATTTTTTTATAAAGAAAAACTGAATGGCAGACACTTGTGCCGGTTCCTACTATATTTTATATAATATCAAAATTGCCAAAATTTCATAAAATTTACGTTATTTTAGCAAAGCTAGAAATTATATATGTTATTTATATTATTATTATAAACATATATTTACCAAAGCAGACACATAGGTCGGTTCTGACACGCAGGCAGACCACACGATGCTTTCTCAGTCGTGCTATTGAAGTTGCATGATTTTTATTTTCTCACTCTTCATTTCGCAGGGAACTAATGTTTGAGCAAAGCTGCAATTTATGTATGTTTTTTACATCATTATTATACATGTATATCTAAAAAACCAGACAGATATGTGGGTTCTAAAATGCAGGCAGACTACATAATAGTTTCGCAGTCATGCTAATGGAGATACACGATATTGACTTTCTCTCTCTTCATCTCACAGGGATTCAGTATTCAAGCACCGTTGTAAAACGATGGACAAGATTTGTTAAATATACACTATTCATTTCGAAACCTAACCTTTTTATCAAGAAGCTTTTGCAGCTCTCGGCGATCATAATTTAACAGAGAATAGAATGAATGAAATCTTCAATATTATCCAGAAATTTACTTGTGAAATGTATAATTTCAAGAAATGCATAGACGTAAATGAAGCCAGATTTCAGTTGTTCGTCGATACATATAAGGCTGCTGATATCAACGAACAATTCAGTATTAAAGTCGGCAATTTTGAGGGAAGCAGTTTACCACCGTGCAAGAGCGAGCTGTGGCAACATTTCCTACGGACGATATACATATCAAATATTTGGAATAATGCTGATAAACAATGTCCGACAATATTACAGCCAGAAGACTATGGGTGGATTAATCATCAAGACACATATGTCTTCAAATGGTTTGATGGAGATCAGCTGCCAGGTATTGTAGCCGATTCTGTCCAATGTTCATCAGGTAATTCAATGAAATACAATAAAATATCCTGCTGCTATTAATAGAGTCGCATTTGCAATGATTTATAATGAAATATATATTTTTTTTACAGAATGTAGTATCTCTGATTACGAAGGCGATAAAAATATCAAAAACTTGGAGGATTTGGATTGCTTCATTCAATCAACGGAAGTCTGCAGTTCTGACGAAGAATAGTGAATTATTTTGATTTTTTGGAGCCTATATATATTTTTTTCTTTTTTTGTTTTTTATTTCACTTACAATAATAATGATTTTGCTATTTATTTTATTCTAACAAAACGTACAACTTGAAATTCAAATATACCTATTTGAATTTCAAGTTGTACGTTTTATTTTTAAATCATTATTATTGTAAGAGAAAAAAAATTGATTTCTTACTTATATTTTATGTTTATGATTGAAAATAAGAGTTATAAATTATAAAATTTAAAAACACTTCACATGTATTCATACTGATTCGCTGTCATTGCCAGTAACAGTGAGAAGTCCATTAGCATGACTGCGAAACTATTATGTAGTCTGCCTGCATTTTAGAACCGACCTATCTGTCTGGTTTTTTAGATATACATGTATAATAATGATGTAAAAAACATACATAATTTGCAGCTTTGCTAAAACAGTAGTTCCCTGTGAAATGAAGAGTGAGAAAATCAAAATCACGCAACTTCAATAGCACGACTGAGAAAGTATCGTGTGGTCTGCCCGCGTGTCAGAACCGACCTATGTGTCTGCCTTTGTAAATATATGTTTATAATAATAATATAAATAACATATATAATTTCTAGCTTTGCTAAAATAACGTAAATTTTATGAAATTTTGGAAATTTTGATATTATATAAAATATAGTAGGAACCGGCACAAGTGTCTGCCATTAAGTTTTGTCTATAAAAAAAATATATATTTTAAGATATCAAAACGGCAGACATGCTACGATCACGTTTTGAAAGTCGATTTTCATGCTTTTCGTCTTCTAGGCACGCCTAAAGGAACCCACTATGGTAATAGTGAACCCCCATTTGATCTACGGCAGATGAATTAGTATAACTAGCATTAATATGGAGTTTGCTACTATACCGTAAGTCTGTGGAACACTGGCTCTTAGACTATTAGGTAACTTGAATTACTCTCACTTTCAAAACAGTATCCATGTATGCATGCTTGCTTATAATACAGTTCTGCATGATGGGACTATTTATGAACCTCACTTCTCTATTTTAGAACAAAGGATTATGATCAGGTGAAGAATAAGCAATACATATTTTGTATTTATGCATAAATACACATGTACATATATTATGCTCACACCTTTTTCTCGTTAGAGTAGACAGAGAGAATGGAATGCCACTTGCTTCTATCCTTAAAAAGCCTCTACATGATTATATTTTATATTTATATAAAATTAAATCATAACAAATAAAACACAATTGTAACCAATATAAATAAATTGGTTACAACAATTCATCATCATCAGCCCTATGTACTGTCCCACTGCTGGGCATGGACCTTTTCTCATTATGAGAAGAGTGAACACAAATATAAAATTACTAACATAAAAAAATTAGAATTATATTTCAAAGTCTTATTGTACACTTAGACAGAAATTCCACATGTCAGGCTTAACAGTCCATGTTTTAAAAAATGTATTCTTTACTTCTAACCACTTTTGTATATACCTTGTTGATTTGTTCTTCATCACATTATAAGGTACTTTTCCAACATCTTCATCATCACATAATGTTTTCCTTAAAGTTGGATTATTATTTATAATGTTAATGAATTTCTTGTAAATGTTGTATTTGCTTATACATAAACTACTACTTGGTAGAATAGCTTTTTTCTTGGTCACCCCTAGTTTCCTCCCTTGCACCGCTACTTCTGATAGCCTGTAATAGAATAGTCTTTGTATATTAAATATTTTACATGTTTATAGAAGCATGATTTTGCAATCCTAAAAGGGTAAATTTGACTTCGAAATTGACTTTGAATTGAAATTAATAATAAATACACAATTAAATCTAATCAATATTATCAAAATTTCTTATAACAGTCAATCTGTTATGAACCCTTATTAGCCATTAAGACCAATGGAAAACATTAAATACTTTTTAAAACTGTTAACAATAAAATCAGAACTAATATTTAAATAACTGAAATTGACTATTATATTAATTTTCAATGAATGTAAATTATGAAATTCAACTCACTGAGGGTTGCTCTTTACCCACACAATACTGCCAGCAGCTGGACGGACATTTTCATCATTTTTTATATTTGGAAATACTAAGGAGGTTTGATAGAACTCAGGTATCATATCCAATTTGATTAAAGTCTCTGTCTGTCTAGACAAAAGAGCCCTGCGCAATGATTGTTCTGAATATGGGACTCCTGCACCAAATATAAAATATTTGATATAAATTGGGTCACAGATGATATCTAAGAGCCTGCCATGTATGCCTATGTGTATCCATTTTGCAAGTTTGTCACTACATGAGACTGATAATGTCCTGTCGCCTCTGCCAGGTTTAGTTCTTACCTGACCAAGGAGGTGGTAGTCACTTCCAGCCTCCTTAGAGTCTTGTTCACAATGAGGCAGACATTTGGCTCCTGTTCTATGAATGTCATTGTCCAGTTTTTGTTTCTTAAATTCAGTTTCACAAACTGCTTCCTCTGCAGGCCGCTTCTGCTGCTTTAGTACATCACCGTAATGTTCATTTCCTTCCTCACTTTTAGATAGAATTGACGCATCACCACAGGGTAACTGAGACGAATAAAAAATAAATTGTATATTGTCTTTTAATTTTAACTTTTCACTATCTTGAATAAATATTGAAATCTCACCATTCATAGCCTTTAATACATTTTCGTACAAGTATACTAGAAAACCTCTTCGTGCAAAAACCTCGGCGTGGCTGTCATTTAACAGATCTCCTTTAGGCGACATTTTAGTGGCCCCAATACATTTTGAGCCAGTCCCTAGAGATACTACCTCAGTATTTTCGTTAGACGTATCATACTTTATTAAACAAGAGAGCACAGTCCATTCCTTTTCAACAGGCTTGCCGGATTTAGGAAGCTTATTATACAAATCAAAACAACTTTTGACAACTTTGTCGATGAAAGTTTTCTTGAGGTTTGTCATTGTTTGTAACACTTTTCATTAATACTCTAGTAATTATACGGTTAAGAGGATTGTTATCACTTTTAATTCAAAACTATACAATTCTAATTACAAGTTATAATATATTGTACCATGTATAATACATTATACAAAAACAATGATAATATAACCTCTAAAAGAGCCAAGCAAATTGTCATTGTCAAAACTGTCAAAAGATGACAGATGTCAAATAGCACGTAAGCGATTCATTCTACGCAATATTTAATAGTTATAAAGCTAGAAAACAATAATACTAAAAATCATAAGTGGGGAACACATAGAAGAGAGAACCTGAAAAATACATTTAGCCATTTCACAGGGGCAGCCTCAATCTTATAGGGCAATTCATGCAAAGACCAATTTCGGTAGTCGCACATAATTACTCTACCAGGCTACTCAACTTTGAGGTAAACTGGCACTTAAGTAGTTGAGATGAACCAGCTGTTAAGCTTAGCTGGTTTACCTACGTAAAAAAATTGGCATCTACGTAAAAAAAGAAAAGAATAGTTCGGTCAGCATGTAATGGCATGTAACGTTACTTTTGTCAATTGTAACCCAGCTGGAAGACAGAAGGGCAGGAACGAGGGAAGACTCAACAACGGTGGCGGTGAAGCGGTACCTAGTCGGATTTGTTGCCTTGCAGAACTTACTTCAACCGGTTGGCGCAGTGGGAAGTGTAAGCGCCTGTTACACCGATGATCGTGGATTGGATTCCCGCTCAAGTCAAACATTTGTGTGCATGAACATGGATGTTTGTCTTGGTCTGGGTGTTTCTATGCATAATCTGTATGTATTTACAAAAAAAATATGAATGTTTATCCATTCTCTAGTACATAATGGAATAATATTGCTATCCCTTTGGGTTGCGGAGGTCAGACAGGCAGTCGCTCCGTGGAAAAGCAAATATTCAGTCAAATCCGGTTGGACTAGCAAACGGACTCCAGGTTCTAACTGGGATAACGCTAGGAGGATGAGCCGTATGATGGTGAGATTCACCGTTTAAGAACTCGTGCGATTTTTTTTCTATACATACAAAATAAAGATTACCTAGTCAAGATTCTTGACAACAAGACCAGTGGTAGGAATTAAAATGCATTTCCGCCATCTGTTGGTAACATTGAAAAATTATCTCTGTCCGAAGTCCGAAGTGGATGGTGTATACACTATGGTGTAGTTCAGTGGCGGCGCTAGGCGTCGGCGACGTCGGCGAACGCCGACGGCCTCGCGCTCATCTGCTTAGCACGCAGAATAATTATTATTTTCGAACATTTGCGTGACAAGATCTGTGTTGGATGAAAATTTTTGAATTGTCATTTATTTATAATTTGGCTCTCTTAATTTTAACGGTTTTTTTTACTAGGAAGTAAACGGGGCTTCGCCATCGATTTAAAGGGCCTCGCGAACTTGATCTCGCCGACGTCCACATGTGGTCTAGCGCCGCCACTGGTGTAGTTAAAGGCTCTTCTGTATCGCCTATTTTCTGATTGTATTGCTGTAAATATCTTCATAAACATCGATATATTTCATGAAGGACTTTGACCCTATGACGCCATAGAAACTGAAGGCTTCGTTCTTCATTTATTTTTATAGTCTGAACTAAAATAAGACTTTTATTGTAATCAATAAATAAGTATATAAAACGATGCAGCTATAAATAAACGCGCCTTTTTATTTGATGAATGTATGAGAACAGAGCATAAGTATTTATCTTAGGTAGGTATTTAAGATACACAGAATCCTATCACAACAAAGTAAATCCAAACAAACTATGTTAGGAGATGGTTGTCATCCCTAGAATGCACAGATTAGATCAATGGATGCACATCTATGTCGGTTATAAGATCGGAACGCAGGCTCCGTGTTTTACTTTCAAACGAAATATTCAATAAATAATGCCCTATGATTAAATCAGACTGTACCTTATATTAAGCCTGTAGGTATATTTTGTTTAAGATGCCTATGCTTGCCTTATTAACTAATTGAAAACGTGCACTTGACGTAGGAACTCATCTGCTATCAGGTAAAGGAGGTAGACGAGGTAAGACATGTCTAGAGGCGAATGCAAAGCGCTGTGTGCTCTTCTCTCCCTCTTCAAAAGCATCTGAATCTTGATCTGCATGACAATAAGCTCCGACCCTCGTACCAAAATCCTGGTCCCTTTACTGGGCATGTCCACAAGCTTTGCCCTTGCGTACAACAAGCACAAAATTGAACCTCCATTGGCTCCATTCCTACACAAGTCGAAGTACTCCAATAGTAAGGCCGTATGTTTTCTAATTTAATAGAGGGTGTCACAAGACCCATCACAAAGCCGAAGTCTAAGTACTCGCTTTGGACATCATGCCAAGTCATACTAAGCGAACATAATACCTACTACCTGAGGAACGAATTGTTTTTTAAGTAGTGACCTTTTTTTTATATCGCAATTAAAAGTGCGCGCGTAAAATGCTCGAGATGTCTACCTATCCGTGGATGCATAGGACATCTATAGAAGAAATTGGCGCGGGAAATGTTTCGATTTTGTACCTAATTAGACAAATTGTATGGTAATTACCCAGGTATGGTGCTGAAGCTAAAAATGTTCGTAATATTTGGTAAAATATGGGATTTTAATTTTCGTTAAAAGGCTTTTTACACCCTGTATACCTTTTTTAAATCATCCTAGCAACTCATCTTTTGCCTTACTTTATTTTCAAGAGCGGTCTTTGAAACAATCTGTAATAATACTACTTTGTATCTACAAACTTTATAAGTATTTCAAAATCATCATGCCTGTGCCCCGCTGGACTGAGGTTCACCGCTCCATACAGACCGATCGCTAGCCGCCCACTTCCAACCGGCCGTCACGTCAGTCTACCGCGAGAGGCATACCTCTGGTTCGTCGTCCGGTGCGTGGCCGCCACTCCAGAACCCTCCTAAGTCCTAACCCTATAAGCAGGTACGTAAGTAGAAATTTGTAAGCTAAGTACCTTTTTCTTTTTTTTTACGTGGGTAAACTCTTTTGCGAGTGCCTCTCCGCGGGGCGGGCAGCGAGGGTATGTCGGACTCCCCGGGACGGAACCCGGGTTTACCGACTAAAACCACCAAAATAGCCGCCTCAACGCTCAAAAGAATGGGACACAGGGAACGCGAGTGTGCTGCTCCTGGGTCCCGTTACGCTTGTCCCGTAGTAAGGCTCAGTCTCTAGAAGGGCTAGGTTGATAGTGTGTCCTCCCTTCGCTACCTCGTAGGTACTGTGCGAGTACAGTGGTCACTCGGCTATCCGAGACCGCTGTCTTCTCGGGGTCGTTCGGGGTCGGGCAGCCAGATTGCCATCTTTGATAAGTCCTATAGCCATCTCTATACCCACAAACTTTACAACCTAGTTAACGCGTTTCAAATGTGTACCTCCTGCTTTAACAGTGAGGATATAGGTAGGTACACGACGTGTTAAAATAAACTGCAAGTTACAGCATTTCTGTCCCAATTCCTGAGGCGCAGCTTAAAATACGAAGTCAATGAGGAATGTAAATCACTCCGAGAAATGAAATAAAGTGCTACATTGTGATAGCATAATGTGTAGGTAGGTCCATTTAACCGTGATATTATGATGGCCTTTATAATTTGGGATGCGCAGTAAGGGTTCATCAATCACTTGGCAGTGGTGCGCCCGCGCCGCCGGACTAACGGGAACAACATATTATGACAACGGCACATCACACGTAACCGCATTGCGCTCGTAAACTTTACAATTTATTTAAGTATGCACATAATATAGTTTGCTGCAGACCATGTGTGTGATTTATTTATATACCAACACAACCATTTTAATGAACCTGTCGCACTTACCATACATTGACTATTTATTAGATTCCGTAAAAATGCTTAGTATATATTTTATTTTTATTTACACGCTGCAATATACCCAACTGTGTTTCACCTTTTAGTACGGAGTCATTTATTTTCATTTTATAAATAACGCTCAGTCACGATTGCTAGCTGTCCATTATTTCTGATATCCACGTGATATGATCGTGGGAAATCCTTCAAATCATAAAAACCGTACAATGGATGATACTGAAGGATACGGGTGTTCACATTGTGAGCGTTCGTTATATTGGGCATTAGTGGGCGGTGATGAAACACTCTAGTTAGTTCCACGCCTCGTTACTGCAAGCTGCGCCAGATGACGCGACCGATCTGTGCACCAATTTGAATATCAAAGCGCTCCTTCGACGCGTCACATTAAACACCATCAAAGAACTATTAGATGACTTTCAATACTAACAGTTCCGTGGTGAACGATAACATCGATATTGTTAAAATCGTTTTGCATAACATTATCTACTACTTAATGCATACAGGATGTTTACGAAAATATGTAAAAGAAGGTCATAATTACTGGAAAAGTACAAAATTTTTGACGCTTGGAAAGTAAATTTCACTCTTCACGTAAAAGTTGTATGAAATCGTGATTGACACTTTTAATTGATCTTATAATGTAGTAGCTACGATATTAATAAAATTATAAATCGACCTGTATAATGTTATTACACGCAGAAGGAATGGAAATTTCAAGAAATGATACAGGAATAACCATTAACAATAATATGCAAAGGAAACGCATTATAACGAAGGTAAATGATAATATTACAAGCAATTGACCCCGGCAAGCGCACTGCACTCGACACTCGGTGACAACTGATGTATCGGCGCTCTTTTATACCAGACATTACTTTCAATCTCTTTGTCATAAACTCGAATAATAAAGACATTTACTTACCTTTTGCAATTTATTTTACAGATGTTATAATAGGCTATCGGGTGTCCCATTACTCGGAGCGGACCGGTTTGATTAAAAGTGTGTGTTCAATGCCTTCTCACTTATTTCAGCAGCAAATTGTAGTTTGAGACGCTTCGCACGCGAATAGGGTTTAAACTGGTTGTGAATTAAAACACCTGAGCGGTTACGAGTCCACATTAAGGCTTATTACCGAGTCCTCAAACACAGGTTTCGCCAAATTACACAAGCTGTGCTTCCTGTTTTTGCTCCTTAGACCTTGGTTTGCAAAAAGTGAGTGAGTACCTACATTAGGTGAACCTACATGGAAATAATGTTTTCGCTTCTTGTATACTAAGTATGAAAATTGTAAATGTCCGTTAATCAATATGAAAATTGTACCCTTGATATTATGATGATCACTATACATACAGGGTGTCACAAGACCCAAGTTTTGGACATCATGCCAAGTCATGCTAAGCAAAAACATTAGCAATTAATGGTGCACGCGTGCAATGTTCGAAATACCTGCTTATCGATGGGTGCAAAGGACATCTATGGAACACATTGGCAGGGTAAATTCATCGATTTTATTACTAATTAGAAAAGAAATATAGTAAATTGAGCCTCAAAATCTCCTGAACCAGTAACTTCCCAGCCAGGCTTAATGATTTGTACAATATGGGATTTCAGTTTTTATTAAGGGTCTTTTTACACCCTGTATACTTATGCTGGCATATACGATAAAATTTATTATTAAATAATAGATATAATAATAGATAGGCTATGCCTTTTGATGTTCATCTTTAATCATCGTGTTAACACAATAATTGGGAATAATCGTCCGTGAGCTCAGACACATATAAAGTAAAGATATAAACAATATTATTTTGCATTAGTAGCGCAGGATATTATTGTATTTCACCGTCCTAATGATGTAAGCAGCTGTAGCTCAGTGAAAATACTTACTTTGATTTGAATTCAAATCTACGGCGCGCTGCACCGATGACTTTCCGAAGTTATTTGCGTAATAAATTACCGATTGTCGCTTACTATTCGGTGAAGAAAATGAAGAAACCTGCATGTCTGAGAGTTCATCATAATATGTTGGCAATGTTCTCGAAAGGCATGTGATGTCTGCCAATCCGACCTTGGCTTGGTGAGACGAGGCCCGTGACCAGCAGTGAGACGGTTTAAATAGGTACATAGCAGGCAATGACTGATGTCCTGCTGGTATGATATGTTGTCAATTTCAAACAACTGGACTTCAACTTGAACGCGAAGAGGTAAACTTGGTATCTACCTATGTCACAGATTACTAAATAGTTACTACGTCCTATGTTCTCTGTTAAATTAGCGCTCTAGTTATAGTTACTAACATTAACGATCTGTTTAAAATCACGCAGATGTTGTAAAGCTTGCAAAGTAAATAGGTACCTTATGCAATGATTGTCATGTCCGTTAATAAATTAGTTCTATAAACAAAAAAGATAAGTCAGGTGTTAAAATCAAAACAGCCGCGAGCGGTGAGCACTCGAGCAGTGAAAGGGAAGAAAACAAAGCACGGCCGGAGCGCCGGAGCGCCGGGGCGCCGTGGCGCGGGCGCAAGTGATCGCTTCCTAGAGATTTCTGTACGCGTTATGTTGTTTATTAGTTTTATTACCTGACCTGTTATTTCCGTATTTAAATGTTCGTAATAGTTTAACCTAAAATGTTGTTCAGATTGGACAAGCCCGACCGGGGAAATGCTTCCAACTTACCTACAGAAGATAGCAGACACTCGGTGTTTTGTCATTAGGGGAACCACCACGTCTTGCTATCAGTCTATAAAGATCAGCTGATGTGTTTGTTTGTAAGTATTGATTCATAGGCAGGACATATGCATTCCATCAAATGACAAATCTGGGTAGTGACACCTGCACACATTAACGTGTCTATTCCGAATGGAAACTCGAAAGGATCGCATGGCTCGTTGTTCACCGATAGGAGCATTTTTTCATGCATTTCTTAATAGCGGATAGGTACTTCTGGCCGTTATTAGCCATTAAGGGTGCTGTGGCAAATGTCTTCATCGACGAACAACTCAAACCCGATGCATTGGTGCCCCAGTTGGGATTGGGCTCTCAGCTCGCGGCTGAAAACAAGAGACGTGATACGTTAACTACAACAAAACACGAAAAGCTCCAGGCAATTAAAAAGAACTAAACGAGTCGTGCCAAAACATAAGGTCGTCGATGATGAGATAAACAGCGTGGCTCCAACACCAAAACATTGATTGCGAACTGCATTACAAGTGCACAAGGTCGGCCGGCGCGTTGCGCAATATTTGGGAAGTTTTATCTAACTCTAACATCTTCAATGTTATTCCAAGTCGTCATTCAAACGCTACATGAATTATTTAGTTCCCAAAATTATGCAATAGCACGAATTGAAATCGTTTTGGTACAACACTGACCCCCGCTGAGCGCTCGCGGTTCTCCCTGCTATAAAAACGTAAAAATATTTTATAACGGATCGAATATTGGTTGATAAGTTTCGTAACAAAGTACCTACACGCAAGCAAGTACCTGATATAGTCGAGTACTCGTACCGAGTAAGTGAGTCGTAAATGTATTTCAAAACATAAAATGCAAATGACATGTAGCACAAAAATCTGTGACATCGAAAATAAATTACGCTCTTTCGTTATTTATTGTTAAGGGAGCGGCGAAGGGTCTGTCCGAAATCAAAACACGAAGGAAAAATTCTTAGCGATTAAGCAACATCGGCACCTTGAAAATGTCATAATTGGCACGATGTGGGTGTAAGGTGGCCTGCAATAACAACATCTACACTTTGGCAATGTTTGATGGTTTGATACAATACACTCAGCGAATATTCAAGACATGGCATGAACACTGCCCTTATTCGTGTCACTGGGAATGAAAGACCGTAAACTCAGTGAAGATAAGGCTGCTTTGGATACGCGAACCATGAATTTTAGTAGAGATTTTATGCAAAACGTCTTTTGTGGCAGTTTCTGCTAGGAATTAAAGGTAAAAAAACAAGAGATTTCAATTTAGGCACATGAGCAGACCATATTTTGGAATAGGTACAATGATGATGATGATGATGATGGTGATGTCCGTCTTGACGTGTCCGACGACGGCGACACTAAACGTCTTTTCTGGCATGTGCCTGGATGTGGCTGGCAAAACCAAACTTTGTAGAAATTATGCGGTTACAAATGGTGCAGTACAGCTGGCCATTACAGAACTTATGTGTAGTTATAATTAGGTTTCCGTCGAGTCTTCTGTATTTATAGTTTTGCATCAAGATCTTCGAGACGCATTTTCTCATAGGAATCAGTAGCTTTCTTTATCGTACGCCGCCATTCAGGCCTTTGCAAACGCAGTTCATCCAAAATCCGTACAGGAATGTGTCAGAAAAAAGACACTTACGTGAGTGCAACGTAAGTGTCTTTTGAAAAAATAGCTTTATGTTTTGAATTTTTTTGGATGTATTTTACTGAGCGGAGCCTTTTTTACCAATTACCTACCTTCCTTCTTACTAATTTTTCCTTTTTGAATAGGTTGAGGGGCGGGTTATCCTAATTTTACAAGTGTTCAAATACAAAACCACTGATTTTAAAAATATTAACAAAGATCAAAACAAACATGTATCTGAGTAAGAGGATCAGTGCCTACTTTATTAATAAAAACATTGATCAGTAATCGATTTTCGATCGGCGTAATAGCCTTCAGTCGCAATCACGAGCTCAACCCATTGAAAATCGATATGTTGTATAAAATCGATAAACTGTAATCGATCGATGGCAATGGCGTCGTCCGATTAATCGATCCCGCATTGACAATGACATTGATGGCAATGATGACAAAGAACTTGGTGATCCGGGTAATGCGTCGCGGGGCAAGTGGGGTCAAGTGGTGACACTGCGTCACCGCGCGCACTCGTGGACTAATCAATGTGTTGCATTGACGATGCTAAGATTCTAACTAGCGACTCTAGCGGCGAAATTTAGAAGTCGTCCGCGTACGACTCTTTCTCAGATCACCACTACTTTTGATACTTTTGACAGCTCACAATACAATTACCACCATGGAGCAATTATTATACATGATTACCACCATAAAACCTCAAAGCAAAGTTGTATTGAACATTTGAAATCCATCAAAAGTGTCGTACCCGGACAACTTCCAAATTCGCCGCTAGAGCAAAGAGCTCATATATGTATTTACATAGAAGCGCATTTTCGATGGGCGCTCGCTTTGAAGACAAACTTTCTGTGACCCAAATTGCCGCTTGACGGCGTGGCAGTCACGCTGTGAAGACTACGAGAAGTACTGTTTATTCTGTGCTACGAGAGCAAGAGAGACGAACGTTCCTCGAGTGTATCTTAACTGGGAAAGCAAGAGAGACGGAGAACGACGCCAGCGCCGCCAACGGCGCCTACTGCGAACTAAACTGGAGACAGCTCCCACTTGGAATCGGCACAAGAAGTCCTTAAGAACTGCGCTTCTATGTAAATCTGTATTCATGCGCGCGGATATAATCTTTGCATCGCCAATAGAAGTTTGTAGAGCAAAGCTCACATCCAGATATGGACACTTTTAGTTGCAACACGCACATGTCATATACAGGGTGTCACAAGATCTATCACCAAGCCGAAGTCTACTCGTTTTGGCCATCATGCCTAGTCATACTAAGCGAAAATAATACCTGGAAAACGTTTTTTTTTTTTGTAAATACATTTTTAAACCGCTAAGTGCGCGCGGGCAATGCTCGCAATACCTACTTATCCATGGATGCATAAGACATCTATAGAACATATTGGTGATGTTCCCGGTAACGTAATTATGTGGGACCTAAAAAATCATGGCGAAATGTGGGTGTAATATTAACACCTCTGCATACCCCTTCGGGGATACAGGCGTGAGTCTATAAATAAATAAAATTAATAAAGAACATATTGACGGAGTAAAAGAATCGATTTTGTAACTATTTGGAAAAACTGTACCTACTTTAACTTTGAGCCTCAATATCTCCTGAACCAGTAATTTCCCAGGTATGGTGCTGAAGTACAAAATGTTTCTAATGATTGGTAGGTACGACTTAGGTACAATATGGGATTTCAGTGTTCGTTTCTTTTACAATCTGTACCTGCATGCTGGTGTTACTGTATCTAATGTTAATTAAAAGTCGCATTACAGTTAGGTACCTTTACCACAGAATAATTGGTGCCTTTACGTCCTTTGTATAATTTGTTCCGTGACTTCGAGCGCTGACTGTCACTTTGAATCTCATTGTTTTATTTGTTGTTTTACAATTTCCATGTCCTGCACATGTCGTTGTCTTTCTTTTTTGCTGTATGACGAATCAACCACACTACACTTTATGCTCTTAGTTGTTAGCCGAGTCTTAAAAAATAATAAATATAGAAAAAATGCATTGAAGCTTAAAGTCTATTACTATAGATCAGGTTATGGTTCAGGTTATGGTTCAGGTAATTTATAGGAATGTGCGACGAGTTTAACAATTGTATGTAGGACTGCGAGCAGATTGCATGAAGTGCAATAATTTATTAAACTCACCGGAGTAGGTATAAGTGTCAGTTGCAATAATCAAGCAGTTAATCTAAAGACAAATTATATAAAAGCACTTGTGGCGGAGATAGGTAGGTTTCGGTTTCAATACGGCAGATAACAAATCAGAATCGTGCCGGCTGCACATTAGCACGCGGCACGTTCCGGCGCACGGCATCTGATAGTTGGTACCTCGTACTCCGGGCCGAGCCCGTAATGCGCTCTCCATTACACTATTTCAAATGTTATTACAGTTGCCATGTTGTTCCTGCCGCGTAGACAGCTCGTATCGGACGGAATAATCGCGAGCGAGCCCTGCCCCATCCGATATGGACCAGCCGATGTTCTGAAACAAGTTAGTGTTGCGTGAGACGGAAGCACCGCGGCCGCGACCCCGGCCCACGACACATTGTCTCCAACGTATTTGTGTATAAGTTCGACCACAAAAACAAGGAAATTAAAAACTACTCGGTAAACATTGAGCAGAGATAATGTACAGCTCAATCTCATAGCAATAATGTCTTAATGCAAAGTCCACAGTTGTAAGCCCATTTGTATATATATTAAGCTCCACTTAATATGACAATTTACGAGCATAGCTAACACGGCGGTGTGCCGCGCCGGTGGCGAGGATCCGGCCGGCGCGCGGTGTAGACCGGTGATCAATTAATTCTACTCCTAGGAAGGACATCTTTATGTGTCCGTCGAGGAGTTTTAACGGTTGTTTGTAATAAGCATAGCGCGCTGCGACTCGTGTATCAACTTTGTATCTGTGGTATTTACCTACGGTTTTAAGACAGCGAAGGTATATCGAATATATTGGTAAAAATATTAGGCAAAGGCATGCCACTTATCAAGATATTCGTATTCCCTGTTACAGAGATCAAAATTTGGAACTGCCAATCCAAATATAAATCAACATTTGGTAACTTTCAAATAAAAAATAAATTAATTTTACTTAAAAATAGCAGTCGCCCGCAGCTTTACTTGCCTAAACTTTCCACCTTTATTTTCCCCCTTAGGGGTGGCATATTAATACAATTGGATGATGATTACGTCTTGTCCTGGCATAATATCGCCGCAGAGCCTAAACAATTAAAGTTAGACACATTAAAGGAAAGTACGTACGTAAGTACTTTTTAAAACGCAGACACCCACTAAAAGGGCGTATAAAATAGAGGTTGGAACATTGTTTAAAATTCGCTAATTTTGAAGCAATACTATTAGAGGATTTCAAAATACAATAGAAACTCTTATATCCTACCTATCCTTCCAACATTATACCTAGTCCACCCGACACATCTCTGACTGTCGATAGATGATAATGCGATTTGAATAAAATTAATTAAATGAACAGGTTCTTGAGCTATCCTTGAAAATCCTATTGCATTGGCTGGATGCCAATAACCAGTTTATTTGCAATAGCTGATAGCTAAGTAATTACTTTTGTCAACTTAGTGACTTAGTTTAACTTGTCTGTTATGTAATACTATGAACCTATAAATTATGAGTCGTGTGGTTGACGGCATAGAATACAAGTGTCACCACCCGTTATCTTCCCGTGGGTGTCGTAAGAGGCGACTAAGGGATAACACGATGCAAATACCATCTTTGCGTAGAGACGGAAAACTCGACATCAAACCCTATACGACTGTGACTTCGATTCCTGGGTCGGGCAGTGTTATTGAGTTTTTCTGTCACGAAATTCTCAGTAGCAGCAAGGAGTCTGGAAATGTGCCCGGTACGGCAATAAGCTCGCCCATTATTACGTGGGACTAAAGTATATCTGGCGAAAAGTGGGTGTAGAAATACACCTCTGCATACCTCTTCGGGGTTATAGGCGTGAGACTATGTATGTATGTATTTAAATTATGAGTACAACTAATAAATATATACCTAACTAGAGGACGCCAGCAGCTACGCATGCACATTTTAAAAAAAATATCTGTTTTGACCGATCCCGTGGGTATTTCGGGAGATCCCTTCTTAGTGCACCTTTACGGTCCTCAAGCAACATACACGCCAAATTTCAGCTTCCTGCGCCCAGTAGTTTTGGCTGTAGCTTGTCTGTCAGTCAGTCAGTAACGCAAGGATTTTATATATTAAGATAATGTATTAAAACACAATAGGTATACCTACGTATAGACACGATACCGAATAAAAAAGCTGTTTTCGTTTACGAAAAGTAGTTAGACCCAGTCTTAGATGCAACCGGGATATTATGGCGATGACGATGACAAATTAAAACGATATCATTTTGTATCTCGAAATACCACAGGAAATACTCGAATCTTTTACGCTACCTATCACATGTATGGCATCAATGATTCAGTGATCCAAAGGACTCTAAAGATATGGTCACCATCTTAGACTAATAGAACAAAAGGCAGACGGAGCGCGCGGAAAACTTGCGTGAGGCCACTAAAGCAAATACAAATTGAAAAGCGAATACAAATTCGGCTCAGTGCGCTGCGAATTCTTGTTAAATCTATGGTCACCATTAGAAAACTGCAGAAGATCAACCTATAACGCAAACAGCTGACTAGTTGCCTATATTAGCTTTTTAATTAAAGATATAAAAAGCATTCTTGCTCACAGGTGCAATAGCTTTAGAACATTACCGCACAGGACTTAGGGATTGTCGACCCATAAAAGTGTATTGGATTTAACTGATACCTAAGTATTTAGTAAATTTTCCAAAGCGACACGGGATCTCACTATGAGTAAATCTTAATTTGGCAACCTGACAAAGGCTCCGTGCCTTAGATCCCTTTAACCCATTGATACATAATAGAACAAATTTAATGAATAAAATATACTTACAGTAAGTTTATTCAGAAGAAAGAATGTATGGATTCATAGCGCAGTTGTTCTAAATAGTTTATAGCCATTCTGCATTAGATGGTTTCTCGCATAATGCGTTAGACACATTACAATGAACAGCAATTTCTTCAACTAGTGTAATGCGAGCAATGAATGCGACAAAGCAGTTGTCTGTAATAAATGAAGTGCGCTCGTAATAACCCTGGGTGGTCTCATAACTGTGATACACAGCTCTCATAAAGCGGCGACGAACAGATATGCCCATGATTGATGGTCTTTAATCAAGCATATGTTTGACCCGAGCTTCACTGAAATTATATTCAGACCGCAAATATAAAAAATGAAATGGCTGCGACATGGCGCACTTCGTCCTAAAGTCAAGCCTAGAATAATACATTAGTTGAACATGAATTTTATTGTAAGGAACCTTTATACCTACTAAAACATAGCAGCTTGCATGCATTTAGGCAGTGGTCGTTTAAAAAATAAAGAAGAAATAAAATATTTACGAGACTAATGTTTAAATTATTCAAATTGCAACTCCGCCCGCACGTATCTCATCCAGCCAGTGCGACCGCAGAAGTATGCCTGCGCAGACAAATAAACTTATTTTGAGGCTTTGTTGCATTATTCAGGTGGTAGCAGTGGAAGATAGGGTTGTTGTATGGCAACGAAATAGGAAAGGCGTGTAATGGCCGCTATTACACAGCGTAAATCCCTGTAATAGCGAAGCAATTTACCGGCCGCTGTCCGATGACGCTCCGCCGAGTAATTCGCCATCAACATGATAGATTGAAAGATTTTCTTAGCATTTATTTTATGTAAGACATTCTGACGTTAAGTGAAATTAGCTCATGATAAGTGCTCCTACCTACGCCAAAGTACCTATTGCTATTAATACTTAGGTTTAGTGCGAACTCGGTCATAAACATCTAGGCAGTACCTACGTAAGTAGGTACATGCCATGCATGTGGGTACATGAAGACACAAAAATCTGGATAGTTCTTGTGTCCATTGTTTTAATTTTGTGATTCACAATAGTTATTTTCACCACAGCAGCTCAAACATGCCGCTTTTGCTGCGAGACAACAGTGAACAAAACGCGATTTTGATTCGAGCGTGAGGCAAAGTAGCTTTTTAATTTTGCAATCTTCAGTGCCACGAATTGACAGTGTTCAGCCACAAATTTGAAACATTCGAATTTTACTGTGCTCTGTCTCTTTCACATGCATATAAAAAGTGAGTGAAAAACAAACCCCTTCGAATTCGAAATTCGATTTTGAAATTCGACCTCAAAGAAAACACCTACGGCAACGCAAAAAAAAAAGAATAAAGAAATTACTTTTTTTATATGTTATTGTTTACATGTTTAATTTATTACTGGATTTTAATAAAAATAAGTCTAATTAATAGTATAAAATTAGTATTTAACCAATACATTTTTATTTAGAATTACAACAATGATACATTTGAAAAATAAACATCAGAGACGCGGTATTATAACGCGATTTAAAAAAGTAGCGGGAATAAAAATTTCGCTGATGCTGATACAGTAGGTATAGGGTTAATATATAAAATAATCTGAAAAGATGAGTGAAACTAGCGATGATGACTGTACTTTAACACCAGAAGAGTTAAATCAACAAGTGATTATGCAGAATTCAATCTATTCCTGTTCATTTCTATGTCACCTAAGTACTTAATATGACGTGTTCTCACTGCTGTGGTGAAAAGTTATGTGTGCTACACGAGAGCAAAGTTTTTTGTATCTCGTGCTGTTGAGTCCCTCACCACGCTCAGGATTCTAACAAAAAACAACTTTGCTCTCTTGTTGCACAATAGTTATTTGTGCAACAAGAGAGCAAAGTTGTTTTTTGTTTCGAGTGCTGATTTTGAGTCCCGAGCAAGCGAAGGATTCTATGATTGATTCACGAGCGTAGCGAGTGAAACAAAGTTAGAATCCTGAGCGTTGTGAGGGACTCAATAGCACGAGATACAAAAAACTTTGCTCTCGTGTAGCACACATACTTAATTTTTCACCACAGCAGTGAGAACACATATTACTTAGGAGACAGAAATGAAGAGGAATAGATTGAATTCTGCATTAATCACTTGTTGATTTAACTCTACTGGTGTTAAAGTACAGTCATCATCGCTAGTTTCACTCTTCTTTTTAGATTATTTTATATATTTATATAATTTAACACGTTACGCTATACTGTATCAGCATCAGCGAAATTGTTTTTCCCGCTACTTTTTTAAATCGCGTTTTAATACCGCGTCCCTGAGGTTTATTTTTCAAATGTATCATTGTTGTAATTCGAAATAAAAATGTATTGTTTAAATACTACTTTTATACTATTAATTAGACTTATTTTTATTAAAATGCAATAATAAATTAAACATGTTTTAAACAATAACATATAAAAAAAAGTAATTTCTTTATTACCTACAAATATTTTTTTATTTGCGTTTCCGAAGGTGTTTTCTTTGAGGTCGAATTCCAAAGTCGAATTTCGAATTCGAAGGGGTTTGTTTTTTAACTCACTTTTTATATGCATGTGAAAGAGACAGAGCACAGTAAAATTCGAATGTTTCAATTCTATGGTTGAACAATGTCAATTCGTGACACTGAAGATTGAAAAATTAAAAACCGGCCAAGTGCGTGTCGGGCCACGCGCAATGTAGGGTTCCGTAGTTGCCCATAATGACTTGCTGCAAAGGGTACCTATTAATGTACAACAAATCCAACTGTTTATTTTGCTGAAAAAATAATTTTAATAACACTATTATAAGAACCTAAGTTTTGTTTAGAAAAATACTAGGTATGTGTCCAGTTATGTATTGTAAACATAAAATGTGGTTTCCAAGATATACTACTACTATACATACGTAGTACCGTAGTACATTACATACCAAAGAACGTATATCTTTAAGATTAAGCCAGCGCGCCCAATGTAAACTCACAGAAATAGGTATTTATAAGTTAACCGACGATTACTCGTAAACTAGTGATATCTACTTAGCCGTGATAGTTTTCCTTTTAAATTCGTTATATGTACTACATTTGTGATTTTTTTCACCTCTTCCAAATTAATAATTTAGCCGGCAGAGGGGGGGGACACTTGAGTCTAACAATTTTTTTCACTTCAAAGCTTGATATTTGACAAACCAACCACTTGATCGAAAAATGATTTGAGTAAATTAATAATATTTTTTTAAAACCTATCCAATGATACCCCACATGATGGGGTACTCAACCAAAAAAAATTCAACCCCACTATATATGTAGGGGAGATACCCTTAAAAAAAATATTTTCCTAAATTTTATTCTACAGTTTTGTTGCAATATCTTATGTTTATATTGACGTCCAAATATCAGCCTTCTAGCACCAGGCGTCTTCGAGCTAGGCTGCGGACGGACAGACGGACGGACATGACGAAACTATAAGGGTTCCTTGTGGACTACGGAACCCTAAAAAGCTACTTTTACTCACGCTAGAATCAAAATCGCGTTTTGTTCACTGTTGTCTCGCAGCAAAAGTGGCATGTTTGAGCTGCTGTGGTGAAAATATTTTTTTTCGTGCAGCTTGGGACTTGTGATGTGGTCTATTACACATCGAAGTCAAGTGATTTTATGAAATGAACGTATGTCATGGAAATTGTTATATCTATTGTCCATTTTATAATGTGCTTTGGTCGATATGATACGTATTACTACTATTGAGCACCTATTTCATGAAATGGTCAATTATTAATTTATTATTGATCCTAAAATACAATAATTTCCTACGTTTTTAGGGTTCCGTAGCCAAAAAAGGCAAAACGCGGCACCCTTATAGATTCGCCATATCTGTCTGTCTATAATAATATTCTACTACATTCACACAACATCTATGGGTATACTAGACAATGGATAAACATATACAGGGTGTCACAAGACCCATCACCAAGCCGAAGTCTACTCGTTGTGTATATCATGCCAAGTCATACTAACCAAAAATAATACGTGGGAAACGATTTTTTTTAAGTTTTCACATTTCTTTAAACCGCAAGGCAGCGATAGCCTAGTGAAGATACCAACAGACTGCCATACAGAGGGTATCGGGCTCGAATCCACGGCGCGCACCATTGACTTTTCGGAGTTATGTGCGTATTGAATTGTTAATTATCACTTGTCCCGTGCCTCGGAGAGCACGTTAAGCCGTCGGTCCCGGTTGTCATGAAAATCTTTGACAATCGTTATAAGGCGTCAGTACCTTCTAAATAAACTGACACTAGTCTAAACCATGGAATATCGCTATCCCTTCGGGTTGCGGAGGTCAGACACGCAGTTGCTCCGTGGAAAAGCTAATATTCAGCCAAATCCGGTTAGACTAGTAAGCGGACCCTAGATTGAAACTGGGATAACGCTAAGAAGATGATGAAATTTTTTAACCGCAATTAAAACCGCGCGCGTGCAATCCTCGGAATATCTACTTATCCATAGGGTCATAGGGCATCTAATGAACATATTGGCGGGGTAAATGCCTGGAATTTGTACCTAATTAGAAAAATTCCATACTAATTTTGAGCCTCAACATCTCCTGAACCAGTAAGTTCCCAGGTATGGTGCCGAAGTAAAAAATGTTCGTAGTGATTGGTACAACATGGTATTTCAGTTTTCGTTAAGGGTCTTTTTACACCCTGTACACTTTATTATTTGTAAATGCATAAGTACATATTATGCAGACTAAGACAAACATCCATGTTCACACACACAAATGTTTGACTTGAGCGGGAATCAAACCGGCTACCTTCGGCGTAGCAGTCGCTTACACTCCCGCTTCGCCAACCGGTCGTCATATCTCATGGAGCTATCAATATCTAATAGCTCCATGATCTATCTGTGTTTCCGTCCGTCATTCATGTCACAAATGGTCACAGCCATTTTATTCCGAAACTGCTGAGACTAAAAATTTGAAAAAAGGTGTATAGACGTATTCTGTGGACCGCTTTACGATTATTACACAAAAATAGAAAATATACAAAATGTATAAATATTACTCTCCGTATATAGAACTGACCTGATTTTTTTTCATCGTCCTTATCATAATTCGGATTTTATTTTTTATCGTTATATCAGACTCTCTGGCCTCTCTTGGTATCTATAGATAGGTTAAAAATAACGTTTAAAATAACGTTGGGGTTACTTGGTACTTGATGGCACGGGCTGTTTCCGCAACTCCAGTACGTCTTGGCGTGTATTTTGCGTGCGGGTGGGAATGGATGCTCTTCGAGGAAGGCCAGCAGACTCTTGATGTGGCCCACTGCTTCCCTCAGGGTGCTGTATCTGGTCAGGTACTACTGCCTGTACTGTGCGACCTCAGGGCAGTCGAGGAGCAGGTGGGCTGCCGTCTCGTCTGCTGCCATACAGGCCCTGCACAGCGGGCTGTCGGTGATACCTATAGTGAATAGGTGTTTATTAAAGAATCCGTGTCCTGTGTAGGCGGCCGTGACTGTCCGCAGTTGTTGTTTGGACAGCCGGAGGATTTGTTTGGCTATCTTACCGTCTACTGCGGGAAGAGCCTCCTTGGCCTGCCTACATGTTTCAATACCAATCCAGGACTGGTTGTGTCGGCTCCTGGTCCTATTTCTTACCAGGTTGCGATAAAAGCCAGAAGGGAGGGGAATAATGGGCTCGGGTCCCACCACCTCTAAAGTGGCCCCTCTTCTGGCAAGTACGTCGGCTGCGTCATTCCCTCTAGAACTACTGTGGCCCTTGATCCATTGCAGTGTTAATTTGTTTTGTTTACCTACCTCTGTTAGTTTCTGGTGGCATTCAAGCGTGAGCGCCGAGGTGATAGTATGGTTTTTGAGGGCTGAGAGGACAGCCTTACTATCTGAGAGGATCCTAATGGATCGTTCCCTTACCTCACGTGCCATGATTGCTGTGGCAGCTAGGATTATGCCAAAACTTTCAGCCTGATAGACCATATTATAGGCTCCCAGCGGTGCTGCGATGTTGTTGTTGAACGTTGAGCTTTCTAAAACCATTGCTTTTCAAAGTCAAGTGGTTAATTCTGGCTTTTTATTATTACCTACTAGCTCGGCGCGGTTACACTCACGTTATTTAGGGCTACTGCTACGCATCCATTGCACATAGCGTGATGATAACCTACAACCTGCTTCCTCGGTAAAAGAACTATCCAACACATAAAGCATTATTCAAATCGGACCAGGAGTTCCTGAGATTAGCGCGTTAAACAAACAAAATACTCTTCAGCTTTATTTAGTTTACAGTTTGTGACAAAATTTTGGATCGTTTCATAAAATGAAACGTAATTTAAAGGTAGGTATATAGCAACTTAGGTACCTATAGATAATTTATAGGTGGTCTTGAATTTAATTTGCGCATAATAAACCATCCTACAAAGTAAGTACATACTTATATAGGTATATCGACATAGTACTTACCTATCTACATAATTCATATTTCATGTTGTATAAGTTCTCAATATCATTAATATTTAAGCGAGTGACTGTAAATTAAAGTTTTAAGTGACAATAATAATTAATCTTAATATATAAAATCCTTGCGTTACTGACTGACTGACAGACACGCTACAGCCGAAACAATTGGGCACAGGAAGCTGAAATTTGGCATGTATGTTCCTTGGGGACCGTAGGGGTGCACTAAGGAGGGATTTCCCGAAATTTCCACGGGATCGGCCAAAACGGGTAAATTAAAAAAAAATGCAGGCGTAGCTGCTGGCGTCCTCTAGTTTAGGTTATAAAATTACTAAGTGAGTGACTGCGAGTGATATGACTGATGAGACATAAACAGCACAGCAACTTACAAACATTAATTTGAGTTACTTAAATACAAAATGAGAAGCTTCATAATATTTGAGCGACCTCATATTGTTTGAGTGCCAACGTTACGTCCTGCATATTTTTTAATATTTGGCAAATGATTTGGATGGAGAGGATGGATGACAAAAGACTGACCAAGCAGATATATAGGCAAGTGTGGATGGGACAAGACGAAGGGGAAGACCTAGGCGGACGTTCTCTGACCAGATTGGAGACATCCTAAAAACAGAGCGGGTTAGAAGTGCCCTGAACAGAAGAGCATGCATGAGGAATCTGATGGGAGTGAATGTCAGGATCGTTGCAAATGGCGTTCCGTAGTCTCTGCCTACCCCTCCGGGAAACAGGCGTGAGTCCATGTATGTATGTATGTATAATTTATTTATACTGAGCGGCATTTTATCTTAAATGAAGTGCTTCGAATAGAAAAACCACTTTGAAAAATACAATGAGCAAAGTATTTTGAGCCCACATTTTTATGAAATAAAAAAATGAGACTGCCTCGTTGGTCTCGCGGCAAAAATGTGCGCGTGGGATAGGTCGGGCAAAGTGTTATTGGGTTTTTCCGTTAGGAAATTCTCAGTAACAGCACGGAGTCTCGTAATGTGCCCGGTACGGCAATAGGCTCGGCCCCTATTACGTGGGACCTAAAAATTCATGGCGAAATGTGGGTGTAATATTACACCTCTGCCTACCCCTTCGGGGATACGACAGGCGAAGTCTATAAAAAAATATATATAGGTATAACAATATGAAATTTTTCTTATGAAATAACTATTTGAAGAAACGCTATGAGAAATTTCATTATTTAAAAGGGAAGGTAATTAAATCAAGGAAATACATTTCCATTCCGAAAAATTATAGCAATAATTATACATTTGCTTAAATCAAATGAAAAAAAAACAAAATAAAATAAGATGCTTCAGTAAATAAGGCAAAACCTAGGCTTAAAGTGAAATTTTTAGCAGTTCGTTAAGTAAAACCTCAATTGGCATAAATTAATAGTTTAAAAAACACTAGAAAAACACGCTTTTAAAATTGCACATAAAAACAAAAATATATATTATGGATCGTTCCAGTTGTCTCTATATCTGGGCTGAGGTGTACCTTTTTTTTTTTTTTTTTTTTTTTGACTCATGGTGGAAACCAAACAATTTACGGGCTTACCCCCCTAGGCTGGGCCCCTAAAGGGGCTCAGTCCAGGGAGAGTGTGGTGACTCCCCGACGAGAAGCGCCGGGACTACCCACTAAAACCACCACGGTGTTCCTCTATCCGATCCCATTGAATGGCAGGGTCACGGGAACTACGTTTGTATAACTGCCGCGACCCCACCTGAGCTGGCCCGCCGAAGTAGGCCCCGTCCCTCGCATGCATCCATCTGCATACATCATAATTTGTCCTCATACATCCTCTTTCATACTACGAGCGGAAAAGAACGACGTAGTCTGCTAACGCTACGAGAGGCGCACGCGGAACACGTGCGCCGCCTCTCGGGCCTAGCGGACGGCGGGCAGTCAAAAACAGGCCCGACGCCCGCTGGCGTGTACTCACGGTGGCCGGAGATCGTTGAGCGCCCTCCGGCGACGACGCCCGGTTCTGCGGGTGGAGACAGGTCGCGTGGGCACCCTATCCCGCTCCGCCGCCTCCTTGATCGACATCACCGTCTCACAAAAGGAGGCGGCGGCGTCCCAACACATCTCGCTCCGGACCATGGAACGAATCAAGGTCCGAAGCGAGAGTTCGACCACTCCTATCGCCGCGACTAGGTCCCGGCGCTGCGATACCCAAGCAGGGCATTCCGCCAAGGTGTGCAGCGCCGTGTCCTCTACTGGGTCACGGCGATCTCCGCAGTGGTGACATCCGGGCGTCTCCTCCCGGCCAATGCGGTGCAGGAACCGGCCGAAACAACCATGGCCGGTTATCACCTGTGTCAACCGGAAGGTGAGGGCGCCATGTCGTCTCTCCAGCCACTCGTCGAGTACGGGCCTCACTGCCTCGATGCAGCGAAGCCCCGCGCTGGGGTGCGTGAGTCGCTGTCGCCATTCCGCCACTAGGACCTGTCGGAGTTCTGCCTTCCGCGCCTCTATCTCGCGAGGCGCGGGTTCTCCGCCTAGTAACCGGGCTTCGCGGCGCCACTTATAAAGCGACGCCAACAGCCCAGCCTGTAGGTCCCAGGGCGGACATCCGGCGAGGAGGGTCGCGGCTTCGAAGGAGACCGTGCGGTAGCCACAAATTATCCTGACGGCCATGGCGCGCTGCGGTGCGCGAAGCGCCCGAACGTTACGGGCCGTCAGGTTCTCGGCCCAGATGGGACACCCGTATAGGGCCATCGACCGCACGACTCCCTCATATAGCCTCCGGCAAGAGGCGTTCGGCCCCCCTAGGTTTGGCAGCAGCCTTGACAAAGCGGCCGCCGCGCCGCCCCCAAGAGTCTAGGTGCCAAACGCTCAAAATGCCGGTGAAAGTCCCATCGGCTGTCGAGAACGAGCCCAAGGTACTTCAAGCTCGTCCCGATGCCGATGCGGACCCCTCCTACCATTATGTTGGCCCCCGCAGGTGGCCTGTTCCGAGGCCCATGAAACGAAATGGCCTCGGATTTCGACAGGGCCACCTCAAGGCCCAACTGCCGGATGCGACTCACTACGTGTGCAACCCCAGCTGTCGCCAGTATGGCCGCCGCCCGGTGCGTCTTACCCTTGGCTGTAACCAACGTATCGTCGGCATAACAGACTATGCCGACGCCGTGGAGGAGCGCACCCCGCAGCACATAGTCGTAGCCGATGTTCCACAGGAGTGGACCAAGAACCGATCCCTGTGGAACACCGCACGACATCTCTCGCCGACTCCAACCATCGTGAACCGGGTATACCACATACCTCTCAAGGAGGTATGCCCCGACTATTTGGCGGAGGTACGTCGGCACTCGATGGTAGACGAGTGCCGACTTGATGACGCTCCAGGGCAAGGTGTTAAACGCGTTGGCGATGTCCAGCGACACCGCCAGAACCACCTCGCGCCCTCCGCCAGGCTCCTCACTGTTTGTATGGCATCAATCGTGGAGCGCCCTCGGCGGAAACCGAATTGGTTGTCCGCCAAGTTCGGGCCCACGGCTGAGGTGTACCTAAGCTATGTGCTTTTAATTATAATATTTGACTGTAAAAGCGTGGGGCGCTGGAACAGGAAAGACGTTCTTGTTTAATTTGTTCAAAAATCAAGTGAACAGATGTTACGGGACGGGAAGCAGGTTACACAGATTGGCGCTCTAACTGGGGTTGCAGCACAAGTAGTTAGTGGCTCGTCTACATTAAACAGTCTGTTCAAAGTACCAATTTGTCGAACTCAGACAAAACATGCAGCTTTCGCCAGGAAGTTAGTATTAGTATTTATTAACAATAAAGTATTTTCTGTTCCAGCTCCCCACGCCACGCTTTTACAAGCAAATATTATAATTAAAAGCACATAGGTAGTTTACACTTCAGCCCAGAAATAGCTAGAGACAACTTGAACGATCCATAATTTATTTTTTGTTTTTATGTGCATTTATAAAAGCGTGTTTTTCTAGTGTTTTTTAAACTATTAATTTATGCCAATTGAGGTTTTACTTAACGAACTGCTAAAAATTTCACTTTAAGCCTAGGTTTTGCCTTATTTACTGAAGCATCTTATTTTATTTTTTGTTCATTTGATTTAAGCAAATGTATATAGCTTTATTTTTTCGGAATACATTGCTTGATTTAATTACCTTCCCTTTTAAATAATGAAATTTCTAATAGCGTTTCTTCAAATAGTTATTTCATAAGAAACATTTCATATATCTATATATATCCCCGAAGGTGTTTTATTAAACTATTAATTTATCTTATACTTTTTGGTCTTTGATAACGAAATATTTTTAATATTTATACATTTATTTTAAGTAGGCGAATGAGCTCGCATCCTCTCCATCTCCGCCTGTGCATCTGTACCTATTACATGGTTTTTATCTGTCAGCTTTATAACAATCTAGCTCTACCATCAGGAGACCACCAAGTGCCAGCCGCAAAAGTACCTATGGGACCCTAACTACACTACTGTGTGATCTACAATATATAGATAAATGGTTTGTTATAACCTTGAAACCTGATCGTGTTCAAAGTCCATTAAGTACATGGCCTTTTTCACAAGTGCAAACACGGCTATGATACGATTTATTCCATCATGGAATGCCAGTGCCTAATCGTGGCTTCTAAGAAATCCAAAACAGCTATGATACGATTTTCTATCATTCAAGTTCCAGTTCATGTCTTCCAGCTCCATTATCAGTTCAGTTTGACAGTACCAAATTATTGAATTGTCATCAGAACTACATACAGCTGCCAATTTTCATTACGCTTAGTTACCTTAGATTCCATTATAGGTATACCTAGTTAGTTACATAGGTACACGACGACCTAATAAAAGCGTGTTAAAAATCGTTTGGAGTCGCCTTCTCTGTATTTCTAGTCGCTCACCTGGTAATTTAGTCATTTTAGTCGCACGGCTGGAATTCTAATACGTATCTGAAATTGATTAATCACAACCCGCTTTTAGAAAAAAAAAAAAAGTTTATTTGGGTTTGGGTAACATTGTATGGACCCGTGGCGTCATTTTTGTTTCCAGCGGCCACGAATAATTTTAATAATACTTCGAAGTACTTTATTAAATATATACATAACTTAAATTATTTTTGTCCTAACTAATATCGGAGCTGAGATTTTTGCATTTGAAGATTTTCAGAATGTCGTCAATATAAATTAATATAGAGTTGCGTTTAGTGTTTTACTTAAGATTATTTATACGTTTTAAGATCGTTCACTGACATAACATCAATGTAATAGGACACAAACGAAATAATAAAACCATATGTTCATGCTTTAAAATATAATATTACACAGTTTGCTATCTTCGTAAATTTCATTCTCAATATCATGTCTATAATTTTATCTAAGAATTGCGCCGGTGGAGATAGGCTATTTTGATACCTGCCCCATCCCACGTACCATATAATTGACATTACATGGGAACAACAGCCCATGGACCGTTTCCCAACCACGCATGAACAATGATGCCCTAACAGCGCATTCAACCCTTGCGCAGCTCTCTCGATGGATTCTCTATATACATAGTCGCGATTGGATTCTACCTCTAAGAAGCCACGGATCAATCCAACTGAAGCTCGTCATTGTTTCTGAAAAATCAGTGTTAGGTTCTTTGTATACTTCGTTCGTCGGAAGGGAGTGGCTTTGACTGTCAGTATTGACATAGTCAACGCCTTCAACTCTCTTCCGTGGCTAGCAATTAGGGAGGCACTATTACATCACAACATGCCTCCATATCTGCGTAAAAGCGTCGGGACGTATCTGCGCGACAGGTCCATTACGTATACTAGTATGGGTCGGGACGGCTTTGAAAACCGGAGGGAGGTCACGTGTGGGGTTCCCCAGGGGTCAGTGTTAGGACCCCTGCTATGGAACCTCGCATACGATGCAGTTCTGAGGACCAGTCTACCCCACAGCGTGAGTGTCGTCTGCTATGCGGATGGCACTCACGCTTTGGTGTTAGCAAGAGGGTATGGCTTCCCTGAAGTAATTCAGCTCGCGGAATTGGGTGTGGCTTGTGTCGTCCGACAGATAAGCGGGCTGGGCCTACAGGTAGCGCTTCATAAGACCGAGGCGCTGTGGTTCCACAGGAAACGACAGAGTGTGGTTCCATCTAGCTCTCTTAGTAGAGTGGATGGTGTAGAGGTCCGAGTAGACCGGGACATTAAGTACCTCGGGCTCACCCTCGACAGCCGCTGGAGCTTCAAGGAGCATTTTGAGCGTATGGTCGCCTGAGTTCGTGGATCAGCAGGAGCCCTTCAAAGGCTGCTTCTGAACCTCAGGGGGCCCTGAGAAGAAGTTCGGCTTCTCTATTGTGCAGTCGTACGATCCATGGCCCTTTACGGAGCGCCTATATGGGCCACACGCCTAGCGGCCTCCTCACGCTGTAAAGCCAAGCTCAATAGCGTGCAACGAGTGGCGGCCATTCGGATCATACGAGAATACCGCACAATTTAATCAGAAGCGGCGACAGTTCTGGCTCGTTTCCCGCCCTTCGATATCCTGGCAGACACGGACGCGAGGGTCTATGACCAGATTCGCGCAGTTCACCGGGAAGCAAACGGGGATGTCCAGGACGCGCTCGAAATGCGGCGCAAGGCTCACTGACAGGCTCTGCAGTAATGGCAAAGCGCTGTCAGTGCCATTCTGCCAAGCTTTGAAGCGTGGGTTGGACGGAAACGCGGCCGCATCACCTACTGATAGTACTGATTGACTCAGATACCCACCGGGCACGGTTACTTCGGTGGGTATCTGATTCGAATCGGACGCGAAAGAACGGCACAATATCACCACTGTGCAGGCGACCTGGACTCCGCCCAGCATACGTTGAAGGATTGCCCAGCTTGGGTGTGAAGTCCTTGTCGACCAGATCGGACAAGATCTGTCCCCGCCAGCAGTTGTTGCTGCCATGCTGGCGAGCGAGGAAGGCTGTCAAGCAGTGGCCTCCTTTTGTGAAGGTGTTATGCTCCAAAAGGAGGCTGCAGAGCGGGATCGGAATCGGGAGAGGACCGATCCTGCCCGACGGCAAGGGCGGCGTCGCAGAGAGCCGCCAATGGGGCCGCGGGCCCCCAGAGCATGGGAAGCTCTGGTCGCTGATTAGGATTCATTGCTCCGGGAAGCCGCCAGTAAGGGTATTTAGCCTTCCCTATGAACGGGTTCCATTGAACATGGCGCCATAGGTGGAAGACTAGACAGCTCCTGTACCCAGTGTTCCTCCCGTAAGGCGACTTTGGTTGGCAGTCGAGGTGGTTTTTAGTGGTAACACTGTCTCTCATTTCCCTAAGAGTCGGAGATTCCAAGGGATTTTCCACCTCGTAAAACAAAAAAAGAAACTTGTATACTTCGCTCAGATACGAACCGTCGCTTTTTGTCGCTTGTTCTACGTACTTGTTCAAGTGCAAATCAAAGCAAATCATCGCAACTCACAGAAATGGGAAATTCATATAGGCCAGGCACTTCCGCATTCATTATTTCAAAATCGCGCTTTTTCGCTCGCTTACTCTCGTATTGATCGGACGTGTTTTGGTTGTTCCGGAGCAGTTGTGATTTTTGAGTTGTGTTATTTCGGTTGTGACAGTTGTAATTATCGGTCCCTCTCGTTTCTACTAAGGACAATTGCCGTAAGACCCAGTAGCCATCTTGGGAAGTGTCGGACCTCTCATCTAGTTAATAGTGTGGAATACCGAGGACACAGACTTATGCTTAATAATATTGTGAATGTGTGAAATTTAACTTTGAAATTGTAATAAACTGTGCTTGAACATTTACACAAAGTTGCGGCCGCGAGCGGTGAGGCCATAGAGATATTAAGTATAGAGTGGCAGAGTGGGGCCTATTCGTGTCCGCCGGTGCGAGAGAGAACGCAACATTAAAGGCCCCCTGCATCTCTCTCTAACAATACATGCACAACATCAACATTACGCAGTGGCGTGCTACCTGTAACTATTATTTAAATCAGTTTATTAGTAATCAATAGTTTAAAAGTTGTTTTTATTGATATACGAAGATAGTTTGAAGTGACAAAAAAGTTTATATATTTTTAAACTATTGATTACTGATAAACTGATATAAATAATAGTTACAGGTAGCACGCCACTGCGTAATGTTGATGTTGTGCATGTATTGTTAGAGAGAGATGCAGGGGGCCTCTAATGTTGCGTTCTCTCTCGCACCGACGGACACGTCACAGTATTGAGTTAGGTACTGTTCTGCCACTCTATTCTAATATCTCTATGGGTGAGGCTCGAACCCGGTGCGTGCTGCGCGCGCGCTCATTTGAGACGGCTGTCTACGCAACCGAGCCACGGTGACGTGAGCCGCCAATGTGAAATTAACGTTCACATAATACACACAGTGTGTTGGGCATACATTGTGACTCGAAGTTGTGACTCAGTTGACTTGTGTGAGTTGTGGTTCGCTCATTACAAATATAAGGTTAACTATGCATTGCCACGGATGTGTGAATATTCTTAACGCAAATAACTTTTTAAAATGCAATGCATGCAAGTCGACGTATTGTTACGAATGTCTCAATGTTACTACTGGACCAAGTAAGCAACTGAGTGGTGATCTACTGGCGTCGCTGACCTGTCCTTCGTGTCAGAACGTTACTAGACGTAGGAATAAGGATGACAATACTCCTGTTCGACGTTCTCGTAAAAACAGCTTGCCGAATGCTTCCTTAAACGCTTCGTTCAGTCAAACAATGGAGCCACATGTTGCTATAAATAAACCTGCAAGCGTCGATATAACAAACGAACCAGTTACCATGGAAAGTATCAGCAAACTCATGGACCTGAAACTTTCGCCTGAATCTACGTTTATGTCGAATCTACGCTCCGCACTCAGAAAGGACATAGAGGATATGATTGCTGTGGAGGTCGGTCGAGCTATCGAGTCGGTGAAGGTTGACTTTACCACAACTACTGACTTCATCACCTCTGAACAGAGAGATATTAGGTCAGATATCGGTGAACAAGGAAAGCGCATCAAGCAGCTAGAGTCGGAGCTCGCTAAGTCTCAAAGTGCCTTGTCGAAACTTCAAGGCCGCTTATTCACTATGGAAAAGATATCACGGGATTTAAATATAGAAATCCATGAAATACCTGAGAATAAATCTGAGAATCTCATGGCGCTATTTAAGAAACTCTGCGAGTGTCTACAGGTAGTGATACCGGAAAACGATATTAGGGCATGTCGGCGAGTTGCAAAGATGAACGCTACATCAAAACGGCCAAGAAATATCCTAGTCACCTTGTCGTCGCCGCGCCAGCGTGATACTCTCCTGTCAGCGGTCACTCGATTTAATAAGTCACATTCCGATGATAAGCTATGTACTACCCACATTGGTTTAAGTGGATCAAGCAACAGGATATATTTATCTGAACATTTATCGCCTGAGACTAAAGAATTACATAGCGCAGCTCGTAAATACTGTAAGGAAAATAATTTTAAATATGTCTGGGTACGTTTTGGTCAAATTTATATCCGTAAGGAAGATACTTACCCCGCCATACTTATTAAAAATTTTGAATCATTAAACAAAATACATTAAAAATACGTTTTTTTTCTATTTAAAATATAATAAATTATATTTTTATATGTTTAGCTCAATGTAATTTGCAATGATTAACATTTACTATCAAAATGTAAACAGAATGCGTAGTAAGTTGACACAGTTTAGTTTAAGTTTATTGAATACTAGTTTTGATATCATATGCTTGACGGAAACGAATCTAAATTGTTGACGCACGTTACGACGTTTTTAGAAAGGATCGCGATGAAACTTCATCTACCAAAGTTGAAGGGGGTGGTGTCTTATTAGCTATTCAGAAAAAGTATCAGGTTATCCGGCAAGCATCATGGGACAGCGGTATGAAGGATGTCTGGGTGACTATTATAATTGACTCGCTTGAGATAACCCGCCTGCATATATGTGTTTGCTATCTGCCTCCCAATATAAACTATAATAGCTTAGAACGCTTCTACTCTCATTGCCAAAACTTGATACTGAATGCTTCTCCCTCTGATATGTTCTTATTAATTGGCGATTTTAACACCCCTCAGTACTACGCTTCTCTAAATTGTTCCCAGGCATCAATGGCTCCATTGACGCACTCCAGTAAGCTTCAGTTGTTAAACGAGTTATTAGCGTTATGTAACCTCAAACAATATAATTATGTCACGAATGTCAATGGTCGTTTGCTTGACTTGGTTCTGTCCAAAGAGATTGGATATATAATACAGCCCTAGTACTGAAAAATTGAACACAGTCAACTGACGTGTAAGATACAATTTAGACAATTTAATGCCATCAAATTATATAACTTTAGTGATTCATCTTCTATGACTTCTATGACAGTTCTATTATGATTTTGAATTTAGCCGTATAATATTTATATCGACTTTTCAAGTGTTGTAAGAAATCTTATCGATATGTCTATCCACCGTATATTTTTATCTCGTTATTTTTTAGATTCTTTGTGCACGTGATAAAGATTTATAAAATAAGTGGATTGCTGCAGTATGTCGTGGAGAAAATTGGGTGCCTAGAAAGCACCATAGAATTTGTTCCAAGCATTTTACTGCGGAATGTTTTTATAGTAATGACAGGTGGCGCAGACTAAAAGAAAATTCTGTACCAACATTACTCCTCCATTCTAAACGTATCAGTGTGAGTGTTTAAATAATTACTTGTTTTTACTTTTATTAGGGTAGCAGCGCCAAACAGGAGTCGGATCTTGGGCTCCATTCGATGTCTCGACCAAAGGAATAATTTAATTTTAATATTTTCTACAATTTTATTACCAGTGCATAGGGTTCCCACCAAGAACGTAGGGTCCCAAGCCAACCTCACCTGCAAGTGGTGTACCTGCTTATCAACGGATGAGGCTCTGGCAAACAAAACTTTAGGCTCGCCACCTATTACGTGGGATCAAAAGTCTGGCAAAAAGTGGGCGTTTAATATGCCTCTGTCTACCCCTTCGGGGAAACAGGCGTGAGCCTATGTATGTATGTTATAAACAATATTCAGCCAGCTACCTGCAGTTACACTGTTGCCACGAAAAGCCACGACACGCTAAGCGACAAGCGATTTCGATGTTTATTTGTGCAGTTTAGTTCTGCACTGAGGTGACAGCGCCGGCGGCAGAATAGAGAGCGGCATGAACATTGAAATCGCTTGTCGCTCAGCGTGTCGCGGCCGTTCGTGGCCAGGCTGTTAGACGACATCCACTCATTTCATAGTTTTACTATATCCTTACTAATACCTATTATAAATGTAAGTGAATTTATTTATTTGTTAAGCTTTCACATTTTGACTACTCAATCGATCATAAAAAGTTCAATGCACGTTGCTGGGAGTAATGGGAGTACAGAAAAAGGTGTAAGGTACTTTTTATCAATCGGCTTTGGCCTATATATCAAGCTTCAGGTATCATCAGTGATTGCTAGGGTGGCAAACACAAAGGGTATGCTTATTTATTTTAATATACTGCTTTGCATTAAAACGTGGTATTTTCCTTCTTTAGTGTACGCGTGCGCCTTCCATAAATGAGACATCTTCTGTTTCTCCGACAACCAGCACTAAAGCGCCTACGTTAGTTACAATTTCTCCGCCAGTAGGTACAGAAGCGATGAAAATCGTGTGCGCTAAACACTTACGTACAATAGAAAAACTACAAAAAGAAGTTTTTCACCTTGAGCAGCTTGTTAAAAGACGTTTGTTAAAAATTAATTACCTATTTAAGACAACGTTCTAAACGTCTGATGAAAAAGAACATTGCTATGAATTCACGTATATGTCGGCGATACGCCAGGGTTATCGTGTCCAGTCCAGACTCCATTATAATAAAAAGACTCACGTAATATTACTTGGTTTATTTTCAGACGATTTCTAGCACAGAATTGAATTAAAATGTGACCTACAATCCTTTTTATAAACTAACCGTCATTACACTTAATGTTAACAACTGCTACTTCCTTTTCAACATATAATTGAAATTACTGTACAATTAATTATCAAAAATCAACATTAATATTGTTATGAATATTGCACAACACCATATGATTTATTTTATACGAATAACAAATCTATTTTAATAATCAAACGCTGCTTTACAACATTCGCAACAGATGGTGATGGGATGCTATCAACAGGATGTAAATATAAGCGCAGGTTATTTATTACCGTTAACATAAAAGTATCAGAATAATGTTATTTAATGTTTGTTTGTTTTTCGAGTGAGTGTGTGGCCAACTCTGGTGTCGGAGTTTTCAGACCGCCTGAAGGCCTCCGACATGGCCTAACGATCTATCCTTAGACAAGAACCGGGACCGACAACTTTACGTGCCCTCCGAAGCACGGTAGCACTCAGATGTAAATGCCACAAACGGTCACCCATCCAAGTGGCGACCTGTGCAAACGTTGCTTAACTTTGCCGATCTGTTACGAATGGCAAGCCAAGTCTCGTTATGAGCGCTACTGTTATTTAATACTAATTGATTTTACTTTGAAAGTTTCTGGAGTTATCTTAATTATTAAGCGATAAATTAAATACCCAATATTTATAAAACAGTGAAGCAGTCAATACAGTGTCTAATATTCTAAAGTAGTGAAGTTCTCAGTTCTGTGTTCACAAATAGTTATTTAAATATCAATCTTGAATATTATTAACATTTTCGTAACAATATAATCATTATATATTAATTTGCGCCCATATATACTTGATAGTTTGCAAAACTAAAATATCGTGAAGAAGGATTTGATAATTTTAGATCACGTGAAAAATAACAGTGTTATTAAAAAATACCTTTCACGCGCAAAACACGTGAGATTAGCTTGAAGTTAAAAAAAATGCTGTGACGCTTCATTATTATGTGCTACTGAGTACCCATTTGAAACAAAAAAATATAGATTCCGTTTAAAAATGCAAGTTTGTGTAATAATTATATAAATACTATCCATTAACTAGCGTTCTGTAACTCGCCGTGTGGTTGACGGCATAGAATACAAGTGTCACCACCCCCTATCTTCCCGTGGGTGTCGTAAGAGGCGACTAAGGGATAACACGATGCAAATACCATCTTTGCGTATAGACGGAAAACTCGACATCAAACCCTATACGACTGCCTCGTTGGTCTCGCGGCATAAATGTGCGCGTGGGATCGGGAGGTCCCGGGTTCGATTCTTGGGTCGGGCAGTGTTATTGGGTTTTCTGTCACGAAAATCTCAGTAGCAGCACGGAGTCTGGAAATGTGCCCGGTACGGCAATAGGCTCGCCCCTTATTACGTGGGACTAAAGTATATCTGGCGAAAAGTGGGTGTAGAAATACACCTCTGCCTACCCCTTCGGGGATAAAAGGCGTGACGTTATGTATGTATGTATGTAACTAGCGTTCTGACTGCTGTGGACACAAACTTACGGAATGTATAACATGTACATACTTACTTTTACAAGTCTGTTTGATTTTGAACCTATATTATTGAAACTTTGATCGATATCGATAGCGGATTTGCTCAATCACTAAAAAATTAAAAAGTTACGAAATTTGTGTTCAAATTGTCTTTAGCCCTAACTGACAAAAATAGTGCCATCTTCTTCTGGCAACTCTAATTTGTCATATGAGTGAAGAGTGTAGCTATATTCAATTTGTTCATAAAAATATCGTTCATTCCATGCTTTAGTTATTCTTCCATGGTTCTGTCTAATATTGATTCTTTAACTGTCGAAGAAACTTTGGAATTAAGTCTATTAGACAAACACCATCCTGCACAAAAGGGCTTCAACGAAGCAATATTAAACGGCTTAACTTTTCAAAATGTAACTATGAAGCAATTGTGACTGAACTGAGTTCTACGAAATGGCAAACCTTCTTATCTTCTAATAATGTTGATCTGTGCACTGACGCTTTCTACGATATACTAAATAAACACACTCCGTTAACTTCTCCTAAAACCTCGGGTTATCCTATCTGGTATAGCAAGTCTCTGATTAAATGTAACAAAGAAAAAAATAAATACCATAGATTATACAAAAAGTTTGGTAATCCTCGTGATTACGATGTTTTCTCAATGCTTAGGAGTAGATGTAAAATGCTCACTAAAAGATGTTATGATAAATATGTCGCGGCTACTGAAGATTCTTTAAAGAACAACATAAAATCCTTTTGGAGATTTGTTAATAATAGAAAGGGTCAAACTTCAGTACCGAGCACTATGACATTTGAAAACATTTCATCATCTACTGGTCAAGGTATCTGTGACCTTTTTTCACGTTATTTTGGATCAGTTTTCGAGGGAAATAATGACTGCACGGGTGATAAAACCAACTTAGATTATTTAAGCGGATATCTTATTAATTCACTGTCACATATATTATTTGATGAAAAATCTATTTTAACTAAATTAAAAGAATTAGATATCAATAAAGGACCTGGCCCTGATCTTCTGCCACCCTACTTTGTTAAACGTTGTAGCAAGGAATTAACCCTTCCCTTATGTATTATTTATAATAAATCGTTGCGTAGTGGCATCTTCCCCAATCGCTGGAAGACCGCACACATCATCCCTATATATAAAAGTGGCGATAGATCAAATTGTGCTAATTATCGACCGATAAGCATTTTATCTTGTTTTGCTAAAATATTGGAATCTTTGGTGTATGATCACCTCTACAACCATTTCAAACCACTGCTCTCTGATAAACAACATGGTTTTGTAAAAGGTAGATCGACAGTTACTAATCTGCTGGCTTACAAAAACTACCTTTGTCAGGCGTTTGCGATTGGTGGCCAAGTTGACTCTGTTTATACAGACTTTTCTAAAGCCTTTGATAAGGTCAATCATAACTTGCTTTGTCGCAAACTTGAGTCATATGGTATCCATGGGAACCTATACCGATGGATATGTTCTTATCTCGAAAGCCGAACGCAATTAGTAGCACTAAAAGGCTATGTTTCCTCACCTACAATCGTGACATCGTAGGTGCCCCAAGGCTCCCATTTAGGTCCCTTATTTTTCGTCGTCTTCGTTAACGACTTGATCCAGCACCTATCTTGTAAAAGTCTTTTATATGCTGACGACTTAAAGATATTTAAAGTTATTTCTGAGCCAAGCGATTGCCTGGATCTTCAAAAAGATTTGAATACCCTATCTAAGTGGTGTAAAAATAATTACATGTATCTGAATATTAATAAATGCTTTGTTATTTCATTTACTAATAAGCGTAAAAAAATCACATGGGACTATGAAATTAACGGCCAAGTAATTAATCGTTCACAGATCGCAAAAGACCTAGGCATTATATTTGATGAAAGCCTTTCGTTTCGATCTCATTTCACACATATGATATCCAAAGCCAACCAAATCCTTGGTTTTGTTTTAAGGTCAACGAAATACTTTAAAACGTCGCGTAGTACAAGATAGAGTCACCAAATTACAAGATTCATATCAACGATATTGAAAGAATTCAAAAGAAATTTCTCAGAATACTTAATTATCGCCAAAACCCTGGTCGTTCTAGCTTAAATTATCAAGATAGACTTTCCAAATTTAAAATTCAGTCACTAGAAACTCGACGGGTATACTTTGATTTAGTTTATCTCTATAAAATCATACATGCTATTATAGACTCACCAGAATTAATCTCTCAAATCAATTTCAATATTAAATTTAGTGCTCGTAGGTCTAACGAGACTAATCTATTTGCCCTTCAAATTTATAAAAATAATATATCGTATTACAACCCATTAACAAGGATGGCCCGGCAGTATAACGATATGATAAAAAATAAGATGAAAGAGTTAGACATTTTTAATCCCAATCTCAACATATTTATTAATAACATTAAAGACATCCTCCATAGTAAGTAGGTAGATTGAGCTTGGATGCTTCAGACTTCGGAGATGTCAGAGGCATCTAATGCTAGTTTGATATCTATATGCATAACATTAAAAATGAATGTAGCGTCCAATTAGATTCGATTCTTTGTTCCATTTTCCATAATTGAGCCCCTGTAGTATTTGTAACATAGTTTTTGATGTATGCACTGTTGTTACGTTGCAATCCAGAACTGAAAAATCTAGTTTAATTTGTATTTTTTGTAAAATGATTGTAATGTGTTTTGTGCATCTAAATAAATAAATTAAAAAAAAATCAACTCTTCTTCTATTTGGATTATTCGCAATTACATATTCACCATAATGGTTTTGACTGCTTTATTTAGGTATACGAACGTAATTAAACTATTTAACGTAAACTATTTAAAAGAATTAGGAATGATTTTTCTATGATTACGAAAGAAAATCTAAAATAGTGCAGTTAAGTGTGATAATTTATTCGATTTTACTAAGAAATGTATAACCGAATATCTCAGATTCGATATGGTTTAGAAAAATGTGGCCATAATAACTTTTGATCGTTTCATCCTGATGTTTCATAATATATTGATGGCCGCAAATGTTCAGAATGACGCCAACTTTACCCAAACCCCTTTTTAAAATAATTACATAAAGACTCTACATTTACATTTACTGCCACGTTTGCAAAGCAAGGGCGTAGAACCATAAGAAAGAGCAGGCAATAAAATATCTCATCATCAGGACTCATTCAGACAGAGAGCGATCACGCGGTCGAACGTTCAAGCGGTCAGTTTTGCGTTCTTTGTGTTATATTACGTTACATAGACCGCGTGACCGCTCTCTGTCTGAATGAGCCCTTAGTCGCTTAGTTTTTTTTTTATTCGCTCATTCTCCGTTAGGATTGAATTATTATTGGATCTTATTGCTTAGGTAAAAATAATGTGTGCGTTTCGATGGCGCAGCCATGACGTTTTTTTTTTAAATTATGACGAGACCTGAAATTTTGATACCTAAGTAACAGATTGAATTTGTAAAAAAAATTTAAAAATATAGAAAAAAATCCTCAGCTTATATTTTAGGAGCTGTAAGACTAATACGCCATGGCCGTGCCCTTGAAACGGTGAAAACACATTTTCGCCGTTATCTCGCTGAAAAAGCAACGCAGACGTCTGAAGCTTTTTGTAATACCTGGATTTGAATTTGTCAAAACTAGTAAAAATAGAACAAAAAGTCCTAGTTTTATATTTGTGCAGCTATAAGACTAATACGCTATGGCTGCGCCATTGAAACGGTGAAAAACACATTTTCGCCGATATCTCGCTGAAAAAGCAACGCAGACGTCTGAAGTTTTTTGTAAAACCCATATTTGAATTTGTCAAAACTACTAAAAATAAAACAAAACATCCTAGGTTCATATTTCAGGAGCTGTGAGACCAAAACGTGGCCGCGCCATTGAAACGGTGAAAAAATACGTAATCTACAGCTCCTGAAATGTGAAGCTAGGGCTTTTATGTGCATTTTAACCTGTTTTGACAAATTCAGATCTAGGTTTTCAAAAAACTTCAGACCTCTGAGATGCTTTATCAGCGATATATCGGCGATTACGTATTTTTTTCACCGTTTCAATGGCGTGGCCATGGCGTATTAGTCTTATATCTCCAGAAAAATAAACCCAGGATTTTTTGTTTTATTTTTACTAGTTTCGTCAAATTCAAATCCAGGTTTTACAAAAAACTTCAGAAGTCTGCGTTGCTTTTTCAGCGAGATATCGGCGAAAATGTGTTTTTCATCGTTTCAATGGCGCGGCCATGGCGTATTAGTCTTATAGCTCCAGTAATATAAACATAGGATTTTTTGTTTTATTTTTACTGGTTTTGACGAATTCAAATCTGGGTTTACAAAAAACTTCAGACATGCGTTGCTTTTTTACTTTTTCACTGAGATATTGGCGAAAACGTGTTTTTCACCGTTTCAATGGCGCGGCCCTGGCTTATTAATAAGTCTTACAGCTCCTAAAATATAAGCTTAGGATTTTTTTTATATTTTTAAAACTTTTTTACAAATTCAATCTGCTACTTACCAAAATTTCAGGTCTCTGCAATGCTTAGTTTTAAAGATCTCCGTGGCCGCGTGGTTCGGAGCGTTTCAATGGCGCGGCCTCGTTTAAACCCCTATAACTTTTTAACCATAGCTTTGACAAATTTATGGTTTTGGGAGTCTACTTTTACAAATTTTTACAAAATCTTGTCATACATACATACATACATAGACTCACGCCTGTTTCCCGGAGGGGTAGGCAGAGACTACGGAACGCAATTTGAAAATCTTGTCATAATTATTTTTTAAAAAAACGTCATGGCCGCGCCATCGAAACGGACACAAAATAATTAGCAAGCCATGCAACGTTTTATATTTTAATTAGCATAAAGTAAGGAAGTAATAGAGACCGCATTAAAATAGCAACCTTACCCAATATATTCACTTCACTCTGACTTATGATTTTTTCTCATATTAGAAAAAGATAAATATACCTACAAATGTCATTTCGAATCTTCGAAATTGTCGTAAATTTAAGGCCCGCACAAACTATCTGTCGCGACTTACTGTCGCGACAGTAAGACAGAGAGTCTTGAAAATTTGATTTTATTTATTTTACGAGAGCAACTTGTAAATTAGATTTTTTGTTTGTTGAGATATCCCAACGATTATGGTGTCAAATTAAAGATCTAGTTCAAAAACCATTTTATCTGTTTGAATCATGTAAATCGGTCCACGCGTTTAGGAAATAACTAAGAATTATTAGTATAGTGAAAATGTAAACGACCAGATTTATGCGGTTTTTGTTCTACGAGCTCAATTAGTTGGATATATACTTATAGGATGATTATTTATTATTAGGTACGTGGTCAAGTAGGTAGATAGACGATGAATAGGTAAATATAGTAGCAGCGCCGACAACCCTAGCGCGCCACTCCGCGCCAGACAGCGACAGCGTTATGTGTTAGAAAAGAATGGGAACTGTTAGGTTAATATCGCATTAGGCACTGAGTGCTTATACGAACTGAATTGAACTTTATTGCATAGGACCAAGAGTCGCAATTTCAATAAATTGGTTTGAAAAATGAAGCTTCTGTACGTTAGTACTATGAATTATTCTGTGACCGAACTCAAAAAGTGTTGTTGTTAAAAATATATATAGTAGGAGGAGGACTAGTCTTACCATCAAAATGTGTATTACATATTTTTAAAGTTACAGTAAAGGTTGTACGTGAAGGGAGCGATAGCCTGTGTGCGATAGCTGAAAGTTTGTGATGATCGATGAAAAGACTTTTCTTGAGATATATAATTGTATTCAAGTATACTTATTTTTCAAAGAAATATTGCAGTATAGTTTCTACATCACAATAGTGCAAAGGCTACCTTTTTTTTGCAATAACTGACACCCACATCGGCGAATACGTGGGCCGAAGCTAGTCTGTAAAATAAAAATATCGATAAAGTTATAACGTCACTATGTTTATGCGTCACAATCTTTATGCGAATAAATAAAAATGTCTATGAACGAAGTATCGAAGTTTCAAATGAAGTTCTATTAAATTTTGACGGGTAATGGGGCCCACTAAGGTGACCTATGTCAGACCTTTGAGTGATGGGATCCCTCGGTCTATTACATAACTTAAATAGTCTTAGTTAGTTAAATCGCAACTAGATCTAATAATTAGAGACCCTTATTTTTTGCTTTTTCAGAACAACTAAGCTTAATGCTTTTTCAGAACAATTGGCTGCATCGAGCGAGCGAAATAGCTGAAAACGATGGTCATGGTTAATAGTTTCTTTTTTATGATTTTAAAAACGACAACTCTACTACCGAACGAAAAAGCATTAAGCTAGGCTACTGTGTAGTCATACATTAATGCTCTTCTTTTATTGGTGTTTTCTGTATTCTTAATCTCAGATCAAGTTTGTATTTGATCTGTGTTCATAATGTATTTTGAGTCAAAAACCCAGGGTCTCAAAGCCAAAGTTATCGGCTTACTTACGGCGTATGTCAAGAATGTCAAAACTGTCAGAAGTCAATCACAAGCAAAATTGACGGATTGGGGATTTTTTTTCGTAATCTTCCTAAGTTCCTAAAAGCTAAAGATCTATTTTTATAAGTAGAATCATTTCGACCGAATAAATACTTTGAAGAAAATGGGTAATTGGAAACTGGAAGTTGGCAGGATGGCTATGTACACTTCATTCCCGGTGGGACTGTTCTTTTTCTTCAACCAGCCAACATATTTTGAGGAATGGGTCACAAACACCAAGCGACAAATATTCCCACCAGAGAATGTTAAAGACAGAGAAGCAATACAGCAACTTATTACTGAGATGAGAAAGAAGCAAATGGCGGCCCTCGAAAAAGATTAAACTGTACAATTGGTACAAGCCGAAGCCGTTGTTTATTACTATATTACACAATATAGTTTTGTACACAAACAAGTGTTTATGGACATGTAGAACTAAGTTAGGTAATATCGCGCAAATAGGATAAGTCATTAATAGGATTACATGCCCTGTGCTAATCCTTTTTCAAATATGTTGATTAAATACTTACAATGGACACATAGGGCAAAATAATAGAAAATTATCATCAGAATATCTGTTTATTAAAAATTCAATATTAATAAATGTCTCTATAAACTCATTCCCTTTTTAATTTCCTCTTGTGCCTATAACTCAGCAGGACTCCGAGACTTGTTGAGAGTAGAGATGCAAATATTACATATGATGCCCCTGCATATTGTGCAATGAGCCCTGTCACCATGGGAGCAACCACACCAGACAGAGACCTGACACTGTTGGAGGCTCCTATCAGTGTGCCTACATGATCACCATGACTTTTCTTTAAAACCATTTCTAATGTTACTAACCGACCAATAGCATTACCAATAGCTAATGGTATTAACCAAAATGAATAAATATAAATATTAAACGACGAAATTAATCCTAATAATGCAACACTTAAAAGTAAAAATACATGAAAGTTTCGTATACTGTAGTCTTTGTCATGAGTATAAAAACTATTGATGAAACCTATGAAGTAACTGGATATAGAACCTATGACACCCTGAAAAGATATTACATAACCTATATACTTAGGTGATAACTGATATTGAGTCTGTAGGTACAGTGCATAATTTGAGTAATAAACGCCCATAGCAAAACCAACCAAAGCTTTGAACATGAAAATGTCCCAGTACTTAGACCACTGTATGTGATACATCTCTACAAATGATTGGTGCACACTTGACAATGCTGTTATTAATACATTACTCTGAAGTCCACTACTATTATTTTTTGCTCGTTGATGTTTTGATTTTGGAAGGAAATATACAATACCTGAAACAAAGCATCTTATAAGTGTTAATTTGTGTTACATAACAACCACAGCATGCATATCTTAATATATAAAATCCTTGCGTTACTGACTGACTGACAGACACGCTACAGCCGAAACTATTGGGCGCAGAAAGCTGAAATTTGGCATGTATGTTCCTTGGGGATCGGCCAAAACGGGTAAATTAAAAAAAAATTGCAGGCGTAGCTGCTGGCGTCCTCTAGTATTTAAATATAACTTTCATTATAAAGGTAAATAAATGTCTTACATGAATTTAGAGCAAAAATTATTCCTACTATAATGGCTATAATTAAAAAGCCATGTTCAGGATGATCTTCAGCTATGTGGCCACCAATCAAAGGGCCCAGTGTCACTCCAGCTCCAGATATGGCAGCCATCTTGCCATATATAGCACTTTGTTTGCTTTCATTCTTTTCATAGTCAGGCACTAGCGCTCTTGACAATACTTGTGTTTGTTTGAATACACCTGCAACAAAATTGAATGTTTAGTCAAATAACCTAAGCATACGGCATACCTACTTACTTTTTAACAATTAATAATTTCTACATTGGCCAAGATATTTCTGAGATATTCAGACTGCAACAGGCATCTAATAATTCATCTAACTCATTTAAGACATTGACTGCTGGAAACGTATATGGTGTGTCCCAAGTGTCGGATCCTGCGATGCGGCTAGCCCACAATAGTCGTGTTTAGGGAAAAAATATACAAACGTGCTGGCGAAATACGCGACGCGTGAATCATACCCATACCACACATGTGCTGACAACCACTCATGTGTGTTTTTTTTGTATAGCAACTCGTTCGTCGCGTGTCGCTCAGCACATACACACGCTCGACCTGCACGCGCGTTGCGTGTCGTTAAGCACGAGAGGCTGGGCACGCTCTGCGGGGGCTGACGCCGCATAGCAAAAGGCCGTCAACGAATCTTAGGCCAGCAGTCAATGTGTTAACAAACTTACAATAACTTTGTATGCTTCCGTCTTCTATAAAATTCCATTCATTGAATCAGATAATCATTTTTCATTTCCAAAAGCTAAATTTGGAGTACCATGAAACATGAAGAACACTAACACCGCCACCACCATATATAATGAAAATATAATTCATAAGAGTTAAAAAGATATCTTAATGAAATAATGTATCATGATGTAAAGATTATAATATATATTTATTTTTATACCAGCAAATGGATAAGCCTAACTGATTTCTTTTTTATTTGAGATAAGGCTAAATGAGGTATGTTTAGATGATTGATTCTAAAACATGTCAATTATATAAGTGTTTTTTTACATGTATTATAATTACCTAGGACAGCTCTTATCACTAGAATTACAAATATAGAATTGGTAATTCCAAGCCAACTGTATGCTAGACTGCATACTATTAAAGTCATTGCCATGACCGGTTTTCGCCCTTTTAAGTCACTCAAACTACCCTGGAAATGTAAGTTTTTAATATGACGCCATGAATCACACAAATTAAAATTTTGTTAATATACTTACAATAAGAGGTCCGGACATAAGTTGGCATCCAGCATATATTGACCCAAGTAAACCCACGTATATTTCATTGCCGCCCATTTTTCTCAAATGGGCAGGCACTAGAGGTACTATGAGGCTAACCGCCAAAAGGTCCTAGAAGCATGATTATTATTAAATAATTCGGTACCGTTCTGATGACCAATATCATATTTTTTTATAAACACTAGGATCTCACCAAAAAAGCAATAGCTTGTATTAAATAAATTGTTGTATCCATCCTGAATAGTTATATATAGGTAATACTTTTTAGATCTGTTATTAGTTGTCATTAAATCACAGAATTGTAAATTGTAACTGGTCACAAAATGCTTGATTTTATCTCCTATATACAGAGGTACACTGTGGAATGTGGATTTTATAAAAAGTGTTCAAGGCTGGTAAGCTGGCTAAAATATAAGGTGATGTGTTATTATTATTTATTTTCCTTTCCTTTCATATATGTAAATAAGTAAATGTCATGAGTCATGAATCATGCATGAATGTCATAAGAATCGGATGACAGTCATGACACTCATGACAGCATTTTTTTCACAGATCTGTGAATAACATGGATTGGACGTACCTACGAAATTAGCGTGCATACCTATGACATGACGTGGAGAATAAAATGGCTGCCGTTGGGTTGGACTCCAGAATATATTCGATATCGACATTGAGCCGGTTAGAGGTAAATAATAATAATAAAACCCCTCTGGGGCAGTCGTTATCTCACCATGAGACTAACGCAATCTCAGAGAGCAGAGTAACAGCTTTCACATATCATCATCATCTTGTGATATAAACAAAAAATGTATTACAAGATGATAAGAAAGCTTAAAAACCGCAGGGCAGCTTGTGGCGAGCTGAATGTGTGTGGCGACACTGCGGTCCCGATTGCTTCAGAGAGTCGGTCAGGGCCTCGTCTCTGGCTGGTTGGAGTAGATTTTCAAGAGTGCCCGCAGGACTCTCAACTCTGGCTTGCCTTAGTTGGCCGGCCAAGGGGAAGTCGCAAGAGCTATTTAGCTCGGGGGTGGAAGTTTTCAAGGGCGTAATTACGGGGAAACCCACTCCGGGTCACGAGACCCGTGATGGCGAAACCGGTGCCGCACCGCTTGTTATAGACTCTTTAGTTGCATCATAAATACGTTTTAATAATTTTATATTCTTTACTGTGTCATAGCTAACGTCATTGATTCTTTTCTGTCTTCTAACTTACGTTCGGTGCAAATAAAATAAAAACAACTTAATGTATGGAAAAAGCCTTTATTTCATTGGCGACGAGGCAAATTGTGTTGTTCAGTAAACACCATGAAGGCTGAACAATTCGCGGCATTCCTTACCGCGCAACAAGAACAAAAACACTAACAGTCAAAACAAAACAAAACAAAAGGCACTAACAGTCCTACTGCAGCAGCTCGTTCAACAGCAACAACACCAGGGAAGCTCCTCAACAGGCAACAACACCAAGAACAACGATGGTAACGAGGCACCCACGACATCTAAACAAAACATTGTAAAACACTTCAAGTGCGACAAGTTTAACCCAGAAACAACCACTGCTGAAAACTTTATCGATCTGTTTGAAGCAAAATGCCGAATTTGGGACAAAGAGACTGTTAGTATTCAGAAAGACCTACTTATAACATACATAACACCTGAAATATACCACGAGCTGAATGTAGCTTTGACCCCTGATTTTGACACAGCAACATACGACGATATAAAGATAAAACTATTGGACTTATATAGAACAAAGAAAACACGATACAAAGCCTTAATAGATTTTTGGAACTCGACGAGAGAAAGCGGCGAAACTATGGAACGTTATGCTAATAGACTAAAGGAACTCTCGAGGGACTGTGGCTACGAAGGGACTATGCTTGAGAGACAGCTTCGTGATCGTTTTGCAACCGGCTTGAACCATACACAGCTAGAGATAGATTTAAAGCAAAGATGGCCTGAACTACGCGAAGTAACAGAAGGGGGCAGACCGAGAGAGATAACATTCGCAGAAAAATTTTCAGTTGCCCAGTCACGCGAAATCGCAGAGAACGACAGCAGCGCCGTGAATAACAAACAAAATGACTACGTTTACAGAATACGCCAAAAGAGACAAGGCAAACGCAGTGATACAACGAATAACGAAACAGCCAGGAAGTTGCGACTAGATCAATGCCGACGATGCGGCAAGCGAGACAAACATAACTACGAGAACTGCTCAGCTAAAGACCACCGTTGTACGGCATGCATATTTGACGACCCAACCTAAACGCTCCCAACGTCCTAACAAGGCCGATAAAAACAGTAAAACACAGAGGATCAACAATCGAACAGATGCATTAGAGACCTCATCAACGACAACGTCGCACTCCGACTCCTCGGCGAAAGAGAGTGATAGCGAGTACAACCCTGTTCACAATATTACTAAGAAGACATCCCGGTGCAAGAAAATTCACGTGACCATTAATGGGGTAAAATGCACGATGGACTGGGACCCAGGATCGATCTACTCTATAATTACCACGAAATTGTGGAAAAAGATTGGAGCCCCGGCGTTAATGAAGGGACCGAAACTACAAGCTTATTGCAATTTCAAGCTCAAACCGAGGGGTATAACTGACGTAACAGTTGAAGTAGACAACGTACAAAAGATTTTACCTGTTGTAGTTATGGACAAGGCAGATCCTATGGTTTTCGGGTTACAATGGTGTGAAATGTACCACATGAACTTTCCCAAGCCTGTCTACTCCATCAAACGCACCAAAGAGACGTCACTGGACCTAGTGCTAGCTACCCACACTGACCTATTCGACAACAAATTAGGAAAGGTCAAGGATTACCAAGTTAGGATCCACATCAAACCTGGCAGCGAAGCAAAGCACCTACCGGCTCGTCCCATCAAGTTCAGCATGCGCAAAAATATAGAAATAGAACTTGAACGGCTTCTGCGCAAGGGCATAATAACAGAAGTGGAACCCAACATGAGACCTATAGAATGGGCTACACCTACAGTCAATGTTTTAAAACCAACAGGCCAAGTACGTATATGTATTATGTGGCGACTACCGAACAACGATAAACCCGGTGCTTATCAAACATACTCATCACGTACCTCTATTTGACCAGTTACGACAACGTCTGGCTCACGGAGAGAAATATTCAAAAATCGACCTTAAAGATGCTTATCTACAGTTTGAAATAGCTCCGGAATCAAAAAAGTACTTAACAATATCAACCCACAAAGGATACTTTGTCTACAACAGGATGCCCTTTGGTATTGCAACAGCACCCTCAATTTTCCAATATTTTCTTGACAAACTGCTTGATGGCATACCAAAAGTCGCTGTATTTTTTGATGATATTGCCATTACGGGGGAAAATGACAAAGAACACATACAGACCCTTTCAATGGTTTTCAACAAATTGAAGCAAGCCGGACTCAAAGTCAATCTCAAAAAATGCACTTTCTGTTATGAGTATGACTGGTCACTTCACTATTGTAATAGAACATCACTAGCCTTAAGAGCGCGGGCTGTCAACGCGGCGTCGCAAGACCCACGCGTGCAGTCTTACTAAGATGTAACATTATTGTAACTCGTATTAAACCCAGTTTTATTGAAGTCCCGAATTATTATTTATCAACCAACCCGACTAAAACATGGTGTCAGAATCGGGTTCGTAATCTGTGTCGTACGGCGTACCTATAGTCTTGACAAGAGTTGTGAAAAGTCGGCGTCATGTCGGAAGAAAATCAAAAGCACAAGAAACTTTCTGGAATGTCCAGTCCACAGCCCATGGTGATGAGTGGTAACTTGGCTCAACAATGGAAAAAATGGGTACAGTCATTCAAATTTTATCTACGTGCGTCTGGCTTGGATGAAGAGAGTGATGGCAGAAAGGTAGCTTTATTTCTTCATGTCATTGGTGAAAAGGGCGTGGATGTATTCAATACATTTGGAAAAGATGAGGATAACATTACATACGAAGAGCTTATAAGGTTATTTCAAAATCACTTTGCCCCAAAAGCTAACCTCACTTATGAATGTCATAATTTTTTCACATACAAACAAGGTGAAAATGAAACCCTAGATGATTTTGCGTGCACATTAAAATTAAGGTCACAAAACTGTGAGCTAGGACAGCTACAAGAACGCCTAATCAAAATAATGTTTATATGTAACATGCATCAAAAATATAATTATATCAGAGAAAAATTATTACTTGAAGACAAACTGGATCTTGATAAAGCCTTAGAGATGGCAAAGGCCATGCTTGCTTCTAGGCATCAAACGGATGAATTGACAGCAGAACAAAGTGCAGTCTTGTATAATACAAGTCAGTCACATTCAAGATCAAAGTCTAACCCGAGGAATGTCAGTCAATATAGTCAGCAGCCAAGACAAGAAGTTTGTACAAGATGTGGTCAGGTGCATCGTTATAAATGTCCAGCATTAGGTGTAAAGTGTAAAAAATGTGAAAAGGTCGGTCATTTTGCAGTCTGTTGTCGGTCACCTCAGTCAAAGTCAATAAGATATGTACAGTCAGATAGTAATATGCAACAGGTACAGTCTGAACAAGATGAAATGTTTATAGGTCATATTCAGTCATCTAAGTCGTTGTCAAGTGAATGGACAATTATTTTATATATAAATAATTCACAAATAAATTGTATTATTGATACAGGCAGTGATGTCAATATTATGTCAAAAAGTGTTTATGATTCACTTAATACTAAAAATGTATTGTCTGAAACTGATGTGAAAATTAAGTCATACACTGGTAATAGTCTAGAGATACTAGGTCAACAAAGCTTAGAGTGTAAATTTCAATTTAATGACCTCTATATGACAAAACAAATTAATTTTATAATTGCAAATGTGAATTCCCCAACTGTATTAGGTAAACTTACTTGCTCAGAAATTGGTCTTGTTAAAAGAGTTTTCTGTGTAGATACTACAAGCATACAAACATCACAAAGTGATATTAGTCAATTGTCTTCTGAGATAAATCAAAATGAGTCAAATTTAAGTCAAGTTATATGTCCTAAAGTCAGAAAGAGTCAAGCACAGTCACTCCCACTACAGTCAAGTCAGTCACAAAGCATTGATTTAAAAAAACTTGTTACATGTAATAATTCTGTTTTTACCGGTCTTGGTTGTCTTCCTGGTGAGTGTCACATAAGTACAAATCCTGAGGTCCAGCCAAAGGTTGATGCTCCGAGGAAAGTACCATTTGCATTACATCATAGACTTCAACAAGAACTTGAGAAGATGGAAAAAATGGATGTCATTACCAAGGTCACAGAGCCTACTGAATGGGTGAGTTCTTTAATCTTAATAGAAAAGAAAAATGGTCAATTAAGGGTTTGTCTAGACCCCCGAAATTTAAATCAGGCAATTAAGAGGACTCATTATCCTATTCCATCAGTAGACATGGTCCGCGCCAAGGTAGCTGGTGCAAGATTTTACTCCACCTTAGATGCAAGTAGTGGATTTTGGATGTGTAAATTGAGTGAGAAGAGCTCTTACCTCACAACTTTTAATACACCTTTTGGCCGATACCGCTTTAAACGTCTTCCATATGGAGTCAGCTGTGCTCCTGAGTATTTTCACAGAGTTATGACTGATATGTTTGGTGACATACCAGGAGTCGCAGTATACAGCGATGATATTTTAGTCAGTGGTCAAACTTTACAACAGCATAATGAGCGTCTTAACATAGTATTTAAAAGAGCAAAGGAATATAATGTCAAGTTTAATAAAGAAAAATGTTCATTTACCAAGGAGAGTATCAAATATCTAGGTCATATTTTCTCGGCAGATGGAATCACAGCTGATCCGGACAAAGTCAGAGCAATCAAAGAAATGCCTTCTCCTACCTGTCTAAAGGATTTGCAAAGATTTCTAGGCATACTTAATTATTTAAGTCCTTTTATTAAAAATATGGCAGGAGAGACAGAAATTCTACGCCAATTATTAAAAAAATCTACAGATTGGCAATGGACTACCAGTCATGAAACAACATTTTCTCGTCTGAAGCAACTTATATGCCAAGTTCCAGTGTTGTCACATTTTAATGTTCAAGATCCTATTATCCTACAAAGTGATGCTAGTAAGAGTGCTGTCGGAGCAGTGTTGTTACAAAATCAACATCCAGTATACTATGCTTCAAAAACTTTAACAGATACACAACAGAAAATGGCTCAGATAGAGAAAGAACTCTATTCAATAGTTTTTGCCTGCATCAAGTTTCATCAGTTTATATATGGACAAACTGTAACTGTAGAGACCGACCATGCACCTTTAATAACATTGTTCAAAAAGCCTTTAGTAGAGGTTCCAACACGTCTCCAAAGAATGATGTTAAAAATACAACTCTATAGTCTAAATGTAGTGTACAAGAAAGGTAGTCACATGTACATTGCTGATACCTTGTCAAGAGCAGCACTCTCTGAAACAAGTTCAGATGAATTAGATGAAGATATCATTGTTCATGTAAATTTACTGATTAAGTCATTACCAGTCTCATCAGAACGTCTACAGTGGTTAATCAGAGGCACTAATGAAGATGAAAGTCTGCAGATTTTGAAACAATACTGTAAAGAAGGATGGCCGTCAAGTAAAACTCAAATTCATGAAGATCTGCATGAGTATTGGCAGTATAGATTTGATTTACATACAGAAAATGATTTAATTTTCAGAAGTAACAGTATAGTCATACCTAAAAAATTAAGACCAGAGATTTTGAAAATAATACATAGTGGTCATCTGGGAGTTGAAAGGTCAAAGCGTTTGCTAGAGGACATGTATTTTGGCCATTTATGTCAACTGATATAAAAAATACTGTTCAGTCGTGTCATATTTGCTTGTCACATAGAAGCTCAAATGCTCCAGAACCACTTCTTCCACATGTTGTCACATCACTTCCATGGGAAAAAGTTGGTGTAGATTTTATGGATTACAAATCTAAAAAATATATAGTAGTACAAGATTATTACTCAAATTATATTGAAGTAATGATAGTGGCAAGTACTAACGCCAAAACAGTAATTGTTTGTCTTAAAAGTATCTTTAGCAGACATGGTATTCCAGTGGAGCTATTCTCTGATAATGGGCCACCATTTAATTCGGCAGAGTTTAAGAATTTTATGTGGGACTGGGGAATACATCATAATACATCAAGTCCTTACATACCAAGGTCAAATGGGTTGGTAGAGTCGGCAGTAAAGATATGTAAACGTTTTCTTACCAAGTCAGAGGAGTCAGGAACAGATCCATATCTAGCTTTGCTTCAATTCAGGAATACGCCTAGAGGAAATCTACCATCTCCAGCACAATTATTAATGTCGCGTACACTTAGAACACAATTACCAACAGTCACAAAAAACTTAATACCAAGAACAGTCAAATTTCAAGAATATGTCAAAACGAAGGAAGAAAATAAAAATAAAATGAAGTATTACTATGACAGGAAGACTAAAACATTACCAGAACTACAAGAAGGAGATGAAGTCTACTTCAAGAAAATGCCAGATACTCCATGGATTACAGGCACAGTAAGGTCCAGATGTGATCAGCCGAGGTCTTATACTGTTGAAGGGTCAGATGGGTTTATAGGAAGGAGAAACAGACAGCATATTTTGAAGCCTCCGCAGTCACCTCAAATGGTATCTCAAGATATATTACGGAAAAGTCCAAATATCAAGACTTCTCCTAATTCTCATACAGTAGCACCATCTATTGAAGAGCATACAACTCCAGTTGAAATGCGCACTAGGTGTGGAAGAGTCATAAGACCACCAAGACGGTTAAATTTATAAGAGTCAATATTTTATTAACAAAGCAAACATTATAACAATGACTGTGAAGGACTGATTGATTTAGATAAGTCTAGAATATAATATATAGATAGAGACTTAGTTTAGCAAACTGTCTTATTTTGAGTATGTTGTCATAAGTTATTGTTAAGATTTGATTGAATTTTGTAAACTGTGTCAATCTGTAATATTATAATAATTTAACTTATTCTAATAAGGAGGATGTTATGAGTATGACTGGTCACTTCACTATTGTAATAGAACATCACTAGCCTTAAGAGCGCGGGCTGTCAACGCGGCGTCGCAAGACCCACGCGTGCAGTCTTACTAAGATGTAACATTATTGTAACTCGTATTAAACCCAGTTTTATTGAAGTCCCGAATTATTATTTACCAACCAACCCGACTAAAACACTTTCCTACAGCCAGAAATCGAATATTTGGGTCATGTTATTGACAAAAATGGAGTACGACCAATAAAATCCAAAATTGAAGCAATTTCGAAAGCACCACCACCAACAAACACCAAAGAACTGAGGGCGTTCTTAGGACTCGTCAATTTTTACGAACGATTTATTCCACATTTACACAGTGAATGCGCTGAGTTACATGAGTTAACGGGGGGCCGTCTAAAATGGCAATGGACTGATCACGAAAACGAATTATTTCATAAGACCAAGAAATTAATAACAAGATCCAAGTCAGTTGTGGCGTTTGACGAACACCGGCCTCTTTTCCTATCCTGTGACGGCTCGGAGAAAGGCGTAGGCGCAGTCCTATACCACAAGGATAAGAACGACATCGAACAACCTATTGCGTTTGGCTCGCGGAAACTGAAACCGGCGGAAATCAAATACTCTGTTATCGACCGTTAGGCATTGGCGATATTCTATGGCATTCAAAAATTTTACCAGTATCTCAGAGGCACTAAATTCACACTGGTAACCGACCATAAACCTCTTATTTACATATTGGGTCCTCAACGAAATCTGCCAAAAATTGCTAACAATAGACTTGTAAGATGGGCACTCGTCATTGGAAATTATTATTACGACATCATTTATAGAAAAGGTGAGCATAACATTATCGCTGACTACCTCTCCAGGATGCCAAATAGCAGAAAGAGCCGAATGTCTCTGAGCTATCAGTATGCAAAATCACCGAGAAGTTACAACATAATAAAATGGATGATTTGGCCTTAAGTGAAGAGCGTATCAGAGAAGAAACGAAGCACGATGCCACGCTGAAGCAAGTCTTACAATTGATCAAAACCGACTGGTATAACTGTACACATGCTGAGCTTAAACCATTCCTCAGAAAACGAAACGAATTGTCTATAGAGAATAAGATTATCATGTGGCAAGGTAGAGTTATCGTACCGAGTAAATTAAGACTTACAGTACTACGTTATTTGCACATTGGCCCTCCTGGGACATCTGCAATGAGAGCTCTAGCACGCTACTATGTATGGTGGCCAACTCTCGAAGAAGACATTGACAATTTTGTTAAACAATGCCAAAAATGCCAAGAAAATCGTCCTAACAACCCAGAACTTCCAGTATACTCTTGGTCTATCCCAGAGAAGATATGGGAAAGAGTTCACGTTGACTTTGCTGGGCCCTTCGAGGGAAAATATTGGCTAGTACTGTTAGATGCATTATCAAAATGGATAGAGGTTAAACCGATGACAAAGATAACCACCAAGACATTGTGCGAGAAATTAGATGGCATTTTTACAACTTTCGGATTACCTCAAGTTATAGTGTCTGACAATGGACCTCAGTTCACTTCCAAAGAATTCCGAGCATATTGCAAGTCGCAGGGTATAGTACACATGACATCGTCACCCTATCATCCTAGAACTAATGGATTGGCTGAGCGCCTGGTGCGAACTTTTAAAACAAGAATGGCCGCAAGTGAAGCAGATCGACCTAACCAAAAGCGTAGATTGCAAAACTTCCTGTTTTCTTATCGGAATACACCGCATACTACCACAAGCAAGTCACCAGCCCAAATGATGTTCGGCAGACAGCTAAACTGCTTACTGGATAATGTGAGGCCAAATATGAGAAGGACATTACCCTATAAAAATGTACAAGCCAATATCGAATCTGAACAAAAGACCCCGATTTTCCAGAATGGGGAAGCAGTGTACATCCGTACCAAACTGGAAAATAAGTGGAAACCGGCTGTAATAGAGGAGAGGAAACACCGGTATTCTTATGTGGCGAGAACTCCAGAAGGAGTCTTGAAGCGCAGACACGCCGACCACATACGGCCCCAGGGGAGTGTGGCTCAGTCACCAATCAACGACCGAGATAGTAAGATGGATGGATTATAGAGCAAATGACCTAAGGCCGGGAGGAATGTTACAGACTCTTTAGTTGCATATCATCAAAATAAATACGTTTTAATAATTTTATATTCTTTACTGTGTCATAGCTAACGTCATTGATTCTTTTCTGTCTTCTAACTTACGTTCGGTGCAAATAAAATAAAAACAACTTAATGTATGCAAAAAGCCTTTATTTTACCGCTCTTCACATCTAGCCACTCGCACCGGTGTTGCCCTCTGGCTGCCTTTATGGCAGAGTTTGTTTACCTTGGTGGCTATTTAGAGAGGGCCCATCTAGTGAGTTGGCGGGTCACCGTCTGCCCCTTTTCGACGTACTATGAGAGTACTTAGGGCAGACGCCGATCATCAAACCAATCCATTTAACACCCCAATAGCCCAAAGTAATTAGTTTCCATATGAGTAGCAATAGTCCTTCACCTGCTGCGGCTAATCCGTGACTGCACTTAATAGTGCAGTTGCGGGGGCTCCTCAGTAGGTGTTCCAACACATTCTAGATTAAATCTCTCAAAGGGCCTCTGCGCGTTGGACCTATGTCTCCGTGTATGCCTGCCAAAAGGCCGGGTATTGTTCTAGCAAATTAGAACAATACCCGTGAAAGAGAAACAAATAATAACAATAAATTTATTTATCAACAAGTAATGATACAGCTTGTACAAAACAAGATTATAGTTGGTAGACAGAATCACATGAACAATAATAAAGCTGCTAATATCATACACAAAAATAAGCACTGTGCCTTAAACTAGGTTACACCTGTATCTTAAGGACGCGTTTACGCTTGTATCAAAAAACCACATATTTCTGGTACATTTTACGACAATTTTAGATAATAACTAATAAAACTAATGATTACGATAACTTGATTACTTTTTTATCTATAAATCAATTTGAAAATAAATAAAAAATATTTAATTAATATTAATGTAAAATCGATTCGAAACGGCCTCTTAAATCAAAAATAGGCATATACTGCTATTTTTGGGTACAATTTTCTCTCTATTTGAACATTTATTTAGATTTTCAAAGATAGAATAGGGTAGTAAATATAGTCAACTCAAAAACAATTTGATTTTTTTTTTCAAAATATTGTAAATTGACTCAAAAAAAGCAAAAAATCATCTTACATTTTTCTTCTATTTTGCTCGCATATGTGTGTCTTAATGTGTGGCAATAAGGTTCGTTTTATTTAGCCACTTTCTTGATTTATATATCCAAATTCTGCAATGAGATCTCAGTCTGCGCTTGAGCGCCGTCGGGAGTGGACTCTATGTCGCTTGTCGCTGCAGCCCGAAGACGAAAAAAGCAATATACGAATACAAAATATTCGCTAAAATCAATTTGATACTTCTCGTATTCTGTGCGAATTACGTACAAGTAAATTTCTTTTGTATAAATGGAAATTATTACTTTATTTTCTCCGTTATGTTGAGTCTGTTTGACACTTGCTAGTACTCATGTGTGAGTAGAGCTAGGCATGCCGAGTTTGGGCTCATTTTGTTTGTACATAAGAGACCCTACCACTGGAACTTATGAAGTAACCTTCCAGGGTTATTCAATGACTCTTGGTGGTACTCATGTGTGAGTAGAGCTAGGCATGCCGAGTTTGGGCTCATTTTGTTTGTACATAAGATAACCTACCACTGCATTTTATAAAGTAACCTTCCAGGGTTATTCAATGACTCTTACTGGTACTCATATGTCAGTACAGCTAGGCATGCCGAGTTTGTGTTCATTTTGTTTGTACATAAGTGACCCTACCACTGGAACTTATAAAGTAACCTTCCAGGGTTATTCGAAGACTCTTGCTGGTACTCATATGTGAGTAGAGCTAGGCATGCCGAGTTTGGGCTCATTTTGTTTGTACATAAGAGACCCTACCACTGGAACTTATGAAGTAACCTTCCAGGGTTATTCAATGACTCTTACTGGTACTCATATGTCAGTAGAGCTAGGCATGCCGAGTTTGGGTTCATTTTGTTTGTACATAAGTAACCCTACCACTGGAACTTATGAAGTAACCTTCCAGGGTTATTCGATGACTCTTGCTGATATGTGAGTAGAGCTAGGCATGCCGAGTTTGGGCTCATTTTGTTTGTACATAAGAGACCCTACCACTGGAACTTATGAAGTAACCTTCCAGGGTTATTCAATGACTCTTGCTAGTACTCATGTGTGAGTAGAGCTAGGCATGCCGAGTTTGGGCTCATTTTGTTTGTACATGAGAGACCCTACCACTGGAACTTATGAAGTAACCTTCCAGGGTTATTCAATGACTCTTGCTGGTACTCATGTGTGAGTAGAGCTAGGCATGCCGAGTTTGGGCTCATTTTGTTTGTACATAAGAGACCCTACCACTGCATTTTATAAAGTAACCTTCCAGGGTTATTCAATGACTCTTACTGGTACTCATATGTCAGTACAGCTAGGCATGCCGAATTTGGGTTCATTTTGTTTGTACATATGTGACCCTACCACTGGAACTTATAAAGTAACCTTCCAGGGTTATTCGATGACTCTTGCTGGTACTCATATGCGAGTAGAGCTAGGCATGCCGAGTTTGGGCTCATTTTGTTTGTACATAAGAGACCCTACCACTGGAACTTATGAAGTAACCTTCCAGGGTTATTCAATGACTCTTGCTAGTACTCATGTGTGAGTAGAGCTAGGCATGCCGAGTTTGGGCTCATTTTGTTTGTACATGAGAGACCCTACCACTGGAACTTATGAAGTAACCTTCCAGGGTTATTCAATGACTCTTGCTGGTACTCATGTGTGAGTAGAGCTAGGCATGCCGAGTTTGGGCTCATTTTGTTTGTACATAAGAGACCCTACCACTGCATTTTATAAAGTAACCTTCCAGGGTTATTCAATGACTCTTACTGGTACTCATATGTCAGTACAGCTAGGCATGCCGAGTTTGGGTTCATTTTGTTTGTACATATGTGACCCTACCACTGGAACTTATAAAGTAACCTTCCAGGGTTATTCGATGACTCTTGCTGGTACTCATATGCGAGTAGAGCTAGGCATGCCGAGTTTGGGCTCATTTTGTTTGTACATAAGAGACCCTACCACTGGAACTTATGAAGTAACCTTCCAGGGTTATTCAATGACTCTTACTGGTACTCATATGTCAGTAGAGCTAGGCATGCCGAGTTTGGGTTCATTTTGTTTGTACATAATTAACCCTACCACTGGAACTTATGAAGTAACCTTCCAGGGTTATTCGATGACTCTTGCTGGTACTCATATGTGAGTAGAGCTAGGCATGCCGAGTTTGGGCTCATTTTGTTTGTACATAAGATACCCTACCACTGGAACTTATGAAGTAACCTTCCAGGGTTATTCAATGACTCTTACTGGTACTCATATGTCAGTAGAGCTAGGCATGCCGAGTTTGGGTTCATTTTGTTTGTACATAAGTAACCCTACCACTGGAACTTATGAAGTAACCTTCCAGGGTTATTCGATGACTCTTGCTGGTACTCATATGTGAGTATAGCTAGGCATGCCGAGTTTGGGCTAATTTTGTTTGTACATAAGAGACCCTACCACTGGAACTTATAAAGTAACCTTTCAGGTTTTTCAGGTTTATTCGAAGACTCTTAGTGGTTCTCATATGTGAGTAGAACTAGGTATGTTCCAGTGGTAGGGTCTCTCATGTACAAACAAAATGAGCCCAAACTCGGCATGCCTAGCTCTACTCACATATGAGTACCAGCAAGAGTCATCTAATAACCCTGGAAGGTTACTTCATAAGTTTCAGTGGTAGGGTCACATATGTACAAACAAAATGAACCCAAACTCGGCATGCCTAGCTGTACTGACATATGAGTACCAGTAAGAGTCATCGAATAACCCTGGAAGGTTACTTTATAAAATGCAGTGGTAGGGTCTCTTATGTACAAACAAAATGAGCCCAAACTCGGCATGCCTAGCTCTACTCACACATGAGTACCAGCAAGAGTCATTGAATAACCCTGGAAGGTTACTTCATAAGTTCCAGTGGTAGGTTCTCTTATGTACAAACAAAATGAGCCCAAACTCGGCATGCCTAGCTCTACTCACACATGAGTACTAGCAAGAGTCATTGAATAACCCTGGAAGGTTACTTCATAAGTTCCAGTGGTAGGGTCTCTTACGTACAAACAAAATGAGCCCAAACTCGGCATGCCTAGCTCTACTTACATATGAGTACCAGCAAGAGTCATCGAATAACCCTGGAAGGTTACTTCATAAGTTCCAGTGGTAGGGTCTCTTATGTACAAACAAAATGAGCCCAAACTCGGCATGCCTAGCTCTACTCACACATGAGTACCAGCAAGAGTCATTGAATAACCCTGGTAGGTTACTTCATAAGTTCCTGTGGTAGGGTCTTTTATGTACAAACAAAATGAGCTCAAACTCGGCATGCCTAGCTCTGCTCACATATGAGTACCAGCAAGTGTCATCTAATAACCCTGGAAGGTTACTTCATAAGTTCCAGTGGTAGGGTCTCTTATGTACAAACAAAGTGAGCCCAAACTCGGCATGCCTAGCTCTACTCACATAAGAGTACCAGTAAGACTCATCGAATAACCCTGGAAGGTTACTTCATAAGTTCCAGTGGTAGGGTCTCTTATGTACAAACAAAATGAACCCAAACTCGGCATGCCTAGCTCTACTCACATATGAGTACCAGCAAGTGTCATTGAATAACCCTGGAAGGTTACTTCATAAGTTCCAGTGGTAGGTTCTCTTATGTACAAACAAAATGAGCCCAAACTCGGCATGCCTAGCTCTACTCACACATGAGTACTAGCAAGAGTCATTGAATAACCCTGGAAGGTTACTTCATAAGTTCCAGTGGTAGGGTCTCTTACGTACAAACAAAATGAGCCCAAACTCGGCATGCCTAGCTCTACTTACATATGAGTACTAGTAAGAGTCATCGAATAACCCTGGAAGGTTACTTCATAAGTTCCAGTGGTAGGGTCTCTTATGTACAAACAAAATGAGCCCAAACTCGGCATGCCTAGCTCTACTCACACATGAGTACCAGCAAGAGTCATTGAATAACCCTGGTAGGTTACTTCATAAGTTCCTGTGGTAGGGTCTTTTATGTACAAACAAAATGAGCTCAAACTCGGCATGCCTAGCTCTGCTCACATATGAGTACCAGCAAGTGTCATCTAATAACCCTGGAAGGTTACTTCATAAGTTCCAGTGGTAGGGTCTCTTATGTACAAACAAAGTGAGCCCAAACTCGGCATGCCTAGCTCTACTCACATAAGAGTACCAGTAAGACTCATCGAATAACCTTGGAAGGTTACTTCTCTATTACCAGTGGTAGGGTCTCACTAAAACAAATAAAATGAGCCCCAACCTGGCATAACTAGGTCTACTCTTTTATGAGTTCCAGTCGCAACACTTGAATGGGATGGTATACCATCAGTCCTCATAATCTTACCAGATTTCAACGCAAGAAACAAAATAATATCTAAATACCGAAATATATCCTGAATCAACATAATGGAAAAAATAAAGTAATAATGTCCATTTAGGTATATAAAAATAAGAAACTTATTTGTACGTAATTCGCACAGCCAGGCCTATAACACATAGATACATATCACAAAAAATTCTAAGTCTCAAAGTTATTTAGTTGAACTACATTTCCGCAAGTTACCGTACGTAGTACGTACCATTGCCGCCGTGTCGCTGTAGTGACGCGATTTTGTACCTACTAATTTTGTAAACGCGTCCTTAAGGAACAGTTTTAAAATATACTATACCTACTTTACATTTATGACATATAGCGAGTGTGAAGCAAATGTTGTACAACTAAAGATTACTTATTATGTTTTGCTGCAAGTCTCAGAAAATAAGTATAAAAGTGAAAAATTTTATAATTAATTTTAAATTGAGTTTACATTTAATTTAATGTATGAGGGTGTGTGTTTATGTATGTATGTGGATGAATGTGTGTGTGTTTATGTATGTGTGTGTGCGTGCATATGCATGCTCGCACATATGTATGTTTGTGTATAAATCTGGTGAATTAGATAATGGAACGATAGTTCTTATGCGATGAATGTGAGAAGGGCCTCTGTTTCATCGTAGTCCTGCATAAGAAGCCACTCCGTGATCATTGACTTTAGTTCAAGTTTATTTAATTTTGATATGTTCAGTTTTTTGTGAACTTTATTATATATGTACGTGCTTAGAATATAATATTGATGTTGTGCAAAAGTGGTGTTATGATGTGAGCTAACGATTAGATTTGAACGTTTATGAGGATTTGGTAGGGTGACACTAATGTTTTCTCGAAACACATCGAAGAACATAAAGTTGGCGAACTGTTAAGACCCTGCATTCATGGTATAGTTGTGTTGTGGGGTGACGGAAGGGTTTTCGTGTCATAACTTTAAGTATGGCTCTATGTGCTCTTTCGACTTTTAAGAAGTTTGATTTTGAAGCTCCACCCCATGCAGGAATGCAGTACCCTACTACTGATTGGCATAGCGCATAAAATACCATTTTTAGAGTGTCAAGATTTGCAGAGGCTCTGAGGGATTTGTAAATATGGAGAAGTCTCAAAGTCCGTGTGGTGAGCACATCAAGTTGTTTACTCCAATTCAATCCCGCGTCATTATGTAACCCCAGATACCTAACCTCGTAAGTCCTTGTAAGTTTCGGGCAGTTACATGTCTCTAATACTTGCGGACACTTGTGTGCTATTATTGAAAAGGAGCATTCTGGTGACGTGTTTTGGTGGATGGAGAATGGGATAAAAGTGTTTTCTTTAAATTTAATGTTAATAGATTACTGTAGATTTAGAAAAAATATGTAAATTGATATTTGAAGTACGTTACTATAAATCTTTTGCCAAATTAGTTTATTCCATAATGAAAATGCGGGCGAACATGGTAAAGAGAAAAACGTCCCTTGTATCATGTAACAAAATATTCTCTGGTAGCCAGTATCGATACTGTGTCGTTGTGAAAGTACCGGACATGAATGGCACCATACATACCGTAATGAAACACACAGCTACACTGAAATACCATGAGGAGGTAAGAAAAATCATAATTGATTAATAAAATTTATTTATTTGTTTTTATCTGTATAATACATATATAAAATCCTTGCATTACTGACTGCCTGACAGATAAGCTGCAGCCAAAATTATGTAACGTAGTACGCCGTTGGGTGTGTTTAAATGAAATTCGTAGTTGCTGTAACAATAAAAAATAATTTAATTCATTAAAGAATTTTACACATCCTTTAGCGAAACATTTTACTTACGAAAAATTACTAAAAAAATGCTATTCGAAAAGATATAATCAGGGTCGTGTGATTCGGCGATGGTAAGGAGTTTGTTGAGAGTCCGCTCCCGGTGGTTGTCCAGGAAAAGCAGCTGGTGTACTTAGCTTTTCGGGCCGATGTCCAGTCGAATGCAGCAAGAAAGGGCCGATGTACCAGCGCCTCCGTATTTATAGGAGACGCGAAGCCCGGCGCGGCGATGAGATGAGTGGGAGGTGTGAGCGCGACGTCACACACTCCCCCCATTAGGCCAGAATTTTCCATCCGGGAAAATTCTGTGGCTGGTAGGCGGCAACAGCATTCCAGGACCCTGAAACTGATGAGTGGTGGTTTCAGTAAGCTAAGTACAAGCAACTACTAACCCTGGAAGAAAAGAAAAACCCAAGTATAACCCTCGGCCATTCATACGTCACCAAGCATTGAACGTTCCTATTACCTGACATTCATCACATTCAAAAGGCCTACACACAATCATACGCATGAACAAGCCAACATTCATTCACGATGCGAGTCGCATTCATTATATTACACGACGCGCGAAGAGGTATTATACGTGATACGGGCCCGATAAGTGAAATTAAATTGAAAATGTATAAGTCGTAAACCAATATTACGATCTTACTATATTACGATACTAACAATCATACGATCAGTTGGCAATATCACAAACAAATTGCTCATTAACAAGGTCGATGCAATATTGCAAGGACAAATTGTATTCATTTAAAATGAAATAACAATGATTACGGCGATGGCAATTTGAACACGTGAGTCATCACTGCGCGCTTGGCGCTGACCGCATTCCATTGCCGCAAGTCATTATCTAGTTTCTGAACACGATACAAATTAATTAAAGGCAATTGCACAATTCGTAGTAAGATGTAATGAATAATATATCATCGTAGGTGACGGTCGATGATATAGTACACACTACCATTGTTAAAAAAACACAAAAAAAATCGGAGTAAGATGTAATGAATAATATATCATCGCAGGAGACGGTCGATGATATAGTACACACTACCATTGTTAAAAAAAACACATAAAAAATCGGAGTAAGATGTAATGAATAATATATCATCGCAGGAGACGTTCGATGATATAGTATACACTACCATAGTTAAAAAACACAAAAAAATACAAGCGAGAATCGAACCACAGACCGATCCGACAACAACCTTTTAGCCACTGAGCCATACGGGAAAAAATATTTTATTATATTTCGATCACTCATTACTAAAGCTATATGTAACAAGATATTTGGGTACATGATTTAGCTGTAATTGGGAGTTAAAGACTTTATATACTATTTGTAAGAAAGCGTTAAGTTATTTTAGTGATTAGATCATTAGTGATGAGCATTAATCATTACATTCTTAAACTTTGTAGTGAGTTAATTTAAGATCTTTTATATGGAAATCACCAAGAGAAACATATCTGATATTTATATAGTTATGTGATAGTTAGATAGTTAGTTAGATAAATAACAGATTTTGCAACAATATTAAGTTTAGCAAACCTCTTCGACGATTTATAACAGTAATATTTATTCATGTTTTATGTTAGCATGTTTATATAAATCGTCAACACAACACAATGCGTCATCTTGCGAGCTTCAACTCGGAAACAATAGCACTATTGTTGGCCTTTACAAATAATTATGTAGGTAATTATAACTCCGCATACATATTATGCGTCTTACATTGTTGTTAATGACACTGTACCCAATCGTTTATAAACTCATTTATGCTGTAATAGAATAAGATTTAATTATTTTATTCAGCTTTTAGGTTTAAAATAGACGATGGTGAAATACGAAAGGGGGTTTACTTAAACTTGTACATCAATTAATTTGCTTTAGTTATTAAAGGTATAAAAATTATTGATTTATGTATAAATATTAGTTATTTAAGTATTGAAATTATTTATTTAATTTGTGTGTAAACAGCCACTTTAGTTAAAGTTAGCTTCAGTTAAATTAAGTTTGATAAATTCAGTTTGATATAATAACATCTGCGTAAACACAAGAACACATTATAACCAGCACTATTTAAGATGGTTTAGTAAAACCCTGGGGCCTTACTCTTGAATTTAATTCCGATCTATCGACATTGGGATTGTCAGTAATTGTCACAATTCCTACTCTTGAACACGACACTAGCGCTAAATTGCATTTAAATTGGACGTTTTCTTGAGGAACTAAATAGGATCGGGATCGGCATTGAAAAGCTACTCCCGAGCATATTTTGACAGTTGCGTATTGCGTCAAGATTGGTTTGTTTATTGAGTTAAATCCAACGAAAGAGTAACTTTTTGTAAATTGTTTTCCTATTTTATAAGTTTTTATCCATTGTATAGTTTTCAAAGTATTGGAGTAAGTTTCTATTATGGCAAGGATAGTGTTAATGCATGATATCTTAAATAAATCTAAGTGAAAAGAGTTTAATAAAAGGCGAGACGAACGTCGTATGATGCGCTACATGGAAAAAGCGTTTTCTATGCATGAAACCGAATTTAAGGCAAATTACCGGGTCATTAAGGATTTGTTTAAGGAAATATATGCAAATATAAAGCCTTATGTTAAATAGCCTATGTTGAATGTGCCACTTAGGTACCTAGGTAAGTACCTTGTATACTTATTCAGCAAGTAATATTTTGTACATATTCAAAATAAGAATTCTGTAACTGTGGGTTCTGTAAGTTGGTATGGGTGCATAGGGTTACGGCAATAGGCTCACCACCTATTACGTGGGGATCAAAACAATGGCTTAAAGTGGGCGTTTTATATGCCTCTGCCGACCCCGGCGTGAGTTTACTGAGTTTATGTATGTAATTCTCGTTTTAAATAATTAATTATATTTTTTTATTTGTAGGTGATTCAGGATATGCTCAAAGAGAGTACCAGATGGCACCTATAATTAATGCTGCTGCAGCTTCTCCAGAGTAGTATTAAACCAAAGTGCACTGCTCAGCATGCAATGTAGTGGAGCATACTATAGCTGTCCTCAAAATAGATGGATGTGCCTACTGAGGCACAGGGTGCTACATTACCATCCCACCGTAGCATCCAAAATAATTAATACATATTGTATCTTGCACAACATGTGCATTAATTTACCTGAACTCAACCTTGAAGAGGAAATAGAATATGATGACCACTATAACCCTGATCCCATTCCACAAGAACCAAGTGAGACAGCCAGAACAACAGCAGCTGCTCAATTACGTCGGGGCCTTCAAAAAAGAGCTGCTTTAGTAAAGCAGTTATGGTTGAGTAGAAGGTAGACAATTATATTACCAGAATGGTTTAATTTTTATGTAATGGATGATAGTAAAGTCTTTTTAAACTTATAAATACTTTTATTTATCAAAATATAAGAATCAACAATGAGATAAAATATAACAGAATCAACAATATAGCAGTAGAATCAACATTGAGGTCATAATATATCACAATAATTAAGAAATAATTCCAAATATAAAACTAAAATCAACTTAAATAATAGCATAAGAATAAAGAATTTGTAGCTATTTCAGCAATGCCTTGAGCTGTTGCCTCTTCTGCTTGAACCCTGCACTATTTAATTGCCACAAGCGAACTCAATATGTTTGAGAATTGAGCCAATGCTTGGTCTGTAGTTCTCTCTGCTTCTACATGTCATTTGTCTATCATTGCAAACCGCTCCATTTCTGGATTAATTGGTCTCTGAATGATTGAAGAACGACGTTGCCGCCGTCTGGGTGTAATATCCTGATATGGTGCCGCAGCTGGTGGTTGCACAGAAAACCGCGTGGCTGGTAGTGGCTCTGAAGATGGTGTAGTTTGCAGTGGCACTGAAGACAGAGGGGCTGATGGTGGCACTGAAATGAGATATACAAAGATAAGATTCAGGGCCCTATGAGGAAAAAATGCCAGGGATTTCAGTCTTAAATTATTGTTTCTTTTAAAGGCCTTCATTCTTTTCTATTAACTCAGTTTATTGCCTGTGCTCTCAAGATTAATAATAATTTAGGTCAGTAATGTAAAAGGTAGGATTTTAATCCACAAATTCTCGGTCACAAGTAGCTTTAGCATAGGGTTAGGGCTGCAATGCTGCTTATAATATTCATATAATTTGTGTTCTTACCAAATAATATAGCCTTTGATAAAAATACTAATATTTGTGATGAGATTTTTATTCCTAAACTAATTTTAACAACCGTTGAAATCAGTGGTAAACAATTTGAATGAACACTTACCTATAGGAGTCGCTTGATAATGTGAGGTGCTAGGAATGGAGAATGTGTCCATTTGGTCTAAAAGCTCTGCTAATACTGGCACAGAATCTACTGTAGGTGAGACAGCTGGTGCAGACTGTAAAAATAAAGTGATTAAGTACCTATTCTGCCTAGTTCTAAAAACAAATTTATTTTAATAAAAGATAACTATACATACAGAATAAATTACATAATTATTAATAGGTACCTATCTACTTATTGTGAAAAATCTTACCTTGGCCCATCCTTGAATTCCTTGACCATCCTTATTAGCTCCTCCAAGAGCATTTAAAGAGGTAGCCAAATTCACCCATTTCCTCTTAGTTTCTTGCTAGGCTTGGGTGGTGCGAAGCAAACACTTGGCTATGTCTGGATTTTCTTCAAGAAACTTCACCAAAGCTCCTAACTGGGCATAGCTAGGACGATAAGCCATTATAACTGAAAATGCATAAGTTTTTTAGTACCTATATACCTACTACATCACGCAGTTTAGGAAACATTGATCGAGATAATGTTTATAATGTAATCTTGGTAGTTTTTACTTACCGCTTCTATAAACTTCGTAACGTAACAATAAATATGTACAACGGAACTAAAATTATCAATTATTATAGTCGTATTCTTACTGGAAAACTTAAAATAAAACATTTTTCACTTTATTCGAGCGTAATTTGAAATTGAAGAACTTTGATAAGTTTGTTTATGTTTTGTTTGGCAGCTTGGTTAACTTTTTTGTGGCGGCAACGACACTCCCACATACAGCCAAAAATGGCATATTTATGATATTAGCAGTTTTTTCGGGCTCATTTGACTTATAAACGATAAAATCATTGAGTTAAACCATTAGCCACATTCTATTTATTTATTTACCATGTTATTTATAAAATACAGACATTCAAAGTCATAATGTTGGTTTATAGTAACATTTTGAACAACACTAGTCCTCCCAGTCGCAGGGCGATCCCAATTTCAATCCAATGTTGACAACATTGATTTCAAGAGTACGAAACCACGTGACCATGAAATTGACATTGGAATTGTATTGGTTTTAAATTGAGATTGGTATTATTTTGGAGAGTAAGGCCCCAGGAGTTTCTTGAAATTCCCACTGGATCGGACAGAAACAGGCAAAAAAAATGTGTAGGTGAAAAAACCAGATGAATCAGTGCTTCAGACTTTGCTAGGGATCGTAAAATCATGCCTAAGTGTTGATTTGAACTGTGCAGTGCAAGATAAAGCTATAAACAACACAAATGTACTCTTCACAAGTAAGTAACAAGTCATGATATGATATTGTTGAATAGGATTAGTAGTTGTACAAAATATTGTTACAAGAGGTTCTTTTTATAGTTAATTTAATAGTTTTTAGCTTCGTTATGGCCTAAATGTTGTTATTTTCGTAGTTTGGAATTTTCCATATTTACGTATTAGAGGTTAGTAGTGATGTTACTGCTAATGTCGATATGGGTTATCAATATATCCGTAATGTATAGATACTTCCACAAACGATAACATTGTTAAAAATATCTCGTGTCTGTAAACGGAAATAAATGAAACATTCCACCAATTTTGTCTGTACCTAGTAAAGGAAAAGCGATATTTGACTAACTTACTTTACTTAGCCCTGATTACATAAAACCCAAAACCAGTTAAAATAATTATATTATGTTTTTTGACAACAGGTAACATGAACAGCAACTGTATGCGAGAATTCCTAGCCATGAAACGTTGAAGAAAACAATTTTATTTATAAACAAGAGGACACCCGCAGCTACACCCGCACATTTTTTTTATTTGACTGTTTCTTTCCGATCCCGTGGGAATTTCAAGAAACTCCTTGCAGTGCACTCCTGCGAGCCCCAAAGAACATACAAGCCAAATTTCAGCTTCCTGCATCTTAAAGTTTTAGCTGTAACATGTCTCTCAGTCAGATAGTAACGCAAGGATTTTATATATACAGAAGATAAAAACAAATAAATAAAAATTATCATTCAATTTTGATTTTTCTTACCCTCTCGTGGTTTTTCAGTGTGGCTGTGTGTTTCATTACGGTATGTATGGCACCATTCATGTCCGGTACTTTCTCAGCGACACAGTATCGATATTGGCTACCAGAGAATATTTTGTTACATGTTTGCTCTGCATGTTTGATACAAGGGACGTTTTTCACTTTACCGTTTTCCCCGCATCTGCATTATGAACTAAAAACTAATCTGGCAAAAGATTTTAACTAAAGTAACTTACTACAAATATCAATTTTCATATTTTTTCTAAATCCCTGCTAATATTATAAATTTGAAAGTGTGTATGTATGTTTGTATGTACCTATGTATGTTTCGTTTTCACGCTTAAACGGCTGAACCGATTTTGTTGAAATTTAATATAGTGGTATATTATATTGTACCATGGAGACGGACACAGGCTACCATAAGTTGCAAAAATTAAACTGGGTGGGATTATAAGAAGGGTAGAAGTTTATACGGCACAAATTTACCTCTTGGAAGCAAGAACGCATGCGCTGTAATATTGAATGCTGCGCATGTGTTATCGTATATCTGTCAGTACTGTCACATCATACATAATGTCATATTGTTCACGGTGATTACATTGCTCGCGGATTGGGTGGTTGAAGAGTGACTTAGAAACACGTTTTTAGGTTATCTATTCGTTTTCCACGCGATCTGTTTCTGCTTCTGGCATTAAATCTATTTGTTTGTGCTGTGTTGTGTTGTGTGGTGGATTGTTATTAATACTTGTGTTGTGGTAAGTCTAATAGTTAAAGATCACTAATATTGGACATGGAGGTCGATGAGCCCCCGGATGGGGGTGGAGGTACGCCTCCTGATATAAACAAATGTTTAAAAAGACCGGCCGACGTTATTACACCCACGGATCTTAAAAAAACCCGCACCCCAGCTGAATCTATCCAGTCTATTTACGTAAAACCTGGATACGAAACTGATAGTCAGATCAAATATTCGGACCCAGATAAAGGCCCATTCACGGTTTACGTTTCAAGGGCAGAACCGGATCTTTCCTCGGGCTACTCTTTTAAAATATTAAAATTCGCACAATTCCTGCATTCGCACGACATTTCCGGAATTAAAGAGGGTGGAATTAAAAACTTGGGACGGAACCGGATTTCCGTCGAATTCAAGTCAGCCAACGACGCCAATAGGTTCCTGGATCTAAGCCTCCTGGGAACAAACAAATACAGTGCTCATATCCCGAAGTTTCAAATCGCCCGTATGGGTGTAGTCAGAGATATCCCAACAGACTGGACCCTAGAGGAACTTGTTTCCGGTATTACCACCCCTTCTAATTGCGGAGAAGTTATTAGGGCAAGGCGCTTAAACGTTAAGTCAAAGAAAGACTCCCAAACCACCTGGATCCCTTCCAACTCCGTAGTTTTAACTTTCTTGGGTCAATTCCTCCCTGAGAAAGTATATTGCTACAATGCTTCCCTCCCTGTTTCAACCTACCAGCTTCCTACCATCCAATGTAGAAAATGCTGCCGATTCGGCCATATAGCTGCCCAGTGCCGCTCACAGCCCCGGTGCTACAAATGTGCCCAACCCCACTCTGGAGAGACCTGTACTGTTGCTGACTCTGAGGTGTCTTGCTTCCTCTGCCGAGGGGGCAGACACACAGCTATTGATAGTCAATGCCCTGAGCACTCAAGACAGAAATCTATAAAAATGGTTATGTCTCAGGAGAATATCAGCTATATGGAAGCATCGGTCAGATTTCCGCAAGCTAGACGCGCCTACGCAGATGTCGCTGCCACTCCCCAATCTCCTCCTCTATTTTCCCAAACGCAAAACCTTTCCCCTCTCTCCCCATTACCCCAGCCTCCTGCTACACCTACTACTTCTTACAGAAAAACAATATTCTTACCCCCACGCTCTAAACCAGAACTTGGGAAATCTTATGATGTCCAAGCCCACAATGCCATAACAGCTACTCCCACCTCAACCCAAGCCAATGGCTGTGCTTACCCCGCCTTCGTTGAGACCACCCCTCTTCCTACCCCAAATGACAACTTGATCGAGCTACTGATATGTACACTAATAAACATGCTCTCAAAGTTCTCCGACTCCCTACCGAACAATCTCACAGTTCCTGTAGAACAACTACTAACCGTTATCTCCCGTAACAATAGGTCTAATGGGTCTCCAAGTCCTTCAATGGAATTGTAGAAGCATTAGACGCAACAAATATGATATTATCTACTTGATTAACCGCTACAAGCCAGCCGTCCTTGCGGTCTCGGAGACTTGGTTAAGGCCGGGATCCCACTTTAGGGTCCCAGGCTTTTCATGCCTCCGGGACGACAGAGAGGACGGATTTGCGGGTTGCGCACTGTTGATCAATAGATGTATCACTTTTTCCCAGATCCCCCTACCCGCCCATGATCCGGGCCTAAATTTAGTCGCTGCTAGAGTGGCAGACGTTACCTATGTCTCTGTTTACATTCCCCATCCAAACTCTGCCATTATCTCCAACCTCTCTTCCATTCTCTCCTCTATCCCGCCCCCCATTGTCGTGTTAGGTGACTTCAATTGCCGACATACTCTGTGGGGATCACACTGTAACGACCCCTCCTCTTCCTCTTTACTTGACCTCCTTGATAGCATTGACCTTTGCATTTTAAATGATGGCACCCCCACCAGAAGAGTCTCCCCAACACAGAATTCCAGCGTGCCTGACCTATCATTCGCCTCACCCTCCTTAGTCTCCCGTCTTTCCTGGTTGGTTCTGCCAAATTCTTTTGGTAGCGATCACTTCCCAATCCTAGTCTCCTTTATACAATCATCTTCCTCTCCCCCATTGTCACCTAATATCCAACCTCTCCTAAAATACCGTCTTCCTCTCGCAAACTGGGATCAATTTGCGACATTATTGGATTCTGAGCTCAGAATACTGCCCCCTGTTGAACCTTCTAATGCCCTCGACCTATATGATCGTTTTACCTCCGCCCTACTATCTGCCGCCGATTCCTCTATCCCCACCAAATCCTCCTCCCGTAGACTGGTTCCTTCTCCGCCTTGGTGGGATTCTGAATGCTCAGACAGTGTTCGGTCCCGCAAGGCGGCGGAGAATAAGTTTAAATCATCTCTCACCATGACCGACTTTCTCTCCTACAGAAAAACTGCAGCCTCCACATCAAGACTCCTATCCAAAAAGAAGACCCAAGGCTGGAGAATTTTTTGTGAATCCCTAAACCCTCGCTCCCCGCTTTCCCTCGTGTGGAAAAGGATTAAGACATTCCGATGTAGTCTCCAGGATCCAAACATAACTTCAAACGATCCGGACTCCTTTATCCATGATTTCCATTGCAATCTTGCCCCTCCCTACGTCCCTGATTTAGAGTGTACTCCTTCTCCTTCACCCCTCTTACCTTCTCACCCACCAGATCCCATGAACGCCCCTTTCTCCTTTGTCGAACTCACCTGCGCCCTTGATCACCTTCGCGACTCCTCTCCTGGTATAGACGGTATCCCATACTCCTTTATTTGCAAGTCCTCAAACTCCAGCAAGTCCTTTTTCCTTAACCTACTGAATTCCATCTTCCTCTCAGGCCAAATCCCAGCATCCTGGAAATCACAAATTATCATCCCTATCCTCAAACCAGGCAAAAATCCTAAGGACCCTTCTTCATACAGACCTATAGCCCTCTCCTCAGTCCTAGCCAAAATCATGGAAAACCTGATCAAAAATCGTCTCGAATGGATATTGGAGAACAGAAACATTCTGTCGAATTCACAGTTCGGTTTCAGAAAAGGTAAAGGTACCTTGGATAGCCTAAGTATCTTTACCTCTGAAATACGGGTGGCATTTTCCAAAAACGAACATGTTATCGGAGTGTTTCTTGACATTTCTTCAGCGTATGATAACGTCCAGATTCCGCTGCTCAGGCAGAAAATGCACCAGCTGAGTATCCCCGTGAGACTGGTCAACATTGTATGCAACCTTTTGTTGTGCCGTTCAATATCCATTCGTCATCAGGGCATCCTCCTTCCTCCTCGACTCTTATGGAAAGGTCTTCCACAAGGCTCAGTGCTAAGTCCTATCCTTTATAATCTATATACCTACGACCTAGACCTTACTGTTTCCCCCTTTTGTAAAATTCTCCAGTACGCAGATGACATAGTTCTCTACATTTCCTCTCCCTCCTTTACTCAAGCTTCATCCCGTATAAACACCGCATTGTCTTACTTGAATCAGTGGCTTTTTGATCACAACCTCTCCCTATCAATTCCTAAATGCAAAGCTGTTGTCTTTTCCCGTAAACGTAACACCCCCCACATCCAGATTTCTGTAGGAAGTGAAACAATACCTTTTGACGATCACGTCAAATTCTTGGGTGTTATCCTCGACTCCAAACTGTCTGGCATCCATCACCTGCACTACATTGAGCGGAAAGGCGAGAGGGGTGTGAATGTCATGCGGGCCCTTTCAGGGGTTCGTTGGGGTTCCCACCCCTTTTGCCAAAAGCTTTTATACGACGCTGTGGTTCGCAGTCATTTTGATTACGCGGGTTTCCTGCTTGAACCTTGCAACAAACTTGCACTGTCCAAGCTGGAAAAGATCCAGTCCAAATGCTTGCGAATTATAACTGGTGCTATGAAATGCTCCCCGATTAATGCTTTGCAGGTTGAATGCCTAGACCCTCCCCTTCACCTCCGCCGCCAATACCTGGCGGACAGGTTTTTGTTCAACGTCCTCCAAACCAGCACCCATCCCCTTCTCCCTATTCTTCATTCCTTAGCGCCCCTAATCTCTTCTTCCTCTTATTGGTCTCGCAAGGACCCTCCGCTCCTCATAGTTTCTCTTAAAAAATTCCAGGACTTGTCTACCCCCATTTTTCAATCTCCTCTTAACCCCCTCTTTCTAACAGAATTTCAATCCCTAATCTTCCAACCTAAAATTTACCTTGACTTTGGTATTGGCAAGAACTGTAGTCAAGCCAACCTCAAGCTAGCGAATATTTTGTCTAATGACTGGGCCGACTGGGTGACGCTATATACAGATGCTTCGAAACAGACCAATGGTTCTCCCGTAGGTTCCGCAGTTTGGCTCCCTAAATTCCGTATTATCCTTAACTTTCAGATTCCCCAGCAAAGTTCTATATTTACAGGTGAGTCTATCGCCTTATTGGAAGCAGTCAAGTACATAGAATCTCACAAGCTGAATAAGGCGCTCATTCTCTCCGACTCCCAAAGCTCCCTCGCTGCTTTATTAAAAAATCCCTTTAAATCCCGCGATCCCTTCCAAATTTCTCTCCAAACTAGAGCAACTTTATATAGGTGTCACCTGGCCGGCACCGAAGTAGTCTTAGCGTGGATTCCCAGCCATTCAGGCATATCGGGTAACGAGTTCGCGGACTCCTGTGCTAAAGCAGCGTCCGAATCTGGATGCCCAACATATAACCTGTGCTTTTCACGCGACCTACGCTCTCAGGCTCACCTTTCGTTGGTTAGTTCTTGGAATGACTTGTGGCAGACCTCCAAACTGGTCAAAGGTAAATTTTATGGTTCCATCCAACCCACCATTCCTTCAAAACCCTGGTATAATAATCATAAACACATTAATAAATTGGCAACATCAATTATAATCCGAATGCGTCTGGGATTTGTTTGTTCTCCAGTATTTTTGGCTAAAATCCGCGTCAGAGACCATTCCATTTGCGAATGCGGTTTGGATGAGGGCACTTTAGAACACATGTTTTTCTCATGTCCAAAATTAGTGATCCCCCTGTACGACCTTCTCCCAAAACAAATTCCCAGACCCGTAAACCTAACTTTCCTTCTGTCACTAGCTCACACATCCCTTATTAAAATTCTATACAAATTCATTTCCATAAACAAAATTAAAATCTAGTCCCCTGCCCTTTGTTGTCTCCCTCCGTTTGTTTCCCTACTAACAGGTATATTATTATGGTATTTTCTAAGTCTAAGTGTCTAAGCATATATGTTTACTAATACCTGTGTTGTCCCTTTTCAGAGATTTGGACCCCCAAGCAGAAACCATAGCTACTAGTACCGGTCAATAGTCATTTCTTTTAAACTTTTAAATTAATTTATTTTGATCTCTTGTTCCACCCTGACATTGGCAAAATCATCGGTGAACGATGGAGCCATTTTAATCAAAGTTGAAGTTGAAGTACATTGCTCGCATATATAAACTAATAACTATTTGCTATGCTTAAACGGCTGAAACTATTTTCTCTACTAATATTATAAATACGAAAATGTTAACGTTAGGTTTGACATTTTACCGTATGCAAGGTTAGGTTATTATGTTCTTTTCGATAGACAACGGTAGATAATGTCAGGGATACCTACTGACCGAGTTACTTATAAAGAGTTTCTGAAGTCTTTAGAATAATCAGGAGTGTCTTCACACAATTTGACACTGAAAGTAGATTTGTGTTACGCCGAATTAAACGCGCGCGAAGCCGCGGGCAAAAGCTAGTCTACAATAATGTATTATTTACCTTTAACCGGCTCAATGTCGATATCGATTATATTCTGGAGTCCAACCCAACGGCAGCCATTTTATTCGCCACATCGTTTCGTTTCGTAGGTATGTACGCTAATTTAGTAGGTAAGTCCAATCCATGTTATTCATAGATCGGTGTTTTGCCTTCAAACATGAAATCAAAATACTAAATTGACATTTGATCTATCGTAGTTGATCGTAGTAATTAAAATTTAGGTACAAAATAATAATTTTGCAAGTTAAGCTTCTAAAGCTTCTAGGTTTAAAGGTTATTCACAACTATAAAACCTAAATTCAACATATCCTTTAAACCTTCTATTAAACATGAGCTCTACAAGATTACTAGTAAGTACTTAATAAAAGCAGTCCAGTTTTACAAGCAGTTCATGTGTTCAGGTGCTTTGTCTTTATATATATCTCGCGTTACTGAATGTCTCACAGATAACGTACAATCGCAATCGCGCAAGAAGCTGAAATTTGGCATGTATGATCTTTGGGGACGGCAAAGGTGAACAAAAAGGAATTTCTCCCACTTCCCACAGGATAGGGAAGAAACGGGAAAATAAAGGAAATGTGCGGGCATCCTCTTGTTCACTATATTTTCAAGACCTCATTACCTACTGCAACAACAACTACCTATTTCAAGACATCCAATAATAGTTTTCAGTTTGTCATGAATGCTGATATTTTGAAATGTAAATTATTATTATTATTATTATTATTAATTATCAGGCAGGCAGTTGATACAACTGATAATTGCCTATATCCTGCTATTGCCCACTAGTTCCTGTTGCAGTACTAAGTAGGTGCTTGTCCAGTTTGTTCTTGAACTGATTAACATTTTGGGCTGAGACTACTTCTGCTGGGAGCTTGTTCCACATTCTGACTACACGGTTACTGATATAGTGTCGATGAGGGTTGTTGTTTGAGAAACTGGTACATAATTTAAGGTGGTGGCCTCTGAGGTGGATATTTTCATTGCGCACAAATAGTTTATCAAACTCCTCAATGTCATAATGTCCGTTTAAGATCTTGTAGGTTTCAATCAGATCACCGCGGTCCCTGCGGTCTTTTAGTGTTGTAAGCTTTAAAAATGCTAATCTTTCTTCATAAGGTCGTGCTTTAAGAATTCGTGGTACTTTGGTGAAACTTCGTTGTACCTTCTCCAAGAGTTCAATGTCTTTGACAAAGTAAGGGTTCCAAATTTGAAACGCATATTCCAGAATTGGTCTAATGAAAGTCTTGTGGATCTTGAGCATCATTTCTGGTGTCAAGACACCAAATGCTTTCCTCACAAGGTATATTAGGCCTTTGGCTTTCTTTGTAATAGTTGAGATATGCTCTTCCCACTTCAAGTCTTCAGTAATCTTTACTCCTAAGTCCGTTTGATTTTTTACCTCCATAAGAGGTGCATCGCCCAATTTGTAGGTAAGACGAGGATTGCGATTACCTATATGCAGCACTGTACATTTTGAGGCATTCAGATTTATGAGCCATTCCTTAGACCAGTTAGCTATTTTGTTCAAATCATCGGTGAGGTGGTCGTAGTCAATTAGTGGATTTGCAAATAATTTGGTGTCATCGGCGAAAATACTGACATTACACTGTATGCAGTGGGGAAGATCAAATGTATATATAATGTACAATATTGGACCTAAAACTGAACCCTGAGGCACCCCGCTAAGTATATCGATTGCGTCTGACCTGGTTTCGCCTATTCTCACTTGTAATGTTCTTTTGTTTAGAAATTTCTCAATCCAAATTAACAACTTTCCGCGTATGCCCACGAATTCCAACTTTTGAAGAAGTCTTCTAATAGGGACTTTATCAAAGGCCTTTTCATAATCCAGATAGATCACGTCGATTGGCTCTCTATTATTGAAGAGTTTGGTCCACGATGATAGACAAGACAGTAAATTTGAAACTGTTGAACGGTGTGGACAGAAGCCATGTTGTTGTTTAGGAATCACCTCGTAGTTGGAGAGAAATTTTCTTATATGCTTGACTATAATCTTTTCCATTATTTTGCAAAATACACTGGTTAAGCTGATAGGTCTGTAGTTGGAAGCATCGAGTTTGCTGCCTTTCTTAAATATAGGGGTAACTATTGCTGTTTTCCATAAATCCGGTAGGGTGCCAGTGTCGTACGACGTTTGCATTATAGTTGCCAGGTGGTTAGAGAGATTGCATTTCTTTAATATAACTACTGGTATATCATCTGGTCCCGGGGAAGACTCAGTATTCATTTCTGCAATAGCTTGTTGAATTTTATCCCGAGTAAATACTATTTCTTCAATGGAGTCTTGTACTCGGAGTGATGGATCTAATAACGGTAGTTGGTCGTGTGGTTCTACTTGAAAAACGCTCGCAAACTGGTCTGCAAATACTTTGGCAATTTCTCTAGGCTCGGTCACGGTATGGCCTTGCTTGTTGGTTATATTTGTTGGTATGCTCACTTTTGAAGTAATTTGCTGTCTGATGTAAGAGTAAAACTTTTTAGGTCCAGCTTGTAGTATATTTTTTTCGTGCGTTATTCGAGCTTGTCTGGTTTGATTTATTAATTGATTATTTATTTTTCTGTAGTCTTTATAGTGTTTGGGGAGTCCAGTCAGCACATATCTGTTCCACAGAGCCATTTTGGAATTTATCAGGGTCTTAGTTTGGTTTGAAATCCAAGGTTTATTTAAAGTTGTTTGACGGATAGTCGTCTTGGGTACATATAAGTTTATAGATTCCTTAAGTGCTGTATGAAGAATATCAAATTGTAATTTCGCGCATTTCCTATCCTTCATATCTAATGGTAACATTTGCCTCAAATTTTCATTGATTTTGTTGTAATCAGCTTTGTAGAAATTAAGTCTGGTTTTGTGTTGCATTTGTTGGATCTGTTCCTGCAATTCTATAGTTGCCAATATGGTCGCTTTTTCCAATAGGTGCTTGGTGCTCAATACTGGCTACGAGTGAGTCGTCATTTGTCAATACAAGATCCAAATATGATGGCTGATTTCCTTGTCTGTATCTCGTGCATTTATGTATCATCTGATGAAGGTTACTCATTTTATACCATTCTACAAAGTTGTTTTCCTTCGGCGTAAGGTACCCGCTGTCTTCAAGAGGCCATTTCACTCCGCCATAGTTGAAGTCACCCATTATTAACACTGTATTAGCTTCGGAAACATGGTTCAGTTGGTCTAGCAGGCGATTGTCTTGGTCTATTGAAGAGTCGTGTCCTCTGTAAAGCCCACATATTAGAAATTTACTGTTACCAGCCTTCACATCCAGCCACAGACATTCAGAGCTTTCGAATTTCTTGTTGTAGGTTAAGTTGTATTTAATTGTTACGCGAGATATGTCCTTCAAGGCGTAGATTGCGACTCCACCACTACGTCTGCCTATGCGATCGTCTCGATATAAATTATATCCTGGTATTGTAACAATTGAATCGGGTATAATTGGTTTAAGCCATGTTTCGGAGACAATAATCAATGTTGGTTTCAATGCTGTCACTTGAGCAATTAGTAGATCCAGTTTAGATATTACCGACTGTATATTCGTGTAAAGTATTGTTATTCTAGAATATGTTGATGTAGGTTTCTTATTAGGGGTATTATTACTTGATTTAATTGAATGTGTTGGTTTATTGTTGGTATTGGGAGCTAGTTTTTTTGTGTGCTAGTTTTTACGATGGCTGGGTATCCTCGTACATATTTTATAGTGATGTCCGTTTCACCCTCACTTGTACGCTTGTTAAGTTCATCACGTAGATATTTTAGGTATTCTTTTTGCATGGGTGTAAGGTCAGATGTGATATTCGAGGGCTCGCTTAGTTTATTTCTATTACGAAGTATTTCGAGCGCGTCACTCTTGGTGTGAAGGATGGCCTTAAGCGGACGCGGCCTGCCACCTAGGTTTTTCTTGGGAGCACCAAGGCGGAATACCTTGATACCATTGCAGTTAATCTTGTTTGTGACAGTCTTTATGACAGCCACACACTCTTTCACATCATGTTCTTTTCTCTGTTCAGCAATGTCACTTGTTGACTCTGGAACATCATATATTATTACATTATTCGCCCTGTTAGCCCTCTCTCTGATTTCCTGAATTGCTGCTTCGGTTGCCAGCATATTTTGGCGCATTCGTAGTTGTTTAACTTCATCAGTGAGCTCATTCAACCTCTTCATTATAGTTGGTAGTTGGGTCATGGCAGATTTACAATCCCCACAAAGAAAAGTCATGACGCGTGCTACAGTTTTTAATTCAAGCACACGCACTTCTGTAGGCGACAACCCATGACACTCTCCACATAATAGGATTTTACAGGAGTCGCATGTTACTGATGGTTTCTTTTCATTTGATGGTTTATTGCATTTATTGCATTTATATTTAAAATTTCCAGTTTTCTGAGTCTGGTAGCAGCTCATTATCAGTTAGTGAATAGGGCCATAGATTATAAAAACATGTGTTCTCAAATATTACTCATTTAAAATCTGAACCATATGATTGTTTGATTGTATAATTTAGATTTAATATGATTGATATATTTGAGAAGACAAATTTTAACAGTATATTAAATTGTTGTATCAATAATATGTTCCATTACTCATATTAAATATACTTAACATCTACTCTACATTAAAATACATACATACATACATAGACTCACACCTGTTTCCCGGAGGGGTAGGCAGAGACTACGGAACGCCATTTGCAACGATCCTGACATACCTCACTTGCTTCACTCACTCCCATCAAGTTTCTCATGCATGCTCTTCTGTTAAGGGTACTTCTGACTTGTCCTTTTTTCAGGATGTCTCCAATCTGGTCAGAGAACATTCTCCTAGATCTTCCCCTTTGTCCTGTCCCATTCACACTAGCCTGATATATTTTCTTTGTCAGTCTATCGTCATCCATCCTCTCCATGTGCCCAAACCATCTTAACATGCCTTTCTCAATGCTTGTCACTACATCTTCTTTTACCCCACACCACTCTCGTATCACACAATTCTTTACTCTGTCGGTCAAAGACACACCACACATACTTCTCAGTGCTCTCATTTCTACAGCATTTATTCTACTTTCAAATCTCTTCTGCCATACCCAACTTTCACTACCATACATAAGGGTAGGCACTAACACACCTCTATGTACAGCCAAACGTGCCTTTTTGGACATGTTTTGACTGTTCATAAACGCCTTCAGAGCTCCATTCACACAATTACCTGCATTAACTCTCCTTTCAATATCTTTTTCATTCTTACCATCACTGGTAAACAACATACCTAAGTAAACAAACTCATTCACTTGTTCCACTCGCTGTCCATCGATCAAAACATTACAAGCCGTAACGCATTCCTCCTTTTCAAAAACCATAACTTTCGTTTTACTTACATTCACTTTCATTCCTTTCCTTTCTAACGCACGATGCATGATTGTTACCATCTCCTGCAACTCCTCCGTTGAAGATGCAAGTATAACCTGATCATCAGCATAAAGGAGGCATTTGACGAGTAACCCATTCATCCTTAATCCGCAGTCACTATGTTTTAAATCTTGCAAACAACTGTCCATGAAGAGGTTAAACAGCCACGGCGACGCTACACATCCCTGTCTAACACCTTTATCGATGGTAAACCAGTCAGTGTATGCCCCGTTTATCCTCACACAAGCTCTAGAATCCTCATAAAGGGATTTCAGAGCTCGAAATAGGATATCTATTTTAAGGAGGGTTTTATTTACTTTTTGTTTCAGAGTTATTTTATTTTATAAATTATGTGTTTTTGCTGTTTTCAGGTTCTACAAAGCTTTAAAAAGTTACACAGAACTAGACTGAAAGTATTTGTAGGTGATGAGAGGGCATTAACTGCAGGAAGAATAAAAATAAATGAAGAGTTTAAAAAAAATAAACATGTTACTAATGAGGAAGCTATTTCAGCTGTAAGTTGTTCTCATATCCTTCTAGACTTCAGCTGGGCACCATCCACTTTAAAATCTGTTATTGCAATATGATTTATCACACACACAACAAACTATAATATGTACCATAACATCATTCTGCTTCAATGTGAAAGAACAAAAAACAAACACACATTTGCATTTATAATATATTATGAGATTGTCAATATTGTCATGAAGCATTAACAATGTATCATCATCCTCATTACCTTACAGTTGATCATATATATCATCATCCTCCTAGTGTTATCCCAGTTTCAATCTGGGGTCTGCTTACTAGTCTTACCAGATGTGGCTGAATAATAGCCTTCCACAGAGCGACTGCCTGTCTGACCTCTGCAACCCAAAGGCTAGCCATATTCCATGGTTTGCACTAGTGTCAGTTTATTTAGAAGGTACTGATATACACCCTATAACGACTGTCAAAGATCTTCATGACAGTCAGGACCAACGGCTTAAAGTGCTCTCCGAGGCACGGTACAAGCGTTAATTAACAATTCAATACGCACATACCTCTGAAAAGTCATTGGTTGGTGCGCACCGTGGATTCAGATGACAAACCCGATACCCTCTGCATGGCAGTCAGTTGGTATCTCCACTAGGCTATCGCTGCCTAGTGGAGATACCAACAGACTGCTACAGCCTGCAACAAGTTGATTATGTACATATATAATAATTGAATATAATTAACTACTTCATATAATTTCAGATGATCAAGTTTGCTCAGGACGTTGATACAGAGCTCAGAACCCAAGTAATACAGGCTCGAGAAGTGAGGCCTGGTGTTTTTGGTAAGCTTGTTTAAGTAATGTAATGTTCCAAACTTTTGAGAGACAGAAATTTAGTGAATGTTGAAAGCAACCAATCTGAGGTATCTTTGGTTCAGTAGCATGATCAAAAATTGTGAACCAAGAATTTTGTTTTATTTCCGTCTGATATTTTGATAAAATTTGTTGAGCAATCTTTTACTTATAAAAATTTGGCACATTCTGCGTAAGTGACTGACAGACAACACACAGCTAAAACTCTAGGCAAAGGGCCATTTCTAAGGGCATTTTGAAGACAAACTTTCTGCGACTCAAATTGGCGCTTGGCAGCGTGGCAGTCGCGCTGCGGCAGCTGTCTCTCTCTCCTCCAGTGTATCTTAACTACGAGAGCGAGAGAGACGGAGAACGACACCAGCGCTGCCAACGGCGCCAACTACGAACTAAACTAGAGACACTCCCACACACACTTGGAATCGGCACACATAATCCTTAAGAACTGTGCTTCTATGTAAATCTGTATTCATTGCTCTTGGGTACAAGCCGCAAGTTGGCATGAATGTCCCTTGGAGACCCATGGGTGCTCTAAGAAGAGTCTGCCTGAAATTCTCACGGGATCGAAAAGAAACAAGTACTTAAATGAAAAAAAAATGTGCATGCATATCTGCAGGTATCCTCTAGTTCTGGTGTAATTTAATTTTAGGAAGAGCAAAGTATGTAAAATTATACAGGCCGTCAATTTGGATGATCAAAAGATTGTTGTTGTATCAGTCTCATTTTACTGATGTAATTGGAATTTCTGTAAATAAATTCGCAGTCTACGAAGCCAGCACTTAGCCTAGCACAGTGGCGGCAATAAACAGATCCATTCCACATAAGGTAGAAAACTGGATTCAATATTCTTGCTAGATAACATTAATAGCTGGTGCATCTATGGTGAAGCGTAATAGTGATGATTTTTCGACTGTCAAACACAATTCCTGAGCGGATCGAAGCTACTTCGCGCAACTCCGTGCTGATCCGCTCGCATACTCTGCGCTGCACTTCGCTCCATGAGCGACGGCTCTCTGAAAGTAGAAGTATAAAGAGTTGCAATGTATAAACATTAATTGGGTCTTTTCTTGTTATAGAGGCGAAATTGACTGAAGATACGGTCAAATTGGATAATATACCGTATGATGACAATGCAGTGTTAGAAGAAGGCACAACAAAAAGGCCAACCTGTCAGGATATGGCCCACAGTAAATAGGATCTGAAGAAAATGCTTTAGTTAGTCTTTAGGATGAGATTTATTATTTGTTGATTAAGTAGTTGTACAGTTTAATATAGAAATATATATAAAGATCAACAGTATTTTTATTGTTAATCCTCTTGATGGTACATTTGTACTTGGAGCCAACAAAAGAGTACTGGTGAGGAGAACACATCTAATCTATAGGTTAGGCGAGCAATCATCTTATTCAAATACTTAGAAGAAATCATTGTTTTATTTATTCTGGTTGCATCTAAGACTTTTTGTATCGGAGCCCAGGATATGCTGACTGATCTTACCAGATTTCACTGAACATTATTTAGCTTTTCTGCAGACTGCAGAGCGACTTTACTGCCGTCCGACCTCTGCAACTTTTTGATAGATATAGCGAAATTCCATGCTTTAGAGTAGTTATTATTTAAAACGTCATCCCTATAACACCTGCCAAAGATAAGGGGAAGCGAAAACTATTAAGTACAGTCGAACAACTTCCCGCTAGGCCACCATAAGGACGAGAATCGCTCAGCATGACATCGTCGCATTTCAGTGCTACTTTACACGCACATTGACACTCGTATACCTACTAAACCAGTTTCTAATGTGCCTCGACAGCCTCGACTCTATGAGCGAGCCAAGGGATTTTTTTTCAAATTGTTCCACCGCCGACTTGTTTGATTGTACATAACTCTAAAAAGTCAGACGTGAGCGCCATGGAATTTGAACCCAATTTTGACATGCACAGGGGTGCATGTCATGTAATTCCACTAGGCTATCGGTACACCTACATTGATCTTGTGCTTGAATAGAATCTTCTTAGCGTCTATGGGAAACACCTATATTTTTGCGGCCAGAAAGCAACCACTCTGACTTCGTTGGCGGAGCCTGTTGTTCCTTCTCCATACCTGAATAACAAGTTTTCGAGTACGTGGGGCGTGACTACCCGCAGTTACAACCGCGTTACTCAAGGCTACTGCTCCGCTCCCGTGGCTCATAGCGTGATGTTATACATAATATAGGCTATACCCATAGATGTGATATCTATATGAAATGCCTACCTACAGTTATTTATTATAAGTTTACCTCATCATCATCATCATCATATCAGCCTAAATACCATCCACTGGCTCTCATTATTTAAAGCTACTGCTGTGCTCCTGTGGCTCATAGCGTGATGTTATTTAGCCTATAGCCTTCCTTAATAAATGGGCTGTCTAAAACTGAAATAATTTTTCAATCGGACCCATCGATATATAATACTGTTACGCCATCTATCGGTGAATAGGGGGTACTAGAAGAGATTGAATGTATCGGTGGTTTAAAGGTAATTCAGCTACTCTGTACTAGATGGCGTTGCTGTATCGAGTATGGACTGTTCGCGAATATTTCGACAGTTTTGTGGAAACATCTAGAATGCGCTAGTGATGTTATCCGGCCAGTAAGTATAAATAGAGCGGGAGCGAACGGACCGGGACAGTAATCAGTGAATAGAGGAGCGTTAAATAAGAAGCGAAGGGAAGTAATTCGGAAGTGTTTAGTGGTGTTTTTATTAGTGTTGAGAATTAAGTGTGAAATAAGTGTGTTTTTACTAGTTGTGTAAATAAGTGTGTAAAGTGTTTGTGTATAAATAAAGTTCAGTTTAAGTGGCATAGTAAGTTATAATTTATCGTCGAACCCCAGCTCGTAACAAATTGGTGTCAGAAGAAAGGGATAAATTATGCCGGTTATGCCGAAGGAAGAAACTGAAGGTGTGCGTACCGAGAACCAGCGCCAGCAAGACCTGGACCAGAGACGCTTCGGAGACGTTCCTTCTCCATCGTCTGGTGGACCAGGCGAATCCGCGGATGCAGTGGAGCCTACAAGCGCACACTCCGTGGCGGTGCCCGACATCGCGGCTCTGATGACGTTCATGCAGGAGCATGCGCGCCGCCTGGAGGAACAGCTACAGCGCGACAAGGAGGAGCAGGCTCGCCGTCAAGAGGAGCACGCGCGCCGCCTGTAGGAACAACTACAGCGCGACAAGGAGGAGCAGGCCCGCCGTTTGGAGGAACAGCTGGTGGTGATGAAAGACCTCAGCGCCGCTGTAGGGAAGGACCTGAAGGTGGTAAAGGAGGAGCTCCAGCAGCACGAGGCTCGTATCAGCGATGTGGAGAAGCTCGTACACGACCAGCTTAAGACTCGCGTCGCCTCTATAGAGAAGCGTGTACACGACCATCACGAGACCTGTGTCGCTGAAGTGGAGAGGAGATTGCGTGGGCTCGGATCCAACGAAGTGACATCTGCGACTGTAGTGCCCTCACCTCGTGGGTTTAAGGTTCCACCATTTGATGGCTCGTCGTCATGGTCTGCATACAAGATCCAGTTTGAGGCTGTGATGCGATCGAATGGGTGGACCAAAGAACAGGCCTTAACCGCCCTAACCTTGGGCCTTCGCGACCGGGCCTTGACAGTGTTGGAGGCACTCGGACAAGACGTCACCTACGAGAAGCTTCTTGAGGCGCTGGAGGCGAGGTACGGAGACGCGCACCTCGAACATGTATATCGTGCTCAGCTGAAGGACAGGACGCAACGCACCGGAGAAACTCTGCAGCAGTGGGCTCTAGAGGTGGAAAAGCTGGTCAGGAAGGCATACCAGTCGTCTCCTGCGCTTATTGATGGGAACCTCGTACAGGCGTTTACGGATGGGATCCGGGACCTGGAGGTAAGAGCAGCAGTGAGGCTTGGGCACTTCAAGGACCTCAAGGACGCCTTAGCCCACGCTCTGGAGGTGGAAGCAGTGCGACGCGACGACCGAGGTCACCGCATCAGGGAAGTTGTGTCGTCACCTCGGTGCTACAACTGCGGAGAAAGAGGCCATATCCGCTTGAGCTGCCCAAAGCGTAGGCAGCCTGGTGACACCCTGTCTCCACCAAAGGGGTCGCCTGATGTGCCTGCCAGGCAGCGAGAGCAGGGAAACGAGTAGAAGCCAGGACTGCGGGGCGGGTGCTGGCTGGTAATGGAAGAGCCCCAAGTATCTCGATCTCGCAATCATGCGACGGGAACAGCCTGATCATCGAAGGCGAAATTAACAGAACACCATGCAAGCTGACAATGGACACGGGTGCTTCTCGGACAGTCGTCGGTTTCCATCTGGCAAGACGGGTTCTTCGGGGCTGCTTCAGGAACAATGAATGTGTGAATCTGAGAACAGCTACCGGTCAGCACATAACCGTCCGAGGTGAAATGGAGGTGGATCTGAAGCTAGGCAACAAAGTTTACCGTCACAAAGTCATCGTGGCCGATATAGTGGACGACTGCATCTTGGGCCTAGACTTCATGCGGAAGTATCGCTGCGAGATCGATGTTAACCAAGGAGTGTTGAAATGTGGCTCGGAAGAAGTCTTCATGGAAGGCGCAACTTCAGGAAAAGTGTACTGTCTGAAGAATGTCACGCTTCAACCGCGGTCGGAAACGGTTGTACCGGTTTGTTTACCCGGAAGTTCTGGTCGAGGGAACCGCTGCGTACTTATCGAAGGCCTAGAGGAAGATGCCTCATGGAAGATTGCACGAACCTTGGTAAGGGGTACCAAAGTTTCATCAGTACGCGCACTAAATGCAAGTGAGAAGGAAGTGTTGCTCAAAAAAGGGACGGAATTGGGCACCTATGAAGGAGCGGCTTGGATGCGTAGATGTCAAGAGCAACCTACCAGCGACAAGGTTCAGGGTGCACGATTCGACGTGTCTTCACTTTTGGAGGACTGCCAAAGTACCCTGTCAGAAGAAGAGAAGACCAAGGCTAAGAAGATGTTAAACCGGTTCGCCGATATTTTTTCGACCAGTGATGTCGACATAGGGAAGACAGCACTAGTCCAGCACAAAATAAACACGGGAAGTGAAGCACCGATTCGCCAGCGACCAAGACGTGTGCCAGTGGCACGGGAACGTGAAGTGGAAGCTATGATCGACGGTATGGTGAAAGAAGGCGTAATCGAGCCTTCGTCCAGCCCGTGGTGCTCTCCGGTTGTTCTAGTAAAGAAGAAGGATGGCAGCATGCGCTTCTGTGTAGACTACCGCCGATTGAATGACATCACGAAGAAAGACAGCTACCCGCTGCCAAGGATCGATGACACACTGGATACGCTGACGGTGATGAAGTGGTTTTCTACCTTAGACCTAAAAAGTGGCTACTGGCAGGTGGAAATAGATCCTCGAGACAAGGAGAAGACGGCATTCTCCACAGGGTAAGGATTAAGGCAATTTAACGTCATGCCCTTTGGATTGTGCAACGCTCCGGCTACTTTTGAGAGACTGATGGAGCGAGTGCTTATGGGACTGATTGGAGACGCCTGCCTGGTCTACTTGGATGACATCATCATCGTGGGGCGCACCTTCCAGGATCACCTTCGAAACTTGAAACAAGTGCTGTTAAAGATACGAGGAGCTAATTTGAAGCTGAGTCCGAAGAAATGCGCGTTATTCAGACGGCAAGTGAACTTTCTAGGACATGTGGTCTCGGAGAACGGTATTCAAACTGACCCGGAAAAGATCATTGCCGTGAAGGAATGGCCAGTTCCAGAGAACAAAACGCAGGTCAGAGCATTCCTCGGATTATGCTCCTACTACCGACGGTTTGTGAAGAACTTTGCTGACATTGCTCGACCTCTTCATAAGCTCACCGAAGACAGAGTACAGTTCTGTTGGAATGAGAGCTGTGACGTTGCATTCCAGAAGCTCAAGGAACATCTGTGTACTGCACCTATTCTAGGCTACCCTGACAATGAGCATGAATTCGTAGTTGACACAGATGCCAGTAACACCGGAATTGGCGGCGTGCTGTCACAAAAGAAGGGTGATCAAGAAGTTTTTATAGCATACTTCAGCAAGACCTTATCCAAACCCGAAAGAAACTACTGTGTCACCCAGGCGGGAACTCTTGGCTGTAGTAAAGACATTTCAACAAATACTTGTTGGGCCGTAAATTCCACCTGCGAACCGACCATGCAGCGCTGAAATGGCTACTTCAATTTAAGGACCCAGAAGGACAAGTAGCTAGATGGATTGAACTACTGCAAGAGTTTGATTTTGTAATACAACATCGCAGCGGCAAGTCCCATGGTAACGCAGATGCCCTATCGCGTAGGCCGTGTCCCGACCAGTGCAAGCACTGTAGCCGACAGGAAGCAAAGCAGGCAGCGCTAGTGAGAATGTTAAAGACGGATCTAAGCGACGAATGGAGAGAAGCTTTGCAGAGTGCTCAGCAAGATGACAAGGATGTACAGCCGATTCTTGAATGGAAGAAATCAGGCGCTCCTAGGCCCAAATGGAGTGATATCGCAGCAATGAGCCCTATCACCAAGAGTTATTGGGCACAGTGGGAAAACTTGGTCGTCCAGGATGGAGTTCTGTGCCGCAATTGGGAAAACGCTCGCGGTAACCAGTGCCATTTGCAAATGGTAGTGCCCAAAACTAAGGTGCCGGAAGTCTTGCAGCTCTATCACAATGGTGCTTCGGGAGGTCACATGGGAGTTAAGAAGACCCTTACTAAGATCCGGGAGCGGTTTTATTGGCTCCACTGTCGGGATGACGTCGAGGATTGGTGCCGCAAATGCACAAGTTGTGCGGCTGTCAAGGGGCCACATACTCGAAGCAGAGGTGCATTAAAGGTGTATAATGTGGGAGCCCCATGGGAGCGCATAGCCTTGGATGTCGCTGGGCCGTTTCCCGAGAGCCAGGATGGAAACAAATACTTCTTGGTTGTGATGGATTACTTCACGAAGTGGCCTGAAGTGTTTGCAATCCCAGATCAAGAAGCTACCACAGTGGCCGACAAGCTGGTGCATGAAGTCTTTTGTCGATTCGGGGTACCCTTGGAAATCCACAGCGATCAAGGCCGGAACTTCGAATCCGAGGTGTTCAAGGAGACTTGTCGCGTGATGGGTGCACATAAAACCAGGACCACGGCTTATCACCCGCAATCAGATGGCATGGTTGAACGATTTAACCAATCACTGGAAAGGTACCTGGCGAAGGTCGTGGAGAGCAAACAAAGAGATTGGGACAAGCACATCCAACCATTCCTTCTGTCATATCGCAGTGCGGTCCACGAAACCACAGGAGTAACACCAGCTTTTGCCAATTTCGGCAGAGAATTACGTTTACCAGCAGACTTAATCACCGGTATTCCGCCAGAATCTCCACGCAATGTAACGGATTACGCAACAAGATGAACGACGTATACGAGCACATCAGGGAGTCAGGACAACAGATGTAAAGATGAAGACTCGCTACGACCGGAAGGCAAACAACAAAGGCTTCGACGAGGGATCATTGGTGTGGCTTCATAACCCAGTACGAAGCAAAGGCAAATCGCCTAAGTTACAAGCCAGATGGGACGGGCCATATCGCATAATTACCAGGATGAACGACGTCACCTATCGAATCCAGAAGGGGTCGCGAGGTGCACCGAAGATAGTTCATGTGGACCGGTTGGCTCGTTACCATGGGTCCAACGATGTTCGAGACGAACACGTTTAAGAGGGGGGCAGTGTTACGCCATCTATCGGTGAATAGGGGGTACTAGAAGAGATTGTATGTATAGGTGGTTTAAAGGTAATTCAGCTACTCTGTACTAGATGGCGTTGCTGTATCGAGTATGGACTGTTCGCGAATATTTCGACAGTTTTGTGGAAACATCTAGAATGCGCTAGTGATGTTATCCGGCCAGTATAAATAGAGCGGGAGCGAACGGACCGGGACAGTAATCAGTGAATAGAGGAGCGTTAAACAAGAAGCGAAGGGAAGTAATTCGGAAGTGTTTAGTGGTGTTTTTATTAGTGTTGAGAATTAAGTGTGAAATAAGTGTGTTTTTACTAGTTGTGTAAATAAGTGTGTAAAGTGTTTGTGTATAAATAAAGTTCAGTTTAAGTTGCATAGTGAGTTATAATTTATCGCCGAACCCCAGCTCGTAACAACACTACTAATCGGACCAGTAGTTCCTTAGATTAGCGCGTTCAATCAGTGTTTTATTATGTAAAAAGAAATCTTCTTCTTTCTCTTAGCGTTATTCCAGTTTCAATCTAGGGTCCGCTTACTAGTCTAACCGGATTTGGCTAAATATTTGCTTTTCCACAGAGCGACTGCCTGTCTGACCTCCGCAACCCGAAGGGATAGCGATATTCCATGGCTTAGACTAGTGTCAGTTTATTTAGAAGGTACTGACGCCCTGTAACGACCGTCAAAGATCTTCGTGACAACCGGGACCGACGGCTTAACGTGCTCTCCGAGGCACGGGACAAGCGATAATTAAAAATTCAATACGCACATAACTCCGAAAAGTCATTGGTACGCGCCGTGGATTCGAACCCGATACCCTCTGCATGGCAGTCTGTTGGTATATCCACTCGGCTATCGCTGCCTCTATGTAATGTAAAAAGAAATAATATTTATATAATAATTTCTGTGAGGTCCTTGATAAAAATATATACAATAAGTGTTTTGATTTTTGAACGCTTCGCTCTTCGCTGTCTGAAGTTCTGAACCTTATGGCAATTCTGAACGCAACCTGCCAAATGCCTGTCCACTGTCAGGTCTGTCAGTGTCAAAATAATAGTAAAAAAAATTGCTGATCTCTGGCCTTTGATATCTGAGCAAGACAGATATATACGCTGTTTAAAAGAAAACAGGAATAGATATACTCGTTAAAGCAACATCGTATGAAATATTTTCCTATGGTATTGGAACTCACCTAGTGTATATCAATTTTCACGTAACTTCTGTCAAAAATCAAATCAAAATCATAGCCTGGATTTCTCATAAAATTCAACTACAATGTTGACACGATCCTTAGTTTCACGAGCATTGCTTCTTCGAGGCGTTAAAAATGCTTCGGTTAACGTAAAACAAATTAAAAGAAATGCAGGCCATGGGTAAGTCGGTTGTTATGTCATAATGTCTTGACAAGTTGTATGTTTTGCCTGCCTTTTAATACTTATTATTATAGCTCTATTAGAAAATTTGTACTGGTATGCTTATATTACTTACAAGACAAGGGATGTCACTGTAAAGTGTAGTACCTAAATACTATTCATCTTGGACTCTTCGGTTACTTGTTAGGACACCATAACCTATCAGTTAGAAGTAGTAATCAATATAATATAATATTATACATTTTATAAATTCTAAGGACTGCGATGCTTTGTGTGGATTGCCTGAGAGGCCAGCTAGGAGTTCTCAAATAGTGATGTTTTGTATCATTAGAAATTTTAAGCAACATTTCTGATTTAACTCCATTTTAATTTTATTTGTAAATTTATGAAGAAGCTAACTACATAACTACAATATTATTTCCAGCTTCTGAAAATAATGTTTAAATTAATTTAAATGTGCTTTTAAAGTTTTATGAATACTCAGTAGGAGCCCGGAGTCTGGTGATGCGCCCAGTAACGGCAATAGGCTCGCCCCCTATTACGTGGGACCTAAAAATTCATGGCGAAATGTGGGTGTATTATTTACACCTCCGCCTACCCCTTCGGGGATACAGGCATGAGACTATAAATAAATAAAAGTTTTATGAAGCATGTTTCTGACTTATGTAAAAATGTGTAAAGCTTCCAAGTGAATCATTGAATACAATTTTATTATTCTTTGTGTGATTGTGTTATTTATGTTAAATTAATTAGATAATTTTATTTCAGTGTTTGGACCTACCGAGTTCCGCCTCCAATGCCCTCCAAGAAATCTATATGGTTGGCAGAGATTCTTGGAGGTCTAGCCTGGTGGTGGATCCTATATCACTGTGCCACTGAACCAGAACACATTTTTGTATGTAATTTTCTATTACGAGTTAGACTAGATGAACCCGCAGTTACACCCACATTATTTAAGGCCACTGCTTCGCTCCTGTGGCACATAACACCTGACAAAATAATAGTTTGAGGCACTCTATACTTTGCAAATATTTAAATTTTAGGAACAACCGACAACACCAATCATGTACCTATGTTTTACAAATTAATAATCATCTCATTTCATTTCAACAATATCTAATACTAATATTTAAAGCTGAAGAGTTTCTTTGTTTGGTTGAACATGCTAATCTCAGGAAGTACTGGTCAGATTTAAAAATTATTTCAGTGTTAGATAGCCCATTTATTTAGGAAAGCTATAGGCTATATACAACATCATGCTAAGAGACAGGGTTGCGGAGAAGCAGCCATAAATAATTAGAATGTAACCATGGTCTAAGCTACTGTATAATTTATTTAAACTGACGAAAGTTTGACTTTCATAAGTATCACATTAAGAACTAAGTGAATAACGGACTTTTGTCTCTTCCAGGGCGAATTCCCTTACGTTGATCCTAGCACCTACTCGGACGAAGAACTTGGCATCCCCCCAGACTCAGAAGGATCATTGAAGCAGTGAATATGATAGTAGCACCTAATTGTAGATTCTTGTAATTTATGTTGATGTTAAATAAATTTTATTGATTTTCAGTATCTTACAGTGCATTATTTTTTACCTATATTATCTGTGCCTACATTAAGTTAGGGTTGTATCGTCTTTTTATTGTAAGTAATATCATTGGGTTGTATAGATAAAGGTAATTTTAATGATTCTCCATCATGATCATGATGACCCATGGAATAAGGACTAACAATGAACTCTTAGGTATTTAAGTCAATTCTATGCATTTTAAGACCAAGTGCCGACTACCTGCACACCATAATTAACATAAAATAACTTTACGCTATATCTCCGAAGGGGTAGGCAGAGGTGTATTACACACCCACACTTCGCCATTTGTTTCGGTCCCAATGTAATAGGGGGCGAGCCTATTGCCATCTACCGGGCACATTGTTAAGCGAGCGATAATTAATAATATAACACCTGTATGTATGTATATAGTTGGTATATAGCCTCTATAGGTAACAATATGGAAATAGAGGTGTATACTTTTCATTATTTTTATGTTAAAATCGAATGGCGATACCATACATATGTACAATTATTGTTTAGGTAAGTATATAACATGCATAGCCCTTGATCTCTCAACGGCTTTTGAACTCGGTCATCGAAATACATCGGTAAGTACCTGTGATACCTATATAGCAAACGGATGATACTCGCCACATTTCCTATCAATGAACGTTTTATTAGAAAACTAGAGGACGCCAGCAGCTACGCCTGCATTTTTTCAAAATTTACCCGTTTTGGCCGATCCCGTGGGAATTTCGGGAAATCCCTTCTTAGTGCACCCCTACGGTCCTCAAGGAACATACATGCCAAATTTCAGCTTCCTGCGCCCAATAGTTTCGGCTGTAGCGTGTCTGTCAGTCAGTCAGTAACGCAAGGATTTTATATATACAGATTTTGACTAGACACATAATATGCTAAAGAATTTAAAATGTTAATCGAATAACCGCTAATGAAGTATGGGGATGCCACACGTGAGCCGCAAGTCTTTTGCTTGACTCTTGTCCAAGTAGTAGACTCTCGTGATCCGCTCGGGCTCCGCTTTCCAGTCTAACCACATTTGAAAGAAAATTAGCTTTTCCTTAGAGTGACAGCCTTATGACCCTCGCAACTCAAAGGGATTTCAAGGGTATTGACCCCACATAACGAATGTCAAAGAACTTTTTGACGACTGGAACCGTCGGTTCAAATATGCAGAGAACTTTAAAAAGTCACTGGAGCACTGTTGTCGTTTGTTGGTTGGAGCCCGATTGATTGGCTTGCAGGTATGTTCATTGTGCCTACCACGCTGGATCCAAGTTTGTACCTATTTCATCATCCTCCTAACGTTATCCCAGTTTCAACCTGGGGTCCGCTTACTAGTCTAACCGGATTTGGCTTAATATTAGCTTTTTCACAGAGCGACTGACTGTCTGACCCAAGGGCGGATCCAGCTTTGGCGCCAGGAGGGGGTCACATAGTCGTGGTCAAGTGAACAACTTATAATTTAATTTCAATATCAATAGATACAAGTAAAAAGTAGGTATTTAATTAATGTACGTAACAGACCAGTGCAGATACGTTAGAAAACGGTAAAAAGTAAAATTAAGTTACAGTACAGGATGAGACCCATTGAAGAAGGAAGAGAATATAGCGATCATTAAAGGAAAATTAAATTACGGGCGATCTGAGGTCGGGAAGTGGATGTGGTTGCGATTTTAAGGGTAAAAAGGGGTTTATCTCGATTGCCAGCAAAACTACAAGTCCTATGGAAAAAACGTCAATGGCAAAGTTGTAGGTAATAAAAAGATCTACAACTTTCGTAGTTACATTTTATTCACACAACGTCATAATTTATGTGAAAAATTTAAATAACCAAGTTATTGGTTTTTAGGGTTTCGTAGTCCACAAGGAACCCTTATAGTTTCGTCATGTCCGTCCGTCTGTCCGTCCGCAGCCTAGCTTAGGCGTATTTACGCCTGGTGCTAGAAAGCTGATATTTGACATGAATATAGACATACGATATTGCAACAAAACTGTAGAATAAAATTTAGGACATTTTTTTTTTTCAGGTTATCTCCCCTAAACATATAGTGGGGTTGATTTTTTTTTGTTGAGTACTCCATTGTGCGGGGTAACATTGGATAGGTTTTAAAAAAATATTATTAGTTTGCTCAAATCATTTTTCGATCAAGTGATTGGTTTGTCAAATATCAAGCATTAAAGTGAAAAAAATTGTTAGACTATAATTTAAAAAAGATTCTGTAACTTTCTCAAAATATTGTAGATGTCTTATTAATTAGGTATCTATTAACTTATTTGGCTGTTTATTTTAGTTGTAGGTATATTTCGATTTGCAAGTTCTTTTTTATCAATGTAGCAAGGAATCTTACATTTTTCGAGTAATTAGTGTTAATTTGTAATAAATCGCTCAAAATTGTACATTATAATTAAAAAATCGGTCTCGAGGTTGTTTCATTTCTTTGCATTTTCTGAGAACGTTTACCTTAGTAATGTATATTTTATTCACACCATCTGAAAGTAGAGATTTCAACGAACTAAACGCCGAACAATTTAAAAAATTGGGCAAGTGCGAGTCGGACTCGCGCACAAAGGGTTCCGTACCATCATCTATAAAAGAAAATGACGTTCGTTGTATGTATACTTAAATACTTTATAAGTTTCTACCTGTTTATTAAGATCGAGTAACAAATTGCTTAAAAATTACGTTTGTTGTATGGGAGCCCCCCTTTATTATTTACTTTTTTTAAATTTAATTATTTATTTTGAAAGGTAATATACAACTACATATTCTGTAAAAATTTAAAGCGTCCTGTAACAGTTAGTAATTTTGAGCAAAATATACGAAAAAGAACACGTTTTTTGTATGGGACCCCCCCTTAATTTTTATTTTATTTTTATTTTTAGTATTTGTTGTTATAGCGGCAACCGAAATACATAATTTGTGAAAATTTCAGCTATCTAGCTATCATGGTTTATGAGATACAGCCTGGTGACAGACAGACAGACAGACGACGGAGGCTTAGTAATAGGGTTCCGTTTTTTTACCTTTTAGGTACGGAACCCTAAAAAGAAAGCTGATATATTGACGTGAGAATTTTCAATTGAAAATTTGGGTTTTATTTATTTATTTATTTATTTTACACTTTATTGAACACATTAAAAACATTATATAGTATATAGTACAAAGGGCGGCCTTATCGCTGAAATTATCGCCTTTTATTTCGATATTAAGTCAAAATAAAAAACATTAACAGTGTGTTTGGAACATAAAAAGGCAAGTTTTCACCAAATTTCGTGTAAAAGAAAAAACTATTGTAAAAGTTAAAAATAAAAAACCAAAAACTTGGTTATTTGAATTTTTCACATAAATTAAGACGTTGTGTGAATAAAGTGTAAATACAAAAGTTGTTGGTCTTTTTATTACCTACAACTTTGCTATTGACGTTTTTCCCGTAGGACTTGAAGTTTTGCTGGCAATCGAGATAAACCCTTTTTTACCCTTAAAATCGCAACTCCATCCACTTCGCGACCTCAGATCGCCTGTAATTTATTTTTCCTTAATTTTTTGCTATATTCTCTTTCTTTTCCAATGGGTTTCATCCTACTTTAATTTTTTATCGTTTCAAAAATTATCTACCCTGGTCTAAAACCTTTGCCATCCTACAAAGTTATTATATTATAAACTAATTAAATATTGAAGGTATGTAGGTAGTTAGATAAAATCTGTATGGTGACAAAATATAAACTTTAATAAAATCTTTATATTTAATTAGTGGTCCACCTAAGTCCTGGAACCAGCTCAGGGGGGGTCATGACCCCCATGACCCCCCCCCCCCTGGATCCGCCCTTGGTCTGACCTCCGCAACTCGAAGGGATAGCGATAATCTAGGTTTAGGACCAGTGTCAGTTTATTTAGAGGTGCAGCTGACGCCCTATAACGACTGTCAAAGATCTTCATGACAGCCGGGACCAACGGCTTAACGTGCTCTCCGAGGCACGGGACAAGCGATAATTTGATAATTCAATACGCATAATCTCCGAAAAGTAATTGGTGCGCGCCGAGGATTCAAACCCTCTGCATGGCAGTCAATTGGTATCTCTACTAGACTATCGTTGCCTCCTGAAAGAGCCCATCGAGTCTGCACCTACTACTGAACTATAATTAAATTATACAACTATACACTTGGATCACGTGAAATAGGTAAACAGTGAAGATACCGTACATCGCTTAAAAAAAGGAGGTACTTTTGGAGTTGCATGTGGGCGAGTGACAGCCCTCCCTACGCATGTGTAGCTCAACCAGGACAGTTGCTGACGAACCATCAACGATGCAATTAGGCTAGATTTTAGACATCCAGTTTACTGGCTTCACTATTATTTTAAAAGACAACTTCCGCACTAGGAATAAATTCCTGTATCGCGGGGGGCTTTACAAAAATTTAATCAACGCAACGGACACAAAGGACACCCAGACTCGTGACTCATTTATGGATATGGACAGTGTTGTCTCGTGTAGGAATCGAACCCACGAGATGCGGCGCAGTACCAAGCGGCCGCTTGAACCACTACCCCAACCATGCAGTTAAGGTATAAATAAAGTAACCATCTCATTTGTTTTATATCATTGCATAAATAAAAATAATAAACGTCGGAATTTTTTGAACATTTTTGCGATTTTTTTGGACAAACCAGCCCCGGATTCTTTTTTGGGTCAGCCTCAGATGTAATTTTTACTTGATCTGACTGAGGGGTCAGCCCAGCCATAAAGTAACGGTAACTGTTTGCAGTTTCAACGATTCGATGACATTGAATAGCGAGCGAGTTGAGAGCGTTGTGGAGGTCAGACACGACAGCCGCTCTGTGAAAAGATTATAGAGACTCGTGACTCATTTATGGATATGGACAGTGTTGTCTCGTGTAGGAATCGAACCCACGAGATGCGGCGCAGTACCAAGCGGCCGCTTGAACCACTACCCCAACCATGCAGTTAAGGTATAAATAAAGTAACCATCTCATTTGTTTTATATCATTGCATAAATAAAAATAATAAACGTCGGAATTTTTTGAACATTTTTGCGATTTTTTTGGACAAACCAGCCCCGGATTCTTTTTTGGGTCAGCCTCAGATGTAATTTTTACTTGATCTGACTGAGGGGTCAGCCCAGCCATAAAGTAACGGTAACTGTTTGCAGTTTCAACGATTCGATGACATTGAATAGCGAGCGAGTTGAGAGCGTTGTGGAGGTCAGACACGACAGCCGCTCTGTGAAAAGATTATAGAGATTCAGTTAAATCCGGTTAGACTAGAAAGCGGGCGGATCCCGAGTTCTAAGTAGGATAACGCTACTAGGAGGATGATAAATGACAATGTCAATATTCACCTGAAGGACCGGTTTACAAGCTTTTTCAATTTTCCTATAATCTGTAAACAAGGGCCGCATCAGTATTTATATTTGTCAAGTTGTCAACGTTTCAATCGATTGTGATTGCGAAAACATCCTTTAATTTTTTTGTATTCATAGGTGCTAAAAGGCCGATATTCAAGTCTAGTCATAACACAGTACAGAAAAAAAAGTTTGACGTAAATCAAAAACAGTGAAATAAATTTCTCTTCTATCTTCTACACGCTTGCTTGTCCTAATTTAAAAAAAGATTGTATTTTGTGATAGTTTGAATAAAAGTGTCCAGTAGTTTGTTCAATTGACTGTGCTATAGTGATAATGTGATGTGTTCATAGCCATTGAAATGGAGACAAATGCAAATCAGAAGGGTGAGTACTTCGCCTCTCAAAAAGGTCTAACTCTTGTTTGTGAATGTATAACTGTATCCTGCAAGACCTACAACATAAATTTGGCTGACGTTAGTGGACCTATAGTAATATTTATTTTAGGCAGTGGGTGATTCGGGTTACATATCGGGCCAGTTGGTCAAAATATGTTATGAGTGTTTCGGGCGTCATTTGACAAGAAATGGGCTTATCATGTTTTTGACGACTTCCTTATCGCATTAAATTCAGCGTGAAGTTTGATTGAAATAAGCATATCAGCGAGAGGTAGTGGCAGATAGATGTGTTGCTTGTCTGCATGTACGTGTATGACTCACTTTATTGGTATTGTGATGTCATGTGCATGTTAAATACAACTTAGCTAGACGTGACTTCAAATGAGAAGAACATGCTGGGTTAGCATCTTTATTTGTAATCATACATGTGTGTACTTAAACAAAGCCTTATTCTTGTTTGCAACTACTGTTTGTATACTTTTGTATTTCTCTTTTAAATATGAGCATAATATAGGTTATGTTTTGGTTTGAAAACAATAGATAATTAAAAAAGTCTTGTTGTCTTTAATAAAATTATTTAATTTATACTTAAATGTGAGATCTACAAGCTTTGAACATATTAACTTTGCTAGATTACTAGGCCACAATGTGTGTGTGATTGTTTTGGGTGCTATATTATGTTAAGTGATGTATTATATTCTTTCAATACATTGTAATTTTCTCCATTTAATATTTCCTTACCTCTGATAAAATGTGCAAGAGTCTTGACTCAACTAGATAAGACTCAAAACCTGTGTTTTCTTTTTGTATGTGTGTGTGAAACATGGTAAAATGTATGCAAGTGTATTTATTTTATATTTTATATTTATGATAAGAGATTTTATTGACAAAGTATGAGAATTGGAATTAATAACTTTTAAATGCTGTATGGGCTACATTACATAGATTTACTTTTGTCAACTACTACTTCATACAATAACTAAGTACTTATAGCACATGTTGAAATATACCTTCTTAATATTTAAAACATATGTGTGTATTATATTTACAGTAGTGCGTAACATTAGTCATGTCGGCTGAGCCATTATCAAACACACAATCTAAGTGTTATAGACTTGCATTATTCACACTGTTTGTCATTATGCTTCCAGGTATTCTTTGAACAAGCTTCATTGTTATACAGTTTGTACCACAAATTATGCTTTGGCACTGATTAGTAAAAGTGGCAAAATGTAAACAATATATAAACAAAATATTGATTCTACAATCCCAGTTTGTTCACCTAAATTTACTTCAAACTGTTATCTGTAGGGATACTGAACAAATTTTCACTCAGTGGTGGCTCTAAATTTTGTTTACTTTTTGGTTTAGGAATCGGTGATTTTGAAAATATCTGATCTCCCTCTGAAATGTTAGTGCAGAAAGTTTTCTCAAGTGATATACAAAAAATTGCTTATTGAAGAAAGAGTTGCTTTTGAGGGAGGTTTGAGCCCTTAACCTTCTCCCCTGGATCCACCCTTTCTTCACCAATTGCAAGCTCAATTGGCAAGGGTGTCACCAAGAGGAGGCCGGGGGGTAGAGATCCTATGATTCATACTCTTCTCAATACTTTATCATTTTCCATATCAACTTGCCCCCCTAGCCAATAGGCTGGCGACGCCCTTGTCAATACGTCTAAAATATTAGTATCAAATAAAACAATGGTTTATATTCAAAGACAAGCGAGTATCGCAGCTGATTTGTGAGGCAGATGACGTGTGATGAGTCAGTGATTACATATTCAAGGTGTGTTGTAGCTGTAGTGTTGTGTTGTGTTGTGCAGTGTCGTGCATGGTGAACTTCGCGTACGAGGCGTCGGAGGCGGACGAGCTGTCGCTGCGGCCGGGCGATGTGATCCGCGACGTGGAGCGGCTGCCGGGTGGCTGGTGGCGCGGCGAGCTGCGCGGACGCCGCGGCATGTTCCCCGACAACTTCGTCACCGTGCTCGAACACGCCAACTCTAGGTAAGTCAGCCGACAATATTCTACTTGGCTCATAACTAATAATAATGTAGTACATATTTAATTACACTGCGGTTAGGAAAGGTAACGTGACCCCCTCATGTTACCGTTGCATGGTTTTTTCGTTGATGCGGTAGAAACTCTTATTCCGTGTCGTCTCGTCTCCGCCATTCGGCCGTAGAGTGACCGAGTTGGGGAGCTGGCCGAAAAGATGTGTGTAGACTCATTCATCTCCTGATGATGTTCGGTGCCTATTAGCTAAAGCCGCAGTGTGCTCTACGTCCTTTATTGGCGGGGTCAGCCTAATAGTGGTCAGCATACTTTACCACGACTCTGCTGTCGGGCCCCGCCGTGTATTCTCGCCAACATCCATCTAATCTTAAAATCATACGAGGGGAGGTCCAAAAGTTCGTGGAATGAAAGGGTTCTAAATTAAATAAAACATTAAATCTATTTTTCCTTTGCAATTTAATCACCCTTGAGCTGAATACATTTATTGGATCTATGAATTAATTTTTATAAACCGTCGAAATAATATTTTTGTCTTTCGCCTCAAAATGTGCCAAAATTGCCTCCTTCACCTCATTGTCGTCGGAAAATTTCCTTCCACAGGCTTTTTTTTTAAATTGGGGAACAAATAAAAATCACTAGGGGCCAGGTCTGGACTGTAAAGTGAGTGGACTAGTGATTCAAAGCCGTGCGTGTGCAGCGCAGCCATTGCAAGTCTGCTCTTGTGAAGTGGTGGTGCGTTGTTTTGCAAGAGCAACTCACCCTTAGCCAATTTTTTTCGACGTTTTTCTTTGATGGCCTCCTTTTTCTCTAATATCGATGCGTAGTATTCTCCCGTTATGTTTCTTCCCTTTTCTTTGTTATCAATCAGTATTATTCGCTCACAATCCCAAAAAAACAGTACCCATCAACTTTCCAGCCGATTCCGACACCTTGAATTTCTTTGGGGGTGGTGTGCACTTTTTATGCCAATGCATGGACTCCTGTTTTGACTCAGGCTCAAAGTGATTGACCCATTTTTCATCTCCAGTAGCAATCCGGTCCAAAATCTGTGCAGGTTCTTCTCCACACAACTCCGAAACCCGCTTTGAAGCATCGACGGGCTGCTCTTTCTTAAGCGGTGTGACTTGTTCCTTACGGATTGACTTGTCTAGCAGGCGAGTGTTCGTAAACGAATGACGCAACAGGGCTGAAACTCTATTTATATACTAATGATGTGTCCCCAAGTAGTATGACATTAAGCGAGCGCCCCCTATACCCTCTCCATACCCTCCATTCCACGAACTTTTGGACCTCCCCACGTACATCACACAAACATACCGCTCTCTAGCAAAGTGCTCGTTTGTAAACTCAAACTTAGCAACCGATCATTATGTCGATTTCCGGTGTCGTTCTGTCTTGATTTCTATGGTAAATTATTGGAATCAGGAACTGTGCTCAAAAATGTTCATAGGCTCGCCACTAATTATTACAACGAATATGAACGTAGCTGAAGCGAATTGTGCATGTAAAACATCTTTCTTAAACGATTAGATCGTTAGGTAATTCTCTAGAATGTTTATTGAAAGAAAACTGGTAAATATGTAATGATACTATGATGTATAATGAACATCGTCCGAACATGTTCGGTTGGTGACGCGATGTCAACATCTTTCATCTTCAAACACTTCTCCATTTACCGCTGAGTTCAATATTTTTGATATATCTAAGCTCCATACACGATCTGTCAAACATGTCATCTCGAATCTCTACAATACTCTAAATCCCTGGGTATATCGAATAGTGGAACCGACCGTTAGATGTAATAGCTACTTTAGTAGAAAAATAATTTAATACGTGGCACTACAGGATTGAGATCAGTAGGGCATGCTTGTCCTCATTCCACCCAGCGTGTAGCCTCAGGAAACATAATATTCAAATCTTGGAACAAAAAAGCTTTTGATGAAAAATATTGTTTTTTAAGTAAATGTTGTTTTTTAAGTTAGTACGAGGGTCAAACTGAAAGTTCTTAGAAAATCAAAAACTGATTACATTAGCCAGTTATTAGTTTTATTATATCTTTTCAAAATATTGTCCATTGACGTCAATACACCGCTGCATGCGATGGAACCACTGGGAAAAGCACTTTGCCCACTCGTCCTTAGGGGTCTCTTCAATGGCATCGCGATACGCAGCCACCGCTTCTTCAGCATTCATAAACCGCTTTCCTTTAAGTTTTTCTTTAATTTTTGGAAATAAATAAAAATCACAAGGCGCGAGGTCGGGGCTATACGGCGGGTGACCCAGTAATTCAACGTTTGATGTCGCCAAATAGTCGATCGTTCGCTTGGCGGTGTGCGACGAGGCGTTGTCGTGGTGAAGGAGGATCCTACTGCGAGGTCGTTTCTCTCGAACTTTTTCCAAGACAAGTGGCAAACAATTGGTAGTGTACCATTCTGCAGAAACTGTTTTTTGATCCTCTAACACAATTGTTGCGAAATGACCTATCCTTCCAAAGAACGAGGCCACCATTTTTTTCCCGCACTTCGATCTCTCTTCACTTTAGTTGGCAACTCCTCGAAAGGAAACACCCACTGAGCAGATTGTCTTTTGGTTTCAGGATCATAACAGTAAATCCAGCTTTCGTCACCTGTTAGTATGTCGAACACAGCATTTGAGTCACCTCCGTTAAATCTTTCAATCATTTTACGGCACCAATCCACACGATGGAGTTTTTGAGCCTAAGTCAAATTATGAGGTATCCACCGGGCGCAAAGCTTCCTGACCGCTAAATGTTCGTGGAGGATTTTGTGCACTTGACTCATACCGATGCCTAAGCTTGTCCGAATCTGCTGATAGGTCACTCTTTTGTCAGTCTCTATCATACGCCGCACAACACAGATGTTATTTTCAGTCGTCGCCGTAGAAGGCCGTCCCTCACGTACATCATCAGTGAGATTAGTGCGACCACGTTTAAACTCATTAAACCAGTTGTAAACAGTCGCACGAGATGGGGCTTCATCGTGAAAGGCCAATCGTAGTCTATCATAACTTTCTTGTTGACTTAAATGACATCGAAAGTCATAAAAAATCATTGCACGAAAATTTTCTCGTGTTAAATTCATGTTGACGTGACACAGACAATTTTCAATTTGCCGCCAAATCGTAAAACAAATGACAAATGAATGAAATATATACTCAGTAATATTGGCAAAGAGTTCTATTTTCAAATTTTAGAATTTTTTTTTTATTATATTGTTTATAAGTGGCCAGTTCTAAGAACTTTCAGTTTGACCCTCGTAGTGCCTAGTATAGTATTTATTATCTGTGGTAGTGCAGAGAAACCTTACATATTGTTTGTTATGTAAATCATTTTCTTCCGATTCCTTTAGTTCCGAAATAGTTATTAGATGTACTTACATCACTAATTCTTTTAAACTCTAGAAAATAAAAGAAGCAGCCCAAACGCGTGTTTCTGACTCGAAAATCAACAAATTTGCTAAAATAGTTTGCTTCATTCAAATACCGGTTCCGCAGTGAAGACAGTAGTTTATTGTCTTCTGGTCTCTTTAAGTGTTTTGTTTCTCTGTCGTAAAAACGCACTTTTGCTGCTCATTGTTACCCAATTAGTTTATTTATGATTTTCGTTCTGCAACCATAAAGTCTAAAGCTTGAGACGTCGCACGTCAACCATTCTGATGATATGTAGTCCTAGGGATGAGCGTCGATTGGCGACGCCCGCGCACGTTCAGAAGCGAGCCCGTTCCCTTTTAAATAAATATGCTTTGCACAAACTGTCTTCGGAAGAGTTTATCACCGAACCGTGACACCTGATGTAATGAATCAGGCCAAAGAGGTATCCGTTACGTCTCTGCGCTCACTACCTACAAACATATGTTTTAGGGTGCGCAGAAACGGTAAATGCTCAATACTCACTCATAGCATACAAGAGCCAGAAAAAAGGCTTGACTCATCATCACTCACTAACTCATCCATCAAGGAATAATAGTTTTGATAGATACATACTAATTGTCTTATCAATTATTTAAACATTAATTTGAAGGTATCGTCATAGATAAATTTGAAATTAAGGCGAGGTTGCAGTACTTTTTAAGATTTTTAAACGTCTGAAAGTCCCATGAACTATGATACTTTAATGAATAAAAATTTAAGTATAAAAGTTGAACATATCTTCTAGTAAATCGTAAAGATAGAAACACGATTTGGAATGATTGGCTCGATAAAAAAAAATGTCAAACATGGCACTAAATCACAATTTTAAACGTGTACTGCTTAGAGATTCCCTAATGAATTTATATGAAAGTATTATCAATAGAAACAGCTCTTTATTTTAAAATAAATGGTAAAAACAGATTTCGTAATTTCGTTATCATTTTTCTCCAAGAAAAAAAATAGTCAAAATGTTGGCATTATATCGCTCGCCGGCCGTTCATCAGTGCCTGTCTAGGCGTGATTGAGGGCGGACGTACGTCGTTGCTCCGCAAAATCCCCCTCCACCCCCGCATTTACGTTTTCGCAAAAGTACAAAGAAATTCGTATTCCAAACTCAATCGTTCAAACCATAGACATACTAGTAAGAAACCGTAGACAGGTTACTGACAAGGTAACCGGTGCTTACGAGTTACGAGTGGCACGCATCGCGAAAAGCGTACGCACACAAATATAAATATGTCAAAACGACACACTAAGAATTAGATAAGAAGTGTAAGTGAGATAGCACATCTAATCGCAAATGCTAAAAAAAGAGATAAACATATGCTCTCTGTACCGACGCGCATTGTGACATCATGCTGACCGTTTCACAAATAATAATTTGACTCAGATGCGACATGATCACTTTGTCTGTCTTGAGTAAATTCAATTCGCCTCAAAGTAAATTTGATTAATTAATTTAAGGTAGGGAAATAAAAAGTCGATGTGATTTATTTATAACATTTATTCAAAAAGTACATTTTATTCTTCTCATTTCATTCAATGGAAACCTAAAACAGTACGTTAATATAAAAACTATGCCCACCGTAGCCCTGGCAATACCCCTGGGGGTATGGTGGGTCTTTTAAAGCTAAACCGTACTCCTGGCTGAAATGCTCGTAGTGTTGTACCAACCTTCTACGTGGACATTAAACTGAACAGTGTTATCTCTCGTATGATAATGACTTACTACTTACGTTTTTGTATTTTTAGACAAGCGAAAATAAGCGCTAGTACGATGATATAGAGCAACAAGGAGATAATTTAGAGAATAAAACGTTTAGTTATTACTGCTAATGGTTATAATGCTTTGTATATTATAGGTATAATCTGTGGTACTGTTGAAGACCCGTCATCATCATCATCGTAGCGCTGTCGGATCATTCCCACTAGTTTTATTGAACAGTTCTATGATAGAACTAGTGATAATTTTTCACCCCTAGTTCTATTAGCACAACTTGATGAGAAGAATAGAACTAATGGGAAACAGTTATAGGAAATTTCCCACTAGTTCTATGTATGTTTTACAAGGGTAGTGTCACAACATCGCGCTCACATATCCGAATAAATATGTATGTATAAAAATGTGTTAAACGAATGAACGTCTACAAAACAATTGAACGTCTACAAAACAAATGAACGTCTACAAAACAAATGAACGTCTACAAAACAAATGACTACCAGAAAGTGATCAGCTATCGATAGTGATTGCAAAAAACAGGTGCATGCGATTTTTGACCTTATTGACAATTCATGACAAACTTTGTTTTTTGTTTTTTCTCGCTTTCTGGCATTATTACGGTACTAAAATTATAAATTCTGACTAATGTTAATTTGGTTGAAAATCGCATGCACCTGTTTTCTGCAATCACTATCGATAGCTGATCACTTTCTGTAAGTCATTGGTTTTGTAGACGTTCATTTGTTTTACACCTTAAACAAATGAACGTCTACAAAACATATTCATTCGGATATATGAGCGCGATGTCGTGACACTACGGATCATTCCCAGTAGTCCTATTGAATAACCTTGTAAAAACATACATAGAACTACACTGGGACATTTCCTATTACTTATCCCATTAGTTCTATTCTCCTCATCAAGTTGTGCTAATAGAATTAGGACAGTTCTATCATAGAACTGTTCAGTAGGGCTACTGGGAATGATCCTACAAAATAGTGGAACTTGAAATTAACGAACTGAAATTAATAAACTTATTACACAACAATATTATCTGGGAGTACGGTTCAGCTTTGAAAGACCCACCATACCCCCAGGGGTACTGCCAGGGGCACGGTGGGTCGGCAGCGAAAACTGTGCAGTTCAATCTACTTAGTTGTTTAATACTAAAAGGAGAAAAACAAGAACAAGTGAATGGACTTTGATCATCCGTCAATGTTTGTAACTTACGTATGATTTTGTATTTCTATAATAATAATATATTGTGTTGATTCAGCCTCAAATCACTTTTATTCTTGACAAAAACACACATCAGTATTTTATTATTATGAATGTCTCAACTGGATACTTTGTTTTTTAGTCTTTGTACAAATGTACACGCACAATACTGCTTCTCTTTTACACTCGCTAAATGCATTTTTTTTAAATCACTCTATTATTTGTGATACTGAATTTATTATAAATTGTAAATAAAACGTTGTAATATTGTAATACTCATGAATGAGAAGTGATTCCATAACTTTTAGTCACTTTCCTACTATAGTTTGTGCAAAATCTCATTACGCACGACGGCATTTTCAAATGTAACGTACACACACGCGAGTAAAAGAGCGAGCGCTTCCGACCGCAGCGCGTACGCGACTAAAGCCAAATGAGACATTTTGCCTGTTTTTAATGTGCCACTAAAGCCAAATGAGACATTCAGCCTGTTTTTAATGTGCCACTTTAGAAGTTCGCATAACTCATCTACGGTTTTTTTACGCTGCGCTGTGGCACACGCACACACGAAACCCTCGCTCCCCTCCCCCCGCTCACTCGCTGACGCGACCCCCGTGTTTTTGTTTTTGCGGGGGGTGAGGTCGAGCTACGCACTGTACTGCAACCTCGCCTTAATATGAAACATTGCCGTTATTAGCTTGACTTTTGCGATGTCTAGTGACACATTGTGTAAATCAATAGGCCAGCGCCCGGGTTCCTGAGAATTCTAAAGAACCATGGTTTTACAGTAGCACTGAAATAGCATACCATTATAACCACCTATGGGTCAGAGCACAGATATCAATGAAACCAATTCTTCAATTGGTACTAAAAATAGCCTGTTTAGTAATATTTATCGAATTCGATAAGATTGCCTTTGTTGTATCTACTTTCTTGGACAAAATATTCGTCAAAACGATTCGGCTAAAGAGCAAATTAGTGCCGTATCCTAAACCGGTACGCCTATACGAAAAGTATTCAAATTGAAAATTAATATATGCACCAAGATCGCAGCACCAACGGAAACTCGTACTGTTGTGTCCTTAGAAACAGACCCTTTTCTTTGACCTAGAATACCGATGAGACATAGTCATCTTGACTGATTTTATCGGAGGAGTTATTAATATTGTCCTTTCCATCATTTAGATAATTTCAAGAATATATCATAACAAGCTAATCATATCCGATTGCCAGTCATTAGGAATCCCACATATTTGTTTGTTTTATATTATGTTTCGCTGGTATTACTATAGTCAACTTTAGTAAAAAAACTTTAGTAAATAGTATCTCGACAACTGCAGACAAAATCTTCAAGATTTACGACGGTGCACTTACAATATTGAATGTTGGACACGCCTTTCCATTACATTATGTACGAATGTTTGCGGTAAATATCTCTCCGGCTATTCTGTTGACTCTCGCTGATGCTAACTCGTGTTTATATTAAGTTTTTACGTCGTTATCACGATGTTCCGATTGCAGTTCCTTAGCCGAGTTACATTGTCGTGGCAATTGTCATTGGTCTGAAACTGTATTATAATCTATAGCAATATCGCAATCAGCATGTCAAAGTTCAATACCAGTCATAGAGATTGATGCTAAGGTCGCTGGAGACTTTACTGTTAAGGTGTTAGTTCGTCGCCGCTCCCGATGTGTCGTGTGTGTAGACGCACACTGCGTATGGAACTGGTTTGAGCACCGTACAACATTACCATGTGCCCGACATCTAGTTCACTGACACACATATTTACATTTTTCTTTAATTAATGTTTCTGGTTTTGATCTTCTAGTTTTTTTATCGTAGATTTTCGTATTATTTGAGTTTTAGGTTTAGCCGCGGTTTTAGAGCCAACCGTTTAGGCCTAGACTAACGAAACAAGAACACTAGACTTAATTCTAGGCTTAGACTTTTCTATATCTATAAAGGATAGTCATCATATTATGTTATGAGCTCTGCATTTGTTTCAACGAATTTTTGAGAAAGATGTTGGTATTCATGATAACTTTTACACAAAAATCACGTACCTAGCTAAAATGGTTTATAAAATATGACATGTACAGTATACCGATCATCCCCAATCAAGGTAACGAGATTGGAAAAAGCAGTACCTTCTGCCGGTATGTGCGTACTTGCGTACATTTAGTTTCGATGCGTGTAATGTTTGACGTGCAGCGCCAGCATCACAGGTACATATACCTATAACATATAACCACGAATTAGAATAAGACATGAACAAGCTTCGTCATTAGTGTGACATTATTGGCGATAACGTCCTCCAAGTATTGTGTACCAAGTAATTTTCCAGTCGAACATTTCAGCAACGTGTCATTATGAAACGGTGCTCTGTGCCATTTTAACGCCCGACAATCGAACGCACATAAAAACTACTTTTATACTTGTGTATATTGTTGACAAAGATATTTTTCAATTTATGCTGAGCGCCATAAGTACGAAGTTATTCGTTAGTCATACGTGTGCTAACACAATCAGTGATGTCATTCACGTAAACAATCATTATGTTACAAATCGCACAGCCAGTGTGTAGGTACTTTAGCGTTTCTTGAAGCTGCGGTTATTTTTTTTAACGTATACCATGTTACCTATTATAGGACTTGTGCTAGTTTTAATCGTCAACGTGTATTGTTTGAGCCGATTGTCATAAAGCTCATATGAAAATGAAGTAAGTAATTTCAATATTTACTAATATGTGATTTTGTCCGGCGATATGCGACATCAGCACAGTGGACACAAGCACCGTTATCAAATCATATTATGTGTGTATATCTTTAGGATACGTGTCGGTTTGTTTTTTTTTATATACTCACGCCTGTATCCCCGAAGGGGTAGGCAGAGGAGTAATATTACACCCAGATTTCGCCATGAATTTTTAGGTCCCACGTAATAGCGGGCGAGTCTATTGCCGTACCGGGCACATTACCAGACTCCGTGCTGTTACTGAGAATTTTCTAACGGAAAAACCCAATAACACTGCCCGACCCGGGGAATCGAACCCTGACCTCCCAATCCCACGCGCACAAGCACAAGACCCATCATCAAGCCGAAGTCTACTCGTTGTGGACATCATGCCAAGTCATACTAACCAAAAATAATACCTGGGAAACGTATTTTTTTTTTAAGTTTTCACATTTTTAAACCGTAATTAAAAGCGTGCGCGTGCAATGTTCGAAATACCTACTTATCCATGGGGTTATAGGGCATCTAAAAAACATAAATGCATCGATTTTGTTCCTAATTAGAAAAATTCCATACTAACTTTGAGCCTCAACTTACACCCTGTATATTAGTATTTTGTAAATACTTATTTGACGTATAGCTTATGTCTAAGCTTGCATTTAGGATAAAGTCACAATGTTCAGCCCACGTTTTATGATACAGATGACCGTAAGAGATTTAGCTGGCGACAACATCCGGGCGTGGGGCGCACTCTCGCCGAAAGTCGCGCAACAACCGACGCGACCGTTCGTTCATTACTCATATGAATTTGCCCCACACTTTTAAATTATGATTTCGATTAGTACATAGAATAATAATGAGTGTGCGTGGTATCTAATCAGTTCGGATAACGCGATAAGACGCGCGGCCGCCAGTCTGTTTGTGTTGTGCGGCCCTTACTCGTGTGTTTTTATGTCTTAAGTGTTACCTGTGTTACTTGGTCAACATTGGTCATATTACTACGAAATTCAAAAGGTAGGTACTTAATCGGGTGACATGTGGGTGTATCACACTTTTATTTTTATGTGGACCGTACACATAGTAGAGCGAAACGCAACGGCGGCAGTGCCCCACGGGGAATACCACATAAACGTATACTTATTTGCTATCCGTTGGTATACAAAGTGCCTAGTGACTCTGTCCGTGTGGATTAAGAATACGAATTGTCACCACCCCGTATCATCCCATGGGTGTCGACAGAGGGAGTATATTATGCAGAGAACAGCACTGTAAGAGAAGGAAAACTTGATACAAACCCTATACCAACCCGCTTGGCCAGCGTGGTATAGTAGGCCAATTCCTCCTTTCAAAGGAGAGGCCTAGTCCAGCAGTGGACTATTAAAGTCTGATGATGAGATGAGTGACTCTATGGCTCACTCGGCTACATTTGAGTGTCACAAACTCACAACCCTAAACTGATTTACAAAGTCTTGGTCCGGCACTATTTTTTGTGAACGGTGAGTGTGCTCAAGGGATAATTTTCTCTCACACGATAACATACCTCTATTCTCCTGTAAGGAACTCGCGCTGACTATCGTTTTTCGTCTTATAGTTTAGTCGGGCACTTGATTCGTATAAAACGTATTTTTTTTTTATAATAGTAGGCGGCAAATGAACAGACTGATTGCCTGATGGTAAGCAATTACTGCCGCCCATGGACACGAGCAACACCACAGGAGTCACAAGTGCGTTGCCGCCTCTTGGGATTGGGAAAAGGGATAGGATGAGGAGTGGGATAAGGGAGAAGGAATAAGGGATAGGGCCTGCGGCACTCTCACTTACCGAACGAAACGCAACAGTTTACGTACTGTTACTTTACGTCGATTTTCTGTGAATAACGTACGTATGAAAGTGCGCAAAGTACAACGACTTTATCGGCCATCTAAACTGCCTGCTGATTACTGAATAAGTATGTCACTGTACCCCGTGCACACAGTATACCGGCTCCATCAGGCTATCGACCGGCTGAGAGTGTGCGGGCTCTGTAAGTGCGGCTGCGAGTCATTTCCCCGGCCGTAAATCGTTCTGCGGCCCTCGTACAGCTGTTATGAATAAGTAAATAGCTCGGTGCTCACAGAATACCAGCTCTGTCATGCATTCTAACTTTGCCACTGTTTCAATTCAGTTCGTGGTAAATTGTGGTTAAACCTCACATCACTAGATGAAACTAGATATCGATCGATCAACCGATCCAGTTATTGATGAATAAAGTAATATTAATAAAATTGTTAATATTACTTTTATTTGATTAAAGATTACTATTATGCGTAGCATATCGATGTAGGTATTTTGTTCGTTGTTTAAATTAATCATGCGGCTTGTAATAGAAATTATAATTTGAAGCATTATTCTGTTATTGCAAGTTCGACACTCATTTAATCTCTACAGATTATCTTAATTGTAGTTGTTCTTATCAATAGTGAGTTTCATTTTGTTTGTAAATACCTAAGTACCTACTTTTATTCTAGCGCATTATTATTAGCAACTCATACCTACATCAAAAAAGGTCCTTACATAGTTCAGCATAATTACTGTTTCGTAAAGCAGAAGCTGTCCGTGTGGTGACGGATTAAGAATACGGCATGTCACCACCCCATATCATCCCATGGGTGTCGTAAGAGCCGACAGAGGGAGCATTATTATGCAGAGAGAACAGCACTGTAAGAGAAGGAAAACTTGATACAAACCCTATACCAACCCGTTTGGCCAGCGTGGTATAGTAGGTCAATTCATCCTTTCAAAGGAGATGCCTAGTCCAGCAGTAGACTGTTAAAGGCTGAGGATGCAAAGCAGAAGCTAACCAAAAAAAAATCTACAAAGATATTTTAATACAGTGCAAACCTCATAGACTTAGAGGGTTATTGTACTTCTAAGTCGTTAAACATTCAAATAAATCAGCTGTTGCACATTCAGCCTACCTACGTAGTCTTCTTCTTCTTCTCGAGTCATTAGTACAGAACTGATATTACCTACCTAGTTACCTACTAAATTAAACTTAAACCTCGACAAGTTTATTTTAAGAGGTTTGAACTATACTAAGAATAACGTATGTTTAAAATTAAAATTATGTAAGTACCATTATTTATTATAATAATTATCATCCATAATAGATAAGTACCTATCTGCTGTGGTAGCTTTGGGCCATGTATTCATTGGGACAACACTTGGATAGCTACCATTGTGATGTCCACCAACCTTCGTATTATATTGTTCGCTATAAGTAACTCATTCTGATTCTCTGTTTTATTGTGACAATTGAGTAATGCACAACAGCACGTAACTCGTGTTTATTCACTTCGTTTAAATCGTGTGGCACAAGTGCATGCACTTTTCGAGTGATCTCACTTTCCCAATTCGACGTGAATGGATCAAGATTATCTTGTCACTTACGCGAAATCCGCATCGACTACCTACAGTTTTCGAGTAGTGGCTGCGTCCGTTTACCCTGCGAAATTATTGATCGAAATTCTTTAGATTAGGTAAGAATTACGAATCAATATTTTTAGACGAGATTAAGCCGAGGACCAATAACGCACAGTGTCCAAGATTCGTTTATACAAGATTTTGTTTTGGTGCGTTAACCTGGTGGAGGAGGATTTTATCACATGAAGCACTTAAAAGTAATTTTGTTTAGGATGACAACAGATTCAGATGTGCGTAATTGACGATTTCTTATCTAAGAACCTATTATAATAACTACGCGTGTCTTATAGAGTTGTATATTATCTTGTTAATTATTTCCATAGGTTCTATAATTTCATCAGTAGGGGCATTCGATTCGTTTTAATTGCCCCGGCGATTAGTCGGTTGGACACGGTATACTGAATAATTTAGTGGCTGACACTTACATGTTCGTTTGGCTCGGCAATTGGTGAAGTACCACCGGTTATAGCTGTTTCTGCTCTATTTACCATATTACCTTCATCTTCAAAGCCAGTAAAATATCAGATTATTCCTGGATCACTTAGTATATACTTTTATATCTACAATGATAAATTTTTCAACGTCGACTTCCCCACATACATACGCATACATACATAAATAGACTCACGCCTGTTTCCCCGAAGGGGTAGGCAGAGGCATATTAAACGCCCACTTTTCGCCAATGTTTTGATCCCACGTAATAGGTGGCGAGCCTATTGCCGCTTATCGGGATATTTTGTTTGCCAGAGCCTCGTCCGTTGATCGGCAGGTGCACCACTTGCAGGTGAGGTTGGCTTGGGACCCTAAGTTCTTGGTGGGAACCCTATGCACCCTACATACATATATGTAATAAATGCAGTTGTCGCACGTTTCTTGTGTTTTTGTTTTACGATTTAACAAAATGAGGGTTTTCTGAAATGATGCCCACTAGGCGGCAGCACTGAGACGTCAGGTCCAGAAAACTGTCACAAATGTCAGAGCGCCTCTAACCGCTTGGCCACGGGGACCGGCGACGCGACCTGCGACAAGCGATTTCGATGTACATGGCGCGTTTACTGTCAGGCGACATCGGTCGCCGCGGCGTAGTTAAGCGCGCCATGTACATCGAAATCGCTTGTCGCAGGTCGCGTCGCTGGTCCCCGTGGCCGGGCCGACTTTGCACATCTGTGTTTGCTTTTTCATGAATGTGTACGCGGCTGTACCTATCTGCACAGATATCCGACAGCGAGCGTTTGGACCTGACGCATATGAAACTCCGTCTGGTGGCTAGAAAAGTTTTAAACAACCTAATTGGATTGATTGGTTTGATCTAGAAAAAAACGAAAAGAAAATGGCTCCCGGGTGCGGTGTTAGGTATTTAACGTTACCTTTATCTTATAGTCAGTAAAGGGACGAAATTTGTAATCCGTTCATTTCTGTACTTTACAAATAATTGGAATTAAATGCATGAGATGCTTTATAGGAATTTTATCGCCATTATTTTGTTTACGATTTGTTATCATTTTTTATACATACCGAGATATTTGGAATAGTTTTCAGCGTCCACTGTAAGTGGATGAATAAAAGCGCGCCATTGGCAGCTATAAAGTTGCATGAAACATGTCTGATATGTGATACGGAGCATATGTTGCCTAAAGGAGATGTACCATTTGGCCATACATTATGGGCCTGGCACGGCCAAACACGACACCATGTGTGTTTTGAAGATAAATGACTACTCTGTTAACCTGTATAATTTATTTTTAAAACTTAACTTTTGGTGGAAATATGATACGAGATATTTGAAATGGCAATTATTCCACAACTAAATATACCTCAAAATTGAATTTTAACATAAATATAATACCTTGATGTAAATAAAGGTATGTCTTTGCGTCATAAAGAACAAAAACTACACAAAGAGAGGCCAATAATAATGAATAATCACCTGTGTACTAGGGAACCTCGTACTATGTATACTCGTCCAAAAAAAACTAACCACAATCACAAACACCGCTGCATATTCTTAGCATGGGTAGAAGGTACTGATCATTATTATTGAATTTATATTCAATTACATTAAAACCGTACGAAAACACCTATAAATCAGAGCAAAATATTTACGACGCGCAGTAGCAACACGAATGACATAACAGATAAAAAATGTGTTGCAAATGGTTTGAAAAAATATTTCTACTATCGATTAAAAAACAAAACGATTTAAACAGTTTAATAATTATGGAATATATAATAAATTATATATTTCTTGATTCTTTTTACAAATATACCTACTTATAAAGTAAATAAAATATATTGTTGTCTAATATAATAATAAAAATATTATTTCGTTAAAACAATTTCTGCCTACCATACTTCATTTTATTTTTAATGCTGGCAACATAAGACATCCATCCGCTACTACCATAGCCTATTCAAAATAATAATCTTTAAAAACTAAATTCTTTCACCGAACTTTTATCATGTCTTTATGTCTTTAAAAAAATATATGTTTAATTTCAAAGATTCACAACTTTCTGGTCGCTACAGGCCGTATTTGGTACTTCTCCTTTGAGTCCCTTCAAATAGTCATGCTTCTAGTTGTAGTCAAGTCGGGTTTTGGAATGATTCTTCTCTACTTTAGGACTAAAATTGGGAGTGAGAGTGACAGAGAGATTCTGCCAAGATTATGTTTTGCTGTAAGGTATGATTTATTAAATAAAATGTTGTTGATGACTCAAGTAAAAAGACGCTAGATTTCGATGAGTTCCTCAGCCATATCTAGCAAGTAGGACAAAATGTGATTGTAGTGTGTTTAATCTGTGTTGTGTTGTGCGCGCAGGTCGGCGGGCGTGTCGGGCCGCTGTCGCGCCGTGTTCAGCTACCAGCCGGCCAACCCCGACGAGCTGCCGCTCTGCGTCGGAGACGTGCTCGAGGTGCTCGGAGAGGTAACTGCACACCACATACTAAACGCTATACCTAATTGTATGTAAGGTAAAACCACCAATGCTTCACACATTGAGGACAAATCAAACTTCATTCTGAAATATAAAATGTCAATTATTTCATACATTTTTAATATTGATACTAACAATGGCCTATAATCGTAAATATAAGAAAAAACATACCTGGTAAAAGTCAGTTGCCTTACGAAAAACGCTAAGAATTACGCGCAACATGCCAACCTACTCACATTGTTTGTTGTAAACTGATGCAATTAAGAAATTTGCTTCTGAATGTGTACACAAGCTTTTGAACATGTATCATTGATGGCACTATATCGATATCTTTAGCATCAGTTACAATGTTACTTAAATGATTTTATTATTAGAAACGTTTTTTGTGAAAATGTCATCTATTAGTTCAGTGTCAAGCATTAGTGCTGTTACCTTATATGTTTGTGGAGGAATAAGGGTGCTGTGTTCCACCAACAAGAGCGAGGATCCTCTCATCAGGCTAGTTGATCGTGTCTGGTTGACTGCAGTACGACGGAAGTACTTTGGAACTGGTATATGTCGGACTGAGCGTGCGCGACTTCTGCTTGCGCGATTCAGGACTTTAGTTCCGTCGTGTCCGTCGCCGTTAGATGGCGCCGTGTTGTATTGTCTTCGCCATCGTTCTCTAAATGGCGACAGTAGTACGTAGCTACGGCTACATGTTTATTTACAACCACACGGTAAGCATACATGTATCGTTTACTGTCACAATCATTATTAGTTTATCCATGTGGTAACGGATTAAGAATACAAAGTGTCACTACCACATTCAATTCCAACTGCAAATACACAAAGCAAATAATGTAGAGACCGAAAAATCTAGAAAGAAAGACAGAAAGAAAGAAAAGAAAAGAAAGTAAAACTATTTATTAGTCACAGACAGAAAAAGAACAACAAAAAATAAAACGCAAGACAAAGCATTAGTCTGTGACTCATAGGTACACACTCAGCTGTATTGTTGCATTGTGGTAGTCTCCGCAACACAACGCTGGTATTCTGTGTGTACCTTAAGTGCCGCACATCTACATCAAATCCTATATACCTACCCGTCTGGCCTGCGTAGTACCTCCATAGTATTAGCCATATCCTCCTATCGCCTTAGTGTGTGCTACTGTGATGGAAATTAGAGAGGCTTCACTCCAACAGTAGACACTGAAAGGCTGTAGGTATAGAGTAGGTGGTATCCGTGTGATGCCGCCTAGTTTCGATGCCCAGTTAGTAACAAATTCAGACACCTTCAAGGCAGCATCCTTAAAAGAACTATCACGTAACGTCTAGTTATCAACGTTGTTCACAGTAGTGAAATATGTATTAACCAGGGGACAACAGGCTCTTATGGACAATATTTATAATGTCGTCGACTAAGATCGAAACACTCACGATAACAATATTGTACCTTAACTGCCGTCGTACGTAAGTGCGGTGCTCGAAGAAAAGTGATCTTATGACGCAAAATATACACATACGTCATGCATGTTGTTTTGTACAAAAACTGGCATAAAACGGGCACTTAACAAACACATCCATAAAAAAAGAAAGTTTAAAAACTATAACCCAACTACGTAAAAAAGGGCTCTAAAAAGGACGAAACAAGAAAATAGTTCATTCAGTATAAATCCCGTAAAGTATAAGTACAGAAATGCTCAAGCTAGAGCCGTAGGGTAATAAATACAGGAATCATCCTTATAGATATCATTCGTCAACCGGATCTTAATACACATAGTAGACGTGAATAGTTGATATCGTTTACTAAATATACATTAATTAATACATACATGGTCAATATGATGCTGTCCAATGATTTTCCCACGAGTTACTTCTTATATGTTTTATGTTTATTTTAAGATCAGTGTGTGAAAGTGAAAGCCAATAGCTACATTAGGATACTCACTAATTATCTATACCTACATAATTTTAGTTAGCAAAAGTCACACATGAATATGATAGGCATTTGTTTTTAAATCTACCTTTATCATGACGTAATTGTACAAATATACCTACCTATTTAGGTTCCATCCATTAAGTTTGCAAATTCTTTGCGAAAACATTAACAGTTGTCACTTGATTATGTCACTAACCGAGATACAAACGTTGCAGCAAGTTGCACACCCGGTGGGTAACCTCTATGTTTTGACACCTAGGTTTGAGACGTAATGAGATCTAATATGTAACATTAACCTTTTCAAAATTATCCATGTTATGTAAGTAGTTGAAACTCAATCGGGTATTTATAGATTTTTATTAAATAATAGAAAGGAAAAAATACAGTTTTCAATCCTTGAACTAAACCGGTTTATTGATACCGTAGAATCAAGTCATACGTCGTGTTAGTCAAACCTGCACTGATATGGAAATAAGTTCTTGATAATATACACAAAACAACTTATTGTATCTAATAATAAATAATATTCCACCTGCGTCGGTGCCGTAGTGCCGGTGATTAGAGCTGGCACATCATTAATCTTATTATTGTATTAGCTAACAAGTGCTAGGTGTGTATGCTCATTAATAAATTACAAAATAAAAGAACGCTCATGACTCATGAGTCAGAGTCGGCATCAGATGCCATCGTTTTCTAATTTGCATCACTTTACTGCTAAATTAGTCGCTACAGATAATTCGGCCGCTCAACACGTTTTTTTGATAAATCAGTGATTAATTGCGGCTGACTGTGGCTTTTGTATAGTTGTGCGCCTCTTACTCCTCAGAGTGCTCTGCTGGTTGTCATATTACAAGTGATTATTCAAGAGATAACTGTGAAAAGTGCTCATCCACGAGTAAGTGATCATTATTCACTTTATCTTATCTTAATATATAAAATCCTTGCGTTACTGACTGACTGACAGACACGCTATAGCCGAAACGATTGGGCGCAGGAAGCTGAAATTTGGCATGTATATTCCTTGGGGACCGTAGGGGTGCACTAAGAAGGGATTTCCCGAAATTCCCATGGGATCGGCCAAAACGGGTAAATTTAAAAATAATGCAGGCGTAGCTGCTGGCGTCCTCTAGTTATGTAATATTTAAATTGTGATGTTTAGTATTTAATTGCGTCGGTGTTCTCGGTGTTAGTTGTTTTCTTTCTCGTGACTTTGCCGTGAAAGCCTATTTGGAGCCAGTAGACTGTACCAACCCATAGAGCCTGGTAATGGTACTTTCAAAGTTTATATATATGTATATTAAATTATCAATATAATTATTATTTGCCTCATATCCGGGAGGCGTTTTACTCAGTCCTAATTGTCATGTACTCTCAAATATGGTTTGACCCACATATCACCGTCAACTAAATATCAGATTTTGTTAAACCTGGTCAAACCACCCAAGTGGTTAGTTTGACCAGGTCCCTTGTTAGCGGCAATAATAATTACCATGTGTGTCAATTACGAAAATGACTGGCTTTGCTACAAACTTCAAGTGATAAGTGTCAAATATGTACTGAAAGCAAAAAAACAGTGATTCAAAAAATAAACATTACAGCAAAATCGTTTTCAGAATGCGGGTTTTTAGGTTTCTATAAGTAATTGACAAGTGATATATTTTTTGTTGTTGAGAATGATTTCAGTTATAGTTTAAAAACCCGGCGGTTTAATCAGTACTCATCGAATGAGATGTCAATTTCATTGTTTACTTTTTGTAACAGTGAAGTTGTTGTGGATTGCGGAAGAAAATAAAAGTTCTGCTTTTATTAGGAACTTATTGTAGCTATTTAGAGTTGTATAATATAATAAGTATAATAATACAGTCTTTGACAGTTCACTGCTGGACATAAACCTCTTCAAATATGCGTCACAATAAGGTAGCCTTGAGATTCAAAATAAGGATTTAGCATAAAATACTTCGTTGGCCAGACGGATTGCTGTAGGTAGGGAATAATTTAGAGATTTCCGTTTTTACCCAAAGATAATGTTTGCTTTAGTAGCCTCTTATGAACAGCCATAGCTTAATGGAGACACCGACAGATTGCCACACTGAAGATCTCGGGTTTGAATCTACAGCGCGCACCGATAACTCGTTCGATCGTTAGTTATCGCTTGCTAAACGTTGAGAGGAAACCTGCATGTCAGAGATTTGTCTATATTGTTCTCGAAATACATGACTGTGAATTCAGTCATCCCGCATGTGGCTAGTGTGGTGGACTATGGCCTTACCCTTTTCATAGTGAGACGAAGCCCGTATCCACTGGGCAAGACCTTCGCTAAGGGACGATTTATATACAGAGCTGATGATGATATTCTTCGGTCGCCTATTACGTTACCTATGGAGTAAAGTGGTTATATATGTATTCTTAATCCGTTACCGCATGGAGAACGGCCTCTATACAATATGTTTATCAGCTTTTATTGTTAAAAATGTTTTACATACATACATACATATCGTCACGCCCCTTATCCCCGAAGGGGTAGGCAGAGGCGTATTTCTACACCCAATTCTCGCCAGATATACTTTAGTCCCACGTAATAAGGGGCGAGCCTATTGCCGTACCGGGCACATTTCCAGACTCCGTGCTGCTACTGAGAATTTCGTGACAGAAAAACCCAATAACACTGCCCGACCCAGGAATCGAACCCGGGACCTCCCGATCCCACGCGCACATTTATGCCACGAGACCAACGAGGCAGTCGTATAGGGTTTGATGTCGAGTTTTCCGTCTCTACGTAAAGATGGTATTTGCATCGTGTTATCCCTTAGTCGCCTCTTACGACACCCACGGGAAGATAGGGGGTGGTGACACTTGTATTCTATGCCGTCTACCACACGGCAATTGCAATATCACGAGCAAAGAAAAAAATGTTTTAATAATACAATATATACACAGTACTGTTGTAATTATATCAAGCAATGTGCGATGGTATATAACTCTAATTTCATAAAATGTTACTTAGATAGGTAATCAGATTAAACTGTTGACTGGTGCAGAATAAGACTGCACGGTAGGTACGTGTGCTTGTGTATGTTAGGTACATGAAATGCGAGCTTGCGGCGATCAGCTGAGCGGCCGCGGCGATAATACACCAAGTTGATTTAAAAAAAAAAATGATTACGAAAAAAAAGTAGTATTAGTGGTTTATTTTTCATGTACCTATTTGTATTTAGTTATAGTAGTATATTCACCCCTGCAAATATTTAGCAAATGCATATGAACAACCTGTATGTAGAGTTGTACATAGCACGTGTAATGAGAGTGTTACTCAAGTGTGTGTGTGTGTGTGTGTGCAGGTGGAGGAGGGCTGGTGGCAGGGGCGGCGCGGAGGTCGCGTGGGAGTGTTCCCCTCCAACTTCGTGGTGATGCTGGAGCCGCCGCCGCCGCACGAGCCCGCGCCGCCGCCCGCGCTGCCGCCCAAACCTGGTCAGCACCCCCACTACTTTACTTACATTACATCTACCCCCTCAAAGTACACCTCGAAACAACTATGTCGAGGTGTACATTGAGATATAAAGTCATATGATCGAATCCACAATACTTGGCGCTATCCTAAACAGCGAGGCGACCGCTTAAACGATTACGCTGATCATCATCCCCCTAGCGTTATCCCAGTTAGAACCCGGGGTCAGCTTTTAAACGACTACGCCTTTTTGCAGTTAAAAATATTTCATTACTTCTTTTTAAAGCTATAAAGTTCGGTCCCCTCTTATACTATTACGCCGTATGTTTGTTTGCCCCATCTCCTCTCATTCATTCATTTAATCTTAAAGCTTACGCAACTAAACTCTCAACAAGCGTTTGTAAATTAATCAGTAGTTCTGAGCATCACAGCAATATAGAACTGATGTCTGCCGTAATTCCACGCTACCGGGTTCACATTAGTAAATCAAATAAGCAATTATAAAATCACGAGCAAAGAAATAAATGCATAGTTGCCTTTATTATGTAGGAAAAGTATGTGTCCTTGAACACGTACCTTGGAGTCATACATCGCACGGCAGTGTTCTCACACGGCGTGATTCATATTAATAAAGTTAATGTGTTAGCGCGGGGCTCACTGGCCGGTCGGCCCGCTGTGTTGATGTGTCGCGTCGCGCTAATTGAATCAACGAGATCGGACCGCGGGCGCGCACCGCTTGTTTACCCTCGCTCGACCCGAAAGCTTCCGCTAATGGAAGCTGCTTCACGCCTGCCGCGAGCTTTAAATGTGTTATTGTGTTATTGGTGTGAGAAGTATATTGTGATGAACTCATGATCGACGTATTGGATTCTGTAAGTAATATTTTCTTAATCGTAGGGACACGTGAGAAAACAGAGTTTAGTTGTTTATAATCTAGAACTAATCTTGTATCTAGTAAAATAATATATTTTTCTTTTCATAACAAATTGCCGAGTACGAAACAATATGCAAAAAACCTATTTTGAATCCGATTACCGGATTACCTATCACACGATTGAGATTTTCATGATGGCTCTCTTTGCCCAATGATCCACAATACCCCCCGCTCCTCTTCTTGTGACTAGGTAGATGATTCCCTCTTCCAATGATTACTGCACTGTCACTTACTTGTAATAGAATTAAAAAACATAATCTTGATTCTAATGTTTAAGGCAGCGATAGCCGATTGGATATACCAACAGACTGCTATGCAGAGGAGGGTATCAGGTTCGAATCCACGGCGCGCACCAATGACTTTTCGGAGTTATGTGCGTATTGAATTGTTAATTATCGCTTGTCCCGTGCCTCGGAGAGCACGTTAAACCGTCGGTCCCGGTTGTCATGAAGATCTTTGACAGTCGTTACAGGGCGTCAGTACCTTCTAAATAAACTGACACTAACTAAACCATGGAATATCGCTATCCCTTCGGGTTGCGGAGGTCAGACAGGCAGTCGCTCCGTGGAAAAGCTAGTATTCAGCCAAATCTGGTTAGACTAGAAAGCGGACCCCAAATTGAAACTGGGATAACGCTAAGAAGATGATGAAGATGTTGATTCTAATGTTTTTCTTGGTTTTCGATTTTTTGGAAATAGAATTCCTAGCTACGCAAATATGCGCCAAGCGAGGCTTGCCCTTAAAAGAGCAGAGAGCTTGCAAATAATACAATCGATGTGGCACAGTGACATTTGTGGTCAAGGCAGCAAAGACCAAAACGACGACTCAAACGCTTTAAGTACTCGTCTCTTATGAAAGTAGGATCAAATCAAAGTTCATTTATATTTCATATGCTATCTTTATGCACTTTCAATTAAACACTATACTAAACAGTTTGTTGTAGAATGTTATTAATTTAAGATTTCCTTAACATTTATTTTTAAAAACAACTGACCCGTTTCTGTATTAGAAGAAAACAAGCCTCGCGTTGTTCTAAGTAAGATAAATTGTTTCCTGCTTATTATAATATCGTCGTTGTTCTACATCTTACCGGTGAAGCAAGGTACGGTAAAAATAAACTTATTTCTAAATATACATACAGGGTGTCCCAGAACTCAAGGTCAAGCCGAACCGGGGTGACAGGATTGATCATAACCATCACGAGAAAAATCTGAAAAAAAATCTATCCTATGCAATTTGAAAATTATGGGCATTTTAAGAAAAACCTAGAAATTCACACTAACTGTCTCGCTCACTCATGGCAAACATATCCACTATCCATCTCTCTCATCATTTTGCCTTAAAATTAAGAACCTACCTAGAGCTTGTGCGAATCAAAAACATTTTAACTGAGATAGCAAAAATCGGGTTACTTGAGGTTTTAATTTTTTTACTCTTTTTTTTTGTATGGAACTAACAAGTATTGTACCATTTTAGAATTCTGATTAAATGCGCCAACTTTTAATGCCACTTGCCAAGGCACTCTAGTACATTTTTTTAAAGGAGGGCCTGTCAAAGTCGACGAATCTTGAAAATTTTAAATTCGTAGTTTAACAAATAGCCTCAATTCTCGGAAACTTGAGGCAATTGTGTCATTATTTTTTATTGGGATTCTAGACATGTTATTTAGGATTACGTTTCCAAAGTTCAAATGAACAAAAATAAAAAAGAATAACCACAATAACCGAAACATGGTACAGTTTGATAAAAATTCTAGGTTTTTCTTAAAATGCCCATAATTTTCAAACTGCATGGGATGGATTTATTTTCAGATTTTTCTCGTGATGGTTACGAACTTATGATCAATCCTGTCACCCCGTTTCGGCTTGACGTTGAGTTTTGGGACACACTGTATAAGTTATTAATTTATGAACGTAGTTTATCCATAAGATGAATAAAAAACGTTGCATTTGTTCACCGGGGTGAAGCAATGCCAAGATTAGCATAAGTCGAATTATTTCACCTGGAAGATATTATCTATAGTTGGTGCGATGCCAATTTGATTGAAAATAAAGTTCGTTGACCCCAGAACTGAACTACGACTACTACGAGTCAAATATACCATTACTTTTCGGAACATACTGTTCCACCATAGATCAGAACAGTGATATTCGCGAGTTGCTTACATCAAAAGATATAGTGGATGCTTCAGTTTCACCATATTTTCTTTGGGAGGCTTACAAAATGAACATAATTTATTGCTTGAGTATGATATCAATAACTAATAACTTTTGCAATAGTAGATAACTCACAAATATAACATGTAAAACCATTGTACTGGCAGTTAAAAAGAGGTGGCCATGAGTTTTATTGCCCGTTGTTTCTCGTGGTTCTACCTATGGCATTGCGAACGTGGCAGTAAATGTAAATGTAGAATCGTCTAGTATTTAACTTTAATTTTTGACGTTCATAAGCGTCACTTTGTGGCCTAAATGAATAAATGATTTTGACTTTGACTTTGGGTAACTTAACATTTTACAAATTTGATTTTCAATAAATTTACAGTGATATTGATTTTACTAATTTACATAATACTAATTACAAAATTATAGTCAAATCATCACACACGCACCTTATAACGTTACAAGCATGATTGCTTTATTAAGAATTATGTCAAACAAGACACGTTTCTTTTATTGTTTTGTGCCAAATAAACACATAATATCAATAATTATAACAAGTACTTTTAGCAGTCATAAATAGCAATTTTACAAAAAAAAATCCTATGTCATTTATTTAAAGCTATCTGACGTTAGGGGTCATCCAAAAATTACGTCACTTTAGAGAGGGGAGGGAATCGTGAAAATTGTGTCTTAGTGACAGTCAGATGTGCAATGTGCTGCATCATCTTCCTTCGAAAAGCATACGCCGTCTTCTTGTTATTGAATGTCTTTGATAATATTCCAATTATGTATATTGTATCATCACCCGGTACGGCAATAGGCTCGCCTTTTATTACGTGGGACTAAAGTATATCTGGCGAAAAGTGGGTGTAGAAATACACCTCTGCCTACCCCTTCGGGGATAAAAGGCGTGACGATATGTATGTATATTGTATCATTTAATTATTTTTTCCTACGTCTTCTTTTTTTTTCTACGTCTGAGTACTTTTTAATTCAATATGGGGCATCATTAGGCAGAACATGAGTTTAATTCTTTTGGTTTTAGTAGTTACATAATTTGTGTTATCCTCCTAGCGTTATCTAAAGTCAAAGTCAAAATCATTTATTTATTTAGGTCACGAAAACACGTTTATGAATGTCAAAATTTTAGTTAATTACTAGGTAATTCTACATTTACATTTACTGCCACGTTCGCAATGCAAGTGGCTTTACATGATATCTTTGTAAGGAGCTGCAACCCCAAATCGCAGATAGAACCCGGAGTCCGCTTCCTAGTTTAACTGGATTTTACTGAATATTAGCTTTGAAACAGAGCGATTACCTGCCTGACATCCGCAACCCAAAGGGCTAGCTATATTCAGTGATTTAGACTAGTGTGAGTCTATTCATAGGTACTGACTCCCATTAACGACTGTCAGATCTTCATGACAGCCGGGACCGGCAACACTCTGTGGCAAGCGATAATTTACAATTCAATACGCACATAACTCCGAAAGGTAATTGGTGCGCGCCGTGGATTCTAGCCTGATACCCTCTGCATGGCAGCCTGTTGGTATCTCCATTAGGATATCGCTGCCTAGAAGTAGAAATTAAAGAATTTGTGATAAACTATTGTTACCAGTAATCAATTTTACTTTTTAATGCAAAATAGAAATACATAAAACTAGATGTATTTATTTCCTGGGAAAACTAAACATGTGTGAACGTTAACAACTCCTGATCCAAGCGCTGAAAGGTCAATGAACTTTATTCACTATCAGGGCACTAACTATAGGTGAAATCATTCCAAGGTGAAACGAAGACACCAAGAAGTCCATTTTCTTCGCCCAGTTGAACAAAGTAGAAACCACTAAGTTATGGGTTCGATTCTCGTAGGGTTTGCAACTTGTTGTCATTCACGAATGTTTGGCTAAGACTGGACATTATTTGTGATATGTAGATTTATTTTTACAATTAGCATTTACGTCATTGTTTGAGGCAACATGCGCCGCACGTATACGCAGTGGCGGATCGAGCATTTTGTTTTTAGGGGTGTCCACTTTTTTGCTCTGGGGGGCTTTGAACCGGTGAAGAAAAGTTTCAGCAAGGAAAATACTAAAATACATTTGTTCTTGGCAGAAAACATATGGCTTTTGAAGGGAGTTTGAGCTCACTCTCTTGGATCCGCCCTGAGGAGTACGTTTACGTGTACGTGCGCGTGCAAATTGTGGCTCTAACGCTAGTGTGTGTGTGTGTGTGTGTGCAGTGAAGGAGCAGTGTCGCGTGCTGTTCGCGTACGCGGCGGTGAACGAGGACGAGCTGTCGCTGAGCGAGGGAGACATCGTGACGCTAGTGTCGCGGGACGCGCCTGACCGCGGCTGGTGGCGCGGCGAGCTGCGCGGCCGAGTGGGGCTGTTCCCCGACAACTTCGTGCAGCTGCTGCCTACCGGTAACACCTCACATCTCGCACACCACCTCACTCGTCTCACATCTCACACCCCTCGCAGCTCACACACAACGCATCTCACACACCTCACACCTCATACCCCTCATATCTCACACACCTCTCACTTACACACCTCACATCTCACACACCACACACACGACTCATCTCATACTCACACTTCTCACACACCACACATCTCACACACCTCACACCCCTCACATCTCACACACCTCACACCCCTCACACCCCTCACATCTCACACCCCTCACATCTCTCACACTTTATACCCCACACATCTCACACTTTATACCCCACACATCTCACACAGCTCACATCTCACACCCCACTCATATCACACACCACACATCTCACACACCTCACATCTCACACAGCTCACATCTCACACAGCTCACATCTCACACAGCTCATATCTCACACACCTCACATCTCACACCACTCACATCTAACACCCCTCACATCTCACACACCACACATCTCACCCACCACACATCTCACACAGCTCACATCTCACACCCCTCACATCTCGCACACCACACATCTCACACATGTCACACACCTCACACCCCTCACATCTCACACCCCTCACATCTCACACACCTCACATCTCACACAATTTCGCATATTAGCATGTTATTGTACTCCAGGTTGCCTCACATCTCTACAACCGGGTTGTTCTTTCAGTAAACATTGTGTCAGGTCTCGAAACGTTCTTCTAAGCTGAGTCTATGTACTCGTATGACGAATTAGTCGATGAACTGTGATATTGTACGAATAATGAGATGAGTATAAATGAGACCAGCTGTGATAAAGACGGGGTTGAACTAAAAGTTCTGAAAATTGTATGGCATCAATTATGGATAGCCCTTAATGCTGAAATTCCTTTGTCAACTCGTTGCAATACTTTGTTTTGAGTATTTTATGAAATTAATGCTCTGATACAATACAAACAAAGATAAACAGCTGATTTCGATCTTGCAATCGTACAGGTGCAAACCATAGATAATTAAACAGTTTGAGTAAACAGTTATGACCTCACTGCAGCACTAATGTCTATTTTAAACTAAATTATTACATAATTAGTGTTACTAAACGCATTTCATCTGTCGGAAATGGTCTCGATCGCGCTAACCTTATGACAAAGCGTTTTGTTGCGTCAGCATCATATTAACCTCAAACTAACAGTTTATCTTACGATAAAAAATGTTAATATGGTCAGTGATAACCGGATCAATGAATCCATTTTAATTTTTTTCATTATCTATGTAACAAAGCGTCGCTATTTAAAGTACTCGGTAATCAGTAGTCCTTTATTTAAGAGTGTGGACAATGAAATTACTCAGTTCGTCTTGTATTTTAATTAGCCAAATATCTACAAAACGCACCGCTTTCCTATAGATTAATGTGTTGCCCTTTTTGTCTGGTGGGTTGAAACACTTTGATTATATATTCGTTAGGTTTCGACGAGGCTTGCAAGTTACACAGAGGCGAAAGTTGAGTGCATTTAGGTCTGTCGGTGTTGTCACAAACGCTATATAGGTATTTAACTATTTTATTTCATCTCTTCTAAGAACGAGATTGATGCAATTTCCTTTCGTCTAGCTCCGTTAGTTTGTCAGCTGTATTCAGTGGACCGTAACAGGTGGAGAGCTGATTTTTTCACAAATTGTGCATTTCTATTAAAACTGTTCAATTGCAAGACGGATTGGCATGGAAATGGTTTTTGAAACGTTCGTAAAAGAAACAACGGGTTCATGTGTGAGTTAGATTTGTACGTAAATTAGTTATTGTCGAGTTTGATATGTAGGTACGTGTTATAGCCGCAGATAGACTTACTTGATACTTGATACTTGATGGCACGGGCTGTTTCCGCAACTCCACGTCTTGGCGTGTATTTTGCGTGCAGGTGGGAATGGTGTCTTCATTCGAGCCACCCCAGCTCTTCGAGGAAGGCCAGCAGACTCTTGATGTGGCCCACTGCCTCCCTCAGGGTGCTGTATCTCGTCAGGTACTGCTGCCTGTACTGTGCGACCTCAGGGCAGTCGAGGAGCAGGTGGGCTGCCGTCTCGTCCGCTGCCATACAGGCCCTGCACAGCGGGCTGTCGGTGATACCTATAGTAAATAGGTGTTTATTAAAGAATCCGTGTCCTGTGTAGGCGGCCGTGACTGTCCGCAGTTATTGTTTGGACAGCCGGAGGATTTGTTTGGCTATCTTACCGTCTACTGCGGGAAGATAGACAGAACTATCCGTAACTGTGCGTGTGGTGACGGATTAATAATACGGAATGTCACCACCCCATATCATCCCAAGGGTGTCGTAAGAGCCGACAGAGGGAGCATATTATGCAGAGAACAGCACTGTAAGAGAAGGAAAACTTGATACAAACCCTATACCAACCCGTTTGGCCAGCGTGGTATAGTAGGCCAATTCCTCCTTTCAAAGGAGAGGCCTAGTCCAGCAGTGGACTGTTAAAGGCTGGTGATGAGAAAGAACTATGGATTTGTACTTCGCAATTCAATTAACTCACTAGTGAAAATAACATTTGACAAACTTGTATTTAATACATAATAGCCGGAACACGTTTAGTATATTATTATGGGTTCTATTAACCAGATTTCACTTAATTTGACGATACTAACACTATATTTAGACTTCGATTAAAGGTGCACTCGTAAAAATCTCATTATTGGAACAGCTGTATGTTAATGATGGAGCACAGCTGTGTTGTGCCAATCTTAATCATTCGCCATGTGTGTTACATACAAGGCTGCAAATACACACGATATAAAGCTCTTCCATCGCTTTATTAATTCGGAGTTGTTAATTGGACAGATTGACGGGTAATTCAAAGTAGCCTGACGGAGATAGAAACTTTATGTAGAAGTCGAGACTTGCCTCAAGATAGGTGCATGAGTTTTAATCATAAGTCTCGAAAAATAATGTGACAAAATCACACATAACCATAATATTTATGTATTATAGGTTCTGTAAATGAACCTATAATACATAAATATGTTTTGGCCACACTTTTCGGTTACACAAATTCAAATTCAAAAATCCTTTATTCATTTGGGTCACAATGTGACGCTTATAAACGTCAATATAATAAATTTATAAAATAATTACTTAAAGACTTTACATTTACTGCCACGTTCGCAAAGCAATAGGTACAACCACGAGAAAGAACGGGCAATAAAACTCACGGTCACTCTTTTTCACCGCCAGGTTTTGCATAATACACATAATTTACATTTTGTAAGGTGCTGCAACTGTTACACCTTCTATATCACACAAACAGCTTATGTACAGTCAAACATTTCTGTAAAGTGTACCTAATAGGTACATTCGAATAGCTTAAACTCTATACAATGCACCTATCCCTACCTTTTACCTATCACTAAGTGTTACGTATGTAAGAGCCAGAGCTGAGGTCATTTATTTGTTTACTAGTCCTTACGAGAGCGTGTGTCTTCGTCCTGTATGATAGTGACAGATTAGTCACGGTCTCCGCCATTGATTTACTCGTCTGTTGCGTACTACTTCGTTTATACGAGCTCACATAAATAGTGTATGGCATCATCTCCATACGGACATGAGTATGAATCTGCGCATCGCTGACAACACATTGTTTCTAACGACACACAGTCGCCGATGTTCTAGCTATAGGTTACAACAATTTATTCTACAATTTATTTATAATGTGACTATGTCTTAGGTATGTTTCCGTGTGGTGACGGATTAAGAATACGGAATGTCACCCCCCATATCATCCCATAGGTGTCGTAAGAGCCGACAGAGGGAGCATATTATGCAGAGAACAGCACTGTAAGAGAAGGAAAACTTGATACAAATCCCATACCAACCCGCTTGGCCAGCGTGGTATAGTAGGCCAATTCCTCCTTTCAAAGGAGAGGCCTAGTCCAGCAGTGGACTGTTAAAGGCTGACGATGATGATGTCTTAGGTATAGTTTGTTAGCAAAAGATGAACCTGATTAAACCGCATGATGACGACAATATAGATTTAATCAAAATACACATACCTAATATGTAGTTAACTTAACGCTTACATAGCACATTGGCAAAGTTTATATGATAAATACTTAATATTAAAACACTTAACATTTAAGCGTAGTAGGTACCTACTTTTTAAATAAACAAATATTTTTGCTTACTTTTAATCGCGCATTTTTAATTTTATCGCTTTTATAAACGTTTCTTAGACACGTCTCAGTTGGCATTTGTTTTCATTGTGTGGTAATTTCAAAGTATCTGATATTATTCAGTATATTCTATAGCTAGTTAATACATTGGAATAAATCAAGAAAACCAAAAAATAATTCAACATTTTTCTTATTATTTTGTTATGGTAAATAGCTCAAGTTCAACGTGTAATATTGGCGTAAACGTAAGACAATTCTATCTCGACCCAGTCCAAAATACAAATCCACCTGTAAATTGGGCTAAAAAGCATAAAATAATAGGGGTTGAATCGAATGCGAGGCCGTGTATTCCCGAGGGGCAACTGTGAGTGTGAGGGATCTGTGGCGCCTTCATCCCCGCCCCGACCGACCGACCGACCGACCGCTGTCGACCCGACATTCATTGTTCCACTTTTTTGACGACCTTTACACCACGTTGCTATTACTAAATCTCGTTCGGTCGTTTACTAATCTTTAGCTAATTCCATTTTAAAGCCAGTGAGATATTATATTGCGAAGTTTGCCTATCTACCATTTAGATGCAACTCTGCGACGCTGCAATAGCAAGCAATAAATCTATTGTTACTTTCCCTATGCAGTTTGCACTCGCTCTTGGTTACAAACATTTTCAACATCATCAGTTCCTCAGTAATATTTTGAATTTTACCGTATAATATGGCTATTAATTCATAATCTTAATATATAAAATCCTTGCGTTACTGACTGACTGACAGACACGCTACAGCCGAAACTATTGGGCGCAGGAAGCTGAAAGTTGGCATGTATATTCCTTGGGGACCGTAGGGGTGCACTAAGAAGGGATTTCCCGAAATTCCCACGGGATCGGCTAAAACGGGTAAATTAAAAAAAAATGCAGGCGTAGCTGCTGGCGTCCTCTAGTTGTAAATAATATGGTATCAATGTAATATACATAGGTGACGCGACGTTAACGAGCGCGGCACTTACAATGAACTGTGATTGAATCTACACCGTGTCAATATCTTATCTGAGTCGATATCGATCTTGTTTCTCAATCACATGCAATGCACATAATGCGATACCAATACTTAATTGTTCGGCAATAAGACGATAACTAATGTTGACCCTCGCTAATGCTCGCTAACGTTAACGGGCTATTGTGGTCGACTATTCATTAAATAGTCGTAAGGTGACCTAATTGATACCTGACTGTACCGTTGTCTTAAATGCAGCAACGCATTTAGACTTGTTATCATTCACTTATTTGAGCAAATGTTTAACCACGAAGTAAGCAAAATATTTCGTATAATTCGTGATTAATTAGGAAAGCTTGGTCAAAAGTCCTTACAGTTTCATTTATTTGTCTAAAGACAGGTATTCAAAACGATAAAATCATTATGATTTAGAAGTTGTACAGTTAGTAGCACCAGAGCTGGCAAGATGATCTAAGTGGTCACTATTATTTGTAAGAATAAAGTCCAACTCGTTACAATATTATCCTCAATACGCCTTAAGCGAAAACCAAAAGCAGAATGTTCCAAGTACATATAGTTGTACACGTAGGCGGAGTGGACTCACTCCACTACATGTTGACAGTGTTGCGACTTTGCGAGGCTCTATCCATCACTCTACCACTGGTATTTAATTAACATTGGTACAATTTCTCAAACTTATAAATCTTGCAACAAACTTGCTCAACTAACATCTAAATTGGGGATTATTTCGTATTCATTTATTTGCATATTGGTCTGCGCAGTTTCGTCACTTGTCAAACATTTTAATGTAACCGTAGATCATCGATCATGAGGCGCCAAATGATTCCGCCATAAAAACTGTGATAAAAGACATCGATTATCAAGTCAAGTAAGGACAGTTATTAGTAGAATATTGTAGTGGAATCTGACCGCTAACAATGTTCTGTAGTAGGTAGTCGAGCGACCAATGACAAATATGTGATGTAATGCCCACACCCATCTTGGCATTTTGTACCTGCTAGTTAGTAGTTGTATACTGTTATACTGCTTTAAACTATTATCCGTCGATGTTGAACTTGAAACCTGTTTCTAAACAAATCATCCACATGAGTTAATAGCGTTAATATTTGCGTAATATTATACAATTTAACCTTTCGACGACCGAGGACATGAATTCATGTCCTACAAAAAAGTCCCCTTGTTTACCGACGACATGAATTCATGTCCAGATTCCGTCCTTCAATCTATGACGTTTTTTACACTGGCCTAGTACATTTTATCAATTATTTCAAATGGCATTGCATTTTTACGAATCATAGACAGCTATGAAACCTTCTTCTGATCCAATTTGATGTCAAATTAAAAAGTAAAAGGACATTTCATTTCAATGCGCGCGAAACTGAGAATTTTAGCAAATGTTTGCTATTGAAAAGGGGGAATTATTATAATGGATACATGCATATTTTTAGTTTTAATTGGAAAACCCATATTATACAGAATATAAAAATACAAAAATAAACAATAAAATATTTTATTTTTGATTATAATACGCTACAATTGTCGATAGAACCGGTATTCTAAGATCCGTTCAAAACAGAGAGCTATACAAAACTAAATATCTAAATATCTAACTCAAATGTTATTATTATAATTTTTTAATATTGGCTATATAAGTGGGTTTCAAGAAATTATAACTCGAACTCTTGAAAACATAAACAAAGACCTCTCAGGATTCCTTGGACAGCTAAGCACACTAAGTGGTGTATTTTTCCAACTTCGTGTCAAAGTTTGCCTCTCCACTACTTGTTTGAGCCAGACACTGCCTATACTTTTGTGATCAAAAGCGAAGAGGTGAAAAATCTTGAGCAATAGGTCGTGGTTAGCGAAATCGAAGGCTCGGGTTAGTTCGCCAACAACTGTGTGATGAATGGTGTGACTAAATCAAAGAAGCAACCTCCTCAAGCGACTTTTACCTGGCATCGAGGGCAACTATGAACACCATCCTCAGAAATGGGAGACCGACTGAAGATATATATTAATAGAGAAGAAGTATAAACAGATAAAACTTTTGGATAAAAAAAGCTTTAGCCATTGTGCAAATAATCATAACTTTAAATTTTGAATGGGATAGATGACGTTGTGAGGAGTACAGGCATTAGCAGACAAAGCGACTGGACTTAACATCTCGGCTCGACTTATTGGTAGCAAATGTTTAATTTTAGCATAACCTGCTCACACAAGCAACCAATTTAGTAATAAAACCGTAATTAAACACGTAACTAAATTAACTTTCTAATGGCCGCGTGTTGAGACCATATTTGGTGTGTAATACACTCCCTAACATTTACAAGGTTAAACTAATAATACCGGTATATCAAATATTAAAATGATAATCTGGCTGACGTAATCCGTGTAATTCGCGCCAATGCAACCGTTCAGCGAGACACGCAACGTTCTGTTATGATTCTATGAATATATCAAAACATTTAAAACTAGTGCACTAGATCTGTACCAACCAACTTATTTGGGTTAAATGTTCGGTGTTTCACTCGATCAACTCTAGAGTCTAGAATCTAGATCAATGTTTGCCGCAATTTTATTAAGACATCGATTAGATATGAGTGTATAGCGATATTATGTAAATTAAATAAATCTTGTTTTTTATGCGAATGTTATCAATAGTAACGGCTATAATCGCAAGGGCCTGGCTCTTCACCTCCAAGAAAAGGATTGCGTGAAATATTGTTTTCGTTATGGTAGCAGTTTTATTCAGAACATTATAATTATCTAATTTAACAATTATTTGACTCACGCCTGTATCCCTGAAGGTAGGCAGAGGTGTAAATATTACACCCACATTTCGTCATGAATTTTAAGGCCGCACGTAATAGGGTGCGAGCTTATTGCCGTTACCGGGCATATCACCAGACTCCGTGCTGCCACTGAGAATTCCACAATTATCGACTCTACTATTTGTAAAAAATATAAACTAGTTATTAGTGTTGTAAAACCAGGCAGTCACGAAATAGTTAAAGTGACAGAAAGCGAGTTCCGTCAAAACAATAACACAGTGACAGCAGAGAAGGCGCGAAAAAGCGCGCGCTCGAGGCGATCACTGAGCACAGGCTGTTGGTAAACAGCCGGAGCGCTGGTATTGACATTAGCGGCGAAGGTTGCGCGCGCGCGAGTCGTGATTTTGCGTAACCGGCCGCAGCACGCGCGTGCCTTGTACGACTGTCGACTAGTCGCCTCAGCGCCAGCGTTGGCGGCACACCAATGTCGCTCCTTCATAACAGTATTTCCATAACTTTGTGATAGTATAACATTGATTTTGAAAGTGAGTTGATTATTTAAGTTATTCTTTGTTAAAGGTAACATTTCAACTTTTCTTTTAAGTGTGCGGTTCTGTGTTTGTTATCAGCGATGATAATATGTTATAATTTTTTATCAATACTTCGTGACATCATACATTAAAAACCTATTGTCGCTGTTCTACAAAGTCATCATCCTCTTAGCGTTATCCCAGTTTCAATCTGGGGTCCGCTTTCTAGTCTAACCGGATTTGGCTGAATATTAGCTTTTCCACGGAGCGACTGCCTGTCTGACCTCCGCAACCCGAAGGGATAGCGATATTCTATGGTTTAGACTAGTGTCAGTTTATTTAGAAGGTACTGACGCCCTGTAACGACTGTCAAAGATCTTCATGACAACCGGGACCGACGGCTTAACGTGCTCTCCGAGGCACGGGACAAGCGATAATTAACAATTCAATACGCACATAACTCCGAAAAGTCATTGGTGCGCGCCGTGGATTCGAACCTGATACCCTCTGCATAGCAGTCTGTTGGTATATCCACTCGGCTATCGCTGCCTCCTCGCTGTTCTACAAAGTGCGTTTTATTAAAGTGAAGTCGTAAAAATTGTTAAGTGTTTCACAAATACGGATACGACTGGAGATTGCATGTATTGAAATAATATAATCATTAGTAGGTAACAAACTGTAAAATTAGGCAAGTAGATAAATAGGATCTTTTTGTGAATTATAGTGCTAAATATTGTTGCAAAACATTTTATTTGAAATCATCTCAGTAAACAATAAAAGAAACATTGGTTCTTGCCGATCAGTTTTTATTAGGTGCTACTGTATTTATAATGTACCTACCATAGAACTAACTTAAACTAATATAGCTTCTCCATTCCCTACAATGTTTTACTTTTCGATTACTACACGAGTGTGTACGATGTACTAAACATCGGCAGTAGGTTCTGTTTACTAACACATTCGCTCGAGCGTCACAGAATTATGCTAATAACTTGCCGTATTGTTCCGATCAGTGACGAGACCATCTTCAGAACATCTCGTTCAATGTCCCACTCATTACACGAGCGTCGAACATGTCACCATCATATTGACGTTGTCCCGGCTGCTAAAACTTTCGCCTTAGCGGATGACTTTTAGTTGTAGCTGTGGGCGGAATTTTAACCTTTTCACGTTGTGATTCACACCTGACACGGAAACCTAAAACGTTAAACACTCACCAATCTCAGAATGTTTAAGGATACTAAACTCATTGCGATCACAGTAAAATACCTGAGACCACCTCGAGTGCCGAACGAGTGCCCTCCAAGGCACGGGGCAAGCGACAAATAATGTGAAGTAATGTAAGTGTATGTGGTTGCAGTGGCGCCTGATGTGGAAGAGAAGAAGCCGGAGCGGCCGCCGGCCAAGACCGCCAGCATCTACCCCGCGCTCAACAAGTTCTCAGAGAAAACTGCCTCCGTCAAGGAACTCACCACCTCCAAAATAAGGTACCTATTCACTCCACTTTTTGTCGAGCAACCTTTTAGAACATTAGAAGCTTAACAATATGTATCAAAGCAGTCGAGGTATAGCACTATAGGGTGTTTTAAAGGGTATTGAATCTTACCTAATGTGACCGTGTTTTTTCTAAATACTGCCCAACTGCGATGTGGATGCGTCTTAATAAATGATGTATAACTAAAAGCCTCATGACACCAGTACTGTAGGTAAAAGAACGCCTACAGGTTATGATGTGTCTGAAGCGATTGTCGAATTTAGTGTGATGGCAGATACTACAATACAGGTAAACGTACGTATACGTGTACGTAACATATTACATTTACGCAGTTGTTGTTGACAGCACAGAAGGCAGATCTCGATTTGTAATTCCGCATGCATGTCCACATCAAATCTGCACTGCTAAGTTACAAAATATCTACTTGATTGTTTTATGTGTAAACGCCTGAACCCTCTCATCACAATATTAGCTTCCCTATGTTATTTAGTGTCCTTTGCCTGGCTACACACAAATGATATGTCATCGGGTATTTGTGGTGTCTCTACTGTTATACGTTTAACATGCGTATTAAAAACAATAAATAGTTGTCCATCACTTGCTCTTTTCAAATCAACGTGTCAACGTTTGTTACACTATTTTGTTACTTTTTGTAGAGACATGTGCATTGTTTTATCATCACATGCTAATTACCTAACCTTATTTAACATAAAAAATGTTTGCGTGACCGAAAGATTTAAACAGATCGCTGCAGACATTGCGAGTGATATATCTGTCGCATAGTGAGTGTCCAAGGTTGTTACCCTGCGACACTCTTTCTCTCTTTCACTCTTTTATTGATGAAAATATTTCACAGAGCAAGTTAGTGTGCCCTTCTCCTAATATTGTATGCAGTTGTTGTATTACAAGCACGGTGGATGAGATGCAATCAGTATTTAATTATGTATTTGCCTCGCGCACGTGCTCATGTGGTCATTGTTACGACGTTTATGAATAATTGCACCAGAAAGAAAGAACTGTATTCTCAATCCATCGTCCTAGCGTTCTCATCCCGGTTGCAAGACGTGCCTTGGAGCCCAGGGTCCGCTTAGTTGTCTAACCAGGAAAAAAACAGAATATCAGCTTTTCCACAGAGCGACTGCCGTCTGACCTCCGCAACCCAAAGGGATAGCAATATTCCATGATTTAGATTAGAATCGGTTTATGTTAGGGTACTAACTGCACGTTTACGACTGTTCTAGACGTTTATGACAGCCGGCTGTATAACTACCTTAATACATGTTTAAATAATATGAGGAGGACTCACAAATATTTTTGGTTTAGTTATTTCTAAGTTAAAGTGAGTTTATTCGTGGAACACTCATATAAGGCCACCTTCGTGCTAAGTGAGTCTAACTCGCGACACCAGTGGGCGTCAGTTAGCAACTATTTGCAACAAGTTAATTGGAAGTACGCATCTCTTTCTCATAGATATGCTTCCATTATTCGACACTATTTACATATCCAGTTTGATATATAATTAGCCATTAGCCAAACTGGTTCAAAAATGATGAGTGATGACTGCATCATTAAAATGTTTGATTGAGATTTTTTTAAGAACCTTTTTTTATTCCTCGGTTTTTTACCAAGCATTATAAAATGGACACACTTTTACGTAGACAGCACATTCCAAGACAACGAGGTGATTTAAGTTGTATCCTGTCCCAGTGCGAGTGTCTTGTACTAAGTTCTAAGGGAACTAGAAACAGGGAAAAATTGCTGCAACAAATTGTCGTAAATGGTTAAAATAATGTGATCGGTTCGTCCAAAACTTCAAGCAGCTTTAGCAGCAAATTATTGCGATTTACTTATGATAGTTAGCGACTGATATCGACTGTACCTTAATATCAGTGTTGCATGTATCAGTGAGTGTGTTGTGTGTGTGAGTGTAACGCGAGGTGTGCGTGTGTTGCAGCGTGCACAAAGAGAGTTCAGTGAGCAAAGAGTCAAGCGTGGCGAGCACCGGCACTCTGGGCGCTAAGAGTGCACCCGAAGCTGACAAGCTCGCGCACAATGACGTCGTCGACGCGCCCACAGAACAGGTGCGTATATCTTCTACTTTTCGTGTGAATGTGTCGCCAACTCTGGCGTAGGCGTTTGTATATAAACCGGCTGAAGGCCTCCGACGTGTCCTGACGATTCATGTCCATACACAGGAATCGGTGCCTACGGCTCTAGATCTTTACATGTCCTTCGAGGCAAGGTAGAGCGTTGATTTACTTAAATGCTACAACTACTTATCGATAACTCGTCTACTAGAGGGAGAATCTTTTAACCAAGGCAGGTGATCGTGCCTTGTGGACTGTAGTCCGACGGAATTACTTGATTACTTATATTTATAAGGAATTGCGTGTGAGAATTCTTCTTGCGTGATGCAGAACTTTAATTCAATCGTGTTCGTTAGATGTCGCCGTGTTGACTGTCTTTGTCATCGTATGCCAATTTTCAAAGGATACTTGTTCGTATTGTTAAATATTATGTATGTATTGTTTGTGTTTGCAGACGAAGAAGCCACCGGTGCCTCTGAAGAAGAGCCCCACGCCGACGTCGGGCGTGGGCGGACTATTCAGCGGACTTAAGAACAAGATGCTCTCGTCATCGGATAAGTGAGTATACTAATATTTATATGTGTCCATAAGCGGCGGTTGCTAGTTTGTTATACATTACACAACAAGGCAAAAAATGTTTGGAACAATCATTAGAAGATATTTATGAAAGATAAGGAGTGCATAGAAGGTTCTAAAAATCATACGGTATAAGTATTTTATCCGATTTCCCTTCTCTTACTTTTGTAAGTGTATAATACACTAGCTGACCCAGCGAACTCCGTATCGCCTTTTTATGAGTTTTTATTTAATTCCCTTTTTTCCAAGCCACTTTTCGTAAGTTACCATTGACTTAGCGCTTAACCTCTTTTCATTCCAGGGTCTATAAATGATGCAAAACAAACATATATTTTTATATAATATTGAATTCCCCATTCCTTAAAATATCGGAGACGATACCCATATCGACTTAAAAAAAAATCCCGTCCGCCATCTTTGATTTCCTATCCGCCATCTTTGATCACGAAATAGATGTTGTAGTTGGATTCACCATCCCTTAAATCATCAGAGACGATACCCATATTGATTTTTTAAATTTTTCCCATCCGCCATCTTTGATTTCCCATTCACCATCTTGAATCACGAAATAGATGTTGTATTTGGATTCCCCATCCCTTCAAACATCGGAGACGATACCCATATTGATTAATAAAAAAAAAACCCATCCGCCATCTTTGATCACGGAATAGATGTTTTTGAACTCCCCATTCCTTAAAATATCGGAGACGATGCCCATATCGACTTTTAAAAAATCACGTCCGCCATCTTTGATTTCCTATCCGCCATCTTTGATCACAAAATAGATGTTGTATTTAGATTCGCCATCCCTTAAAACATCGGAGACGATAACCATATTGATTTTTTTAAACTTTCGCATCCGCCATCTTTGATTTCTCATCCGCCATCTTTGATCACAAAATAGATGTCGGATTTCCCATATCGACTTAAAAAAAACCCGTCAGCCATCTTTGATTTCCTATCCGCCATCTTTGATCACGAAATAGATGTTGTATTTGACTTCACCATCCCTTAAATCATCAGAGACCCATATAGATTTTTTTAATTTTTCCCATCCGCCATTTTTGATTTCCCATCCGCCATCTTGAATCATGAAATAGATGTTGTATTTGGATTTCCCATCCCTTTAAACATCGGAGACGATACCAATATTGTTTTTTTTTAATTTTCCCATCCGCCATCTTTGATCACGAAATAGATGTTGTATTTCGATTCTCCACCCCTTAAAATATCGAAGGCGATACCCATATTGATATTTAAAATTTTCTCATCCGCCATCTTTGATTTCCCGTCCGCCATCTTGGATCACTAAATAAATTTCATATTATTAATCAGCGTCCCGAAAATGTCGAAAACGATACCCATATAGATTGTATCCTATTCGTTTAGCCTTTTTTTCCTTTGACCCAACCCTCCCCGTTTGACCATTTTATTATTTTTGTCTGGCCCCTAAAAGTTGTGGCGTAATTTTATATAGCCTATAGCCTTTCGGAATAATTGGGCTATCATAGACAATAACAATTTTTTAAATCTGACTGCTATTTCCTGAGATTAGCCGACATTTTGTTTTAGCCTTTTGCCCGGCCCCAAAGGGTCGAAGCGTTATGTTATATAGCCTATATAGCCTTCCGGAATAACTGGGCTATCGTATACAAAAAGATTTTTTCAGATCTGTCCCAATTTCCTGGGGCAATCCAATGGTGCTGAGATTGGAACCACCTTAGTTCAACAATAAAACACCAGAGTATGAGATGAAGCATGAAGCACATTTTATTTTATTTTTTTGTATTAAAACATCCGCTATTTAAGGCCTGTTCAGACCTAAGCGGTATTCGCTACCGTCTGCGGCAGAGAAAACCCAGTGGGTATGCGGTAATATTACTGTTCAGACCTAAGCGGTATTCGCTAACCTTGTGGGTAGAATAACGCGCGGTAGTCGAGTTTCGCTCAGAGAGGTAAGAAAATTAGGTCGCTCTAACCGCGGTACTTGATACCAAATACCTGAGCGAAACCTGCGCGGTGTGTACCTCTACCCACAGCGGCAGCGAATATCGCTCAGGTTGCTCTAGCCGCGGTACTTGATACTAAAGGCCTGTTCAGACCTAAGCGGTATTCGCTACCGTCTGCGGCAGAGAAAACCCAGTGGGTATGCGGTAATATTACTGTTCAGACCTAAGCGGTATTCGCTATCCTTGTGGGTAGAATAACGCGCGGTAGTCGAGTTTCGCTCAGAGCGGTAAGAACTAGCCGCGGTACTTGATACCAAATACCTGAGCGAAACCCGCGTGCTATGTACCTCTACCCACAGCGGCAGCCAATATCGCTCAGGTCGCTCTAGCCGCGGTACTTGAAACTAAATACCTGATCGAAACCCGCGCGGTATGTACCTCTACCCACAGCGACAGCGAATATCGCTCAGGTTTGAATAGGCCTTTAATACTTGAGCGAAACCCGCGCGGTATGTACCTCTACCCACAGCGGCAGCGAATATCGCTCAGGTTTGAATAGGCCTTTATACACGTCGCGGTAACCAAATCATATCTCGAATTTAAATCGATAATTGCCATCTATCGGCACGAAATGCAACTATGAAAATTCCCAAAACTATTTATAATGTCATCGGTAACGAAACCATAGCTTGAATTTGAACCCATAAGCTCCATCTATCGGTCCCCTTTAAAATAATAATTAAATACATTAAAAATTATATTGCGATTAAAACTAATATAAATGTGTACAAACCATTTTGCTATAAAACCCTGAACAGATCCGACCGGTAGTTCCTGAGATTAGCGCGTTCAAACAAACAAACAAACAAGCTCTTCCGCTTTATTATATTAGTATAGATATACAAGTAAAATATAAGATACTGTGCTGCGCGGACTGTATTTCGCGTAAATGTGGTATGGTTCGTTACAAAACTGTAAATTCCGACAAGGCTGCGCGCGCGCCCTCCAAAAAGTGTGTCTTGCTGTTTCTGTCAACTGTGTGTCCGACCGTGGCTCTGCAGCCGCGCGTGTGGCCAGGGGGGGGGTTCTAGTGCACAGCGCCACGGTAATAATTATAATCTAACAATATTGTAACTCGCCCGTCTCCCCGAGTTATATGCCTACAGTAGTACAGTCGCGCCGCGCGCAAACAAGCGACAGGACTGACTGCCTCAAGTATTTTAATTGCATCTACCTACTCGAAGTTTTTTCTGGTTTTGTGTTTGCTCATATTACTTACTTGCTTATATTTTTTATTTAAACAAATAAAAATCATGTAAGTACGTAGGAAATGTCCTATTATTGGTTACACTAAGCCGATTCATGTCAGCTTCCATTTTGAAAACTACCCTGATAGGTACTACCTACTAATCATAGACTTCAATGAAATACTTAATATATCGTTCATAACGCAGATAAAAGTGTGCTAATACATTATAACTACAATCATACCAATATGTTTAAAAAAATATCGACATAATAATAGGTTAAGCTAATCAAATTTCGACTTTATCACGCATATCTAAAACATAGTATTATATTAACTGTGGTTAAGTTAAGCATTGAACATTGCAACGTAGTAGGTACATTTTCGAAAGTTCCAGGTAGATTTTTCAAATTACCTGGTAATTTGAAAATCTTATCTTTAGGTGACTTAATGGAAAATTCAAACGGCACAATATAGTTCACAACTCGTCGCCATAATGAATTTTTAAATAAAGATCACTGCTACAAAAACCGTGACTGCGGCACGATCGTGGCTGTTGTATATTTTAGGCGCAGTTTAATGTGTACTTTGCTCGAGTCGCGTAGGTATAACTCGAGTTTCGTGCGTTTGTATGGGGTTAGAATACTGTTAAATATTATTACCGTGACAGCGCCAAGTGTTATAGACAGTAAGAAATATAAGATATGGCCAAACTGGCTCTCTAAATTGTCTTATGTAATAGTTGAATAGTGCATAAGTTTCAGCATGGTGTTACAACGTGCAACCGATACATGTTCGGTTTACCTTGTTGCGTGCTTTGTCACTAATGCGTGCTTGTCACGTTGCAGGGAGAAGTCTCCATCGAGCGCGGCGGTGATCAGTGGTGTCAGTGGTGGTAGCGGTGACGACCGGCCCGACGGCGGCGCCGCCAGCCGGCCCAGCGTCGCAGCTGTAGCCGAGCCCGCCAACCACACCAGCACCTTCGACCACGTCGAGCGACACTCCATACTCAACGACCCGCGCGCCACCAGGTACACTCGTAGCCGCCATAATTATACTCATATATTATATTTTCAATTCGTATTCTTAATCCGTTACCACGGTCAACACCCCATATCAGCCCATGGGTGTTGTAAGAGCCGATAAAGGGAGCATATTATGCAGAGAGAACAGCACTGTAAGAGAAGGAAAACTTGATACAAACCCTATACCAACATGTTTGGCTAGCGTGGTATAGTAGGCCAATTCTTCCATTTAAAGGAGAGGCCTAGTCCAGCAGTGGATTGTTAAAGGCTGATGATGATGATCTTTTCTTCCTATCTATCCTGTATAAACGCAATCGATTCAAACTAACAGTACATATACCTTTTTTATTTAATTAGTCTGCTAGGCCTCGAAAGAGATGACAATGTGTCCCGATACAAAAATCATCATCGTCCTAGCGTTATCCCAGATTCAACCTGTTTATTAATTTAACCGAATTTGGCTGAATATTACTTCTCCACAGAGTAACTGTCCATCTGACCTCCACAATCTGAAGGAATAGCGATATTTCATGGTTTAGACTAGTGCCAGTTTATTTAGAGGTACTGATGCTCTATAGCGACTGTCAAAGATCTTCATAATAGCCGGGACCGACGTCTTAACATGTTCTCCGGGGCACGTTGGAAAAGTCATTGGTGCGCGCCGTGGATTCGAACCCTCTTCATGGCAGTCTATTGTTATCTCCACTAGTTCATCGCTACCTTGTCTCAATACATTTATTTGTCCCGATAGAAAAATATTATAAGTTTACCACGGAATTTCTATGTTGGCCGGCCTAAAGTCCCCGTCGTTCGCTTGCCTCGTGACCCAAAGAATTCCTATAATACGCAATGCGTAGTCGCTAGTGATAACATAAGATAGGTGTTGCAATAATGTTGGTCGTTGTGTGGTCAGGGTGAAAGCGCCTCGCCGCCGGCCGCCCAGCCAGGCGCTGCGGGACGACGTGATGCCCATCAATAATAACAACAACACCAGCACCACCGGCCTTACCAGCACCACCGCGTCCGTCACCGCCGCGCTCAGCAACGGACACGGTCAGTACCGCACACACCACATACACACGTCACTTATCTACACTATATTACGGCGCGTTACCCACCAACAATAACAACAACACCAGCACCACCGGCCTTACCAGCACCACCGCGTCCGTCACCGCCGCGCTCAGCAACGGACACGGTCAGTACCGCACACACCACATACACACGTCACTTATCTACACTATATTACGGCGCGTTACCCACCAACAATAACAACAACACCAGCACCACCGGCCTTACCAGCACCACCGCGTCCGTCACCGCCGCGCTCAGCAACGGACACGGTCAGTACCGCACACACCACATACACACGTCACTTATCTACACTATATTACGGCGCGTTACCCACCAACAATAACAACAACACCAGCACCACCGGCCTTACCAGCACCACCGCGTCCGTCACCGCCGCGCTCAGCAACGGACACGGTCAGTACCGCACACACCACATACACACGTCACTTATCTACACTATATTACGGCGCGTTACCCATCAACAATAACAACAACACCAGTACCACCGCACCCGCCATCACCGCCGCCAACGCGCTCAGCAACGGACACGGTCAGTACAGCACACACCACATACACACGTCACTTATCTACACTATATTACGGCGCGTTACCCATCAACAATAACAACAACACCAGTACCACCGCACCCGCCATCACCGCCGCCAACGCGCTCAGCAACGGACACGGTCAGTACAGCACACACCACATACACACGTCACTTATCTACACTATATTACGGCGCGTTACCCACCAACAATAACAACAACACCAGTACCACCGCACCCGCCATCACCGCCGCCAACGCGCTCAGCAACGGACACGGTCAGTACAGCACACACCACATACACACGTCACTTATCTACACTATATTACGGCGCGTTACCCACCAACAATAACAATAACACCAGTACCACCGCACCCGCCATCACCGCCGCCAACGCGCTCAGCAACGGACACGGTCAGTACAGCACACACCACATACACACGTCACTTATCTACACTATATTACGGCGCGTTACCCACCAACAATAACAATAACACCAGTACCACCGCACCCGCCATCACCGCCGCCAACGCGCTCAGCAACGGACACGGTCAGTACAGCACACACCACATACACACGTCACTTATCTACACTATATTACGGCGCGTTACCCACCAACAATAACAACAACACCAGTACCACCGCACCCGCCATCACCGCCGCCAACGCGCTCAGCAACGGACACGGTCAGTACCGCACACACCACATACACACGTCACTTATCTACACTATATTACGGCGCGTTACCCACCAACAATAACAACAACACCAGTACCACCGCACCCGCCATCACCGCCGCCAACGCGCTCAGCAACGGACACGGTCAGTACAGCACACACCACATACACACGTCACTTATCTACACTATATTACGGCGCGTTACCCACCAACAATAACAACAACACCAGTACCACCGCACCCGCCATCACCGCCGCCAACGCGCTCAGCAACGGACACGGTCAGTACAGCACACACCACATACACACGTCACTTATCTACACTATATTACGGCGCGTTACCCACCAACAATAACAACAACACCAGTACCACCGCACCCGCCATCACCGCCGCCAACGCGCTCAGCAACGGACACGGTCAGTACAGCACACACCACATACACACGTCACTTATCTACACTATATTACGGCGCGTTACCCACCAACAATAACAACAACACCAGTACCACCGCACCCGCCATCACCGCCGCCAACGCGCTCAGCAACGGACACGGTCAGTACAGCACACACCACATACACACGTCACTTATCTACACTATATTACGGCGCGTTACCCACCAACAATAACAACAACACCAGTACCACCGCACCCGCCATCACCGCCGCCAACGCGCTCAGCAACGGACACGGTCAGTACCGCACACACCACATACACACGTCACTTATCTACACTATATTACGGCGCGTTACCCACCAACAATAACAACAACACCAGTACCACCGCACCCGCCATCACCGCCGCCAACGCGCTCAGCAACGGACACGGTCAGTACCGCACACACCACATACACACGTCACTTATCTACACTATATTACGGCGCGTTACCCATCAACAATAACAACAACACCAGTACCACCGCACCCGCCATCACCGCCGCCAACGCGCTCAGCAACGGACACGGTCAGTACCGCACACACCACATACACACGTCACTTATCTACACTATATTACGGCGCGTTACCCACCAACAATAACAACAACACCAGTACCACCGCACCCGCCATCACCGCCGCCAACGCGCTCAGCAACGGACACGGTCAGTACAGCACACACCACATACACACGTCACTTATCTACACTATATTACGGCGCGTTACCCATCAACAATAACAACAACACCAGTACCACCGCACCCGCCATCACCGCCGCCAACGCGCTCAGCAACGGACACGGTCAGTACAGCACACACCACATACACACGTCACTTATCTACACTATATTACGGCGCGTTACCCACCAACAATAACAATAACACCAGTACCACCGCACCCGCCATCACCGCCGCCAACGCGCTCAGCAACGGACACGGTCAGTACAGCACACACCACATACACACGTCACTTATCTACACTATATTACGGCGCGTTACCCACCAACAATAACAATAACACCAGTACCACCGCACCCGCCATCACCGCCGCCAACGCGCTCAGCAACGGACACGGTCAGTACAGCACACACCACATACACACGTCACTTATCTACACTATATTACGGCGCGTTACCCACCAACAATAACAATAACACCAGTACCACCGCACCCGCCATCACCGCCGCCAACGCGCTCAGCAACGGACACGGTCAGTACAGCACACACCACATACACACGTCACTTATCTACACTATATTACGGCGCGTTACCCACCAACAATAACAATAACACCAGTACCACCGCACCCGCCATCACCGCCGCCAACGCGCTCAGCAACGGACACGGTCAGTACAGCACACACCACATACACACGTCACTTATCTACACTATATTACGGCGCGTTACCCACCAACAATAACAACAACACCAGTACCACCGCACCCGCCATCACCGCCGCCAACGCGCTCAGCAACGGACACGGTCAGTACCGCACACACCACATACACACGTCACTTATCTACACTATATTACGGCGCGTTACCCACCAACAATAACAACAACACCAGTACCACCGCACCCGCCATCACCGCCGCCAACGCGCTCAGCAACGGACACGGTCAGTACAGCACACACCACATACACACGTCACTTATCTACACTATATTACGGCGCGTTACCCACCAACAATAACAACAACACCAGTACCACCGCACCCGCCATCACCGCCGCCAACGCGCTCAGCAACGGACACGGTCAGTACAGCACACACCACATACACACGTCACTTATCTACACTATATTACGGCGCGTTACCCACCAACAATAACAACAACACCAGTACCACCGCACCCGCCATCACCGCCGCCAACGCGCTCAGCAACGGACACGGTCAGTACAGCACACACCACATACACACGTCACTTATCTACACTATATTACGGCGCGTTACCCACCAACAATAACAACAACACCAGTACCACCGCACCCGCCATCACCGCCGCCAACGCGCTCAGCAACGGACACGGTCAGTACAGCACACACCACATACACACGTCACTTATCTACACTATATTACGGCGCGTTACCCACCAACAATAACAACAACACCAGTACCACCGCACCCGCCATCACCGCCGCCAACGCGCTCAGCAACGGACACGGTCAGTACCGCACACACCACATACACACGTCACTTATCTACACTATATTACGGCGCGTTACCCACCAACAATAACAACAACACCAGTACCACCGCACCCGCCATCACCGCCGCCAACGCGCTCAGCAACGGACACGGTCAGTACAGCACACACCACATACACACGTCACTTATCTACACTATATTACGGCGCGTTACCCATCAACAATAACAACAACACCAGTACCACCGCACCCGCCATCACCGCCGCCAACGCGCTCAGCAACGGACACGGTCAGTACAGCACACACCACATACACACGTCACTTATCTACACTATATTACGGCGCGTTACCCACCAACAATAACAACAACACCAGTACCACCGCACCCGCCATCACCGCCGCCAACGCGCTCAGCAACGGACACGGTCAGTACAGCACACACCACATACACACGTCACTTATCTACACTATATTACGGCGCGTTACCCACCAACAATAACAATAACACCAGTACCACCGCACCCGCCATCACCGCCGCCAACGCGCTCAGCAACGGACACGGTCAGTACAGCACACACCACATACACACGTCACTTATCTACACTATATTACGGCGCGTTACCCACCAACAATAACAATAACACCAGTACCACCGCACCCGCCATCACCGCCGCCAACGCGCTCAGCAACGGACACGGTCAGTACAGCACACACCACATACACACGTCACTTATCTACACTATATTACGGCGCGTTACCCACCAACAATAACAACAACACCAGTACCACCGCACCCGCCATCACCGCCGCCAACGCGCTCAGCAACGGACACGGTCAGTACCGCACACACCACATACACACGTCACTTATCTACACTATATTACGGCGCGTTACCCACCAACAATAACAACAACACCAGTACCACCGCACCCGCCATCACCGCCGCCAACGCGCTCAGCAACGGACACGGTCAGTACAGCACACACCACATACACACGTCACTTATCTACACTATATTACGGCGCGTTACCCACCAACAATAACAACAACACCAGTACCACCGCACCCGCCATCACCGCCGCCAACGCGCTCAGCAACGGACACGGTCAGTACAGCACACACCACATACACACGTCACTTATCTACACTATATTACGGCGCGTTACCCACCAACAATAACAACAACACCAGTACCACCGCACCCGCCATCACCGCCGCCAACGCGCTCAGCAACGGACACGGTCAGTACAGCACACACCACATACACACGTCACTTATCTACACTATATTACGGCGCGTTACCCACCAACAATAACAACAACACCAGTACCACCGCACCCGCCATCACCGCCGCCAACGCGCTCAGCAACGGACACGGTCAGTACAGCACACACCACATACACACGTCACTTATCTACACTATATTACGGCGCGTTACCCACCAACAATAACAACAACACCAGTACCACCGCACCCGCCATCACCGCCGCCAACGCGCTCAGCAACGGACACGGTCAGTACCGCACACACCACATACACACGTCACTTATCTACACTATATTACGGCGCGTTACCCACCAACAATAACAACAACACCAGTACCACCGCACCCGCCATCACCGCCGCCAACGCGCTCAGCAACGGACACGGTCAGTACCGCACACACCACATACACACGTCACTTATCTACACTATATTACGGCGCGTTACCCACCAACAATAACAACAACACCAGTACCACCGCACCCGCCATCACCGCCGCCAACGCGCTCAGCAACGGACACGGTCAGTACAGCACACACCACATACACACGTCACTTATCTACACTATATTACGGCGCGTTACCCATCAACAATAACAACAACACCAGTACCACCGCACCCGCCATCACCGCCGCCAACGCGCTCAGCAACGGACACGGTCAGTACAGCACACACCACATACACACGTCACTTATCTACACTATATTACGGCGCGTTACCCACCAACAATAACAACAACACCAGTACCACCGCACCCGCCATCACCGCCGCCAACGCGCTCAGCAACGGACACGGTCAGTACAGCACACACCACATACACACGTCACTTATCTACACTATATTACGGCGCGTTACCCACCAACAATAACAATAACACCAGTACCACCGCACCCGCCATCACCGCCGCCAACGCGCTCAGCAACGGACACGGTCAGTACCGCACACACCACATACACACGTCACTTATCTACACTATATTACGGCGCGTTACCCACCAACAATAACAACAACACCAGTACCACCGCACCCGCCATCACCGCCGCCAACGCGCTCAGCAACGGACACGGTCAGTACCGCACACACCACATACACACGTCACTTATCTACACTATATTACGGCGCGTTACCCACCAACAATAACAACAACACCAGTACCACCGCACCCGCCATCACCGCCGCCAACGCGCTCAGCAACGGACACGGTCAGTACAGCACACACCACATACACACGTCACTTATCTACACTATATTACGGCGCGTTACCCACCAACAATAACAACAACACCAGTACCACCGCACCCGCCATCACCGCCGCCAACGCGCTCAGCAACGGACACGGTCAGTACAGCACACACCACATACACACGTCACTTATCTACACTATATTACGGCGCGTTACCCACCAACAATAACAACAACACCAGTACCACCGCACCCGCCATCACCGCCGCCAACGCGCTCAGCAACGGACACGGTCAGTACAGCACACACCACATACACACGTCACTTATCTACACTATATTACGGCGCGTTACCCACCAACAATAACAACAACACCAGTACCACCGCACCCGCCATCACCGCCGCCAACGCGCTCAGCAACGGACACGGTCAGTACAGCACACACCACATACACACGTCACTTATCTACACTATATTACGGCGCGTTACCCACCAACAATAACAACAACACCAGTACCACCGCACCCGCCATCACCGCCGCCAACGCGCTCAGCAACGGACACGGTCAGTACCGCACACACCACATACACACGTCACTTATCTACACTATATTACGGCGCGTTACCCACCAACAATAACAACAACACCAGTACCACCGCACCCGCCATCACCGCCGCCAACGCGCTCAGCAACGGACACGGTCAGTACCGCACACACCACATACACACGTCACTTATCTACACTATATTACGGCGCGTTACCCACCAACAATAACAACAACACCAGTACCACCGCACCCGCCATCACCGCCGCCAACGCGCTCAGCAACGGACACGGTCAGTACCGCACACACCACATACACACGTCACTTATCTACACTATATTACGGCGCGTTACCCACCAACAATAACAACAACACCAGTACCACCGCACCCGCCATCACCGCCGCCAACGCGCTCAGCAACGGACACGGTCAGTACAGCACACACCACATACACACGTCACTTATCTACACTATATTACGGCGCGTTACCCACCAACAATAACAACAACACCAGTACCACCGCACCCGCCATCACCGCCGCCAACGCGCTCAGCAACGGACACGGTCAGTACAGCACACACCACATACACACGTCACTTATCTACACTATATTACGGCGCGTTACCCACCAACAATAACAACAACACCAGTACCACCGCACCCGCCATCACCGCCGCCAACGCGCTCAGCAACGGACACGGTCAGTACAGCACACACCACATACACACGTCACTTATCTACACTATATTACGGCGCGTTACCCACCAACAATAACAACAACACCAGTACCACCGCACCCGCCATCACCGCCGCCAACGCGCTCAGCAACGGACACGGTCAGTACAGCACACACCACATACACACGTCACTTATCTACACTATATTACGGCGCGTTACCCATCAACAATAACAACAACACCAGTACCACCGCACCCGCCATCACCGCCGCCAACGCGCTCAGCAACGGACACGGTCAGTACAGCACACACCACATACACACGTCACTTATCTACACTATATTACGGCGCGTTACCCATCAACAATAACAACAACACCAGTACCACCGCACCCGCCATCACCGCCGCCAACGCGCTCAGCAACGGACACGGTCAGTACAGCACACACCACATACACACGTCACTTATCTACACTATATTACGGCGCGTTACCCACCAACAATAACAACAACACCAGTACCACCGCACCCGCCATCACCGCCGCCAACGCGCTCAGCAACGGACACGGTCAGTACCGCACACACCACATACACACGTCACTTATCTACACTATATTACGGCGCGTTACCCACCAACAATAACAACAACACCAGTACCACCGCACCCGCCATCACCGCCGCCAACGCGCTCAGCAACGGACACGGTCAGTACAGCACACACCACATACACACGTCACTTATCTACACTATATTACGGCGCGTTACCCATCAACAATAACAACAACACCAGTACCACCGCACCCGCCATCACCGCCGCCAACGCGCTCAGCAACGGACACGGTCAGTACAGCACACACCACATACACACGTCACTTATCTACACTATATTACGGCGCGTTACCCACCAACAATAACAACAACACCAGTACCACCGCACCCGCCATCACCGCCGCCAACGCGCTCAGCAACGGACACGGTCAGTACAGCACACACCACATACACACGTCACTTATCTACACTATATTACGGCGCGTTACCCACCAACAATAACAATAACACCAGTACCACCGCACCCGCCATCACCGCCGCCAACGCGCTCAGCAACGGACACGGTCAGTACCGCACACACCACATACACACGTCACTTATCTACACTATATTACGGCGCGTTACCCACCAACAATAACAACAACACCAGTACCACCGCACCCGCCATCACCGCCGCCAACGCGCTCAGCAACGGACACGGTCAGTACCGCACACACCACATACACACGTCACTTATCTACACTATATTACGGCGCGTTACCCACCAACAATAACAACAACACCAGTACCACCGCACCCGCCATCACCGCCGCCAACGCGCTCAGCAACGGACACGGTCAGTACAGCACACACCACATACACACGTCACTTATCTACACTATATTACGGCGCGTTACCCACCAACAATAACAACAACACCAGTACCACCGCACCCGCCATCACCGCCGCCAACGCGCTCAGCAACGGACACGGTCAGTACAGCACACACCACATACACACGTCACTTATCTACACTATATTACGGCGCGTTACCCACCAACAATAACAACAACACCAGTACCACCGCACCCGCCATCACCGCCGCCAACGCGCTCAGCAACGGACACGGTCAGTACAGCACACACCACATACACACGTCACTTATCTACACTATATTACGGCGCGTTACCCACCAACAATAACAACAACACCAGTACCACCGCACCCGCCATCACCGCCGCCAACGCGCTCAGCAACGGACACGGTCAGTACAGCACACACCACATACACACGTCACTTATCTACACTATATTACGGCGCGTTACCCACCAACAATAACAACAACACCAGTACCACCGCACCCGCCATCACCGCCGCCAACGCGCTCAGCAACGGACACGGTCAGTACCGCACACACCACATACACACGTCACTTATCTACACTATATTACGGCGCGTTACCCACCAACAATAACAACAACACCAGTACCACCGCACCCGCCATCACCGCCGCCAACGCGCTCAGCAACGGACACGGTCAGTACCGCACACACCACATACACACGTCACTTATCTACACTATATTACGGCGCGTTACCCACCAACAATAACAACAACACCAGTACCACCGCACCCGCCATCACCGCCGCCAACGCGCTCAGCAACGGACACGGTCAGTACAGCACACACCACATACACACGTCACTTATCTACACTATATTACGGCGCGTTACCCACCAACAATAACAACAACACCAGTACCACCGCACCCGCCATCACCGCCGCCAACGCGCTCAGCAACGGACACGGTCAGTACCGCACACACCACATACACACGTCACTTATCTACACTATATTACGGCGCGTTACCCACCAACAATAACAACAACACCAGTACCACCGCACCCGCCATCACCGCCGCCAACGCGCTCAGCAACGGACACGGTCAGTACAGCACACACCACATACACACGTCACTTATCTACACTATATTACGGCGCGTTACCCACCAACAATAACAACAACACCAGTAGCACCGCACCCGCCATCACCGCCGCCAACGCGCTCAGCAACGGACACGGTCAGTACAGCACACACCACATACACACGTCACTTATCTACACTATATTACGGCGCGTTACCCACCAACAATAACAACAACACCAGTACCACCGCACCCGCCATCACCGCCGCCAACGCGCTCAGCAACGGACACGGTCAGTACCGCACACAACACATACACACGTCACTTATCTACACTATATTACGGCGCGTTACCCACCAACAATAACAACAACACCAGTACCACCGCACCCGCCATCACCGCCGCCAACGCGCTCAGCAACGGACACGGTCAGTACAGCACACACCACATACACACGTCACTTATCTACACTATATTACGGCGCGTTACCCACCAACAATAACAACAACACCAGTACCACCGCACCCGCCATCACCGCCGCCAACGCGCTCAGCAACGGACACGGTCAGTACCGCACACACCACATACACACGTCACTTATCTACACTATATTACGGCGCGTTACCCACCAACAATAACAACAACACCAGTACCACCGCACCCGCCATCACCGCCGCCAACGCGCTCAGCAACGGACACGGTCAGTACAGCACACACCACATACACACGTCACTTATCTACACTATATTACGGCGCGTTACCCACCAACAATAACAACAACACCAGTAGCACCGCACCCGCCATCACCGCCGCCAACGCGCTCAGCAACGGACACGGTCAGTACAGCACACACCACATACACACGTCACTTATCTACACTATATTACGGCGCGTTACCCACCAACAATAACAACAACACCAGTACCACCGCACCCGCCATCACCGCCGCCAACGCGCTCAGCAACGGACACGGTCAGTACAGCACACACCACATACACACGTCACTTATCTACACTATATTACGGCGCGTTACCCATCAACAATAACAACAACACCAGTACCACCGCACCCGCCATCACCGCCGCCAACGCGCTCAGCAACGGACACGGTCAGTACCGCACACACCACATACACACGTCACTTATCTACACTATATTACGGCGCGTTACCCATCAACAATAACAACAACACCAGTACCACCGCACCCGCCATCACCGCCGCCAACGCGCTCAGCAACGGACACGGTCAGTACAGCACACACCACATACACACGTCACTTATCTACACTATATTACGGCGCGTTACCCACCAACAATAACAACAACACCAGTACCACCGCACCCGCCATCACCGCCGCCAACGCGCTCAGCAACGGACACGGTCAGTACCGCACACACCACATACACACGTCACTTATCTACACTATATTACGGCGCGTTACCCATCAACAATAACAACAACACCAGTACCACCGCACCCGCCATCACCGCCGCCAACGCGCTCAGCAACGGACACGGTCAGTACCGCACACACCACATACACACGTCACTTATCTACACTATATTACGGCGCGTTACCCACCAACAATAACAACAACACCAGTACCACCGCACCCGCCATCACCGCCGCCAACGCGCTCAGCAACGGACACGGTCAGTACAGCACACACCACATACACACGTCACTTATCTACACTATATTACGGCGCGTTACCCACCAACAATAACAACAACACCAGTACCACCGCACCCGCCATCACCGCCGCCAACGCGCTCAGCAACGGACACGGTCAGTACCGCACACACCACATACACACGTCACTTATCTACACTATATTACGGCGCGTTACCCACCAACAATAACAACAACACCAGTACCACCGCACCCGCCATCACCGCCGCCAACGCGCTCAGCAACGGACACGGTCAGTACAGCACACACCACATACACACGTCACTTATCTACACTATATTACGGCGCGTTACCCACCAACAATAACAACAACACCAGTACCACCGCACCCGCCATCACCGCCGCCAACGCGCTCAGCAACGGACACGGTCAGTACCGCACACACCACATACACACGTCACTTATCTACACTATATTACGGCGCGTTACCCACCAACAATAACAACAACACCAGTACCACCGCACCCGCCATCACCGCCGCCAACGCGCTCAGCAACGGACACGGTCAGTACAGCACACACCACATACACACGTCACTTATCTACACTATATTACGGCGCGTTACCCATCAACAATAACAACAACACCAGTACCACCGCACCCGCCATCACCGCCGCCAACGCGCTCAGCAACGGACACGGTCAGTACAGCACACACCACATACACACGTCACTTATCTACACTATATTACGGCGCGTTACCCACCAACAATAACAACAACACCAGTACCACCGCACCCGCCATCACCGCCGCCAACGCGCTCAGCAACGGACACGGTCAGTACAGCACACACCACATACACACGTCACTTATCTACACTATATTACGGCGCGTTACCCACCAACAATAACAATAACACCAGTACCACCGCACCCGCCATCACCGCCGCCAACGCGCTCAGCAACGGACACGGTCAGTACCGCACACACCACATACACACGTCACTTATCTACACTATATTACGGCGCGTTACCCACCAACAATAACAACAACACCAGTACCACCGCACCCGCCATCACCGCCGCCAACGCGCTCAGCAACGGACACGGTCAGTACCGCACACACCACATACACACGTCACTTATCTACACTATATTACGGCGCGTTACCCACCAACAATAACAACAACACCAGTACCACCGCACCCGCCATCACCGCCGCCAACGCGCTCAGCAACGGACACGGTCAGTACAGCACACACCACATACACACGTCACTTATCTACACTATATTACGGCGCGTTACCCACCAACAATAACAACAACACCAGTACCACCGCACCCGCCATCACCGCCGCCAACGCGCTCAGCAACGGACACGGTCAGTACAGCACACACCACATACACACGTCACTTATCTACACTATATTACGGCGCGTTACCCACCAACAATAACAACAACACCAGTACCACCGCACCCGCCATCACCGCCGCCAACGCGCTCAGCAACGGACACGGTCAGTACAGCACACACCACATACACACGTCACTTATCTACACTATATTACGGCGCGTTACCCACCAACAATAACAACAACACCAGTACCACCGCACCCGCCATCACCGCCGCCAACGCGCTCAGCAACGGACACGGTCAGTACAGCACACACCACATACACACGTCACTTATCTACACTATATTACGGCGCGTTACCCACCAACAATAACAACAACACCAGTACCACCGCACCCGCCATCACCGCCGCCAACGCGCTCAGCAACGGACACGGTCAGTACCGCACACACCACATACACACGTCACTTATCTACACTATATTACGGCGCGTTACCCACCAACAATAACAACAACACCAGTACCACCGCACCCGCCATCACCGCCGCCAACGCGCTCAGCAACGGACACGGTCAGTACCGCACACACCACATACACACGTCACTTATCTACACTATATTACGGCGCGTTACCCACCAACAATAACAACAACACCAGTACCACCGCACCCGCCATCACCGCCGCCAACGCGCTCAGCAACGGACACGGTCAGTACAGCACACACCACATACACACGTCACTTATCTACACTATATTACGGCGCGTTACCCACCAACAATAACAACAACACCAGTACCACCGCACCCGCCATCACCGCCGCCAACGCGCTCAGCAACGGACACGGTCAGTACCGCACACACCACATACACACGTCACTTATCTACACTATATTACGGCGCGTTACCCACCAACAATAACAACAACACCAGTACCACCGCACCCGCCATCACCGCCGCCAACGCGCTCAGCAACGGACACGGTCAGTACAGCACACACCACATACACACGTCACTTATCTACACTATATTACGGCGCGTTACCCACCAACAATAACAACAACACCAGTAGCACCGCACCCGCCATCACCGCCGCCAACGCGCTCAGCAACGGACACGGTCAGTACAGCACACACCACATACACACGTCACTTATCTACACTATATTACGGCGCGTTACCCACCAACAATAACAACAACACCAGTACCACCGCACCCGCCATCACCGCCGCCAACGCGCTCAGCAACGGACACGGTCAGTACAGCACACACCACATACACACGTCACTTATCTACACTATATTACGGCGCGTTACCCATCAACAATAACAACAACACCAGTACCACCGCACCCGCCATCACCGCCGCCAACGCGCTCAGCAACGGACACGGTCAGTACCGCACACACCACATACACACGTCACTTATCTACACTATATTACGGCGCGTTACCCATCAACAATAACAACAACACCAGTACCACCGCACCCGCCATCACCGCCGCCAACGCGCTCAGCAACGGACACGGTCAGTACAGCACACACCACATACACACGTCACTTATCTACACTATATTACGGCGCGTTACCCATCAACAATAACAACAACACCAGTACCACCGCACCCGCCATCACCGCCGCCAACGCGCTCAGCAACGGACACGGTCAGTACAGCACACACCACATACACACGTCACTTATCTACACTATATTACGGCGCGTTACCCACCAACAATAACAACAACACCAGTACCACCGCACCCGCCATCACCGCCGCCAACGCGCTCAGCAACGGACACGGTCAGTACAGCACACACCACATACACACGTCACTTATCTACACTATATTACGGCGCGTTACCCATCAACAATAACAACAACACCAGTACCACCGCACCCGCCATCACCGCCGCCAACGCGCTCAGCAACGGACACGGTCAGTACAGCACACACCACATACACACGTCACTTATCTACACTATATTACGGCGCGTTACCCACCAACAATAACAACAACACCAGTACCACCGCACCCGCCATCACCGCCGCCAACGCGCTCAGCAACGGACACGGTCAGTACAGCACACACCACATACACACGTCACTTATCTACACTATATTACGGCGCGTTACCCATCAACAATAACAACAACACCAGTACCACCGCACCCGCCATCACCGCCGCCAACGCGCTCAGCAACGGACACGGTCAGTACCGCACACACCACATACACACGTCACTTATCTACACTATATTACGGCGCGTTACCCATCAACAATAACAACAACACCAGTACCACCGCACCCGCCATCACCGCCGCCAACGCGCTCAGCAACGGACACGGTCAGTACAGCACACACCACATACACACGTCACTTATCTACACTATATTACGGCGCGTTACCCATCAACAATAACAACAACACCAGTACCACCGCACCCGCCATCACCGCCGCCAACGCGCTCAGCAACGGACACGGTCAGTACAGCACACACCACATACACACGTCACTTATCTACACTATATTACGGCGCGTTACCCATCAACAATAACAACAACACCAGTACCACCGCACCCGCCATCACCGCCGCCAACGCGCTCAGCAACGGACACGGTCAGTACAGCACACACCACATACACACGTCACTTATCTACACTATATTACGGCGCGTTACCCATCAACAATAACAACAACACCAGTACCACCGCACCCGCCATCACCGCCGCCAACGCGCTCAGCAACGGACACGGTCAGTACAGCACACACCACATACACACGTCACTTATCTACACTATATTACGGCGCGTTACCCACCAACAATAACAACAACACCAGTACCACCGCACCCGCCATCACCGCCGCCAACGCGCTCAGCAACGGACACGGTCAGTACAGCACACACCACATACACACGTCACTTATCTACACTATATTACGGCGCGTTACCCATCAACAATAACAACAACACCAGTACCACCGCACCCGCCATCACCGCCGCCAACGCGCTCAGCAACGGACACGGTCAGTACAGCACACACCACATACACACGTCACTTATCTACACTATATTACGGCGCGTTACCCATCAACAATAACAACAACACCAGTACCACCGCACCCGCCATCACCGCCGCCAACGCGCTCAGCAACGGACACGGTCAGTACAGCACACACCACATACACACGTCACTTATCTACACTATATTACGGCGCGTTACCCATCAACAATAACAACAACACCAGTACCACCGCACCCGCCATCACCGCCGCCAACGCGCTCAGCAACGGACACGGTCAGTACAGCACACACCACATACACACGTCACTTATCTACACTATATTACGGCGCGTTACCCATCAACAATAACAACAACACCAGTACCACCGCACCCGCCATCACCGCCGCCAACGCGCTCAGCAACGGACACGGTCAGTACAGCACACACCACATACACACGTCACTTATCTACACTATATTACGGCGCGTTACCCATCAACAATAACAACAACACCAGTACCACCGCACCCGCCATCACCGCCGCCAACGCGCTCAGCAACGGACACGGTCAGTACAGCACACACCACATACACACGTCACTTATCTACACTATATTGCGGCGCGTTACCCATCAACAATAACAACAACACCAGTACCACCGCACCCGCCATCACCGCCGCCAACGCGCTCAGCAACGGACACGGTCAGTACAGCACACACCACATACACACGTCACTTATCTACACTATATTACGGCGCGTTACCCATCAACAATAACAACAACACCAGTACCACCGCACCCGCCATCACCGCCGCCAACGCGCTCAGCAACGGACACGGTCAGTACAGCACACACCACATACACACGTCACTTATCTACACTATATTACGGCGCGTTACCCATCAACAATAACAACAACACCAGTACCACCGCACCCGCCATCACCGCCGCCAACGCGCTCAGCAACGGACACGGTCAGTACAGCACACACCACATACACACGTCACTTATCTACACTATATTACGGCGCGTTACCCATCAACAATAACAACAACACCAGTACCACCGCACCCGCCATCACCGCCGCCAACGCGCTCAGCAACGGACACGGTCAGTACAGCACACACCACATACACACGTCACTTATCTACACTATATTACGGCGCGTTACCCACCAACAATAACAACAACACCAGTACCACCGCACCCGCCATCACCGCCGCCAACGCGCTCAGCAACGGACACGGTCAGTACAGCACACACCACATACACACGTCACTTATCTACACTATATTACGGCGCGTTACCCACCAACAATAACAACAACACCAGTACCACCGCACCCGCCATCACCGCCGCCAACGCGCTCAGCAACGGACACGGTCAGTACCGCACACACCACATACACACGTCACTTATCTACACTATATTACGGCGCGTTACCCACCAACAATAACAACAACACCAGTACCACCGCACCCGCCATCACCGCCGCCAACGCGCTCAGCAACGGACACGGTCAGTACCGCACACACCACATACACACGTCACTTATCTACACTATATTACGGCGCGTTACCCACCAACAATAACAACAACACCAGTACCACCGCACCCGCCATCACCGCCGCCAACGCGCTCAGCAACGGACACGGTCAGTACAGCACACACCACATACACACGTCACTTATCTACACTATATTACGGCGCGTTACCCACCAACAATAACAACAACACCAGTACCACCGCACCCGCCATCACCGCCGCCAACGCGCTCAGCAACGGACACGGTCAGTACCGCACACACCACATACACACGTCACTTATCTACACTATATTACGGCGCGTTACCCACCAACAATAACAACAACACCAGTACCACCGCACCCGCCATCACCGCCGCCAACGCGCTCAGCAACGGACACGGTCAGTACCGCACACACCACATACACACGTCACTTATCTACACTATATTACGGCGCGTTACCCACCAACAATAACAACAACACCAGTACCACCGCACCCGCCATCACCGCCGCCAACGCGCTCAGCAACGGACACGGTCAGTACAGCACACACCACATACACACGTCACTTATCTACACTATATTACGGCGCGTTACCCACCAACAATAACAACAACACCAGTACCACCGCACCCGCCATCACCGCCGCCAACGCGCTCAGCAACGGACGCGGTCAGTACCGCACACACCACATACACACGTCACTTATCTACACTATATTACGGCGCGTTACCCACCAACAATAACAACAACACCAGTACCACCGCACCCGCCATCACCGCCGCCAACGCGCTCAGCAACGGACACGGTCAGTACAGCACACACCACATACACACGTCACTTATCTACACTATATTACGGCGCGTTACCCACCAACAATAACAACAACACCAGTAGCACCGCACCCGCCATCACCGCCGCCAACGCGCTCAGCAACGGACACGGTCAGTACAGCACACACCACATACACACGTCACTTATCTACACTATATTACGGCGCGTTACCCACCAACAATAACAACAACACCAGTACCACCGCACCCGCCATCACCGCCGCCAACGCGCTCAGCAACGGACACGGTCAGTACAGCACACACCACATACACACGTCACTTATCTACACTATATTACGGCGCGTTACCCATCAACAATAACAACAACACCAGTACCACCGCACCCGCCATCACCGCCGCCAACGCGCTCAGCAACGGACACGGTCAGTACCGCACACACCACATACACACGTCACTTATCTACACTATATTACGGCGCGTTACCCACCAACAATAACAACAACACCAGTACCACCGCACCCGCCATCACCGCCGCCAACGCGCTCAGCAACGGACACGGTCAGTACAGCACACACCACATACACACGTCACTTATCTACACTATATTACGGCGCGTTACCCATCAACAATAACAACAACACCAGTACCACCGCACCCGCCATCACCGCCGCCAACGCGCTCAGCAACGGACACGGTCAGTACCGCACACACCACATACACACGTCACTTATCTACACTATATTACGGCGCGTTACCCACCAACAATAACAACAACACCAGTACCACCGCACCCGCCATCACCGCCGCCAACGCGCTCAGCAACGGACACGGTCAGTACAGCACACACCACATACACACGTCACTTATCTACACTATATTACGGCGCGTTACCCACCAACAATAACAACAACACCAGTACCACCGCACCCGCCATCACCGCCGCCAACGCGCTCAGCAACGGACACGGTCAGTACAGCACACACCACATACACACGTCACTTATCTACACTATATTACGGCGCGTTACCCATCAACAATAACAACAACACCAGTACCACCGCACCCGCCATCACCGCCGCCAACGCGCTCAGCAACGGACACGGTCAGTACAGCACACACCACATACACACGTCACTTATCTACACTATATTACGGCGCGTTACCCATCAACAATAACAACAACACCAGTACCACCGCACCCGCCATCACCGCCGCCAACGCGCTCAGCAACGGACACGGTCAGTACAGCACACACCACATACACACGTCACTTATCTACACTATATTACGGCGCGTTACCCATCAACAATAACAACAACACCAGTACCACCGCACCCGCCATCACCGCCGCCAACGCGCTCAGCAACGGACACGGTCAGTACAGCACACACCACATACACACGTCACTTATCTACACTATATTACGGCGCGTTACCCACCAACAATAACAACAACACCAGTACCACCGCACCCGCCATCACCGCCGCCAACGCGCTCAGCAACGGACACGGTCAGTACAGCACACACCACATACACACGTCACTTATCTACACTATATTACGGCGCGTTACCCATCAACAATAACAACAACACCAGTACCACCGCACCCGCCATCACCGCCGCCAACGCGCTCAGCAACGGACACGGTCAGTACAGCACACACCACATACACACGTCACTTATCTACACTATATTACGGCGCGTTACCCACCAACAATAACAACAACACCAGTACCACCGCACCCGCCATCACCGCCGCCAACGCGCTCAGCAACGGACACGGTCAGTACAGCACACACCACATACACACGTCACTTATCTACACTATATTACGGCGCGTTACCCATCAACAATAACAACAACACCAGTACCACCGCACCCGCCATCACCGCCGCCAACGCGCTCAGCAACGGACACGGTCAGTACAGCACACACCACATACACACGTCACTTATCTACACTATATTACGGCGCGTTACCCATCAACAATAACAACAACACCAGTACCACCGCACCCGCCATCACCGCCGCCAACGCGCTCAGCAACGGACACGGTCAGTACAGCACACACCACATACACACGTCACTTATCTACACTATATTACGGCGCGTTACCCACCAACAATAACAACAACACCAGTAGCACCGCACCCGCCATCACCGCCGCCAACGCGCTCAGCAACGGACACGGTCAGTACAGCACACACCACATACACACGTCACTTATCTACACTATATTACGGCGCGTTACCCATCAACAATAACAACAACACCAGTACCACCGCACCCGCCATCACCGCCGCCAACGCGCTCAGCAACGGACACGGTCAGTACAGCACACACCACATACACACGTCACTTATCTACACTATATTACGGCGCGTTACCCACCAACAATAACAACAACACCAGTAGCACCGCACCCGCCATCACCGCCGCCAACGCGCTCAGCAACGGACACGGTCAGTACAGCACACACCACATACACACGTCACTTATCTACACTATATTACGGCGCGTTACCCATCAACAATAACAACAACACCAGTACCACCGCACCCGCCATCACCGCCGCCAACGCGCTCAGCAACGGACACGGTCAGTACAGCACACACCACATACACACGTCACTTATCTACACTATATTACGGCGCGTTACCCACCAACAATAACAACAACACCAGTAGCACCGCACCCGCCATCACCGCCGCCAACGCGCTCAGCAACGGACACGGTCAGTACAGCACACACCACATACACACGTCACTTATCTACACTATATTACGGCGCGTTACCCATCAACAATAACAACAACACCAGTACCACCGCACCCGCCATCACCGCCGCCAACGCGCTCAGCAACGGACACGGTCAGTACAGCACACACCACATACACACGTCACTTATCTACACTATATTACGGCGCGTTACCCACCAACAATAACAACAACACCAGTAGCACCGCACCCGCCATCACCGCCGCCAACGCGCTCAGCAACGGACACGGTCAGTACAGCACACACCACATACACACGTCACTTATCTACACTATATTACGGCGCGTTACCCATCAACAATAACAACAACACCAGTACCACCGCACCCGCCATCACCGCCGCCAACGCGCTCAGCAACGGACACGGTCAGTACAGCACACACCACATACACACGTCACTTATCTACACTATATTACGGCGCGTTACCCACCAACAATAACAACAACACCAGTAGCACCGCACCCGCCATCACCGCCGCCAACGCGCTCAGCAACGGACACGGTCAGTACAGCACACACCACATACACACGTCACTTATCTACACTATATTACGGCGCGTTACCCATCAACAATAACAACAACACCAGTACCACCGCACCCGCCATCACCGCCGCCAACGCGCTCAGCAACGGACACGGTCAGTACAGCACACACCACATACACACGTCACTTATCTACACTATATTACGGCGCGTTACCCACCAACAATAACAACAACACCAGTAGCACCGCACCCGCCATCACCGCCGCCAACGCGCTCAGCAACGGACACGGTCAGTACAGCACACACCACATACACACGTCACTTATCTACACTATATTACGGCGCGTTACCCATCAACAATAACAACAACACCAGTACCACCGCACCCGCCATCACCGCCGCCAACGCGCTCAGCAACGGACACGGTCAGTACAGCACACACCACATACACACGTCACTTATCTACACTATATTACGGCGCGTTACCCACCAACAATAACAACAACACCAGTAGCACCGCACCCGCCATCACCGCCGCCAACGCGCTCAGCAACGGACACGGTCAGTACAGCACACACCACATACACACGTCACTTATCTACACTATATTACGGCGCGTTACCCATCAACAATAACAACAACACCAGTACCACCGCACCCGCCATCACCGCCGCCAACGCGCTCAGCAACGGACACGGTCAGTACAGCACACACCACATACACACGTCACTTATCTACACTATATTACGGCGCGTTACCCATCAACAATAACAACAACACCAGTACCACCGCACCCGCCATCACCGCCGCCAACGCGCTCAGCAACGGACACGGTCAGTACAGCACACACCACATACACACGTCACTTATCTACACTATATTACGGCGCGTTACCCACCAACAATAACAACAACACCAGTAGCACCGCACCCGCCATCACCGCCGCCAACGCGCTCAGCAACGGACACGGTCAGTACAGCACACACCACATACACACGTCACTTATCTACACTATATTACGGCGCGTTACCCACCAACAATAACAACAACACCAGTAGCACCGCACCCGCCATCACCGCCGCCAACGCGCTCAGCAACGGACACGGTCAGTACAGCACACACCACATACACACGTCACTTATCTACACTATATTACGGCGCGTTACCCATCAACAATAACAACAACACCAGTACCACCGCACCCGCCATCACCGCCGCCAACGCGCTCAGCAACGGACACGGTCAGTACAGCACACACCACATACACACGTCACTTATCTACACTATATTACGGCGCGTTACCCATCAACAATAACAACAACACCAGTACCACCGCACCCGCCATCACCGCCGCCAACGCGCTCAGCAACGGACACGGTCAGTACAGCACACACCACATACACACGTCACTTATCTACACTATATTACGGCGCGTTACCCATCAACAATAACAACAACACCAGTACCACCGCACCCGCCATCACCGCCGCCAACGCGCTCAGCAACGGACACGGTCAGTACAGCACACACCACATACACACGTCACTTATCTACACTATATTACGGCGCGTTACCCATCAACAATAACAACAACACCAGTACCACCGCACCCGCCATCACCGCCGCCAACGCGCTCAGCAACGGACACGGTCAGTACAGCACACACCACATACACACGTCACTTATCTACACTATATTACGGCGCGTTACCCATCAACAATAACAACAACACCAGTACCACCGCACCCGCCATCACCGCCGCCAACGCGCTCAGCAACGGACACGGTCAGTACAGCACACACCACATACACACGTCACTTATCTACACTATATTACGGCGCGTTACCCATCAACAATAACAACAACACCAGTACCACCGCACCCGCCATCACCGCCGCCAACGCGCTCAGCAACGGACACGGTCAGTACAGCACACACCACATACACACGTCACTTATCTACACTATATTACGGCGCGTTACCCATCAACAATAACAACAACACCAGTACCACCGCACCCGCCATCACCGCCGCCAACGCGCTCAGCAACGGACACGGTCAGTACAGCACACACCACATACACACGTCACTTATCTACACTATATTACGGCGCGTTACCCATCAACAATAACAACAACACCAGTACCACCGCACCCGCCATCACCGCCGCCAACGCGCTCAGCAACGGACACGGTCAGTACAGCACACACCACATACACACGTCACTTATCTACACTATATTACGGCGCGTTACCCATCAACAATAACAACAACACCAGTACCACCGCACCCGCCATCACCGCCGCCAACGCGCTCAGCAACGGACACGGTCAGTACAGCACACACCACATACACACGTCACTTATCTACACTATATTACGGCGCGTTACCCATCAACAATAACAACAACACCAGTACCACCGCACCCGCCATCACCGCCGCCAACGCGCTCAGCAACGGACACGGTCAGTACAGCACACACCACATACACACGTCACTTATCTACACTATATTACGGCGCGTTACCCATCAACAATAACAACAACACCAGTACCACCGCACCCGCCATCACCGCCGCCAACGCGCTCAGCAACGGACACGGTCAGTACAGCACACACCACATACACACGTCACTTATCTACACTATATTACGGCGCGTTACCCATCAACAATAACAACAACACCAGTACCACCGCACCCGCCATCACCGCCGCCAACGCGCTCAGCAACGGACACGGTCAGTACAGCACACACCACATACACACGTCACTTATCTACACTATATTACGGCGCGTTACCCATCAACAATAACAACAACACCAGTACCACCGCACCCGCCATCACCGCCGCCAACGCGCTCAGCAACGGACACGGTCAGTACAGCACACACCACATACACACGTCACTTATCTACACTATATTACGGCGCGTTACCCATCAACAATAACAACAACACCAGTACCACCGCACCCGCCATCACCGCCGCCAACGCGCTCAGCAACGGACACGGTCAGTACAGCACACACCACATACACACGTCACTTATCTACACTATATTACGGCGCGTTACCCACCAACAATAACAACAACACCAGTAGCACCGCACCCGCCATCACCGCCGCCAACGCGCTCAGCAACGGACACGGTCAGTACCGCACACACCACATACACACGTCACTTATCTACACTATATTACGGCGCGTTACCCATCAACAATAACAACAACACCAGTACCACCGCACCCGCCATCACCGCCGCCAACGCGCTCAGCAACGGACACGGTCAGTACCGCACACACCACATACACACGTCACTTATCTACACTATATTACGGCGCGTTACCCATCAACAATAACAACAACACCAGTACCACCGCACCCGCCATCACCGCCGCCAACGCGCTCAGCAACGGACACGGTCAGTACAGCACACACCACATACACACGTCACTTATCTACACTATATTACGGCGCGTTACCCATCAACAATAACAACAACACCAGTACCACCGCACCCGCCATCACCGCCGCCAACGCGCTCAGCAACGGACACGGTCAGTACCGCACACACCACATACACACGTCACTTATCTACACTATATTACGGCGCGTTACCCATCAACAATAACAACAACACCAGTACCACCGCACCCGCCATCACCGCCGCCAACGCGCTCAGCAACGGACACGGTCAGTACAGCACACACCACATACACACGTCACTTATCTACACTATATTACGGCGCGTTACCCATCAACAATAACAACAACACCAGTACCACCGCACCCGCCATCACCGCCGCCAACGCGCTCAGCAACGGACACGGTCAGTACAGCACACACCACATACACACGTCACTTATCTACACTATATTACGGCGCGTTACCCATCAACAATAACAACAACACCAGTACCACCGCACCCGCCATCACCGCCGCCAACGCGCTCAGCAACGGACACGGTCAGTACAGCACACACCACATACACACGTCACTTATCTACACTATATTACGGCGCGTTACCCATCAACAATAACAACAACACCAGTACCACCGCACCCGCCATCACCGCCGCCAACGCGCTCAGCAACGGACACGGTCAGTACAGCACACACCACATACACACGTCACTTATCTACACTATATTACGGCGCGTTACCCATCAACAATAACAACAACACCAGTACCACCGCACCCGCCATCACCGCCGCCAACGCGCTCAGCAACGGACACGGTCAGTACAGCACACACCACATACACACGTCACTTATCTACACTATATTACGGCGCGTTACCCATCAACAATAACAACAACACCAGTACCACCGCACCCGCCATCACCGCCGCCAACGCGCTCAGCAACGGACACGGTCAGTACAGCACACACCACATACACACGTCACTTATCTACACTATATTACGGCGCGTTACCCATCAACAATAACAACAACACCAGTACCACCGCACCCGCCATCACCGCCGCCAACGCGCTCAGCAACGGACACGGTCAGTACAGCACACACCACATACACACGTCACTTATCTACACTATATTACGGCGCGTTACCCATCAACAATAACAACAACACCAGTACCACCGCACCCGCCATCACCGCCGCCAACGCGCTCAGCAACGGACACGGTCAGTACAGCACACACCACATACACACGTCACTTATCTACACTATATTACGGCGCGTTACCCACCAACAATAACAACAACACCAGTACCACCGCACCCGCCATCACCGCCGCCAACGCGCTCAGCAACGGACACGGTCAGTACAGCACACACCACATACACACGTCACTTATCTACACTATATTACGGCGCGTTACCCATCAACAATAACAACAACACCAGTACCACCGCACCCGCCATCACCGCCGCCAACGCGCTCAGCAACGGACACGGTCAGTACAGCACACACCACATACACACGTCACTTATCTACACTATATTACGGCGCGTTACCCACCAACAATAACAACAACACCAGTACCACCGCACCCGCCATCACCGCCGCCAACGCGCTCAGCAACGGACACGGTCAGTACAGCACACACCACATACACACGTCACTTATCTACACTATATTACGGCGCGTTACCCATCAACAATAACAACAACACCAGTACCACCGCACCCGCCATCACCGCCGCCAACGCGCTCAGCAACGGACACGGTCAGTACAGCACACACCACATACACACGTCACTTATCTACACTATATTACGGCGCGTTACCCATCAACAATAACAACAACACCAGTACCACCGCACCCGCCATCACCGCCGCCAACGCGCTCAGCAACGGACACGGTCAGTACAGCACACACCACATACACACGTCACTTATCTACACTATATTACGGCGCGTTACCCACCAACAATAACAACAACACCAGTAGCACCGCACCCGCCATCACCGCCGCCAACGCGCTCAGCAACGGACACGGTCAGTACCGCACACACCACATACACACGTCACTTATCTACACTATATTACGGCGCGTTACCCATCAACAATAACAACAACACCAGTACCACCGCACCCGCCATCACCGCCGCCAACGCGCTCAGCAACGGACACGGTCAGTACCGCACACACCACATACACACGTCACTTATCTACACTATATTACGGCGCGTTACCCATCAACAATAACAACAACACCAGTACCACCGCACCCGCCATCACCGCCGCCAACGCGCTCAGCAACGGACACGGTCAGTACAGCACACACCACATACACACGTCACTTATCTACACTATATTACGGCGCGTTACCCACCAACAATAACAACAACACCAGTACCACCGCACCCGCCATCACCGCCGCCAACGCGCTCAGCAACGGACACGGTCAGTACCGCACACACCACACACACACGTCACCTATCTACACTATATTACGGCATTCTAATGGCCCGGCTACACGCTCCGTGTTGCCTGCGGTCATGCCTGTACAAGCCTGTTTGCGCAGGTAAGCGCGCGCGTGTGGACGGTGGACGGCAACACGGTAGCTCGCGCAGTCCTGATAGCGCGGCTTGTGCGATCGTCGACATGCTGAACATTTGGACTGCACAAACTTTACTTGCACGATTTTACTTGAACGGCCGGTTATTCAAGCCGCGCAACACTCCGACGTAATTATTTTCGAGATTGTACATACACGTAGCTGGCGTAAATAAAAATATGAAATAATGCTCCTAATAATAAACCCTCTGCCGTTGGAAACATGGTGCATTGACGAGCTCTCAAAACACAACTAGGGACTGCACAGTTTATAGTTGGTGCCACGAGTAGATAGACTTTTTGTAAACACACATTCAGGGCTTCACAGCCTATTTTCAAATAGTTGTGTTTTAGATTTTATACTTTTCTTTATTTTTTTCAATGCCTTATTATGCCACTATGTTTTTAAATTTATATTGTTAAATTTTACTGAAATAAAAATATATGATTTTGTGTTTGAATAGCCGAATGTTCATAAACTTGCCAATTTTTTGTCGTTTTATCCGTAATTGATTCTATAAATTAAGGAGAAATGGCGTACCATGTATGTTAATAATAGAGAACATACTTACATATTACTCTATTATTGACATGATTATTTTAAAATATTAAATTATTGAATAATATTACAGATAACTAGCTAGTACATTTCTAGTCATGGATATTACGGTAGTCTAAAAACGCAATTTCTTTTTTAGGTATAAATAATTTTCTGCGCAACTAATAGTTTGCCATCTGCTATGCTGCACCCGCTTTTTCGAGATGCTGGCAGCGGGAAGAGAGTTACGATCCTATAAACTTATTAACGTTACATTTACCCCTTCTTGATAACTAAATAAAATATTTTTTTCTCTGATAAATGCATGTTAAGCCCAAGAATGTAACATTTCAATGAACTAACGCCAAATGTTGACATTCTAAGCGTCAGTACCTCAAAACATTAAGGCCTCCCTCACATTGGGCGTCAGTGTTCCTCGAGCGTACGCCCAGCGTGCGCTCGGCGTTCACTCTGTAGTACAAAGTGAACGCCGGGCGCACGCCGAACGGACGCCGAGCGTACGCTCGAGGAACGCTCATGTTGGAGGGAGGCCTAAAAGATCCTGTTGACAGCGCATTATGCGCTGTCAACAGGATCTTTTGATTGATAGAAACCCGATCCATTGACATATTAGTTTCCAATGGCACGTATCTATGTACCGTTGCGCTCATTGGATTTGACATTATTTGTTTTTGACAGAACTATCGCTAAGTCACTTAGTAGAAATAGGTACTTTGTTTACAAAAAGTCTATGTTCTCGTGGCACGGACTATAGTTTGCACGAGCTTATCTGCACCGTTGGCCACTACAGTGTGTTTCGTCTTTTTGCCCAGTCATAACTGCACAAACCGGACTGCGCAGGCAAAACGGAGCGTGTAGCCGGGCCATTAGGCACAGGCCGTATCTTCCAGATTCATTCACAATTATAATTAAATATTTTGTACGAGTTTTCTTTCGGACAGTAGTGAACCTCACCCTTAGTAAAGTAAAAATCCTGTAAAGAATCCTTGAACTTATTATTATAGATAAAGAAAGAAAACATATTTATTTTAGGTACTCGACATACCATACAGTAAATCCGGAGTGATTAGATTATTAAAGAAATATAAAAATTTGCAAAAAAGTCGAGTTACTATTACCTTATTGTGCCATTTCCGGCCGCCTTCACATCATACACAACATCTTGACCCTGTCTAGAGTCACTTGCGGCGATCACTCACCGTGCGCCGACTTATGTTTCAGTGGAGAAGCCGCCGGAGAAGGCGGAGCGCACTTCCACCGACAGAATGTCCAGCGAGCGCGTGTCGAGCGAACGCATGTCGAGCGAGCGTATGTCGAGCGAGCGAATGTCCAGCGAGCGAATGTCGAGCGAGCGTGTGTCTAGTGAGCGAGTGTCCGTGGAGCGCACGTCGGTGGGGAGTGTAGGGGAGGAGATCAAGCCACGCGCGCGCGAGTGGGAGAAGCACCGTGCGCCGTGGATGGAGGAGCTCAAGCTCAACCAGGCCAAGAAGACCAGCGTCGGCGCTGATGCCAAGCGCAACGACCTCGCCAAGAACACCGTCGGCAGCACCGACAGGTAACACAACACTACACTATCTCCATATTACTCATCTACATTAGATTTATTTCTAAATATAATGCTCGTAGCCTTACTTGAGTTGCCGATCGTAGATCGGACAAGTTAAATAACGTTCACAGAGGTCACCATTTGAATTGGCCAGTTTTGTAGCATTTACATCAGAGCGCTATTAACAGTACCGTCTTTACCATAAGGCCCGTGCCCAGGGCCCCCGTCCTCAGGGGGCCCCCCGAAGGACTGACAGATTTCTTCCAAATTTATTTTCTCAAAACATTTTTGTCAGAGACAGGATATTTTTTTCAGAAACAGTACTCTAAATAGAGTTGTCTTAAATTTTTAAATTTCAATAGGTAATTTTAATGTTATTTCCCTCAATGTTTAGATAATTACTAGACTTAGCCGTCTTCTGTTCGGTATTTTTTTAGTTTATCGCGTTCATATGGACAGACAGGAAGAAAAGTGGACTTGATTTTATGCTAAGTGTAAATTTTCGTGTCAAACAGTTCCACCCAGTCTCACTTAGGCCCACTCCCCATGAATCAGACGCAGATAGAACAAAAATCTCTCCGCCAGTGATCTAGTCGTGAGATTGGGATCTTCGACCATTCGAATAGCAAGCCTCTGTACCTGGAGAGTCAAGTGTATCCAGATCCTGATGTTTTGGCGCCGCAGCCCAGAGACTCGTGCAATACTTCACATGTGGCCGATGCTACGCTCTAAAAAATAATTCGTTGACTTGCCATGAACAACGAAGAATAACGTTGTCTTTACCAAATTCAAAGGCTTTGACCTAGAGAATTCTCCATTTCAGACACAACCAGTTGAACCATTTTTCTTCTTATTGGCTCTGAGGGATATGTGATGGTGTTTGGTGTACCGCGCATCACCGTATTGTCATCCATATAGCAATGCATAGCATATTCTCAATCGATAAGTCATTGATATGTATAGTCGTATTTTTTATTAGACGAAGCTAACTGACGTTTACTGTGTTGTCAGTTTATGATGAAATAAAAAATAGTGTTGTGACAAAGTGAATGATTGAAAAAACTCTTGAATGAATGAAATTGCCTTGGTTGTCTAGTGAAAAGTTAGTGTGCCAAACGGCCGATATCGGGTACGGTGTTCAAGTTTTCGAAGACTATGTTCCTATAGTATTTACCTATACTGAATACCGAGTGTTTTAAACATTAAGGAAAACATTGCGAGGAAACTTGTAAGACTGCCCTATTTTCAATACATCATGTAGTTGAAACTATAGATGTATAAAATATAACAATTTATAGGTAGGTTATGAAAATAAAAATATCGCTTACTACATAATTTGCTTTTATTCATCATCAGATAAAAAAACATCACTATCGCTTGCGGTGACATTCATTATAAATCTGTCTGAAACATTGTCGATCATGTGGTCGAGACCATACATTTTGTCTTCTTCTTTAATTACATGAGACACGCAGCTACTCAGGAGTGATATGTTGAAGTCCTACTTCAAAAAGTTTTGTTACTTCTGTCATTTAGAAGGTTTTGTTATTTCTTGCAACATATCCTTTAGCTTGCGCCCATACCAACTCAATGAAATTGAGCTCACAGTGATATGGAGGCAGACGTAAAACAATTATCCCATGCTGCGCTGCCATCTCGTCCACAACATACATATGTACGAAACAATATAGCAACAAATAAACACAACAATTACCACAAACACAACGTAACGGAAAACTTAACAAAAACAATAACTAAATACTAAACAGCGTGAGCGCAGAAACAACATTCTTGCTATCAGACCAGAGGTTAGAAGCCGAATGAATAACAAACAAAATGGCGACCGACGCGCGCCGCGCTTTGTAATAAGCCGTCAATTCATTAATTCCCATCAAGTTTCTCATGCATGCTCTTCTGTTAAGGGTACTTCTGACCTATCCTGTTTTAAGGATGTCTCCAATCTGCAGGCCGATTCAGAATGTCACGGCAAGTAATCGTACGATATGTCGAATTATTGTCTTCGTCTTTTAGCGTCCTATCAAAGATATTTTGATCAAATATTCATTGAATTCGGTTTATTTATTAATTTACTTCATACTGAATGCATAAAATTGATACGAAATGCGATAATTTTGACAAAAAATGAGGTAGCCCGTTTGACAATTAACGGAATCGAATGTCAAATGAGATATCGAACGATTCTGAATCGCCCCCCTGATCAGAGAACGTCCACCTAGGTCTTCCCCTTCGTCCTGTCCCATTCACACTTGCCTTATAGATCTTCTTTGTCAGTATTTCGCCATCCATCCTCTCCATGTGCCCAAACCATCTTAACATGCCATTCTCGATGCTTGTCACTACATCTTCTTTTACCCCACACCACTCTCTTATCACACAATTCTTTACTCTGTCGGTCAAAGATACACCACACATACCTACTTCTCAGTACTCTCATTGCCGTCAATAAACTGATGTAACTACTTACATAACTATTAGTAACTTATATCAGAGCACTTTTATTGTAAAATAGAAATAGTATTATTTTATAGTTTGAAATGATTAACTATTCACACTCATTGTTCGTTCATCTGATTGAACGAGAACTAAACGCATCACTATTGCTTTAAATATGACAACATTATTTTACAAAGTGACATTACCTACTGTCAGTTGGCTTCGTCTAATTAAAAATACGACTATAGGATGAACAGTGTTCGAAAGAGCATTGAGCTTTGTTCGACGCCTGTATTCATTAATTTCTTTTTGGAGCAACCGCCGTCTACTACGACTATGACGCTCTGCAACCCTTCTGTAGCTGGCATCCCTTGTGTAGCTGGCACCCTTCCGCTGCTGAGAATTTGCAGTTGAGTCCCTCGCGGACTCCATAGGATGGAACTTCAATACAAATGGCCTGTACCAGACCCTGTCAAAAGCCTTGGCCATGTTGAGGCTATCAGCGAGATTCTCTTCCGCTCTATAAGGTATTTGCCCACCGGTGCGTAATCATCAGATGCCTACTAACTGAACGACCATGACGGAAGTTGAGCCGCACAAATACTTAAGGAGTCTTGTATTTATTATTCACTTCATTACCTTGGAAATCAGAGACGTTACTGCAATGGGCCTGTAAGTTGATGGGTGTGACTGGTCACTCATTTCAGAGCTTTTGGATTGCATACTAAATACAATACAGGCACGTAAGAATTGGGGACACAACTTAGGGGCGCAAGTCTTCAAAATTACAGCTGATGTCCAAGAGTTTTAGCTTGCGCCTGACCATGCGTTGCGTAGGTAATAATTTCAGGCAGGAAGCTCCCTCACCATGAAATGGGGGATGGAGTGGCTCTTTTAGAGTCCAAAGTAGGGTTCGAGGCAAATAGTTGGACCAAAACCAGCTTGGTCCTTTGCGCTATGGGCCAGACTTTCATTGGATTTACGTAGTGGCGGAAGATAGATCTGGCATTAATTTCGTTCGGTAGCTTTTGCATACATACATACATACATACATAGTCTCACGCCTATATCCCCGAAGAGGTAGGCAGAGCTATATTGCTACACCAGCTTTTGCAAGCGACCAGAAAGCACGACTCCCAGTTTGATAACTTTCTAGTGCGCATTATATTATACGAATAAAATACTTAGGTACCAAGTAATAATTGTATTAAATCACTATTTGATTTGTATGAATCTACTCCGAATATTGTAAAAAATGACCGCCTCTTCGAAGTCCAGGATTCAATTCCGGGGTAGTGCAAAACTTTTACTAATTTTGCCGAATTCTCAGTAACAACACGGAGTCTGGCAATGTGCCCGATAACAGGAATATGCTCGCTTCCTATTACGTGGGACTTAACATTCATGAGGTAAAATGTGGGTGTAATATTACAGCTCTAATAAAAAAATTCGGGCAAGTGCGAGTCTGACCCGCGCACCGAGGGTTCCGTACGCATTTTACCTTATTTAAATTTGTGATTGGTGCTAATTACGCTAGTCCTCTAAATCTGTATGAGCGCCCATAGAACTTAGAGGACTATCTTAAATGGAGTCTACTATGTATGTATGGGGACACCCTTAAATTTTCCTTTTTTTTATTTTTGTAATTTTTCCTTTATTTGTGCTGTAATACCCTACTTTTGGCCAAATTTCGTGATTCTAGTTCAACGGGAACTACCGTATAGGTTTTCGACCCAAAACCTATAGGGTACTTACGGTTGATCTAGAATTGTCAAATTTGGTCTCAACCAAGGTCTTACAGCACAAGTAAAGGAAAAATTCCGAAAATAAAAAAAAAGTTGAAAATTAAGGTTAATTTTGGTACTTACAAGTTTTCGCAAAAATCTAATTTTGACCATATCTTTTTATCGGGTTGACCCAGGACCCTGATTTTTATACACCTAATAGGAACCATAGACCTTAGTATCTGGTATAAAGAACAATGGCAGATCTCCATACATCGAAATGTCTGAAATTAAATTGAAGCGCACGGTAATAAAAAATATTTCAAAAAAATCGGCGTAAGTAACAGAGTCTATAAATGATTCTATTTTCACTCGGGAAACCCGGAAAAACAAGATATCGGTGTTTTAGTTTTTAGTTAAGAATGAACAATGTAGGTACGTTTGAATTATCAAATGATATTATGTCAGATTGACATCAAAACGCAGAAATATACAGAATATTTCTGTCATCTAACTGTCACAGCCAAAGACAAAAGCAGAGCTGTACATTTTAAATCGATTTTATTTGAAATCGATACAACATTAAAACGATGCTGTGACGTTTTTATTTGATTTAAAAGTTGTTTTGCTTCAAAAATTATTAGCTTATTGACATACTGTTAATTAAAGATTAAATAACTGCATATTAATAATAACATACACATACATACATACATAACGTCACGCCTTTTATCCCCGAAGGGGTTGGCAGAGGTGTATTTCTACACCCACTTTTCGCCAGATATACTTTAGTCCCACGTAATAAGGGGCGAGCCTATTGCCGTACCGGGCACATTTCCAGACTCCGTGCTGCTACTGAGAATTTCGTGAAAGAAAAACCCAATAACACTGCCCGACCCAGGAATCGAACCCGGGACCTCCCAATCCCACGCGCACATTTATGCCGCGAAACCAATGAGGCAGTCGTATAGGGTTTGATGTCGAGTTTTCCCTCTCTACGCAAAGATGGTATTTGCATCGTGTTATCCCTTAGTCGCCTCTTACGACACCCACGGGAAGATAGGGGGTGGTGACACTTGTATTCTATGCCGTCAACCACACGGCATAGAATACTATTATATTTAATAATTATATTTTAATAATCGATACGGATCAATAGCACTCACGTCTATTCCAGTCACACTATTGTCTATGGCAACAATCAAATAATAAAGTAGGTACCTAGTTCGTAATCAATTGGAATGCTTTTTATCATCATAAAATACTCTAGCTTTAACGAGACAAAGTGAAAGTATTAAAAATCGTAGAAAAAAAAAACAATTTGTTTTGTTCATATAAAGTTTAAGGTCGCCACAACAAACCCAGACCGAATTCTGCCATTGTCCTTTCAATTTGCTAGGTTCACCCGTTCCTGAGAAAATCGGTGGTGACACACGGACAGACAGACAGACACACAGACAGACAGACGGACAAGAAAGTGATCTTATAAGGGTTCCTTCTTTTACCTTGTAAGGTACGGAACCCTAAAAAGGGTTAAAATAAACTCGTAGACAAAATCTGTATAAATCATCAATAAAAAAAATATATATTATTATTATTATTTTTACAGGGCATTTTTTGTGCCCAAGGGTCACCAACTCTTTTGGGCTCAAGGGCCCCGGCACGTCTTAAGACGGTCCTGGCTATTAACCGTACTTTGGACGGCGTAGAAGGCCGTCAGTTTTGGATTTTGTTGGAAGACAAAAATTTTAAGTTACGTCGGAGGCTTTCAGGTGCATTAAAATACTTTAATACCAGAGTTGGCCAGTAAAGATACGTAAAATGTAGTTGAAAAGACGTTACTTAAGTATATATTGTTTGATTGCAGGCTGCTGGAGTGTGGTCTGGAGGAGAAGCGTTCGTCGACGCATTCGATGGAGATGTCCAAGAGCACGTCGTCCATCAGCAGCCGCATGTCCATCCTTGAGAGCTTCGACGAGGTAACTAGCTTACCTTGTTTATATTTATTACGATTTTTACTAATACTGTTTAGATTTGGGAAATTTGTCGGGAGAGCAGTAAGGGTACGCACGCAATAATATTTTTAAGCTATTGCATAGATTTTATCGCGGGCCTTGAGCGTGGAGACCGAATCCAGAAATTCCGTAACAAAAAAAACCTGAAACCCTCACTCTGACCGGCACAGCGGTGATACTTTTCTTTTCTTCTTATTGTATACTAGCTGACCCAGCGAACTCCGTATCGCCTTTTTAAGAGTTTTTATTTAATTCCCTTTTTTCCAAGCCCCTTTTCCAAAGTTAACATTGACTTAACACTTAATCACTTATCATTTCAGAGTCTATAAATGATGAACAAACAAACATAGATTTTTATATAATATTGAATTCCCCATTCCTTAAAATATCGGAGACGATACCTATATCGACTTTAAAAAAAAACCCGTCTGCCATCTTTGATTTCCTATCCGCCATCTTTGATCACAAAATAGATGTTGTGTTTAGATTCTTCATCCCTTTAATCATCAGAGACGATACCCATATTGATTTTTAAAAATTTTCCCTTCCGCCACCTTTGATTTCCCATCCGCCATCTTGAATCACAAAATAGATGTTGTATTTGGATTCCCCATCCCTTTAAACATAGGAGACGATACCCATATTGATTTTTTTTAAATTCCCATCTGCCATCTTTGATCACGAAATAGATGGTGTTTTTGAATTCCCCATTCCTTAAAATATCGGAGACGATACCCATATTGATTTTTTTAAATTTTCCCATCCGCCATCTTTGATTTCCTATCCGCCATCTTTGATCATGAAATAGATGTTGTATTTGGATTCACCATCCCTTAAATCATCAGAGACGATACCCATATTGATTTTTTTAGTTTTCCCATCCGCCATGTTTGATTTCCCATCCGCCGTTTTGAATCACAAAATAGATGTTGTATTTGGATTCCCCATCCCTTTAAACATCGGAGACGATACCCATATTGATTTTTTTTTTAAATTACCATCCGCCATCTTTGATCAGGAAATAGATGGTGTTTTTGAATTCCCCATTCCTTAAAATATCGGAGACGATACCCATATTGATTTTTTAAAATTTTCCCATCCGCCATCTTTGATTTCCTATCCGCCATCTTTGATCACGAAATAGATGTTGTATTTGGATTCACCATCCCTTAAATCATCAGAGACGATACCCATATTGATTTTTTTAATTTTTTCCATCCACCATGTTTGATTTCCCATCTGCCATCTTGAATCACAAAATAGATGTTGTATTTGGATTCCCCATCCCTTTAAACATCGGAGACGATACCCATATTGATTTTTTTAAATTTTCCCATCCGCCATCTTTGATTTCCTATCCGCCATCTTTGATCACGAAATAGATGTTGTATTTGGATTCACCATCCCTTAAATCATCAGAGACGATACCCATATAGATTTTTTAATTTTTCCCATCCGCCATGTTTGATTTCCCATCCACCATCTTGAATCACAAAATAGATGTTGTATTTGGATTCTCCATCCCTTTAAACATCGAAGACGATACCCATATTGATTTTTTTTTAATTTTCCCATCCGCCATCTTTGATTTCCCATCCGCCATCTTTGATCACGAAATAGATGTTGTATTGCGATTTCCCACCCCTTAAAATATCGAAGGCGATACCCATATTTATTTTTTAAATTTTCTCATCCGCCATCTTTGATTTCCCGTCCGCCATCTTGGATCACTAAATAAATTTCATTTTATTAATCAGCGTCCCGAAAATCTCGAAAACGATACTCATATAGGTTGTATCCAGGGCCGTGAAAGTTCCATACATGGATAAGTTTCATATAATCAGCGCCATCTACCGATGAGGGCAAGAACTAAAGAAAAAGCCACAACTGGACGGTAATTTCGCCAACATGGATAAGATTTGTGTGGTGCAGTGGGAGCGTGCTCTGCTCATAAATTAGATGTCCGTGGATCGAATCCACGCTTACCTAGAATTACATTTTGTGACTTTTATTTTTTTTAACTTTTAAATTGCATATTTTCCATGATAGTTGTCATTTACTTATTTATTAACACCGTAATTCAACATTTATTTTATTTTGAAAAATGAATCCACTACTAACGCCATCTATACGATCGGAATAAAAATAAAATTGTTTGTACGCCATCTAGCGTAGAGGATGCCTTTTGAACTTTTTCCTTAGAGGGAGTTGCGCATCTATACCAGTATATCTGTATAATCTATGGTTGTATCCTATTCGTTTAGCCTTTTTTTGCCCTTGACCAAACCCTCCCCCTTCTCGTTTGACCATTTTATTATCTTTGTCTGGCCTCTAAAAGTTGTGGGGTAATTTTATATAGCCTATAGCCTTTTGGCATAATTGGGCTATCATAGGCAATAACAATTTTTAAAATCCGACTGTTAGTTCCTGAGATAAGCCGACATTATCTTTTAGCCTTTTTAGCCTTTTGCCCGGCCCCAAAGGGTCGAAGCGTTATGTTATATAGCCTATAGCCTGCCGGAATAACTGGGCTATCGTATACAAAAAGAATTTTTCAGATCCGATCGGTAGTTCCTGAGATTAGCGCGTTCAAACAAACAAACAAACAAACTCTTCCGCTTTATTATATTAGTATAGATGCTAGCTGTAAGTTTTCCTAATAAAATAAAATAAATAAAATAAAATAAAATTAAATTAAATTGTAGTAAACAGATTGTGTACTTATGGGTACACACCTACACAATGGGTAATCACACGTGTTTGAAATAGAATTAGTTTTTATTATAAGTCAAATCGATTAGATCGATTGAGTAACATTTTGTTTAGTCTATTGAAAATTTCTGACAATGGTCACACTGAACTGTCAATCTTTTCGTTCATTGTCGTTTCCCGCGGTCAGCGAAAAAACCTAGCTCTGGATAGATTTCGTGTTGTGAGCGTTTTGATCTTGTTTTTAGAACCCGTTTGATTGCCACTTCCTTGATCAATAACTGGCACCGGTTAATTGTGATAAAAATAGTATTTTAACGAACATTGTAAAACTTGAGTGAATCCGATGCACGTGGTTGGTGCCGGAAGAATTTGCTGATTGAAGACGCTGCGTGGAGTCTGGTAAAGTAAAGATAATTCACTTGCTAATATTGGCCAATTTTAGTCTCGTGTGTGTCTAACTTGCCTCCAGGACTCCACTCAAGAACATCACCAGGAGATATTTGGTAAGACATTTGTTTAATTCTTAGCGCCAAGAAACTTGGCCCATGTGTTAGATCCTTTGTCTTGGGCTAAGACTGGATGAATTAATCGCTTCCACTGATCTCTGTTAAAAAATACCCATTCTTAGCCCGAATTCTACACATAATTTTTTGATAGCAAGAGCGTGGTTAACTGTGCCTATATTGTAAACTTGTATCTTAGCCGTTGATTGTATCTGAACTCAGATTGGTGTTGTATGAGCTATATATATCACCTTGTAGACAGTATTGTAGTGTTTGTCAGGTCAGTTATTGTCTAAAATACATAATATTTAATTGTATAAGTTGACCTAGATAATTTGAAACACATTGTCACATAACCTCAATCAGTAATTGTTGATTTGTATTGTTGGAAAATCTAACTTAAATTTGTTGTTGCATTAATAAGTCAGTTTGTTTGGATACATAACAGCTGTATGTATCAATAAATTTAGTAAATTTAGTTTATTGCATATATTCCTAAACATAACAACCAACTTGACCTTGCCACTTGGGCGGGTCACATTAATAAACTTTGTTTTGTTATAATATAAAGATAATATTGTTAGGTAACACATATTCTGTGCTTACTTCCTATTGTATATCATAAATAACACAGTTAGTCTGTCTGTTGCAAATAATTAATTAATTAAGTTGAAGTTTCAACTTTATTAATTTGTTATAAGTTATAACTTTGATAACTTTTGTGTTTGTTTCAATATACTGAAACCTTTAATTTTGTTGGGCAGTAAATACCTGTCACTTGCCTGCACTTGCAGTAAACAGGCTAATACTTTGTTGGTTTCAAAGAATTGAGAAAAATTAAGTTTTGATTGTTAATTTTATTTAGCGCTTGTCCGGGCTCTTTTGAATTTTGATTATGTCAGCTGTCAAGGACTTGCGTGCGGCTGCTGGTGCTATTGCATCAGATTTGCGCTGGTTTGCCTCGGCCAATGCTTTAGTGAACCGGCCTGATCGCCAGCAGGCCCTACTTCAAAGGTACGAGCGGATTGACGATCGCCTGGCAAGTGTGGAACAGCAATTCCGCACTTTCAGCACTTGCTGTCTTGAAGTGTCAATCAATGATTTCACCGCTGACCAGCGAAATAAGGTCAGCGAAGACTATGCCCAGGTCTTGGACCTGTATGATGCTGTCTCCAATACTGCGAGACAACTAGTTGCCGATAGGGAAGGGCAACCCGGCCTGAAGCAGGAGCTTCCTAGGTCAGCACCGGGGCTGGTGAGTAGGCTCCCTACTTTGGACCTCCCCCATTTTGATGGCTGCCTAGGAAGCTACCTGGGCTTCATTAATTTGTTCGACAGCCTGGTCAATGATAGGGCTGACCTTCGGCCGGCGCAAAAGTTGGCCTATCTAATGTCGGTTCTGGATGGGGAGGCTAAGGGCCTCATCCAGCATCTGCCCGTGTCTGACGAGGCGTACCAGACGGCTCGGGACCTAATCACCCGTAGGTACCATAATAAGCGTGGCCTCGCCGACACGCACATTGAGCAGATTTTGGGCTTGCCGACGCTCACCCGGGTCTTTGGGTTGCGCACCCAACTGTTGAACCCGCTCTTGGTGGCCATCAACGCACTTAAGTGCCTTGACCTGCCCGTGGACCAATGGTCCTATCTATTGGTGCACATTGTGCTGAAGAAACTGCCTGCCGACCTGAGGTCGCGTTTTGAACAGCGCTTTGGTGGGGATAGCGCGACCCATTTGCCCCCCTTTGCTGACCTGGAGAAGTTCCTGGAGGATGAGTGCCGGGTCTTGGACAACTCCGGTGGTGACACGCCGGCTAAGTCGCAGCCGCCCAAGGTCAAGGAGCAGGCTCGCGTTCACACCCGAGCCAGTGTTGACCGGCGCCCTCCTCGCTTTGCAGTCACGCAGAGCCCAGTGGAGTGCTCCTACTGCAAGGTCACGGGGCACAGAACGGCCAGTTGTAGGGCATTCTTGGACCTGCATGTCGCCTCTCGTAGGCGCATCGCGAATGCCCGCCGCCTTTGCTTCTCTTGTTTGGGGTCCCACTACCAGCGAGACTGCCCAAACTCTCGCCCCTGTCCTCACTGTGGAGGACAGCATTTGGACATTCTTTGTATGAATGCCAGAGAGGTTGGCCGCTTGTCCAACCAGCCGACGCCGCGCACGGGCGGGTGTTTTGAAGGTGGCAGCCGAGGCTCACCGGCGCGTAGCCGAGAGTCGCCTCGCTCAGTTGATCGCCACTCGCCCCGCTTGGAGAACCGTAGCGTGCGCACGCCTCCTCTCTCTCGCGCACCTGAATGTGCTGTTCAGCGTCACCAGCACCATGACTGCTGCCCCAGGTATTCCCCTCCTTTGGCGGAGCGTCCCCGCCTTGACTCGCGCCCACCTCGTTTTGGGCGGGTGCGTCACTATGACCCCCCACAGATGGCGCGCGGATCGAGTCATCGCGCCCTTGAGGACTTCAAGCCGCACCCCCATTTTGATTTGCCTGGTCCTGGCCAACGGTCGCCGCCCAGGCAACAATAGGTCATTGACCCCTGCCCTATAACGCCAACCTCCCCCATTGAGACCGTTATCCTACCAACGGTTGCTGTTAGGGTCTGGGGACCCACGGGGACCTCTGTTGTTGTCCGTGCTATATTGGACACAGGTTCACAAGGTTGCATTGTTTCCACTTATTTGGTAGGGCAGGTTAATTTAAATATGGGTTCTTTTCCAAATTGTATACGGGGCATAGGGGACGTAGCCTCTAATGTTGAAGGGCAAGTTAAGGTTTTGTTTGGCCCTGTTGAATCTTCACACCCGAGGATTAGAACCTCGGCTATTGTGCTGAAGAATATTTTGGGCATGCATCCACAGAAACAGCTACCTGCTGCTGTGGTGAATTTGACATCGGGATTGGAACTGGCAGACCCCAAATTTGACACACCGGGACAAATCGACTTGTTGATTGGCTCTGATGTCCTCGGTGGAATTTTGAATGGTGGGAAACGGGTCTTGGTGCCAAATGGTTTGACTGCCATCCCGACCATATTTGGACTTGCTTTGATGGGACCTGTACCTAGGGACCCCCCTCCACCTGAACTTGATAATTTGTTGGCTGTAGGCTCTGCTCTCTCTGATGCGGTTCAGAGGTTTTGGGAAGTAGAGGAGCCCCCTCAAGTTGCCCGTTTGAATCCAGAACATGAGGAGTGCGAGCTGTTCTTCCAGAACAACACTGGTCGACTCCGTTCTGGTCGGATTATCACGAAGCTGCCCTTTCTGTCTGTTCGGCCTCCGCTTGGTGAGTCACGACCTTTAGCCGAAAAGAGATTGTTGGCTATGGAGCGTCGCATGGGTCGTGATCCGGAGCTCAGACAGAAGTACATTGAGTTCATGAGGGAATATGAACAGTTGGGACACATGTCTGTGTTAAATTTGGATTGGCGTTCGGTGGAGCATTACTTTCTCCCGCATCATGCGGTATTGAAGCCATCGACTGGCAAGCTGCGCACAGTGTTTGATGGTTCTGCGCAGACTTCAACAGGCGTATCCTTGAACCAGTGCTTGCATTCTGGTCCCAAGTTGGTCAAGGACCTTTGTGACGTCATCACCAGCTTCCGACGACATCAGGTTGTCTTTGTGGCCGACATAAAAATGATGTTCAGGCAGACGATTATCCACCCTGATGACCGTCGCTTCCAGCTGATCCTTTGGAGAGAGTCTCCTCGCGATCCCATGGTCGTCTACGAGCTCAATACAAATACGTACGGGTTAAGGTCAAGCCCCTACTTGGCAATACGTTCTCTTTGGGAGCTCGCAGACCGCGAAGGCCTACGTTTCCCAAGAGCCTCCGCCATCTTGAAGGACGATATTTACGTCGATGACATTTGCTCGGGCGCCTCCACAGCGGACGAGGCGATCCTCCTGCGGGACGAATTGATAGGTATTTTGGCCTCCGCTGGTTATGAGTTGCGTAAATGGATTTCCAACTCACCAGCGCTTTTGGAAGGCTTGCCAGAGGATCATCAGCAAGATCCACATTTGTTTGAGATTGTTGACAACCCCGCCATGATGGCTGTTCTCTGCGTTCAGTACAGACCAGTCCAAGACATCTTTACATATAACGTAGACTTGAAATTGCCGTGTTCTTGGACTAAACGTCTCGTATTGTCTACTGTCGCCAGAACCTTTGATCCGAACGGTTGGATCTGTCCAATTATATTTTGGGCAAAATGCTTCTTGCAAAAGCTTTGGACAGCAGGATTGACCTGGGACGAACCCCTACACGGCACTCTTGTTGAGGAATGGACCTCTTGTATCCTCGCTTCCTGCCGTCAATGAGATCTCCTTGCCTCGTCCCATCCTTCCTTCCGGGAAGTACAAGGCCACCCTTCACGGGTTTTGTGATGCCTCGGAACGTGGTCACGCGGCTGTGGTGTACTTGCGCACAGTCAGTGCCTCAGGTCAGGTGAGGGTTTCCCTGATCATGGCAAAGAGCAAGGTGGCATCCCTTCGGACATCTCTGACCATTCCAAAATTGGAGCTCTCGGGAGCAGCTCTACTTGTACGCTTGTTGAACCACGTGTCCAGTACTTTGGGTAAAAGCATTTGCATTAATGGGACCTACGCCTGGACAGACAGCCAAATTGTTCTTTGTTGGTTGAAGGCTTCTGTCCACACTTTGGAGGTATTTGTCGCTAATCGCGTTTCCCAAATCCAGAAATCCGAAGTCAAACTTGTTTGGAGACACGTGCCAGGTGAGCTCAACCCCGCTGATTGTGCCTCGCGCGGATGCTTGACGCCTAGTTTGATAGGTCATTCGCTGTGGTGGGGTCCGGAATGGTTGAGTCGACCAGAAATTGATTGGCCTCGAACGCCAGTTTTGAATACTTCTAATTTGCCGAGTCTACGAACACTCGCTCTTGAGAAGGTGGAATGCGCCTTCGACCCCGATTTTTTGTTGAATCGTTACAGCTCCCTCGACAAGTTGTTAGGTGTCACTGCTTGGATAAAGCGTTTTGTTTTTAATTTTAGGCACCCACAACAGAAACGACTGACACCGTTTCTCTCACCACAGGAACGACAGGAGTCCCTCACCTTTTGGGTTCGTTCTGTGCAATTGGCGCATTTTGAAAGGGAGATTGCTATCCTCAAGTCGGGGAAATCGAAATTGTCGGGAGCTGTATCTAAATTGAACCCCTTTTTGGACGAAACGGGTCTCTTGCGCGTTGGAGGGCGTCTCAAGAACGCCAACCTCCCTTACGGGGCTCGTCACCCCCTTTTGTTACCTAAGGACGGTCATTTGGTACGCTTGTTGGTAACTGACCGTCACCTTAAAAACTCGCATGCTGGTTGTAATGCTTGTTGGCTATTTTGCAACGCGAATTTTGGATTTTGTCTGCCCGAAGAATTATTCGGAGTGTAGTCTTTCGCTGCATCCCTTGCTATAAGCTCAAGGCTTCTACCATGCAGCCCTTGATGGGGGACTTACCGGCAGATCGCGTAACTGAAAGCAGGACGTTTGACGGTGTTGGCACGGACTTCGCTGGTCCTTTTTTGGTTAAAACGTCGACACTTCGAAACAGCAAGACTGTTAAGGCCTACTTGTGCGTTTTTGTTTGTCTCTCCACAAAGGCCGTACACTTAGAACTGGTCTCCTCGCTTACGACCGAGGCGTTTGTAGCCACATTTGACAGATTTGTATCCCGCAGAGGGCTGCCTTCCTTGATCCGTTCTGACTGCGGCACTAACTTCAAGGGCACTTATAATTATCTGAATGATGTTGTTAATTTTCTTGAAACCAACAAAGCTGATATAGGTGATAGGCTTGCCCGACGTGGGATAAATTGGTTGTTTTCCCCACCAAATTGTCCACACTGGGGTGGTATATTTGAGGCCGCCGTAAAATCGGCCAAAACACACTTGCGCAGGACAATCGGTGAATTTGTCCTTACATTTGAGGAACTCGCAACTGTGTTTTGTAAGATTGAGGCCGTTTTGAACTCTCGGCCATTGTGCCCGATCTCCTCAGATCCGAATGATTTGGAGGCCCTTACGCCGGGCCATTTTTTGATTGGTCGCCCACTTGTCGCCTTGCCTGAGTACCCCTATATTGATACGAGACCTGGTCGTCTCTCGCGTTTTGAATTGGTACGCCAGATTACTCAGAGCTTTTGGAAACGCTGGAACTTGGAATATTTGCACATACTCCAGCAACGCGTTAAGTGGACCGAGAAGACCGATCCACCCAAGATTGGTGACCTCGTTTTGATCAAGGAGGCTAACCTTCCGCCACTCAGATGGCGCAGGGGGCGCATCCTTCATTTGGTAACTGGGGCTGATGGAGTTCCCCGATTTGCTGAGGTCTTGGTGGACGGTTCGATTCTGAGGAGAGCGGTTGCAACATTGTCACGTCTACCAACCGATTAGCGGACCGGTAGGCCGGTCCGGGGCGGGTGGATGTTTGAAATAGAATTAGTTTTTATTATAAGTCAAATCGATTAGATCGATTGAGTAACATTTTGTTTAGTCTATTGAAAATTTCTGACAATGGTCACACTGAACTGTCAATCTTTTCGTTCATTGTCGTTTCCCGCGGTCAGCGAAAAAACCTAGCTCTGGATAGATTTCGTGTTGTGAGCGTTTTGATCTTGTTTTTAGAACCCGTTTGATTGCCACTTCCTTGATCAATAACTGGCACCGGTTAATTGTGATAAAAATAGTATTTTAACGAACATTGTAAAACTTGAGTGAATCCGATGCACGTGGTTGGTGCCGGAAGAATTTGCTGATTGAAGACGCTGCGTGGAGTCTGGTAAAGTAAAGATAATTCACTTGCTAATATTGGCCAATTTTAGTCTCGTGTGTGTCTAACTTGCCTCCAGGACTCCACTCAAGAACATCACCAGGAGATATTTGGTTAGACATTTGTTTAATTCTTAGCGCCAAGAAACTTGGCCCATGTGTTAGATCCTTTGTCTTGGGCTAAGACTGGATGAATTAATCGCTTCCACTGATCTCTGTTAAAAAATACCCATTCTTAGCCCGAATTCTACACAACACGTATATTCTTTTTTTTTGTGGTGTACGAACGTAGTGTTTGTTGTTGCAGACGAAGGTACGTCACTCGCTGGACGGTCGTCGTGGTGCCAGCCCCGCCCCGCGCGACACCGAGCCTCCCCGCGCCGCCCCCGCCCTGCAGTCGCCCACCGCCGCCGGTACGTACCGCACTTATATGTACGGTCGCGGTCTAAAAATTTTGACCACTTTTCAAATTACATTCTTTGTCACACTGGGTTCAGCTAGGTCTTAAGGCGCTGTTATACCTCAGAAGCCGTGAAACACCTAATTTTTCGTCGCGCATCTAGTCATAACGGTACATATTACAAACTAGCAAAAAATAGAGCTTAAAGTCAAAAGTCTGAACAAAAGACTTTTGAAAGAATTTTTCATGTATGTAAAATAGAATCACGGTAAAAAAATCACAAAATCGGGGCAGAAAATAATCTTTCGTCTCACTGTTTGCAATATTTTGATCGTAAGCTGTCATATTTTATTTGATAATATTGTAGGAAATCTAATGAACTAAAGAATTACCCTATTTATTTTCATATTATACGTGTATATTTTATAAAATTAAATAAAATCTGCCAAACGTCTATGATTTTGACGCTCGGTAGATCCCATCAACATCAAACGCTTCAGCAATTTAAACCTTATTAGCATAAGCGGTGTACTGAGTGTCAGTTGCTAGTTTACGCCCCGCCCAGACCTCATCATTCGGCTATGAGCCCTGTGAGAGATAGGTCATGTCGCTTGCGTCTCCGCTGCACGAAATTTTACGTAAACCTGTTTGTTATTATAATACGCCGATTTAAGTTCGTAATTTCATGTTTTATGTTATAGACTGAATACTTTGAATCAAATAGGCTTTTCATGTAACTATGGGCACATATATTTAGGACATAAGTGTATACTCTTGTTGCGTTTAATGTGTTATTGTTTCTGTGCTTATAAATATATAATTAGAAGAATAAAATATGGACAATTAGAAAAATGAAGTTCTACGAAGGATTTGTACAAGAAAGCGTCGAAATAAAATAGAAATTCATCCATGGCCAAGTGATTATGAAATATGTAACATTTTTATACAAATTATTTTCATAAGAGTCTTTTATGACTAACTATGTTACTTATATATTATCGATTATGCATAATATAATTATATAAATTATTCTCACAATACATAGCTGCCACAATTTCAATTTTTGAAAGAGTAATAACATAAAATCGAATCATTTTATACACCTATATTTCAAATTCATTAGCTTGTCAGAGCGCCTGGAGCGCTAAGATGCCGCCACGGCGAACAATAAACAGCGCTAATATGGCGCTCCGCAATCCGCACACAAGCGGTAACGAATGTTGTATTATTGTGTTGTGAACATAAACCTTTTTAGGCACATTGGGTAAAACTTTGATTATTCATAAACTATTAGGTATGTCTCAGTACATCTAATATCTTTTTAATTTCTAAAATCAATCATTTATAAGTAAGAAGGTGACTTCTCTGTTTGATATAACACAAGATATAGTATTTTTTTAATAATAAAGTACGTAACTAATTATCATTATTGTAATTACAGTGAAGTTAAAGATAACAGTTCTGTAACGTCTTACACACATTTGACTGCAGTCATTCCTAACACGATCTGTTCAAGAGCTAGCTACGAAACGCCAAACAATTTTTTTAACAAATTTGACTCAAATTCTGTAGTGATAAGCAAAAATTACAAGAGGGATAGCAGTGACTGGTTTGAATTGCGTAAGAATATGTTGACAGATTCAAATTTTGGTATAGTGGTAATAAGAAGAGATAACAGCAGTAAAGCCAACTTAGTAAAAAATATTTTGTACAAATAAAATATTTGCAACGTAAAATCAGTTGCGCATGGAATCTAAAATGAACAACTGGCTTTGCAACAACTGGCGAAGCAAGAAAATGTAACAATCGAGCCTTGTGGATTATCCGATTATTGGTGCTACGCCAGATGGATTAATAGATCCAAACACGATTGTGGAAATTTAATGTTCTATAGTTGCCTATAAGAATGGCATGGAGAATAGTATAAGAGCAAATAAAATACAAATATGGAAACATGATAAAAAAGTGAACTGACTAGTCTAAACAAATATTGTGATTGTTATTACCAAATTCAGGGGCAACGCCACGTTACACGCAAACAAAAGTGTTTATTTGCTGTGTGGAGTGGTGAAAGTATACCACTAAAAATATAAATTATAGAAAGAGATGATGTTTTCTGGGAGAAGAAAAGCTTGTGGCGTTTTATATGAATTGGCTGTTGCCTGAAATTGTTGATTCTCGTCAAGCTCAAGGGATGGCATTGCGAGATCACGGAGAGGAAAATGTTTCATCAGTGCTTGAAATTTCTGTAATACCAAGCCGTAAAACGAAAGTAAATGAAACTGCCTCGTGAACAACAGCAAATAATAAGTATTGAAGACTTATCACCTCACACCCTGCCTTTAACATTCGATGAGAATAAAGAAAACCTGCCGGGTTGTAGCAGACAGCTAACTTTTGATGAGCTGTAAACTCTGTATTTCATTAATAAATGATAAATGAATATAAATAAATATCTTTTAATATTTATTTTCTTTGAAACAACACATATTTCAAGCGAAAGAATATTTTTATATTTTCCATACAAACATGTATGAGGAGAGCTAACGAAAAAGCAGTAACTCAAATTCTAATTCTATAATTTTCTAAGCGACATAGCAGTATCTCATGAATAAGGTATATCCACATATATTTTTGATGTTTCATCTATTTTGAAAAATAATAATGGGTTGGGTTTCGAAACGAGTCGCCTGAATTTGAGGGTATTGGTAGTGTAGGGGGCTTAAGGTAGTTCATTTTAATCCCCTAAAAGTAATTTTGGCTGCCGGAGTTGCGTCTAAATATTTTTAAACAATTTCCAAAATTTCATAAATACTTCGGCAATTATGCAAAACGGAACGTAGTTTTTATACTTTAGTACAGTTTTACAAATGTCATTTTTAGGTTTTATGTGAAAAACGTGAAACGAAACGCAAAACTGCCATCTTGAAATGATCATATTGACAGCTAATGTCAAATTTGTGCGTCATTGCTTTCGAGTGCCTAGGGTTAGGTGCGACTGTAATAAGTAACTAAATAGGTTATGTTAGGTTCTCTTTTGACCCTTAATCCGAAAATATAAAGCCCTTCGCAGGGCTTCGTCAACCTTAGTTTATTAAACTAGTGTGATGCATGTGGAAGTTGGCAGTGCCATACACACCGATGATTGGAGATTTTTTTGTTCAAAGGAAACCAAGTATTTCCGGCAAGTGAAAATGGTGAGGGGGGTTTCAAGACCTCCCCTCTCACAACCCCTAAAAACGGCGACGTATTTCGAAACCTTTACCATAATAATTATACCTATAATAACAATAAATATCCATAAATAAATAAAAGAAATCAACTATTACTAAACTTCAATTATCTCGTAACTCGCTTTAGTTGAGATACGGCTTTTGCGCTTAGTAGAGCAGTATTGTGTTTTTTAGGGTACCGTAGCCAAAAATTGTAAAAACGGAACCCTTATAGATTCGCAATGTCTGTCTGTCTGTCCGCCCGTATGTCACAGCCAATTTATTGCAAAACAGATTTGAAAACTGGCAGGAACGGAATTAGATGTAGGTATTCTATGAAGCCCAGTTCTAAGTTATATCATAAACCTATGCATAGAACATGGCACGTTTCCTACTAAATTAAAAATAACTATAATCAAACCTCTGTTCAAAAAGGGATTCAAAGAGGATATAGCTTGTTACCGACCAATAGCGCTGATACCAATTTTTTCAAAAATTATTGAAAAGCATATATACAATAGTATTTATAATTATTTTGAAAAGCGAAATCATTTCGCTAACGAACAAACCGGGTTTCGTAAAAGTAAAACCATAAATTTGGCAATTTATAATCTCTTAACTGAAATCTATAAAAATATGAATAACGGAACGCCTGTAACTGCTCTCTACATGGATATGACGAAAGCTTTTGACCATGTCAGTCATAAACTTCTATTAAAAAAGCTATATAAATACGGTGTACGAGGAAACACTTTACAGCTGATAGAATCGTATCTTAACGAAAGGACACAAATAACTGAAATAAATCAGCTCTGCTGCTGCTCTAAAACTGAAACTAAGTACTTATCCAATCCGAGAACAGTCACATATGGCGTCCCACAAGGAAGTGTATTAGGTCCTTTACTCTTTTTAATCTACATAAATGATTTGCCAAAAGCCGTCAAATTCCCGATGGTACTATTTGCTGACGACAGTACTGCTGTATTTAATTTTACTGATGCCGACACTTTTGAAAATGACATAAATAATACTCTGGCAGATATAATAAATTGGTTGACATGCAATAATCTTATTATGAATCTTGACAAAACTAAAATAGTAAGCTATTCCCAAAGAAAAACTACACTGACATTAAATATTAATTATGGACTGAAAAAAATTGAAGAAGATGATACAATTAAATTTTTAGGGATATGGATCGATAAAAATATGACATGGAAAACACAAACTGACGCTATATGTTAAAAATTGAATAAATTTGCATATGCCCTGTATAGATTATCAAAAATTGTCCATCAACCTGCAGTATTGGCCGCTTATCACGCGTATGTAACATCCACGCTAAGATATGGATTAATATTTTGGGGAAATGCTACAGACAGGGAACGTGTTTTTAGAGCACAAAAAAAATGTGTCAGAGCGGTATGTGGCACTTGCGTGACTGATAGCTGTGTCCCTTATTTCAAAGAGTTGAAAATATTAACTATGCCTGCCCTGTATATATATGAAGTTGCGACATTTGTAAAAACAAATATACATATGTTTGGAAGTCTGAAATCCCGTAGACACGCAGACAAAATACAAAATATGCCTTCGAAAACAGCCCTATTATCTAAGAGCTTTTTTGGCATGTCTTCGAGAATTTACAATAAAATACCTAAAAAAATAAGAGAGATTGATAATATTGCTGTATTCAAGAGAAATTTACATATATTTTTAATAACCAGACCGTACTACACGGTAAATGAATTTTTGTCGGACAGATTTCTCACCACAGAAGGTCTGTGACTGAGTGACGAAATTATTTATAATAAATGTAATTTAATTAATATTAAGGCTGACTCTATTTTTTTTTCTTTTTTTAATTGATATTTGTTTAATAATTAGTGTTATCTTGCAATTACAGACTTATAATGATAATTTTAGTACATACCCTATTATTTATTTATTACTTAATTTTGACATTTGTTATGATTTCATTTCATTATTCTATTTATTTATTATTTGTGTGTGTGTTTTTTTTTAATTTATTTAGAATTATCGACATTTATTGTACCTAATTAATTTGTAATTATTATTGTACGCCTTAAATGGCAGAGCAGTGAGGTCGCACTCTATGCTTCAACTTCAACACCTTGTAATAACCACTGTCTCACAATAAAAAATACTTTGACTTTGACTTTGACTTTAACTGCTTCACTATTTTTATACAAAAGGAAAAAAAAACATAATAATGGCCTCTCCATACATGGAACTGACTTAATTATTTTTATCATCTTACGGCACGTACGTATTTATCTACTTTCGTCAACTATTAATACCTATAACGTCTAATGTAAACCAGTTTTGCTCATGGCTGCACTGAGAACAAAAATTGCGCTACTATATAGGCAATATTGTACAAACAGATTGATGTATGTAATATAAATTTTAATATCAGTATCTCAATTCAATATGCTAAAACGTTTTGCTTGCGATTTTGTAATATTGGAATACGGATGTCGCCAGAATACGGCCGCAAGCGACGAGAATGAAGGGGGGCGCCCCGCAGTAGACAGAGCTAAGCTCCCTTCACCTCCCCTGCTTCACCCCCTCATTTACCAAAACAGTCGCTTAGGACAGCGCCTTAAATGCTATATCTGAGTACTTATCACTTTTCAATCATTGGTAAGTCATCGATTCCAACAAAAAGAGTATGAATAATTTTAGGTCGATGAAATAATCTGACATAATGACAGAATTGCATTTATTTTGCTGTAAAAGTTCTATTTTTTAAATATTTTTATAAAAACAGTTACTTATTGTAATAAAATGGTACTATCTAAACAAAAGCTCACTTATGTGATCAGCATGCGCTTTAACGTGATTAGCATACTCGTATCATCCACTATCATTATAGTTCACAGTCTGACCGCGCCCTGATTTTCGCTAGACGATATCATTATCATCATCACCCATTTTCTTAGTTGCATCCCAAGCTTGCGCTTCGGAGCCCAGGGACCTGCTATTACTGGTCTACCGAGATTTCACTGAATATCAGTTTTTACACGGAGCGACTGCCATCTTACATCATTCTAAGGTTAGACCAGTAGTCAGTAAGTAAATTTGAGGGCACTGACTTCCCACTAATGACTGCCATAGATCATAACAGCCGGGACTGCTTAACATGATATGATGCTTCTGATGCACGGGGGTGAAACACCGCCAACTTCGGGCTAATAATTAAGAATTTCTTAACAGAAATTCCTAATAATTTGTCACGAAGGAATTCTTAACAGAAAACTTTAGTAACATTTTCCGAGCCCGGCCTGTGAATCGAACCCGAGACCTCATGATCAGCTGTCGTATGCACTACCGCTAGACTAACGAGGCAGTCTTACGCTAGACGATATAAATATTACTTTTTTTTTTTTCAAAAAGGTTTAATATTCAAGATGTCGTATTTTCGCCATCCCTTTCATTTTAATCTGTCAACTAGAGGACCCGTGCTGCTCCACAGCATATTTTAATATTATAAAAAAGCTCTTAGGTACATATAGGTATGGTGAGTACATTGTAGTGGCCAAACGAATTTCATAATGTTTATTCTTACTTCCATATAAACAATAAGAAATTGCGCGGAATAAGCAATTTCCGTCACAAAGAATGGAAATCACTTGAAAATTGTTGATGGTAGCATTAATCAAATCTGAACCCGTTTCCACCCGTATTTTTTAGCAGTAGGAGGACCATCCGGTACCAAATCTCCAACAGGGCCGTCATTGACCAAGATTCTTTGTTCAAACTTTCTCTGAGCATTTTTCAATTTCCTTCCAAGAACCATAATTATAATTGAAAACACAACTACTCACAAAAAATACGTTATTATATCAGAAACTTAAGTTACTAACTTACGCTAACTTCACTTTTTTCTTTATCTGTCAATATTTTACTATCCAAATCATCAAAATTAAAAATATAGATAAACAACTTTTTTATAAGTAAGAAAATAGGTTTTATTTGTTATCCAGCTAAGTAAATATTTCTGTGAGAAGCACTATTTATTTCGTTTTGTGTATGGGTGTGATTACATACATACATACATATCGTCACGCCTTTTATCCCCGAAGGGGTAGGCAGAGGTGTATTTCTACACCCACTTTTCGCCAGATATACTTTAGTCCCACGTAATAAGGGGCGAGCCTATTGCCGTACCGGGCACATTTCCAGACTCCGTGCTGCTACTGAGAATTTCGTGACAGAAAAACCCAATAACACTGCCCGACCCAGGAATCGAACCCGGGACCTCCCGATTCCACGCGCACATTTATGCCGCGAGACCAACGAGGCAGTCGCATAGGGTTTGATGTCGAGTTTTCCGTCTCTACGCAAAGATGGTATTTGCATCGTGTTATCCCTTAGTCGCCTCTTACGACACCCACGGGAAGATAGGGGGTGGTGACACTTGTATTCTATGCCGTCAACCACACGGCAGATTGGGTGTGATTAATCCATCATAATTTAGAAATGTAATAATGACGTTTATAATTTTGGTGGAAATTGTAGTTTTGGTAGGAATGGCTGATTTGGTAGCAATCGTAAGTAACCTTGCTACCAAAACTACAATACATATATGCCAAAAATACAATTTCTACCAAAACGACTGTTCCTAACGAAAATACTATTCCTATCAAAACTACTACTTGTACCAAAACTACTATTCGTACTAACACTATCATATCTACCATTTCTACCAAAACCGCCGGTGCTGTCAAAATTACTACCTTTTCTCTTAAAACTACTATTCTTACCAAAGCTACAATTTCTACCATAACTACCACTTGTAATAATATAATTATGTGACAATAGTACTATGAACCGCTGTAATATGTTCCACATAAAAAAAATTTGGATGCCCGAAGAAAGTCCGTAATTTAAAAACACAAAAATGTTCCTAACATAAAACGTAAGGAAAATTACTCAACATCAGAGATCAGTTCACCCAAAATTAAGGGTTAACTGGTAACATTCGGGGAATATTACCTGCCATCAGCGATAATTCACTATAGTGATAATTTGACCAACATCGGGTATAATTTTACACACCACCACACTCACAACCCGTATGAAAGTAAGGCAAGGTCAGCTTAAGGAGGCATAACGTTTCTTCCTGGCAGTTACCGCAAGGAACTTATTAGATGCCATAAAAATATTTTTGAATTTAGAACCGTCCATGTAGAGAGAAAGCAATGGAATCTTAAGAAATTTATAGGAAAATATTGAAAAATAAGTTCAATGTCCACACCTATCTTCCTTCAAACTTACCCAATTTAAATGAGCATACCATCAAATGAAAGAGCTCTTTTCAGCGCGTGTTTTAGGCCTATAACGAAACGCCTACCTCAATGAGAACCAGATATATAGATGCAGAAAGTCATTGACTACGGCTACGAAAACGTAAAAAATGTATGGGAGAAAACTGTTTTTGCATATAACTTCATGAATGTGCAAGTTAGGTAATTTCTAATGCTTGATGACAAATCCATGCAGCGAGAGCTTTCATTTAAAAAAAAATCATGCGAATCGGTTACGTAGAACGGGCTGGCCGACTCGTATTATAAAACACAAATTCTTTTAATATATAGACTAGAGGACCCATGCTGCTCCACAGCATATTTTAATATTATAAAAAAGCTCTTACATATAAGTATGATGAGTACATTGTAGCCTTATCTAATAAGTAAAAAGATGATATTCTAACCAAAAATATTTATCACATAAGTTCTTTTCTCACAACATTGGCTTTGCGTTGCACCTTAGGTATCGTGAAATTTCCACACTGGCATTATTGAATGGTTTGCCGCGCAATAGGGATTTAAATAATATGTACAACTGAACATTGACGAAAGAAAGTTCTTCAATATGACTGTGCTGCCCTACCATTCTTTCCATTAGGACACTGTAATGTCCTTCGTCCAGGTACCCAGAAAATAGCAAGTTATGAACAATTTCGCCAGTACCTTAGTCAGTAATCGTATTACTGTTTTCCAGGTGAACAGCGAATTGACACTCGGGATATAGCTCACTTACACTCTGAAGTTCAGCATGCCCTGCGTACTGTCCATTGGCACCTATCACACGTTTGTAATCTGTTGCATTTGTAATGATCTGGCCATATGCTTCGTCCCCAATAATGAAGTTACTATATACAACGTGTAAATGAAATAACGCACATCCTCAGACACCCCAATTAGAATAACTTGTTACAATCATAATGCATGCATTGAATTTTGTTTTTTATTTGCGTAAATATTGTTTTTTGAAGAAAGTATAAACTCGATTATAAGTAAAAAGCGTGGTCACTATAAATTTGCGCACGCACACAAACACACGAAACGGTTGCTATGGTAAACAGACGACAGCGATCTGATAGGAACGAAATACGATACGATCAGTACGATTTATACGAAATGTTTCAAATTTAGTCTTTACTTTGTTTATTTTGTTTTTTACCACACTCTGATAGAGCGGGCATTACAAAAATGATGTTTGAGTAATTTGTCAGCTAGTGTTGATATTTCCAAAGATATGACTACCTATTTCTTTCCATCACACTTTTCGGCTTTGGAGTGGACAGTCGACTTTGTATAAAATTATTTATTGTTTGTTAATAACATGCACACGATCCATTGTTTCATAATATTGTAAATGACTATTTAGTTACCTAGCATTATTGATAGATAAAGTAAAAGAATATCAATGAGAGAATAAAGCAAGATCGACGTGTTTAAAGTTGTAAATTAATAGTTACATTAATAGAATAATCAAATAATTTACAGGATAAAATCACATTATTTTAATCCACTTAACACTTCACTGTTCCATCACGCATCACATCTTTTCACTGTTTTAAAAGCAGCTAATATGTATCAACTTAAGTCCTAGGCACTTGTTGTCTCCTCACAATAAACTAGTGATTAAATATTTCCCCACAGTGAAAAAGTCCGGGGGCGGCAAGTTAACATCAAGATGATGCAGAACGTTTCACACCAGCACCGTCATGTTGATAATTACAATTTCTTTCACACAATTAAAATATTTTTTCGCAACTCTCGCTGACAGATTCCCGATGGATGACTAGATACTTGTCATAACTTGTCAAAGCGCATCGCCAGCGCTTGTCATTGGCCAGCGCGGGCGACACATTACGTCTCGCTCTTGCCTGTTGATTGTTACGTAAGCGAAAGATAGATGATAGATATTTTGGTGGTAAGTTGTGTGTTATTGTCTTTTGCCGCTATTGTGTTGTACTAATGTGTGCGTTCGTGTGACCCAACGTCGAACCATTAAACAAATGCATTTTAAAAGAAGGCGTTCTGCTTTGACTTAAGGTTTATTTTCGTATATTTCAACTTTTGAAATAATGAGTGACTATAATTTACGTTATTTTTATTATTTTAGAACAAAAAACAAACAATATTAAAAATGACAGTAATGGATTCAGTAGCCGATTCTGAACAAACTACTTTCAGGAAGTGCATTTAAATTTGTTACATGTTGTATACATCCCACTTATTGACTATGTTATCAACAGTGGCCAAACGAATTTCATAATGTTTATTCTCACTTCCATATAAACAATAAGAAATTGCGCGGAATAAGCAATTACCGTTACCAAGAATGGAAATCACTTGAAAATAAAATTGTTGATGGTAGAATTAATCAAATCTGAACCCTTTACCACCCGTATTTTTAGCAGTAGGAGGACGTTCCGGTACCAAATCTCCAACAGGGCCGTCATTGACCAAGATTCTTTGTTCAAACTTTCTCTGAGCATTTTTCAATTTCCTTCCAAGAACCATCAGTATAATTGAAAAAACAACTACTCACAAAAAATACGCTATTAGATCAGAAACTTATGTAACTAACTTACGCTAACTTAACTTTTTTCTTTATCTGTCAACATTAAAAATATAGAAAAACGACTTTTTTTTATAAGTAAGAAAATAGATTTTATTTCTGTTATCCAGCTAAATATGTCTGTGAGAAGCACGATTTATTTTGTTTTGTGTATGGGTGTGATTAATCCATCATAATTTAGAAATGTAATGATGACGTTTATAGTTTTGGTCGAAATTGTAGATTTGGTAGGAATGGTAGCTTTGGTAGCAATCGTAAGTAACATTGCTACCAAAACTACAATATGTGCCAAAAATAATTTCTACCTAAACTACTATTCCTACCGAAAATACTATTCCTATCAAAACTACTATTCGACTAACACTATCATATCTACCATTTTTTTTAAACTACCATTTCTACCAACACCGCCGGTGCTGTCAAAAATACCTACCTTTGCTCTCAAAACTACTATTCTTACCAATACTACAATTTCTACCATAACTACCACTTGTAATTTTATTATATAATTATATGACAATAGTACTATGAACCGCTGTAATATGTTCCACATAAAAAAAATTAAGATGCACGAAGAAAGTCCGTAATTTAAAAACACGAAAAATCTGTTCACCCAACATTAAGTGTTAACTGGTAACATTCGGGGAATATTACCTGCCATCAGCGATAATTCACTATAGTGATAATTTGACCAACATCGGATATAATTTTACACACCACCACACTCACACCCGTATGAAAGTAAGGCAAAGTCACCTTAAAGAGGCATAACGTTTTATCCTGGCAGTTACCGCAAGGAACTTATTAGATGCCATAAAAATATTTTTGAATTTAGAACCGTCCATGTAGAGAGAAAACAATGGAATCTTGAGAAATTTATAGGAAAATATTGAAAAATAAGTTCAATGTCCACACCTATCTTCCTTCAAACTTACTCAATTTAAATGAGCATACCATCAAATGAAAGAGCTCTTTTCAGCGCGTGTTTTAGGTCTATAATCCTACCTCAATGAGAAGCAGATATATAGAAGCAGAAAGTCATTGACTACGGTTACGAAAACGTAAAAATGTATGGGAGAAAACTGTTTTTGCATATAACTTGATGAATGTGCAAGTTAGGTAATTTCTAATGCTTGATGACAAATCTATGCAGCGAGAGCTTTCATTTAAAAAAAAAAATCATGCGAATCGGTTGCGTAGAACGAACTGGCCGACTCGTATTATAAAACACAAATTCTTTTAATATATAGATGTAAAAGTCATTTGATAAACTTATTAATTACAAATACCAAAATGGTAAATAGCAAGTTTAAAATAACATTATTTGAAGACTACAAATATTGTAGTTTTATTGTAAATATCACGCTTGTAATAAAATGAACGTATATTATAAATGTGGAATAATAAATCGTTATTGACACCACACACACATCCATCAGAGACGAGAATGGAAGTATAGTAAATGGTGAATTGTGCGTGCTGAAGAGATGGAAAGAGTATTTTGAAAGTTTATTCGAAAGAACGGCGATAGAGACACCGATAGCTGAAGTGAAGTGTAATGATAGCAATGATGAAAGCGTTATTGGCGTGGATGAGATCGTGAAGGCACTGGGAAGTATGAAAGTAGGTAAGGCTGCAGGATATGATAGGATTACAGTCGAAATGCCGATGGCTGGACAGGGCACCATAGTTGGTCAGTTGCAGCGGTTATATAACTTGTGTTGGAACACCGGCCGAGTACCTAATGACTGGACCACAGCTGTAGTTGTGCCTCTTTATAAAGGAAAAGGCTCGCAACAAGACTGCAAAAACTATAGAGGCATTAGCCTTCTCAGCATTGTTGGCAAATTGTATGCAAAGGTACTTATTGAAAGAGTTATGGAAGTAACCGACAAGAAAATATGGGATGTACAAGCGGGATTCCGAAAGGGTATGGGATGCACGGATCAGGTTTTTTCCTTGCGAAGCATAGCCGGAAAATTTTTGGCCAAAGGTCAAAAGGTCTATTGCGCATTCGTGGATTTGGAAAAGGCTTACGATAAAGTGGTGAGGAATGAAATGTGGTCGGTGCTGTCAATAAATGGGGTGGACAGCAGCCTCATTCGAGCTCTGAAATCCCTTTATGAGGATTCTAGAGCTTGTGTGAGGATAAACGGGGCATACACTGACTGGTTTACCATCGATAAAGGTGTTAGACAGGGATGTGTAGCGTCGCCGTGGCTGTTTAACCTCTTCATGGACAGTTGTTTGCAAGATTTAAAACATAGTGACTGCGGATTAAGGATGAATGGGTTACTCGTCAAATGCCTCCTTTATGCTGATGATCAGGTTATACTTGCATCTTCAACGGAGGAGTTGCAGGAGATGGTAACAATCATGCATCGTGCGTTAGAAAGGAAAGGAATGAAAGTGAATAAAATAAGTAAAACGAAAGTTATGGTTTTTGAAAAGGAGGAATGCGTTACGGCTTGTAATGTTTTGATCGATGGACAGCGAGTGGAACAAGTGAATGAGTTTGTTTACTTAGGTACGTTGTTTACAAGAGATGGTAAGAATGAAGCAGATATTGAAAGGAGAGTTAATGCAGGTAATTGTGTGAATGGAGCTCTGAAGGCGTTTATGAACAGTCAAAACGTGTCCAAAAAGGCACGTTTGGCTGTACATAGAGGTGTGTTAGTGCCTACCCTTATGTATGGTAGTGAAAGTTGAGTATGGCAGAAGAGATTTGAAAGTAGAATAAATGCTGTAGAAATGAGAGCACTGAGAAGTATGTGTGGTGTGTCTTTGACCGACAGAGTAAAGAATTGTGTGATACGAGAGTGGTGTGGGGTAAAAGAAGATGTAGTGACAAGCATTGAGAAAGGCATGTTAAGATGGTTTGGGCACATGGAGAGGATGGATGACGATAGACTGACAAAGATGATATATCAGGCTAGTGTGAATGGGACAGGACAAAGGGGAAGACCTAGGAGAACGTTCTCTGACCAGATTGGAGACATCCTGAAAAAAGGACAAGTCAGAAGTACCCTTAACAGAAGAGCATGCATGAGAAACTTGATGGGAGTGAGTGAAGCAAGTGAGGTATGTCAGGATCGTTGCAAATGGCGTTCCGTAGTCTTTGCCTACCCCTCCGGGAAACAGGCGTGAGTCTATGTATGTATGTATGTATGTATGTATTGACACCAGTTGCTACGCAATGCATGTTATCATAGATTGGTTGCCTAGTACAATATCGTCGTCCTTGTGTAATTGATGTGTTCATGCAATTATAAAGGTCGTAGTACACATATCAACTCAGAAAGGGATTGGCACCGTATCGCCTTTCGCCTCGCTGTCAAACACGCGCCAATCTGACGTAACCATGTAACGTAAGCGGATCGGAAGCTCCGGTACGTCGACTCGGCTACGGATAGGCGACGGCTCGCCGACCGTTGGTTGACGGCTAGGCGTCACTACTTCAATCATTATGAATCCGAACGCAGACCGCGGGAGGAACGCGTGGACGAATAGGCGTAAGCTAGGCTACGGAGATCCGTAAGCTAGGCTACGGAGATCCGTAAGCTAGCGTACGGAGAGCCGTAAGCTAGCCTACGGAGAACCGTAAGCGCGGGAACTGCAAGTCGACCGCGCACCGCACCGCATTCGTGAGCTTGTCCCGAGGCGAGGCGATTACGTTACGATTGCGTTTAGTGTGCGTTGCAGTAGGGAGTTTCATACAAAGAATACTGAACGGCTCCAGTTGATACGGTGCCGATCCCTTTACGAGTTGATACGTGTGCTACGACCCTAAGCCTTAAGGCGGTAGACACTTTCAGACCGCGACTGTACACACGTATGTACATATGTACACGCGTGCAGTACACGATATTAACGTCTCTCCTCACTCGTGTGTCAGGTCGCACGATCCTGTCGATGCTGGACGACGTGAGGAAGCCGGCCGCGCCGCCGCCGCCGCACGAGCCCGCGCCCCCCGCACCCCTCGCCGCCGCACACGACAGCAACGTCACGGCCAGCGTGCGGCTCCACAGCGCGGCGGTGGACAAGAGCAGCACGCTGGAGCGAGCGCACCGAGCCGAAGACAGAGCCGCGCCTACCAGCGCGCCGCCACCCATACCTACCGCCGCCGTCGCTGATAACGACGCGCTCATTGCGCAGCTCAACGACAGGGTCAGTACTCTCTTTCTCCCCCATCCCCCACCTCACGCCCTCTGTCCTTATACAAATATATCGCGCCATAATCTCCATTGAGAGAGGTCCATTCCATTCCAGTCCATAGTCTCCAACCGCCGACTCTCACAGCATTTCGTTTACCAGCCCGATCACAATCTCCAGCGAGGAGTAGCATCGGCAGCGATTTCGATGTACACGACGCGCTTTACTCCGCCGCAACCGCGCGCCGGAGACAATATCGCTTTAAAATTAACACGTCATGTACATCGAAGTTACTGCCGCTCGCCATTGGAGATCCCACCGCTGTAAGTATTGACTCGAACCGCGCTGACCCATACAGCCAACCCCAGAGACCCACCCAGTGGACGAGTTCGTAAGAAATCTTATTAATACCGTGTGCGCATCCTTCCAGATATCGAACCTGGAGAAGCTGATCGAGGTGCAGAACTCGGTGTTCACGGCGACGATCGAGGAGCTGCAGAACAAGCTGAGACAGGAGAACGCCGCGCGTCTCGCGCTACAGGCCGACGTCGAGAAACTAGCGCACTGCGTCACGCAGGTGTAGCGCACCGCCACTCGCACCAACACTCGCCCGCGATCGCAGTACGCCAGCTACCTGCACTATTAGTATAACAGTGTTTGTGTCTGTCTGTGTGTGGACGAGCGTGCAAGTGACACACCTTGCGGACTAACTGTTTGAACGCCGAGTCCCGTTACGTTTTTGTAAGTCAATTTTGTATGCTTTTACGATATATTTATTCAAAGTGAGGCGTTATCATCCGGCGCGTATTGCCGCCGATGTCGCTCCGGTGCGGCCCGGCGCCGGCCGATGCTCGCGGCGACTGTCCCGCCCACAGAAATAAATAGTAATAGAATGGTGAATGTCACGTCATCGCGTACATTTCGCGCGTGCCCCATTTTAGCAAGCCCCGCCCACAGTGACGTATAGATAGTGAGGGGACACTAAAGAATTATTATCGATGTGTGTATGTGATGTAGCTGTGGAAAATGAAATTATGTTATTGTTTATATAAAAACTGACCATTGCTGATTGTCAAAAAATAATGTTGTACAACATGTGTAAACACATGCGCTATAGTGCAATAGTTTGACACGCGCATCACGCCCATGTCACCGTTCTATTACTATTTATTTCTGTGGTCCCGCCTGTTGTATCTTCCTCGTTTCACTTCGCCTCACCGGTCGCTATACTTGCAATGTTAGAAGTAATGTTCATATGATGTGTATCGAGTGCGGCGCCGACTACTTGTACCTTGACCGTTCGATATCTGTATATTGTTTATTAAGGTCGACGATCGGGTTCTATTGTTATTGATAGTATATCTTATGGTCGCTTTCGTATGAGGGTGTCGAGTGCGACGTCGGAACTAGTGTAGATGTAAGCGTTCGGAGGTGATGACGTCACGAGCGAGCGACGAGCGCCGCGTGTCGAGGTATGCTCGTCGTCGGCTCGCGTACGTTGACAAAATTTTGTGCCATTTTATTTGATCGATGCACCTTGTATATTGAAGGCAACTAAACGAATATAGTATTATATATGTATAGTGAGTGGTGCGAAAACCATACTCCGCCCCCGCCCCCCGCCACTTCGTTAGCACATTCGGTCCAGTATTAACCAAAGCTTGCGGCGGCAGCGGCAGCCACGTTCACACGAGTGTACTACGTATTATATTTTATCGAGATCGATATTTTTATCTATAACAGTTAATATATTTTTGTACTTGTACAGAGATTATTTACTTTTATTTAGACACCGAGTGTACCTTTTTGTAAGACATATCTCGATATTTGTTTCTGAATTTATTGTATTATATAAATTTGGGATCGTTGTTGTAAATGATCGACGGTGTATTCGTATGTGATGATCGTTTGTGATCGTTCTACCCGGGTTGTGTTTCGCCATCCGATGTGTACCCCGTTTTGGCAACTGATCGAAATCGATACAGTGATGCGATTCGATTCCGATAACTGATCGATATAGTTAGTGTTAATTAATTAAGTGAACGCTTAGTATTATCTAGAGGTTGTAGTGATAGGTTACTATGTGATAGACGTTGCCTAACTAACGGTATTTTCAAACTAACTTGTAATACGTTCCGATGGCTTTAATCATGCACAAATTATGTCACATAACATTTAGTAGAGATTTTATCAGCTGACGTTCAGTTAGCGAGGCGTTCAGTCGTCTAACACGCTTATATATAGGTACAAGTGAAATGCTGTAATATACAGGGTGTCACAAGACCCATCGACCAGCTGAAGTCTACTTGTTGTGAAACGGTCTTTTTTTTAAGTTATCACATTTTTTAAACCGCAATTAAACGCGCGCGCGTGCTATGCTTTAAATACCTACTTATCCACGGGGTCATAGAACATCTAAAGAACATATAGGCAGGGTAAATGGATCGACTTGGTACCTAATTAGAAAAAAATCCATATTAACGTTGAGCCTCAATATCTCCTGAACCAGTAATTTCCCAGGTATGGTGCCGAAGTAAAAAATGTTCGTAGTGATTGGTACAACATGGGATTTCAGTTTTCGTTAAGGGTCTTTTTACACCCTGTATATACGCCTACGTACTACGTACTGCGTGTGGTGTCGAGTACAACACGCGTGCAGCTAGTGGCAGCTGCGGCGTGAGTCACACTCACAGGTCGCGCCTGACGTTATATAGACCGCGCTTGTATTATATTACGTAATTATCGACCACCACTTACTGTATTACATACATACGTGCGTGCGTTGCGACGTGTTGCAAATGTTCATGTAACTTGAGTATCTGCTAACACTAACTTGGACGGATTTGAAAAGTTCACAAATACTTTTCTTTCTCTTATAAGTTACTAGAGGACGCCAGCAGCTACGCCTGCATTTTTTTTAAATTTACCCGTTTTGGCCGATCCCGTGGGAATTTCGGGAAATCCCTTCTTAGTGCACCTTTACGGTCCCCAAGGTTTCAGCTTCCTGCGCTCTATAGTTTCGGCTGTAGCGTGTCTGTCAGTCAGTCAGTAACGCAAGGATTTTATATATTAAGATAAGAAATAATCATGTGAGTGAAATAGCAAAAGTGAACGTTAGTTTGTTACTAATTAGTAGATACTCGGGTTGTAGATTTAAGACGCAGGTCGGAGGGAGGTGTACTTACCCCAGCAGCTAGTTAGTGGTCGCGCATAGTGGAGAGAGAGGTGTCGTGCGGTCGGCACAGCCAATGCAGTTGCATTTAATTCTTTGTGTACATAAATATAAATACATTGACTACTAGGTATTCTAAAATATTGTATATAAGAGCTTGGTGAAAAGTACATAAGGTTAATGAAGGTTTATATGATAAACCGTATAGGTAACATTGTATGATATAGGACAATTTTTGATGTAATTTTTTTTAGTACTTAATTTATTTTTATGTATGCTGTACTTCCGACGATGCATTCCTACGATTTAAACAATTCAAAATATTCATAAGATTAATGAAATTAAATAATAAACTATGTTTATGGATAAACCAAATATTTGTTTGATTTGTTATCCCTGTGTAGATATGCCATGTGCTTTTGTGTCGTGAAGACTTAGAAATACTTTTGCAGAATAATTTCAATGGTAAGGTAAAACTGACCGTAAATCATCTGATGAATCAAAAATGTTGGTTTCTAATTTCTAACTACGCTTAGGTGTATCGAGCCTAGCCGAGATACCTATGGTGCCAAATCTTGTCATAGGGACCATTCGTGGTTTTACTACATGGTAATGTTTAAGAACCTTAACCACCGTGTCAAAAAACTTGATAAACCTGAGACGAGGTCTCAAATGTATACGAAAGAAACGAAATGTGGCTCAGTGACTCCTTAGTTGATAGGTAACCCACATTACTGAAGTCGGTTAATATCCTCGTTGTAGTATGGGAGCCCAAGCAGGATTTCGGGATTTACTAGAGCGCGCGAGATATTAATAGCATCTATGTCCTACGTATTTTTTAATAAAGTAGGCATGTTATTCTAATCGTTTGCATTAAGGAGGTGGTCGTATGTACCTAACAGTTGAAATGCAAAAAAAATATATCGAGCGTGTCACATTTTCTGAGGGGATGTTAAGTGAAACTAAAAAGAAGCTCTCATTGAATAATATGACGCTATGGGTGTAACGCAAACTCGTGCACATTTAGAACGTGCAAAAAGAATTAGCCATTTTGAAATATTCAAGCGCGTCAGATAAAGATTTACTATATTATGCTTCATCCTGACGTCCTTGCCGTTCTTTCTCGTAATCGGACGATTATCTGGAGGGATAACTGCAACAGTTCTTTTTTTCATGTGTGAAAATCTATAGCCGTTGCCCCGCCGATGAAAATGTAGACTTACATTGTTATCATTTTTAGGGTTCCGTACCTAAAAGGTAAAAATCGGAACCCTATTACTAAGCCTCCGCTGTCTGTCTGTCTGTCTGTCTGTCTGTCTGTCTGTCACCAAGCTGTATCTCATAAACCGTGATAGTTAGAAAGCTGAAATTTTCACAAATTATGTATTTCGGTTGCCGCTATAACAACAAATACTAAAAATAAAAAAAATGAAAATATTAAGGGGGGGTCCCATACAATAAACGTGTTTTTTTTTCGTATTTTTGCTCCAAATTACTAACGGTAACAGGTAGACGCTTAAAATTTTCACGGAATATGTAGTTGTATATTACCTTTAATAAATAAATAATTAAATTAAAAAAGTAAATAAAAAAGGGGGGCTCCCATACAACAAACGTAATCTTTAAGCAATTTGTTACTCGATCTTAATAAACAAGTAGAAACTTAAAAAATATTTAAGTATATATACAACAAACGTGATTTTCTTTTATAGATGATGGTACGGAACCCTTCGTGCGCGAGTCCGACTCGCACTTGCCCAATTATTATCTTTTTATCATCTAAGCTTTGCAACCCAATAGGTTTCTATGACGCTCCGAGTACCGACCGATACCTTTTTTTAATTTCAATCGTATTCAGAAAAAGCTCAATACGTGCGCAGTATTAGATTTACATAATAACTATGTATTTAATTAGGTACTAAAAAATAATAGAATTTTCTTATTAAAAAAATAATAATTAATATTTTGCAAAAAAGCATCACATGTGAGATTTCATTGCACTCGAGTGTATTTTATTACTTAAAATCCTGGAATCGGATTTAGTCAATTTAAACAGAGAGCCGTGTTAAAATGGATTTTTTATGGGTATAAATTAAGATAACGAGTATTTTATGGTATTTTAATAAAAAAAGTCGTTACAAAATACAACTTAATAACGAATATGACCTCCCCTTGCAGTGATTATGGCATGTAATCGTCTTGGCATACCTACTTTCAACCAGGCTTTTGACGGTGTCCTGTGGAATGTGTTCCCACTCAGCCGAGATCACACGTTAAAGCTCCCTGATGTTTTGTGAAAGTGGTTGGACAGCTCGTACTCGCCTTTTTAGGAGGTCCCAGACGTGCTCAGTTCAGAGAAGGCAAGGTTCTGGGAGAAAACGTTGCACACAATCACGAGACAACCGCTTTTTAGTGATTCAGGCGCTGAGGAACCGCAAATGCAGTTACATAGACCTCAAAAGAAACCTTGAAGAGGTCCGAGGAGCACAAGCTAGCCTATGGACAGTACGGAGGAGGCTTTTAGTGCCCGACCTTTACTATGGCTAGCAATACGCATGGTCAAAGATTTTCGTCTTGAGACACTAAGGGAAGCGGACGTGAAGATATGCCGTAACTTCCCGAACGCCGCCCAAACGAGTTGGACTGGGCTACTCTTGTTATATGTTTACTAGCTGTTTCCCGCGGTTTCACCCGCGTCCTGAGGAAACTACTTCGCATACCCGTTTTATTTAGCTTAAGTTACTCCTTGGTACATCAGCTATCCGCCAGTGAAAGTCCCGTCAAAATCGGTACAGCCGTAGCCAGTAGCAAGAACAAACAGATAGACAGATAGACAAAATGGTAAAAAAAAACATTTCGGTATATGTTACGTGTATACATCCATATGCATTAAGGCGAGGTTGCAGTACTTTTTAAGATTTTTGAACGTCTGAAAGTCCCATGAACTACGATATTTTAAATGAATAAAAATTAAACTATAAAAGTTGATCATATCTTCTAGTAAATCGTAAAGATAGAAACACGATTTGGAATTATTGGTTCGATAAAAAAAATTGTCAAACATGGCACTAAATCACAATTTTAAACGTGTACTGCTTAGAGATTCCATAATGAATTTATATGAAAGTATTATCAATAGAAACAGCTCTTTATTTTAAAATAAATGGTAAAAACAGATTTCGTAATTTCGTTATCATTTTTCTCCAAGAAAAAAAATAGTCAAAATGTTGGCATTATATCGCTCGCCGGCCGTTCATCAGTGCCTGTCTAGGCGTGATTGAGGGCGGACGTACGTCGTTGCTCCGCAAAATCCCCCTCCACCCCCGCATGTACGTTTTCGCAAAAGTACAAAGTAATTTGTATTCCAAACTCAATCGTTCAAACCATAGACATACTAGTAAGAAACCGTAGACAGGTTACTGACAAGGTAACATGACGGAGCTTACGAGTGGCACGCATCGCGAAAAGCGTACGCACACTAATATAAATAAACATCGTTATCGGGCGGGTAAAAATGGTGGCAGTGCGGTAGCGCAAGGCAATAGGGTTGTCATACGTATGCGTCACGTAGGTGCATACATTTAATAAGCTTTTTCGATTATGTTATATCGTACAATACCTTTATTTAATTAAAATATATTATAGTTTTAAATGTTTTTTTAAAAGTATAGCTATATAGTATTGTATTTTTTTTCGTATTGTAATAAATTTTTCACTAATTACTCTTTACTACTTCAATGTAATTTGAAAGTCAAGGCGAAATTATTTTCAAATATATTAAATTATTATTTCGCAGTCGTCATATATTGGATAAAATTTTTACAAGCATCTATGTTAAAAATATGTTTTAATCTATTCTTTACTTTCATATTTTTGTTGTAATGTTAAAAAGTGTTAACATATTTTAAAAATTGGCAACACTAACATTAAGTGAAAAATTAACAATATAAACTTTCAAATTATTTCACAAGTTTAAAATAAATACGTCTTTGTTATGTCAAATGAAGTCGAACGGTCATTTTCTTACTTAAAATGTTTTTTTTTTTCAGCAGACATCTTAAACTAACAGAAAGCAGTTTAAATAAGTTGTTGGTTTTTTATTCCAAGTAGACGTTAATTACTTTTTATTGAATATTTTAACAAAAAATATTCAATAAAAAGTAATTGAAAATATTTATGTGTTTCATTTTAAAATTATTTCTAACGAAAAACCTACATTTATTATTTTGTATTGATTTAGTTACGAGTGATTATTAAAATATAATGTAATTTTGATATTTTAATAAGGTACACAAGGACAAATTGAAATATACATAGATTCTTAATTACATAAAGATATCAAGTAATAACATTAAACTATTATTTAAAAAAAAATGTGCATGCTATATGGGTACGCGCGGCAACCCTAGTGTCGAATGCCACGACCTTGGCCCGCTGGATAACGATGTTTAAATATAAATATGTCAAAACGACACACTAAGAATTAGATAAGAAGTGTAAGTGAGATAGCACATCTAATCGCAAGCGCGAAATAGAGATAAACATATACTCTCTGGACCGAAGCGCATTGTGACATCATGCTGACCGTTTCACAAACAATAATTTGACTCAGATGCGACATGATCACTTTGTCTTGTCTATCTTGAGTAAATTCAATTCGCCTCAAAGTAAATTTGATTAATTCATTTAAGGTAGGGAAATAAAAAGTCGATGTGATTTATTTATAACATTTATTAAAAAAGTACATTGCATTCAATGGAAACCTAAAACAGTACGTTAATATAAAAACTGTGCGCTGAGAACCAACGTAGCCCTGGCAATACCCCTGGGGGTATGGTGGGTCTTTTAAAGCTTAACCGTACTCCTGGCTGAAATGCTCGTAGTGTTATACCAACGTGCTACGTGGACATTAAACTGAACAGTGTTATCTCTCGTATGATAATGACTTACTACTTACGTTTTTGTATTTTTAGACAAGCGAAGACAAGCGCTAGTACGATGATATAGTGCAACAAGGAGATAAATTAGAGAATAAAACGTTTAGGTATTACTGATAATGGTTATAATGCTTTGTATATTATAGGTATAATCTGTGGTACTGTTGAAGACCCGTCATCATCATCATCATCCTTGCGCTGTCGAATCATTCCCACTAGTTCTATTGAACAGTTCTATGATAGAACTAGTGATACTTTTATTCCCACTAGTTCTATTAGCACAACTTGATGAGAAGAATAGAACTAATAGGAAACAATTATAGGATATTTACCACTAGTTCTATGTATGTTTTACAAGGGTAGTGTCACAACATCGCGCTCACAAATCCGAATAAATATGTATTTATAAAAATGTGTTAAACGAATGAACGTCTACAAAACAATTGAACGACTACAAAACAAATGAACGTCTACAAAACAAATGAACGTCTACAAACAAATGACTACCAGAAAGTGATCAGCTATCGATAGTGATTGCAAAAAACAGGTGCATGCGATTTTCGACCTTTTTTTTTGTTTTTTCTCGCTTTCTGGCAATATTAGGGTAATAAAATTATAAATTCTGACTAATGTCAATTAGGTTGAAAATCGCATGCACCTGTTTTCTGCAATCACTATCGATAGCTGATCACTTTCTGTAAGTCATTTATTTTGTAGACGTTCATTTGTTTTGTAGGCGTTCATTTGTTTTGTTGACGTTCATTTGTTTTACACATTAAACAAATGAACGTCTACAAAACATTTTTATTCGGATATATGAGCGCGATGTCGTGACACTACGGATCATTCCCAGTAGTTCTATTGAATACCCTTGTAAAAACATACATGGAACTAGACTGCGACATTTCCTATTACTTATCCCATTAGTTCTGTTCTCCTCATCAAGTTGTGCTAATAGAATAAGGACAGTTCTATCATAGAATTGTTCAATACTACTACTGTGCTGGGAATGATTCCACAAAATAGTAGAACTTGAAATTAACGAACTGAAATTAATAAACTAATTACACAACAATATTATCTGGGAGTATGGTTAAGCTTTGAAAGACCCACCATACCCCCAGGGGTACTGCCAGGGGTACGGTGGGTCGGCAGCGAAAACTGTGCAGTACAATCTACTTAGTTGTTTAATACTAAAAGGAGAAAAACAAGAATATGTGAATGGACTTTGATCATCCGTCAATGTTTGTAACTTACGTAACTATGATTTTGTATTTCTATAATAATAATATATTGTTTTGATTCAGCCTCAAATCACTTTTATTACTTGACAAAAACACACATCAGTATTTTATTATTACGAATGTCCCATCTGGATACTTTGTTTATTAGTCTTTGAACACGCACAATACTGCTTCTCTTTTACACTCGCTAAATGCCAAATTTTTTATTCACTCTATTATTTGTTGTGAATTTATTATAAATTGAAAATAAAACGTTGTAATATTGTAATACTCATGAATGAGAAGTGATTCCATAACTTTTAGTCATTTTCCTACTATAGTTTAACTACTTTAGCAAAATCTCATTACACACGACGGCATTTTCAAATGTAACGTACACACACGCGAGTAAAAGAGCGAGCGCTTCCGACCGCAGCGCGTACGCGACTAAAGCCAAATGAGACATTTAGAACAAAAAAGTTTGTCATGAATTTGTCAGTTTTTAATGTGCCACTTTTGAAGTTCGCATAACTCATCTACGGTTTTTTTACGCTGCGCTGTGGCACACGCACACACGAAACCCCCCCCCCTCCCCTCCCCCGCTCACTCGCTGACGCTACCGCCGTGTTTTTGTTTTTGCGGGGGGTGAGGTCGAGCTACGCACTGTACTGCAACCTCGCCTTAAGTAAAAAGCGGTTATTTTAATATTTCAAACAGACACTTCAATTTTATTTACTTACGTGTATAGATAGATGTCAAAGTTACTATTTTTATATCGAAAGACAAAAAACCTCACTGATTATAACAGAAAAACATAAAAAGTTTTATGAAAAATCTTTTATTTCTATAAAGTAGTACTTAAAAATAAACAAATAATCAACAAAATATTCGGCTGTGTTAATAATGTAATTTCTCTGATACATCATAATAATATGTACATATTTAAGATTGATATAAAATTATATTTCTTAATAACAAACAACAATCACGATACAACTTAAAATTATATAAAATTCCTTAAAACTGCCAACCGTGTAGCACCAGGGGAACATAAAACTTAATGTTAAGACTTAGAGCAGTCAACATATTGAACACGTATATGGAATCTTTGGATTGATACCTATAAGCATATCGAGCACTTACATTTTAAACTTCTATTGGAAGAAGGTTCTCCTTGAGATCTATTGATGTGATCGATCCAAAGCAACGGACGGACAAGACACATTCAAGTAACATGCTTATTTTGGAATGTTGTATAGTTATAAGTAGTTACTTATGTGGGAATTTAAAATTGTCATATTTTGCTCTCCCTACATTTACAGGGAATGGAGTTAATTTTGATTTTGACACATAATTATGTTTTTTTTGTATATTAACATATACAAGTTTTATATGTAACTCCGGAGAGTTCACGTTAGTAACAGATTTGTGATGCGATGATGACGCATTCAGCACGAGGCTCGTACTGACGACATGCTACTTATCGCTCATGCACTGATCCCAGCGGGTACTAATATATACGTACTTATATCTAGGTACCTATAGATGAACGCGGCCGAGGCATGCACCTCGTATATTGGATAACGTTGTGACGGTGAGCGTATAGTGCGGTGCGGCGGTCATAAGTCGCTGTTGACGATGAACCGGTTCCCCTCGGAGTGCTTGCCGGTGTACTTGTACGAGCACTTGCCGTACGCGCCGCGGTGCTTGCCCAGCGCGCCCAGGTCGAGGGGGAGGGGGCGCGGCGGGGGCGAGCCGGCCGTGACGCTGGTGAGGGGTGCGGGGGGCGAGGCGGGGCGGCGAACACGCGCCAGGTGTCCGCGCATGCGCGCCTCGCGCCGCTCCGCCGCCGACACGCGCCGCCAGTCCAGGAACACCAGCGACGGCACCGAGTGCACCACGAAGTACCTGCGATACCAACACAACATACTGTACATACCACTCTGTGGCCGACGGTGATGGTGCCCACATATTGGATGGCTCGGAATGTACCTACTCTATGAATATACCGAAAGACAATTTACGACGAATGTTAATGACCACGAAAGTTTTTAATTTCCATACCGGCCCTACGAGTCGTCGACTACAAGTATGGTAACTAACCTTCCCAACATGTTGCGAGTCATATGTGAGTTCATCGAGAACTCCGCCGACTGTAGTGAAGAGCTAACGAGACATTGTTTGCGCAGACATAAAGCCGTGACGAAGCTAGAAGCAAAATATGCCTCTCTCCTGCACTCCTGCCGAGGATTCTCTTTCCTCCTATGCTTAGGTATTTAAAATAAATCTACTCAACGTTACTTATTATTTATATGTATATTGCAGACTTCAATAAAAAGTAGTATAAGCCCCTAAGAGCGCGTTCCCACTTAGACGCACCAGCTGTCGAGATGGCAGTGACAGTACAACTATTTTTTAATTTTTTTTTTTACAAAAAGACAACTCCCGCACTAGGAATAAATCCTGTGTCGCTTTGGGGCTACAAACATACAACTAACGGACACAATGAACACCCAGACTCGAAACAACCACACAAAGTGTTGTCTTGTGTGGGAATCGAACCCACAACACTCGGCGTGGTGTCAAGCAGTGAGGCGGCCGCTTAAACCACTACGCCAACTGTGCAGTCGAAATTAATATTATACTGTTGACATTCAGACGGCCCGAGAAAGCCGGTCCATTTTGGTGTGTCCGGGCTGTAAGGGGTTAGCACGAAGTATACTAGACACAAAGTAGTGAGATAGTAAGTGAGAGTGAGTGGGCACCTGTATCGCTGGTAGTCGGAGTCGTCCTTGTCTGCGTCGGAGAGCTGGTCGGGACAGGCGCGGTTGCGGAGCAGACTCAGGTGCCGCAGCACAGGACAGCTCTTGCTGATCTTCTTCATCAGCTCCTCCAGGTCCGTTATCTGCAGTTACATATTTGTTTATTATATCTACCGTATCGTGCGAAAGGTCACGGTCCGGTTATTGCAACCTTCAGTTCATAATGTTGCATTTGATTTACATGTTTATGATTTAAACATGTATAACTATTTATAACGATGCGGAACGGTTGACTTCCGGAGGAATGTATTAATATTTTAAATAATAATGCCTAGTCTTTTGAATTTTATTAATAGGATTGAAGCCGTATCTACATATTAGCAATTAAACATTCCGGCTGCTCGGTAAGTGGTTGTGAGGAGGGCAGATACCTACATAGGAACGCAGTTTACATCTTCATGGAGCAACCTTACAAACCCTCACCGGATTGGTGTTGGGTCTCTACTCAGATCGGTGCTCCATATCGCGTCTGTCTAATACATATTTAGGTACCTACATAATTTTAGTTCTGGCGTTTTTGCTGAGTAGTAGCAAGAATTAAAAAAAAAAAAACAAAGTTGAGTAATAATACAAATAATATGTAATAGGTAATGTGGCCTCGCTTTAAAAAAATCCGACTTAGTCTAGTGAAATATTTAGTTCTTGCATAAGGTCTAAAATGATTTTTCGCACTTGTTTATACCAAATTTCAGCTATTATAATGTTATTTTCCGCATCTCGCTTAAGCTAGTTTTTAGGGACATCATAAGTCAATTAGGTAGGTACCTAAGTACTTATGTAAGTAAATATTATATATTCTGTTCACAATTACTTACTCTTCTCATATAAATTAAGCCCGCGTTTACGAAGTATATTTACCTACAATAATAAATAGGAAGTTAATCCACAAATTAATAATGTATTATTAATATAATAAAAGACTTTCATAAATTATCCTAACTAATTAAATATAAAAGCCGAAAATCGGGCTCAGTGGCGTGCCATTGGAGAGTGCCTATATCGAGCAATCGACTATGGCAAGCTGATGATGGCGATGATGAATTAAATATTACATTAATTAACATAAAAAAGGAAATCTAAGCAAGGCCATTTTTACAAAACATGTTTAAGTGTCATATTTATGTTAATCTGCATATATTTATTATACTTAGGTACTAAAATATTTTCGAATACTTATTCATTGCACAAGTAGTACTACTTATTACACAACTGTACACTTAGTAGGGTTAGTTTGTTAGGTAGTCAAGTACCTCCCCCCCGTGGTCGCGTCGCGGTGGGGCCGCAGAGGAAGAGGAGATGCGGTGTTGCGTTGCCGTCCTCCCTATCCTCTGCGGCCGCTGGGTGTTTTGGCGGCGGAACCCAACACCTTAATCCGCCGCCAAGGGGGTTTTGTTCGGGGCCCGCCTGACCATCTGGCGGGCCGATACCCGTCGGGGGGTTGCGACGTATGCTTGGGCGAAACCCGACCCTCCGACACACGGGTACATGAGGCACACGGGTTGGTTTTTAGTCAGAAAAAGGTAGTCAGATACCTATGCTTTATTTTTATACTTTTTCATAATTTTATCGTGTTGATATATGTTGAAATAAAGAACACGCCTCTGCCACAATTTGTGCGTCTACATCTTCTGTTATTGCACTAGGCGAAAGGCCTTTCACTATATACCTACCACGACTGGTGATCTGGTGGGCTCCAACGGTCGTCGAAAGCCATTCCAATCGAGGTGAGGTGAGGTATCCAAATAATTCGTTATACGAAGGAACATTTTCTTCAGTTAGCTGAATAGTTCTGGCGGGCGCAAGGCGTTTACATCGTTGCTTCATTTATTACAAGGTACTTTATTCGCTGATCTGCACATAAATAAAAAGTACCGACAGTTTGACCTAGACCTGCATGGTGACAACGACGACCTTTAAAAATACCGCCGCGGTATTAGCTTGTCATTTAGAACCTATAGATACCTCAGCCCCCAGCAACGTCCGTCAATGTTTACATTAGACACTGCGCTGTCAACTGGCGCTAGCTCAGCCCGCGCCCAATATAGCGTTAGCTGGCTTTGAGCCCGAGAACATACCCTACGTCAATATAAAAAAATTGCATTTACGTTAACGAAATGAGCCGATAGACAGAATAAATTAATCTCATTAGAATTTTGATGGCGGCCTCTAGATCAGAAATAATAAGATTCATAGTGTATGATGACATCATAGATACTTAGTACCTGTTCGTCCCCGACGACGCACGAGGTACATTCTCGCGCCGCAAACGTTGCGTCTGAGTTAAGGTCGCTCATTCGTTTAAATTGATAATAATCGTCAATATTTTTATAAAATATACTTTTTACACAATTTAAACACGTTTGACACTATTTAAATTTTTCAGATTAAAATAAAACGCATTCGTGCCTTAGTTCTTTGAATGGGGTGTACAAGTGGGGACAAAAAAGGGGTGGGGTACGAATAACAATCAAAACTTTAGTTTGTTTAAATGTGTCCATTTCGAAGTAAAGTGCACAATTTAAAATCTATCACAAGACCGGGTTTGTACTACATAATTTATTAATATCATTATACACATAAGTAGTATTTGTATCTTTAACGCGACATTTGTACCTATAAGGGTGAAGGGAGTACCTACGTCAAGATGTCCCTGGTTCAAGATAACGATAATTGACAGATACTTACCTTACTTTTGTTTAATTTAGATTATGAATGTGAAAATTACACACGTTCATGTACTTACGATGTACTAAGGTTCCTCCAGGACTTAGCACGATTTCTAAAAAAAAATATATGAATTCAGCGATAAAATTAATCATATTTCTTTTTTTTTTAAATGCAACTCCGGCATTATGACTTAATCCTGTGTCGCGGGGGACTTATCAAACATACAACTAACGAGGACAATGAACACCCAGACTCGATACAACAATTTATGGATAACACAAAGTGTTGTCTCGTGTGGGAATCGAACCCACAACTCTCGACGCATTGTCAAGCGGCGAGGCGGCCGCATAAACCACTACGCCAACCGTGCAAATCAAATTGGTGGGAAAAATGTTTTAATCACAGAACTTTAATTTGGCATTTCCAATTATTTTGAAAATAGAGTATAAACACGTACATAATTATGTAGTACTAAGTCTTCGGGTGTGAATTGCTTGGCGTGTAGCCGTTTCAGATGGTCCCGCCACTTTGAACGTCAAAATGGCGTGACCAGGAACATCTTGATGTAATTCCTTCACCTTTAGAGGTACAAATGTCTCGTTTCAAGTACAAAATTATATATTTATGTAGTACAAACCTGGTATGATGCAACATTTTAAATTTGGTCCGATATCTTGACGCACACAGAAAATTTGGTAAATCCATTATCGTTGCAAATTAATTTCTCAACAAGTTTGGTCCTGAAACTGTGTAACTTTTTACCATAGAAACAAAAACAATGGAGTTCTATGACCTTTGATTCTATGACGGTTACTTTTATTGCATTACCTAATCTTATTCATTGTGTGTCCTAGACAGGGATATTTTGCCAAGCACGGGCCTAGTACAACGGCGAGTGGACACGACAACGCTATGTATTCTTACTATTTACGAACTAATTGTCGATATTATGTTTGACGTTGTCACGTGTCACTCACCTCGTTGTTGTTGAGCGAGAGCGTGGTGACCGCGGGCAGGGCCGGCAGCGAAGCTGGTCGCCGAGCTTGTTGTTGTCTATATGTTTGACGTTATCACGTGTCACTCACCTCGTTGTTGTTGAGCGAGAGCGTGGTGAGCGCGGGCAGGGGCGGCAGCGCGAGCTGGTCGCCGAGCTTGTTGTTGTCTATATGTTTGACGTTGTCACGTGTCACTCACCTCGTTGTTGTTGAGCGAGAGCGTGGTGAGCGCGGGCAGGGGCGGCAGCGCGAGCTGGTCGCCGAGCTTGTTGTTGTCTATATGTTTGACGTTGTCACTTGTCACGTGTCACTCACCTCGTTGTTGTTGAGCGAGAGCGTGGTGAGCGCGGGCAGGGGCGGCAGCGCGAGCTGGTCGCCGAGCTTGTTGTTGTCTATATGTTTGACGTTGTCACGTGTCACTCACCTCGTTGTTGTTGAGCGAGAGCGTGGTGAGCGCGGGCAGGGCCGGCAGCGCGAGCTGGTCGCCGAGCTTGTTGTTGTCTATATGTTTGACGTTGTCACGTGTCACTCACCTCGTTGTTGTTGAGCGAGAGCGTGGTGAGCGCGGGCAGGGGCGGCAGCGCGAGCTGGTCGCCGAGCTTGTTGTTGTCTATATGTTTGACGTTGTCACGTGTCACTCACCTCGTTGTTGTTGAGCGAGAGCGTGGTGAGCGCGGGCAGGAGCGGCAGCGCGAGCTGGTCGCCGAGCTTGTTGTTGTCTATATGTTTGACGTTATCACGTGTCACGTGTCACTCACCTCGTTGTTGTTGAGCGAGAGCGTGGTGAGCGCGGGCAGGGGCGGCAGCGCGAGCTGGTCGCCGAGCTTGTTGTTGTCTATATGTTTGACGTTGTCACTTGTCACGTGTCACTCACCTCGTTGTTGTTGAGCGAGAGCGTGGTGAGCGCGGGCAGGGGCGGCAGCGCGAGCTGGTCGCCGAGCTTGTTGTTGTCTATATGTTTGACGTTGTCACTTGTCACGTGTCACTCACCTCGTTGTTGTTGAGCGAGAGCGTGGTGAGCGCGGGCAGGGGCGGCAGCGCGAGCTGGTCGCCGACCTTGTTGTTGTCTATATGTTTGACGTTGTCACTTGTCACGTGTCACTCACCTCGTTGTTGTTGAGCGAGAGCGTGGTGAGCGCGGGCAGGGGCGGCAGCGCGAGCTGGTCGCCGAGCTTGTTGTTGTCTATATGTTTGACGTTGTCACTTGTCACGTGTTACTCACCTCGTTGTTGTTAAGCGAGAGCGTGGTGAGCGCGGGCAGGGGCGGCAGCGCGAGCTGGTCGCCGAGCTTGTTGTTGTCTATATGTTTGACGTTGTCACTTGTCACGTGTCACTCACCTCGTTGTTGATGAGCGAGAGCGTGGTGAGCGCGGGCAGGGGCGGCAGCGCGAGCTGGTCGCCGACCTCGTTGTCTATATGTTTGACGTTGTCACTTGTCACGTGTCACTCACCTCGTTGTTGTTGAGCGAGAGCGTGGTGAGCGCGGGCAGGGGCGGCAGCGCGAGCTGGTCGCCGAGCTTGTTGTTGTCTATATGTTTGACGTTGTCACTTGTCACGTGTCACTCACCTCGTTGTTGTTGAGCGAGAGCGTGGTGAGCGCGGGCAGGGGCGGCAGCGCGAGCTGGTCGCCGAGCTTGTTGTTGTCTATATGTTTGACGTTGTCACTTGTCACGTGTCACTCACCTCGTTGTTGTTGAGCGAGAGCGTGGTGAGCGCGGGCAGGAGCGGCAGCGCGAGCTGGTCGCCGAGCTTGTTGTTGTCTATATGTTTGACGTTGTCACTTGTCACGTGTCACTCACCTCGTTGTTGTTGAGCGAGAGCGTGGTGAGCGCGGGCAGGGGCGGCAGCGCGAGCTGGTCGCCGAGCTTGTTGTTGTCTATATGTTTGACGTTGTCACGTGTCACTCACCTCGTTGTTGTTGAGCGAGAGCGTGGTGAGCGCGGGCAGGGGCGGCAGCGCGAGCTGGTCGCCGAGCTTGTTGTTGTCTATATGTTTGACGTTGTCAGGTGTCACTCACCTCGTTGTTGTTGAGCGAGAGCGTGGTGAGCGCGGGCAGGGCCGGCAGCGCGATATGGTCGCCGAGCTTGTTGTTGTCTATATGTTTGACGTTGTCACTTGTCACGTGTCACTCACCTCGTTGTTGTTGAGCGAGAGCGTGGTGAGCGCGAGCAGGGCCGGCAGCGCGATATGGTCGCCGAGCTTGTTGTTGTCTATATGTTTGACGTTGTCACTTGTCACGTGTCACTCACCTCGTTGTTGTTGAGCGAGAGCGTGGTGAGCGCGGGCAGGGCCGGCAGCGCGAGCTGGTCGCCGAGCTTGTTGTTGTCTATATGTTTGACGTTGTCACTTGTCACGTGTCACTCACCTCGTTGTTGTTGAGCGAGAGCGTGGTGAGCGCGGGCAGGGGCGGCAGCGCGAGCTGGTCGCCGAGCTTGTTGTTGTCTATATGTTTGACGTTGTCACTTGTCACGTGTCACTCACCTCGTTGTTGTTGAGCGAGAGCGTGGTGAGCGCGGGCAGGGGCGGCAGCGCGAGCTGGTCGCCGAGCTTGTTGTTGTCTATATGTTTGACGTTGTCACTTGTCACGTGTCACTCACCTCGTTGTTGTTGAGCGAGAGCGTGGTGAGCGCGGGCAGGGGCGGCAGCGCGAGCTGGTCGCCGAGCTTGTTGTTGTCTATATGTTTGACGTTGTCACGTGTCACTCACCTCGTTGTTGTTGAGCGAGAGCGTGGTGAGCGCGGGCAGGGCCGGCAGCGCGAGCTGGTCGCCGAGCTTGTTGTTGTCTATATGTTTGACGTTGTCACGTGTCACTCACCTCGTTGTTGTTGAGCGAGAGCGTGGTGAGCGCGGGCAGGGCCGGCAGCGCGAGCTGGTCGCCGAGCTTGTTGTTGTCTATATGTTTGACGTTGTCACGTGTCACTCACCTCGTTGTTGTTGAGCGAGAGCGTGGTGAGCGCGGGCAGGGCCGGCAGCGCGATATGGTCGCCGAGCTTGTTGTTGTCAAGCACGAGCTCACGCAGCGCCGGGAACTGCTCGAGGCCGCGCAGCGTCTCGATGCTGTTGTAGCTGCGACCACATACAATACCATAACTACCATAAGTACACGTTACTACATTATCACCTTCCCAAGTGCGTAGGAAAAACGTTAAGTCCGTCCGTCCCGGTTGTCATGAAGATCTTGGACAGTCGTTATGGAGAGTCAATAACTCTGAATGAACTGACACTAACTTAACCATGGAATAGCTAACCCTTAATGTCATTCGCTTCATGGCCATACAAGGAATTCCTTTTTCGTTGACCACGTAACATATTGAAAGCCTATATCAGTTTCATACACTTATGCATTTAGCAATTAGCGATATCGCTAATCGAATGCCCTTTGGCTATAGGCCCTGAGGCGCTAGCCAGATGGCATACACGCTAGACTGCGGATGCGTCGTAAGCTTTTGATACATTGATTATCGTGTTCTATTCTATTCGTTTATGCCATTTGGCTATGCCAAAGAGCTCAGATGTAAATCTGTATTCATTGGCTATGCCCTCAGATCTGCAACTGAGTAACGGTGCACAATCAGCACAATAGCTTGAATAAGAGTAAATGTATGTGTCCCACACGATTTACTAATGGTTAGCATAAAATATATTAGCAATATTCGGAAATACACAGCATATTGCTCATCAAGCATCATATTATTAAGCTTAAATGACTTCCTATGAAGTTTATTCCTAAATACGGGTGCCATAATAATAATGAAGCATAATATTAAACACGCATAATGGCCTTTGTACATAACATTCTGTGGCATAAAAATTTGAAACAATATTAAAACACAATCGCTAACATTTCATTATTTTGTGATGCATATTTAAGTTTAATGTTAACTCTAAACCTAACCCATATTTTGTGCATTCTGAAAGCAACAAAGTTTTTAACTTTAAAAATAATTTAACTCTAAAATAACGTACGTATGCACTAATTATGTCATTGGTACTGTGGAATACAATAATCTCTTACACCCTATTCTTGCACCACTAAAATGCCTATGTACTTATGAAGTTTTGAGTAAATTGTATTGTTCACGTAGACATAGGTACAAATTTTACCACTAAAGTCTCGGTAAAGTTTAAAACAACATGCCAAAATATCGGCGTCTCAACAGGCAGATCTCTAACTGTCGAGTGTCTGACTCGCGATCTCGGCTAATACAACACTAAGTATGTTCAGGATCAGATATCCGTGTGGTGACGGATTAAGAATACGGAATGTCACCACCCCATATCATCCCATAGGTGTCGTAAGAGCCGACAGAGGGACCATATTATGCAGAGAACAGCACTGTAAGAGAAGGAAAACTTGAAAGAGATCTGTCTATCGGGTAAAGTCAGCTGACGAAGCTGAAGACGGAGGATGGCAGAGTTATCTCGGAATGGAGGAAATCGAACGGTTCTATGGACAGTTATACACGACTACACGAACACCTGTTACTACTCGAGCCACTGACCCTGGATTGACCCGACACTATTATCGTTACCTTACATCACACAAATAATTATGAGTACCTACTATTACGCAATATAAATTGATTATCAGACGAATATTTTATGCCAGAAGAAATTAGAACGAATGATAATTATGCTAATAAAAGTTATACGAAAACGTTTTGCCAAACAATATTATGCCTTAAAATGTTATGCCAGGAAAAGGAATCCCGTCCCACACTGCTGGACAAGGGCGCAAGGCTTCCCAGCGACGCGGACCGGGATTTCACATTTGGACATTAGGCAGCCATCACATTGTGTTCAATAGTGTGTTGCATATCATTAGCAGTCATTCTAATATATTAAATGGCTCATTTGTAGTATTGACAAATGATCTGATTAACTAATGGTCTGAAGTGTGTTACGGTTTTACACAATCATGTTAATGTAATTAGACACGTAGCCAAGTACTTACCTAAGTAATTGTATGTGTTCTGAAGTTAATCGCGTAGTTATGTAAGTTGTAGTACGTACCTCAAATCTAAGCATTTAACTTTGGCGCCGTACATCTTGTGCAGCGCGGGCGGTATGCGCCTGCAGTCCTGGCCGCAGTAGCTCAACTGCAACATCAACACTATATCATCAGTTCTGTCGACGCAATGTACCCATCATTATATAGGTATTGGCTAAAGCTAACAGGGCCGCATCCAGAGAGGGCCAAGGGGATCAAGGCCTCCACCAAACACGTTGATTCCTTCTCTGGATAAAATCTTTCCTCTACATGGGCAAACCAACAGGCTGGATACGTCACTGATAGCGAATGAACCTCAGTATGTCTGACACAATAATATTCTAAATGTGCTGTAAGAGAAATTATGTGATATGTCTGACAATAAGCGCATTTAACTACCTACCTACACTTCTTAAAATGCCTGCCTATGTAGCGACACATATAAGTTACGAAAGCTTGCACGTGTAAGCGTCTCTGACTGTAGGAGGATTGCACTTTTTGGAGCATTTACTTGTAACAGAACAACGAGCATTCGCCGCTTTATTGTCTGGTCGAACTGAACAACGAAGAGATTCGAACATTTTCACGACCGTTCTAGCGAACGCTCTAATCAGCAAAAAGGTCGAAGCAAATTTAGTGTCCATTCGTTAGAATGGTCACCAGAACGCTCGCCATAATGCTCGATACCACTAGCTTCGTTAGTTGTTCTGTTGTGTAACATTCGCAAGAACGCTCCTTACAGGTGAACCAAGAGTATCAGCACCATTTCGCGACATGCACGTGCATCAGAGTGTAGGTAGTGAGGCTTGGACAATAGCCATGGCAGCTCCTACTATCCTATAGATATTATCTCCTACTATCCTACTCCTATAGATGGGCCACAAATAGAGGAGAGAATGACAAATGAAAGAGAGTTGAAGGGTGCACGGCAAAGATAGCTTCGCCTCCTCCATTTCCCGAGGGCTGGCAACGCACCACTGATACTTATTTGACATTGGCGTTAAAAGATAGGTACCTACCGCTTCGATTTGCAACTTACTACTAACTAAGCGTTTCCTAATATTTGATCTATCTACAGTCAGAGATTAGAGTTACATGTGACGTTATTGAGACGAGAACTGAAGCCATAATGAGCCCCTGTAACAGATGCCCGTGGGCGTCAAGATGTATGTACATTCATATCATTTAAAGGTGACATCAGTGATGGAGCCTGTATTTTGCTTTGGGGGATGGCTTATTTTGTTTTTAGGGGGCTTCAACCTGGAATAGTTTTGTCAAGGGAATCACCGAAAAGTAATTAATCTTTGGGGAATATGCTTTTACAGGGTAGTTAAGCCCCCTAATGGCCTAATGTCCCCTATGTGGTACCTATTATGCAAATTGAATGGTTACATGGTTATGCTATAGACAAGCAGAAACAGTAGTAACAATTTCAATAAAGTCTCTCTTTCATTATCAGTTACACACTGCAGTGCTCAAGTTGTCTGATAAGACGAAAGGATTAGTACCTATTGCAAACTGACATAGTAATGTGAATAAAACAAACAAATAATATTATCTCAGTACACACACTATTATGATAGGTACATATATTGTATAAACAACACGTTGCTCTATACTCTATAATATGTTTAATGTTGTAATAGCAAATTAATACAAAGTGTAATTTATTGGTATACTATTAGATGTACACTAAGTTGATGATGAAAATAACTGGTGGGCTCCGTTTTCATTACATTAACTAAACAAGTTCTAAAACTGAAGTTGGTTGATTTCACTTGAGTGTCAATGTGGTGCACACATGTATATGTGTTTGTTACCTGCACACATTGGTCCTGTACGAGCACACTGAGGTGCGACACATGCTCCTCAGCGCCGCACTCACACGTCACACTGTCTACAGTTGTCAGTTGTAGTTGGTATCTATAACATGACTTTAGCACTATCCTTGTGTTGCTGCTTCTGAACTGGGTGACAGCTCTACTATACTTTATTATCACAATTATCAATTTTATAATGGCTAAAGGCAGTAAGTAGGATTCTAAGAATGTCAACACCAATATGCCCAAATTAAACACACAACTAAAGTGTTTCCACAACATTGTGTATATGCTGCGACTCTGAGAAGGCATTCTATTGATGACAGTTGGCTTATTTTACATAAAGTACATGTTTAAAGTCTATGATGCACTTCCATGTACATAAAGGTAAGTGAGCTGAGTTAGTGATGCACAGCTCAAAACAGATATTTCAGTTGTAAGTCTTAATACCACCCTGCATTGCCTACACTCAATGATTTTAACACAGTTTAGTGGAGTGAATGGTCAATGGCAACACACACAATGCAGCTTATTGTATGTTGCACCTGTATATATATTATGTATATTCAGTGCATAACTTAATTAGTGCCTCTGTGAGTGCGTCTTAATACAATATGTGCGTGTGTTTCAAACATTTATGACGATGACACACTTTAAAGCTACCTATGACATGTTACTACTAGTTCACATTAACAACCAACTTTACAGGTAACAGTGCACTACACCAGTCTTTCTGTCCTGTCCATCTAAATTAAAGTAACATAAGCAAAGACAACCCATTAAAATTGAAGCATTTGACTACATTACACCACAACAAGAATAAAATAGAAAAATTGTATGCCTAACAAAATAATTGATTCTATTTTATTAAAATTTAAATATAAATACGTATCTTACACTATAAACAAACAAAGCAAAATATTAACACACCTAATAATATTGAAGAATAAAAAATATGTTCTACTTACTATAAAGTAGGTAATAAGAGTATTAAACAATCTTATAATACTTTAATATAAAATTATAGTATACATTTTATTTATCAACTTATTGGAGATTTCTCTCCATTATAAGCCATACAAGAAGTAAATTAGGACAAATAATGGGACATAATAAAGGATCGAATTAAAAATAAATTCATATTGTTACTTATTCCATTATGAATATTATTAAAAAGCATAATAAAATTATTTAAATTGAGTTACAATAAGCTGAACAGGCTAAGATACTCACACAATTATCTTCAAAATTCAGAGCTGAATTATTGACATGGTATTCCTCCATTGTAGTTTATTTATATGTAAAATGTAAACAATTTAACGTTTAAAAGAATTATGAGACTAGTCGAAACTCCAATGATACTCGTTCTCTTTGTTTTAAAGTTCACGACAACGTACATAACTGATAGCACAACTTTACATCACAATTCACGAACAAAAATAACATAATTTGGACTTTTGCTTGACAGTTGACTTTGACAATAATGTCAATTTTGACATTCATTGGTACTGCCAGAGGTTCTTTTAGAAAAGAATATAATATGGAGTGGACAAATAATACATATGGATACTTTACATTATAGAAATATCAGAAATATATATGAAATCGACATAAAGCCACCAAACATAGTGTTGTCTCGTTCTTACTTAGCGATATCTCTGTTAGAAAAAAGAGATAGCCATAGGTTACTGAATACACTGATCATAGTGATTTTTTGTCAGAAATGTCAATCGTGCCAGTGTCGCCATATTGTTTTCCAAGGGTTTTTGGTACATCTGCTGTCAAATCGTTGTGTATCGAACATAATAATTTTGATTTTGTGCATAAATATGTCTAAAAACCAGATGAATCAGTGCTTCAGGCTTTCCTATAGATCGTAAAATCATGCCTAAGTGTTTTTGTGATTTGAACTGTGCAGTGCAAGATAAAGCTATAATCAACACTAATGTACTTTTCACAAGTAACAAGTCATGATTTATATTGTTGAATAGGATTAGTATTTGTACAAAATATTGTTACAGGAGGTTCTTCTTATAGTTAATTTAACAGGTTTTGGAATTTTCCATATTTACGTATTAGAGGTTAGAAGTGATGTTACTGCTAATGTCGATATGGGTTATCGATATATCCGTTATGTATAGATACTTCCACAAACGATAACATTGTTAAAAATATCTCGCGTCTGTAAACGGAAAAAATGAAACATTTCACCAATTTTGTCTGTACCTAGTAAAGGAAAAGCGATATTTGACTAACTTACTTTACTTAGCCCTGATTACATAAAACCCAAAACCGCTGCATCCTGCTCTATGTTCAGGAAAATGAGCAGTTAAAATAATAATATTACGTTTTTTGCCAACAGATAACATGAAAGCAACTGTATGCGAGAATTCCTAGCAAAGAAACGTTGAAGAAAATAATTTTATTTATAAACAAGAGGACGCCCGCTGCTACACCTGCACATTTTTTCGACTGTTTCTGTCCGATCCCGTGGGAATTTCAAGAAAGTCCTTAGTGCACTCCTGCGATCCCCAAAGAACATACATGCCAAATTTCAGCTTCCTGCACCTTATAATTTTGGCTGTAGCTTATCTGTCAGGCAGTAACGCAAGGATTTTATATATTATACAGATAAATAAACAAATAAATAACATGTATTAATCAATTATGATTTTTCTTACCCCCTATGATATTTCATGACCCCCTTATGATATTTCAGTGTAGTTGTGTGTTTCATTATGGTATGTATGGTGCAAGTCAGCAATCGCCGACATAAGGCCGGCGCGCACTGACGTCGCGGCATGACAAAGGATTTTATTACTGATCAAGTAATTTTCATTCTTATTTCAATGAGTTTAGAATTCATATTACTTTATTTCGATACAATCGTACCGCAGCCCGCCGTGGCATGCCGCGGGACGTCGGGGCGTGTCGCGGCACGTCGCGGCATCGGCGGCATACTTGGACGCCGCGGCATGCCATGACGTCTTGCAGTGTGCCACGACGTAATCAGTAGGTAAATAAGTTCCTGAATTCACCGTTAATAAATCTTGTTCTCATAAATAATGTATCCAGAATTGTTTTCTCTTCGACATATCAGTTTGTATTTGTCGTTCTTCATCTTCAGCAAGAAGTGCTATTGATACTAAATTCCAGTCAATTGGACGCCTCGGTATGACGCGGCACGTCGCGGCATGCTGCTACGTGCCGAAGCGTCCTTCGGGCTAACGAAACATGCCGTTTCGCGCCGTGCCATGCCATGCCGTCAGTCGGCGCCGGCCATTAGCTATCCGGATAGCCAAGCTGAAGTGGCAGTGGGCAGGGGACATAGCTCGAAGAAGCGATGGCCGTTGGGGCAGAAAGGTACTGGAATGGCGGCCACGTACCGGACGACGCAGCAGAGGTAGGCCCCCCGCAAGGTGGACTGACGATCTAGTCAAGATCGCGGGAGGTTCGTTTGGCTGATATGATGATGATGATGTATGGTGCCATTCATGTCCGGTACTTTCATTCACAGCGACACAGTATCGATATTGGCTACCAGAGAATATTTTGTTATATGATACAAGGGACGTTTTTCGCTTTACCATGTTCGTCTGCATTTGCATTATGGAATAAACTAATTTGGCAAAAGATCTAAAGTAACTTACTACAAATTTCAATTTACATATTTTTTCTAAATCTACAGTAATGTATTATTTTCCTCTAACCGGCTCAATGTCGATATCGATTATATTCCGGAGTCCAACCCAACGGCAGTCATTTTATTTTCTACATCATTTCGTAGGTATGCGCGCTAATTTCGTAGGTACGTCCAATCCATGTTATTCACAGATTACAGGCTTATTACTAGAAAAAGTAAGAACCCTTCAAAAACTAAAAAAAAAAAATAGTTTTCTTTTTCATCCTTTAGCAACACAAATCGCATTTGCTAGTACGTTAGCTTTAACCATTTCGACTTCTTACTGAACCGAGACAACAGTGATTTATGTATGAACGCTCTCATCGCAAGCTTTTAAAAGTGCTTACGCTAGAGTTCAACGCAATCGTTTTTAAATCCTCGTGCGAATGATGCCTAAAGGTGCTATACTTTGTCGATAGCAAAAAAACTTGTCGATATATGCTTTGAGTTGCCTAATATGCGCCCAACCCTAATCGACGCCATTTTATTTGCATATGTTTCGTAGGTATGCACGCTAACTTCGTAGGTACGTCCAATCCATGTTATTCACACATCTATGCAGAGGTTGGACTACGTTTAGACTAGAGAGAACATGCTCGCTATTTTTCCTTATACCGAACGTGCAACTTGTAATGTCAGTTGGTCTTAGGATTGGGCGATATAAATCGATATTTCGAAAAATATCGATATATGTACGCGATATATCGCTCCAATCCGATATTATCGAATCATCTAGTATCGAATGTAATATCGATATATTTCATCCGATATACCAAATATAGTGTCACATTCCATTTATTTCTACTTATTCCTTAACATCTGCAACATTGTCGATTTGAGTAAAAATAAAACGAAAATCCCCAACTTATTGAAAACTAGCCTTTGCAATAACGAAACGCAGACATGACATACTCTCCGCGAGGGCAGCACTAGTAGCAAAACTTTAATAATCTATGTCTATTCTATGGTCACTCATGCCTCGGAAAAACCTAGTAACACTTTTGCCCGACCCGGGAATCGAACCCCGGACCTCAGATCAGCAGTCGCATACGCTATCCACGGGACCACGGAGGCAGTGATTTGTTTCTTCTCTCTAAATGTTTTGATTCATATTATATTAACCTGACCCCTACATAATATTATAGACAAAATACGAGTAATTACTTACGATATTTTTAAAATATTGATATATATGTTCGATTTATCTAAAATATCGATATATTTGTTCGATATATCGCAAAGTATCGATATAACACTGCGATATATTATATCGAAGAAAATATCGATACTTTTTTACATGAACATCGCTCGTTGGTCTTAGTTGGTTAATCATAACGTCAAATTACGCGGCTCATTTAAAGAGGCATAGATTCCTTACACACTAATAATATCTTTGACTGCATTCTCTAAATAGCCGTGCTGTCAAATCTCATCATTAAGGAGTGATGGGATTTGACCATAGAGATATTAAGAATAGAGTGGCAGAGTGGGGCCTATTCGTGTCCGCCGGTGGGAGAGAGAACGCAACATTAAAGGCCCCCTGCATCTCTCTCTAACAATACATGCACAACATCAACATTACGCAGTGGCGTGCTACCTGTAACTATTATTTAAATCAGTTTATTAGTAATCAATAGCTTAAAAGTTGTTTTTATTGATACACGAAGATAGTTTGAAGTGACAAAAAAATGTATATATTTTTAAACTATTGATTACTAATAAACTGATTAAAATAATGGTTACAGGTAGCACGCCACTGCGTAATGTTGATGTTGTGCATGTATTGTTAGATAGAGATGCAGAGGGCCTTTAACATAGAGATATTAAGAATAGAGTGGCAGAGTGGGGCCTATTCGTGTCCGCCGGTGGGAGAGAGAACGCAACATTAAAGGCCCCCTGTATCTCTCTCTAACAATACATGCACAACATCAACATTACGCAGTGGCGTGCTACCTGTAACTATTATTTAAATCAGTTTATTAGTAATCAATAGTTTAAAAGTTGTTTTTATTGATATACGAAGATAGTTTGAAGTGACAAAAAAGTTTATATATTTTTAAACTATTGATTACTGATAAACTGATATAAATAATAGTTACAGGTAGCACGCCACTGCGTAATGTTGATGTTGTGCATGTATTGTTAGAGAGAGATGCAGGGGGCCTTTAATGTTGCGTTCTCTCTCGCACCGACGGACACGACACAGTATTGAGTTAGGTACTCTTCTGCCACTCTATTCTAATATCTCTATGGATTTGACAGTGATAGCAGTTATCGATGTTTTTTGAATGAGGGATAAATACTTACGGAAACAAACTATCGGACATGAATGTAAAACTGTAGCTGGAAGCGACAGCGCGCCGCGGTTTGGCAATAAACAAAGACGACCAGCGGTCTAATTTTCTATCACGTGTTTGATAGTATGCGCAGTTTAATTACATAATTTACTTAGATACCTACCTTAAAAGTAGCGTCTATTAACCTAAAGCCTTGTACGGACCAAGCGTTCCAGTGTACGCGTAATCTAGGTATGTTGACTACGCGTACAGGATTATGATCGAATACTACGCTTTGCTGCAGTTACAGACTATAAAAGCATGCACCAGTGGCGTCAGATAATTAGGTTTAAATATTTAGAATACTGATACACTGGTTGTGGCGTTGTGCAGACATTCAAATTACTTATGGAAATTACAGTTTCACTTATCCGGCCTTGAATCGCTTTGACCTGCATCATTAAATCGCATTCATCACGCAGCAAAGGAGATGATACAAAAATTTACTCTAATGTTTATATTTACTGTCTTAATGGTTATCTTGTTTCTAATGATTGTATATGACGGCGCATTACCAGCGCCTCTTTATTATTTCACGTCGGAACGGAAATTGCAGATGTCATGAAACGTCATCACGTCATTAGTACAGTCTCTAAACGAATCGAAGTGCTCCCGGCGGTTGTGACGAAACGAATTGCGGTCCAGTGGCGGGGGGCACTGACGGTGTTCATGTGGACTTGTCTGGCGGACTGCGGGACATTCAGTCGGGTCGCCTGGTTGACGGTACACAATGAATCCGTCTTCGTTTGTGTGTATTCAATGCACAATAACCCAGCTGCGCCCACTTAGTAGGAACTCTGAACACTCTGAAGTGATTATATCGGCCAATAATCTAGTTACCCGTCTACATCATTTGTGGGATAAAATTGTGTAGTAAAACGTACACACAAGACGCGAGTGAGGGCGATTGTGCTGCTGCGGTGCTGGCGAATCAGTTGATTTCTCAACTGCTACCGTGGTGAGGGTATTTTATCTAATTTCTCTATTGGCCCTGCAAATTTTATTTGGTGACGGTAGTTGTAAAACGTTCTTGGTTGGCAGAATACTGCTACACGTTTAGTAACCTTAGGATTGTGGTGGTGAGGTCGCCGTCACATCACTCTGATGACATGTAGCGTCAGCAGCCGCTACAGCGTTATGGGTTCGATTCCCTCGCGAGACACGAAATTGTGGTTAAAACAGGCGTTTACTGTGAAACCGGTTGAACTTTACAGTATCGTGTTTCCCATGTCATGATCTCTTGGATAAGCTTCTTTTTTAATAGCTTAAAGAAGAAGGAAAGAAAAAAAACAAATTTGTGGGTAGTAATGACTGATTAAATGGCGACCTCATTGCTGTATTTTATGCTATCGTATGGGTGCCCGACTACTACTGTGACCTAGCTATAGCGCAGATATCGAAAACACGTTTTGGGTTCGATACTTGGGTTAAAAAGAAAACGATTGTTTTTATTTCTTTTTTTTCGTAATAAAACTTGAGGGTGGCTTGCGATCACGAACCTTGTGAACGCAAATAGTCTCTCTGATCGGCGTGCAGCCGTTTGTGAACATAGTATGTAACGGTAACAAGACTGAGCGTACAGGCCGCCTTATTTCATGCAAGTGTGTTTTGAGTGAAGCGTGCTGGTTATTGTTGTAGTGCAGTTGTAATATTGGTTTTAGAACCAAAACCCAGCTTCGGCTGGTGTTCTGCTAAATCTAGAACATTAACTCCGGTCTAGACTGTCCTTCGCAGGGCAGCGGCGCTAAATGGTAGATTCGCGTTCGACTAATCGAATCGTACATAATAAGTTCATAGTATTAGACCGTGCTGAGCTATTGCAAAGCTATTTTATGTGGAACTGATTGTAACGTTTGTTTCTTAAATGGACGTGTGACCTGTAGTGCTGTTTAGAACTTTAGACGTGTAGTTGGTTGGTTGGTGTGGAACCTAACCACCGTAGCCGAAATTAGTTTTGGTAGATGTTACTAGCGCGATTATTTTACCGACTCGAGACGTTTTAAATACCTAACGGTGTTATTTAAACGTGATTACGGCGAGGCAGTTTTACTCCTTGTAATTCTGTTTTGTACAGACAATCTGTTACATTACATTTAAACCTGCTTCTCTTTGTGCGTGATTTGTAACACGTTAATGGATGGTACTAAAAAAAAAAAAAAAAGAAAATGTTTGGTGCTACCATACTGTGGTTAATGGATGGCACTGCTAGTAAAATTTAATTCGATCTTAAGATTGTACGTGTAAAAAAATTACCTACTGTGTTTTTAAAAATTAGTGTGATACGCTGGGAATCTTTACCAATTGCCCCCGATTCTCTTTCCAATTCCAAGTTACGTTTAGGACGTTTCGGAGTGATACAGTAAGGAAGATACCTTCAGTACAAGGTTTTTAGTAGAAGCTGTTAAACTCGATTATCAGATGTAGAAGAAAATAATTGTTATCATTGTAGTGTAATGATAATCATTATGAGTGATTTTAGTTTTCATTGTAGGTAGGACCACGTTAGTGGCCATTAGTAATGATTGTTTGCTTAACCTTATTCCCAATTGAGTTGCGAACCTTGTAAGTCGTTGTTGTGATGTTCTTGTTCTTCATACCCTCGTTTCCGTTGCTGCAGATTTGCAGAAACTGAATGAGCTGTCTGTGCGGCGACAAGCTTTTATGTTAGGAGGCATAGTTTCCATTGGTGCGTAAGCAAGACAAGCCCTTGTTGCGCTGTCATAGTACCTATCACTAATGATTGGGTTAGGATAAGTATTTCGTACCTATTTAGAATCGACCATTAAGTTTAAACTAGCAACTACGGGCTTTGTTTGAACGCCGCGTTCTGGTGTACTTTCTGTAATAGCGAGTACCTACGTATTGATGAATTCACCATGAGTTTAGTTGACACCACGATAGTTGTACGCCTTAATTATGAGCAGGTCAGAAGTTTGTTATAAACCATACCTTAGGGAAAGCGGGTATGTCTAGGGGTACAAAGGTTGTTATTAAAGCTTTATTTTATTTTGCTTAGTAGCATACTCGCTAGATTTGAAGTAAAAGTAGAGCCCATCTTACAAACAATGCTATGAGAACGAATCAGGCAAAGCTATTTCAAAAGACATTGATGTTATGACCATTCTGCTGTTGAGAATTTGAAAATTATTGTTATCAAACATGTTAAAGTCGCTGTCAAATATGCATACCTAAAGTACACTTATGATCTTAGGAATGTTTCCGAGTTTCAAGTTCCAATGATGCTGACATAGTAAAGAAATGACATAGAGTGAAGCAAGGGCGGATCCAGCTTTGGCGCCAGGAGGGGGTCACATAGTCGTGGTCAAGTCAAGAACTTATAATTTAATTTTGATAACAATAGATACAAGTAAAAAGTTGGTATTTAATTAATGTACGTAATAGACCAGTGCAGATTCCGCATTGCTTCTTGCTTGCGCTTGGGAGCTGTTTGCGTTTCTCCGCATCGCTGTCACTGCAGTGAAGCCGTCGACAGTCTTGGCCACCATGGCCTATCGTGCAGCAGGAGTGCTGGGCGTATTTCCCGACATGCCCATATTAATAACATACTCCGCGCCGGAGTACCAATTCATCTTGAACCTAATGGCTTGGTACGCGACTATGGGAAGAGACCAGACGTTATTATCTTGGAAGATGGGTAGGCCTTTGGTGTGGGACGCGACATGCGTCGATACCCTTGCGCCATCACATCTTTCAAGTACAGCTGGATCAGCGGGCGCTGCTGCTGCATCGGCGGAGGCCCTCAAACGGCGTAAATATGGAAACCTAGCGGGTAATTACGTTTTTGAGCCGTTTGGGGTCGAAACGCTGGGGCCATGGGGCCCTAGTGCACACGCTCTATATAAAGAAATCGCCAGAAGGCTGATTGATGCTTCCAGTGACCAGAAGGCTGGTTTGTATTTCGCAGAGAGAATAAGCATTGCCATACAACGTGGCAATGCTGCCAGCCTTCTGCGCACGCTACCAGTCGACAGCGTGGCGGAGGAATTTTTTGACGCTTCATAGTTGTATTGCCTCTTTTGTTTTTCGTTAGTTTAGGATAGTTAAGGTTTTTAAGTAGTTTAATTTTTTGTAATACATGTTATAAGAATGTATATAATTACGCAGGTAGAAGAGTAGTTTAATTTTAAGGTTGAGTTTCCTATTTAAAAATGTAAATAACATACCAAATAAAAGTGCAGATACGTTACAGAACGGTAAAAAGTTAAATAAAATTACAGTAGGTTGAGACCCATTGGAGAAGGAAGAGAATATAGCGATCATTAAAGGAAAAATAAATTACGGGCGATCTGAGGTCGGCGCTTAATATCGAAATAAAATTATGGTTTTATTTCGATATTAAGTCAAAATAAGGTGTAAAAATAAATATTTTAAATTTAAAACATTAACAGTGTGTTTGGAACATAATAAGGCAAGTTTTCACCAAATTTCGTGTAAAAGAAAAACTATTGTAAAAGTTAAAAATAAAAAACCAAAAACTTGGTTATTTGAATTTTTCATATAAATTAAGACGTTGTGTGAATAAAGTGTAAATACAAAAGTTGTAGATCTTTTTATTACCTACAACTTTGCCATTGACGTTTTTCCCGTAGGACTTGAAGTTTTCGCAACCCCATCCTCTTACCGACCTCACATTGCCCGTAATTTATTTTTCCTTAATTTTTGCTATATTCTCTTTCTTTTCCAATGGGTTTCATCCTACTATAATTTTCTATCGTTTCAAAAATTATCTACCCTGGTCTAAAACCTTTGCCATCATACAAAGTTATTATATTTTAAACTGATTCAATATTGAAGGTATGTAGTTACATTAAATCTGTATGGTGACAAAATATATACTTAAACAAAATCTTTATGTTTAACTAGTGGTCCACCTAAGTTCTGGAACCAGCCCAGGGGGGGGTCATGACCCCCATGACCCACCCCCTGGATCCGCCCTTGGAGTGAAGTGGTATTGTATTCATGTCTTCAAGCAATATTGGAAACTGCAGCGGAGTATCGCGTAGCGGTAGCCCCTAGAAAGCGGCATCTGGGTGATATAGTCTCATCTAGCGTTGTAGCGAGGACCATAGCGTGGCCCGGCATTACCTACTTGAGGGGAGTGCATAAAGATTGTGGGGTTTGGACGTAATCATGGATACAGTGCCACTTAAATGGCTCTAATTTCATTTATGTTCATTGATTCTATATTAATCGCTAAAACTGTGTCAGTGGTGCTCGACCTGGCTTCTGTTGTATAACAGAAGCGCGTTGCAAGAATCGGAAAGAACTCGTTACAGTCGATTAGGTGGGTCCACACAGAGCGAGCAGCCTCGCGAGGCATTTGCCGCGCGAGGAAACAGTCCCCGAACGAGCGAGGCCATAGAATAAAGCTGCGTTCACATTTATCTGACGTGATCTCTCGTGACGGTCTCTGTCGTAATTACTTACCGTTCACATTTGTCTGTCGCCGTCTGTCGCGATCTGACACAATTTTAAATCAGTTCTGTCTTGACTCTCGTGGAGTTCACACTTTCCCAATGTTTTTGATGAATTATCCGATTCAGATAAAGTAGATATCCAATTATATCCATAAATTATTTACATAGGATTATATTATTTCGTATTCAATTAGCTCATCTATAGGTACTGTATACGAATAATATTATAAAAAGGAAGTCAATTAGTTCGTCGTCCATTGCGCACAATTGCAAACGCGCGTCTGACGCTTTACGACAGACAGTGTCGCGTCCACATTAGTCTGACGAGTTGTGTCGCGCGAGGTAACTGTACGGAACCCAACAATGTTAGCTTCGTCAGCACATCTCTCCCCACCAAATTATCTAGATAATCCTATTGTCATCTTAGAATTAATTTATTATAAATACCTTTGTAGATCTAACATTAGCGATTACTATTTTATATTTTAAATATACTGTTATAATTAAATAAATGTTTTTTACAATTAATCTGAGTCCAATCTCTTAATTCGCGCTGTACCGTCCCCAAACCCCTCCCCCCTCTCTGTCGCAGACCAGGACATTGTCTGTCGCGACACGACAGACGACGTCACGACAGATTACATCAGACAAATGTGAACGCGGCCTAGAGCGCGGCAGCCTCGGCACCGTAGGAAAAAACAAAATTGTAGTTGTCATAAAGTTTGAATTCAGAACATGAAAATATACAGTCCGTTCACAGTTATTTTACCTCTGACAGATGTCGGTGTTTATTTTCTTTATGTTGGAATTGTACTCTGTGATAACAGGAAAGTAAAATAGGGTTACCCGTGCATAACATTTTACCCAATATTAGTGGAAATGCTTCAAAAATTCAAATGCTTGAAGCTCATGGCCGCAAAGTGGTAGTAGTCGTTGCGTTCGCGTAGACAAAAGTAAATCAATTTGTTCAACTGTAACGTACTAGTATCAGTCCATGCGCGGTTTACATTTAAGCAGTTTCAGCTTATGTTGGTGGCAGTTGGTTTCAAATTCAGGTTTGGATGTTCTGGTAGAAAAGATGAACAATAAATAATTGAAAGTTGCGTTATTATCATCTTTATTCTTGAGCAGAGAGCCAAGAACCCAGCGAAGTTGTAAAAGATTTTGATAATCACTTAAGATTTCGATGTACGGATATTGAATTAGTCTGAAAGGAACAGGGTCTCCAATCAGTGGGTATACCATGCGAAGAATCCTTGTAAAATTCAGTTGGTAGATAAGTTCGCGTGTGTGACGCGCTGCCCGTGAGTGGCGCGCATCCTGTACGCGGCTTTGAGGTGCCTCGTAATCGGTATAGTTACAACCTATATCGCTTTCTAGCAATTAAATTTAAGGTAGTTTATTAAGGGAGTTTGGTTAAAGGTTGAGTGAAATGGTTTTATGATAGAAATGACTGGACCATAAATTGATTAACGATCAATCGATCAAAAAAAAAAGAGATGGCATCACTATGTTCTTTGAAATGTCAGGGTCATGATGGGTTAGTCGAAATTAGTACCAGCTTATTGAGCGAAGAGAAGGCCGAGACGGCGGTGATTGATGTAGAACTCGATGAGGATTATCCTCATAGATTCGGTAGATGCGTAACACATCGGCAGGCTCCTATACTATTTAAGTTGCATTTGATACAGTCACAGCAGGATCAGATAACCTTTGCATCAACTCAGACCATGAGCCAATTGACCTCGAAGTTCAAATTCACGCTGAATACGACAGTTCATAACTGATAGGTGAGGTTAGGCTTGACGTAGCATAGGTTTAGTTTAGCTAGGCGTAGGTTTGACCTCACCTGCGGCATGCTACATTATTACTTATTTGATCAAATTACACACATTCACATCACATTTAAAACTTACATTACACATTTATTACTTGGGTATTTAAATTTAACTGTAGTCTTGAAATAGATAAGCTGGACGAAAGGGCCAGTGCCGTCCAGTCCATGCCTTGTTTGAAGGATGGTTGAAAGGGCGCACTCGTCCGGTCCAGACTTATGTTTAGAAAGTGGTTAGGTAGGAGGACAGTGTTGTCCGGTCCATGCCTCGTTAGGAGGATGGTCGAAAGGGCGCACTCGTCCGGTCCAGACTTATGTTTGGAAAGTCAGGAGGACAGTGTTGTCCGGGCCATGCCTCGTTCGGAGGATGGTCGAAAGGGCGCACTCGTCCGGTCCAGACTTATGTTTGGAAAGTCAGGAGGACAGTGTTGTCCGGTCCAGACTCATGTTTGGAAAGTGGTTGTGAGGACAGTGTTGCCCGATCCAGACCCATGTGGAAGGGTTGGTGGAAAGGGCGCACTCGTCCCGTCCAGACTTATGTTTGGAAATCAGTTGAGAGGACAGTGTCGTCCGGTCCAGACCCGTGTGGAAGGGTTGGTCGAAGGGCTCACTCGTCCGGTCCAGGCTTACGGTTTGGAGAGTCTGGTTGTCAGGGTGGACGAGCGGACTGCTTTTCAAGGTAAGCTATAGATAATTGTGTGATTGATACAAAATTGCAAAATGAAGCGCCCAAGGACGGTCGCAGGTCAGTCTGGCCGTGACGGCGCATTACCAGCGCCTCTTTATTATTTCACGTCGGAACGGAAATTGCAGATGTCATGAAACGTCATCACGTCATTAGTACAGTCTCTAAACGAATCGAAGTGCTCCCGGCCGGTTGTGACGAAACGAATTGCGGTCCAGTGGCGGGGGGCACTGACGGTGTTCATGTGGACTTGTCTGGCGGACTGCGGGACATTCAGTCGGGTCGCCTGGTTGACGGTACACCATGAATCCGTCTTCGTTTGTGTGTATTCAATGCACAATAACCCAGCTGCGCCCACTTAGTAGGAACTCTGAACACTCTGAAGTGATTATATCGGCCAATAATCTAGTTACCCGTCTACATAGATTATGTGACTAAATAAAAACAAAAAGAGTGTAATTTTAGTTTGAAGATAGGTATTAATAAAATATAATAATTGCAACTATTTTAATTAATCTACCTACTTCTAGGTATGTTATTTATCATATTAGTGCCATCCTGACTGATCAAAGACGTCTTGCCTTGTAGCCTGCTATATAATATTCTACCATAGAATATAATATTCTTCCATATTCACACAACACTATCTGGTCCCAAACTAAGCATACTTATATTGTACTACGGGTACTAGACAATCGATAAACATACATATTATACTTTTTGTAAATAATATATTACATATTATACATAGTACCAACCCAGACCAAAACAAACATCCATATTCATGCACACAAATGTTTGACTTGAGCGGGAATCGAACCCGCAAGCTTCGGCGTGGCTAATCATTTGTGCTGGCGTATCACAAAACGGATTACCTGCAACTCTAAAAAATCGAGCAGTGTCCAACGTAAGCGATAGCAAGCAACATGATATGATGCGACGCAGACAAACTGCCAAAGCCTGCCGCATTAGCCAATCTGGTATAATAAAATTCGAACAATACATGATCTAAGTGACAGTTTCTTAGCATCGCTTCGCAACGCATCGCTCATTAGTTTATGGATATTTTTGTCAATAGATTTTGTGGCTAAAACGAACAATTAAACACGTGATTTTTTTTAGTAAGTACTGTCTGTCTGGCAAGTCTTTGCAAAGCACTGTCAGGCGTCGACAGCAAAAACTACAATTTCAATAGTTTAGTTGTTTACTTCTACGGCTTAAATATATCGACACATACTAAAGTTAGACATTTGACCAAAATATTTATCGATAAATCCTCACTGTTACGAACAACACTCGGTTTCCTAACTCTATGTTTTGTCTACTGTCTAGCTACCACAAGACTGCTATAAGATCGTGCTGCTATACCTATCGATAGCTCTTTCTATCATAGGTACTGCATGTGTCATTAGAAAGAAGATATCAATCATAGCAACCGCTGTTGTTATTTAGTGTTACTTCTATGACTTAATAAGGTTATATTTCTTTGGGTACTGCTAGGAACAAAGAAATATAACCTAGTCCAACCTCTCTGGCTAGGAACAAGGCTAGGAACTTAACAAACACACGTCTTCCGTACTCGATTTCCGAACTCATTTGCCGTATTCGGTCATAACCTAATGGAAGGAAAGAGGAACCCACCACGCACCCTCGAATTGAGCACCCCAACTATTGCAATAGAAAAAGGTTGACAATATCGAACTCCTCTAAAAGGATAAGGGATATAGAAATGGTATGGGTTCCAGGAAGATACCTGACTTGCAGTATCCCGCTGTATGCGCCGACTATTCTTCGACACGTGTTTCGCCTCTGCACGAGGCATCCTCAGGAACGATGGGCAACGACTGAGCGCTTTCCAACCGTGGGCATGTCTTATAAACGATTGTACTTTCTAATCCCCTCCCTCCGTTGCTCGACTGATGTGAGTCATTATGACGGTGTGCGAATATATTCAGCAATGGGGACCCGTTAAAGTTGGTTTGATCGTTCAGTAATGTATGCTTGTCCCGCTTTAAAATCTCTAATTGTTCCAATACGCACATTCTAATACCCTTTTGACAAGTGTGTATGACGTCAAATGAATGTCCGCTGTTTAAGGTATGACCCGATTCAAGTAAATGTTCGGCAAAATGAGACTTTTTCGGCTGGTTGTTTCTAAACGCCGCTAAATGTTCTTTATATCTCAGCTCAAAACTTCGACCCGTCTGTCCTATGTACTTATTTTGGCATTGGTCGCATGTTAAGCAGTAAATACCTGACTTTTTGTTCTTGCATACTTTATCTTTACCATTGCAAAGAAATTTTAACGTTTTGTATGGTTTATAGGCTGATCTGATACCGTTCCTCCTCAGTATACGCGCCATACGGTCAGTTATGCTTCCAAAATAGGTAAGAACAGCGGTATTATTTATAGGTTCTTTTATAGAGGGATATAAAAGTGACTTGGCCATTCGGTCATCCAAATAATTATTATATGGAATCAATACTCAGATGAAGTAAAAATCAATATAAAATACATAACTATCGCACGCATTCGCTTTTTTTTTAACGGAATATTAACTGTACGTACGTTTCCAATGCAAGCTCGCACGTTTGGAGAAACCACTTGTGCGCATACGTTCACAAATTCTCAATATTCTCATTCACTTCAGTCAGTACACGACCGCGCCCGCGACTCGCACATTTGATGTAAATTCAATATTTTTTACATATTTATATAGGATCAGTAAGTATTTATTGTATATTACTCTCTTGTATGGACTTTCCTAAATTCTCCGATTATTCTAAGGATGTAATGAATTCAAGGCCACGTCTTGGCGAGCGTAGTGTTGATATCGGCAGAGTTGGTTTTGTAGCGTAGCCTGGGGTGTAGCTGGCTCAAATTCGCGAGTTATATGCCTATGTAACGGCATAGGATGACGTATACTAAGTTTGTATCGAGTCGTAGCGTAAGCTAAGTGTGTTATGTGTAAAACCTCAGGTACAGTGATTGTACAGCCAGTCTTAAGAAGCTCTTGGTAGCCAATACATATCTGAAATCTCATCCGTGTTTTACTGAATTCTCCCGTAGCGACCCTGACCCAACAATTGGTGACCCCGACGTAATGTGAATACTTATACCTTCTGATGGTTAAGACGTTAAGAAGTTAAGCAGTTAAAAGCTTATGATCAGTGTAAATTATAAGATGTCGACGCTCTACCATGTTTCTAAAATATTTAATGGCCATGTACACTGCAAGAAGTTCCCTGTCATACCTAAGTATTATCTATACACTGTTGTAACACAGCTCCTAGGCCTCTCCTAGGGCTCCTACACACGTGTTAGATGCGTCCGTCATGAGCGCGAAAGGGGTATCTGGTTCCGGATACGATAACGTCGCTGCGGACAGCTGCTTTCGAAGCAGCTAGAAAGAGTTTTAGGCGCAACCAGTCAGAGGCCGAACAGAATGTTTAGCATTACTTACCTATATTGTTAACAATTCTGTAAACCTTTGTCCAACATCTTAGATGGTTTATATTGTATTCTATAATAAGTAGTGATTAGTGAATGTGTTTTGTGTTTTTATTCGTTTATTAAAGGGGGGATGGTGTAACGGCACAGGAAGACGTATACTAAGTTTGCATCGAGTCGTAGCGTAAGCTAAGTGTGTTATATTGTGGTAAAACCCTCAGGTCCAGTGATTGTAAAGCCAGTCTTACGGAAGTTACGGAGCTCTTGGTAGCCAATACACATCTGAAATCTCATCCGTGTTTTACTGAATTCTCCCAAACAAACTATGCCTAATAAAATGTAAAACTGCTCTGATGCAGAAGAGCTTCTTCGGTATGGCACCTTGGATATTTAATAATATACCCGACACTTTAAAAAGTCTGCCATTTATGAAATTTAAATATCAATTAAGCAAGATACTTATAGATAAATGCTACTATTCTATTGACGATTTTCTCAAAGATAAATTATTGTAAATGTTTTGTTCGTATGGTTTTGGTATATTGTGTATTTTTTTTTAATGACATTGTATAAATTCAATTACTATTATAATCTTTTTTTAATTTGACAATTGATTTCTTTGTTGTTTTAAAAGCACGATATTTCGCATTTTTTTTATTATTTGTATGTCATGATGACAAAACATAGCGCACTTTATATATATTTTTTAAGACCACCACAATTTATGTATACCTATGTTTAACAAATAAAAAATTCTGATTCTGATTCTGATTCTGATCCCGTAGCGACCCTGACCCAACACATCCATATTTTTTTATTTTTTATGACTTTGATCTTTTATATTTTTAAGATAGGAATAAAACATTTGTAAATTATATATTTTTATTTGAAAATCTTACATGAAAATAGGCTGAAAGTGAAAAAAGTAAAAACTCGAACATGTACCTGTTTTATCATTTTGATGGAATATAATTTTTTTGATCGGTATAATTCTTACGTGTATGAAATATTTTGAAGCAGGGATCAATATAAATACGCCAAGAGGTTGCCATTTCGCGCCAAAATGCGCGCACGTACTTTCGCGTTAGAGGCGTGGGAGACTAGTAGTTATCTGTGGACTATGCGACACACCCCGCACCTCCCATCGGTGAATCATACATGTGTGAGTAGCTAAAGAGTTTGTACACCGGGGTTACACGCAAATCACGTAACACGGACGTCATTTTAAAACAAACGCTAAGAAAGTCGACGCCGCGCGCCGTACTGAGTACATGATCAGCGTCCTGAGACAATCCCATCCACCCGTACCCAGTACCTACGTAATCGGCTGTTAAAGTGTTAATGTCAGAATATTATATACCTACTTAGTGTATTGTCTGGTATTGTGCCCGATAAACGGAAATAGGCAATAGGCCTTCTAGTACGTGCGATTATTATTAATTTAATCTCCTTTTTTAACATATTAGTTAGGTATTGTTAATTTTATTAAATATGTTAAGCATATGTATTTACTAGCTAGCTGATAGAGACAGAGTACCTATACCTATAGGTATCTGAAAAATAAAAATATGGTTATTTCGCAACATCATCATAAGAAAAACCTAAATACCCTACCCTAGCGCCTTCGTTCCATGACGCGGTTGTAAATAGGTCACACAATCTGCAACTCTTTAAAAGCGTAGGTACTTAGTGTACATTTCTCTTCACTGCGCATATGGGCTAGTATTATTATGATTTTGTAGGTGATTATAGCGTAGGTATTTTCGCTTTTGTATAGAGGTAAAGCCCCGTTTTCATGACATTTGTCCCGCGACCTTGTCGCCCGACACGAATTCTACGTGTTGGGCGACGTCGCGGGGGACATCGCCCGACATCGCAGACGACATCTACGTGATGTCTACGTGTCGGGGACAAGTCGGTTGTCGACGCTCCGATAGCGTCGACCTTACGCGACTTCGTGTCCTTCGACAGTTGTTGACAGCATTTGACTTGTGAGGACGTGTGTTGCTATTTGTTCCGCGACTACCCGCGAATATGGCAGTAGTGTGGACCAAAGAAACTGTGTTAACACTTATCGAGTTATACCAAAACCACCCATTGACATGGGACTCTTCTCATGCGGACTATAATTATTTCGCTCATGCGGACTATATTAAGTTTCCTGGATGGTAGGATAGAAAGGTAGGTAGGTACTGGTACTGGGTTACTGGGTACTGGGTACTGGCAGAGTGACGAGGTACTTGTTCAGACTGTCACAGTACGCACCTACCTTATCTTTTTTTTTTATAGTAGATAGGCGGCAAACGAGCAGACGGATCGCCTGATGGTAAGCAATTACCGCCGCCCATGAACACAAGCAACTCCACAAGAGTCACAAGTGCGTTGCCACCCCTTGGGGTTGGGAAAAGGATGAGGAGTGGGATGAGGGAGAAGGAATAGGGGATAGGGGCTCCGGCACTCTCACTCACCGAACGAAACGCAACAGTTTAGGTACTGTTTCTTTACGTCGATTTTTTGTGAGAGGGTAGTACTTCCCCGGTCGAGCCGGCCCATTCATGCTGAAATCAGCAAGGCTCTACTAACGTGAAAATATTATGTGCGATACAGAAAAAATCGAATAATGTAACTATCATCGTCATGTGAATTGTATTGATTTGTGTGGACTTGTTTATTGTGGTAAAAGCATGGTCACACATGGCTATGCCGCCGTCGATCATATTATTAGGATGCACGGTAAAACTCGAATTAGTTTGTGTTTGCATCACAAATGTAAGGATGGGTGTTTAACAAAAGGAAAGACGTTCGATACGTTTTATGTTTCAATTTATTATATCCGAATAAAAGCGATTACATGAGATTTTATACTTACTATATAATAATACTAAATAATTTAGTATTATTTTTATGCACAGTATAAATTTTGTTATTTTTGGAATTATTACATTTGGTGACATATCTTGTATAACTTTATATGGACCATTATAATAAACATTTGCCAATTTATTTCCAGTTTCATTTTTTAACAAAATTAGGTCAGTTTTTAAACATTACTGGACGTACATTTTTATCATAATTAAATTTTCTTGTTTCTTTAGACATCAATAAATTTCGCCTAGCTTCATTTTGCGTGACTTGTAACTTATATTTCAATGATAGAGGATAATTATCAGTGTTGTATAAAGGTTCTAGGTACAGTTCTCAATAAATTACTTGGCAATCTACAGGTTTTGCCAAAGACTAGTTCAAAGGGTGTGAATTTTGTGGAAGTATGTACAGTAGTGTTATATGCGAAGCACCAGGATAGTACCCAGGAGCTCCAAAGTCTGGCTTCATTTCTGGTTTACATGCGAAGATAAGCATTTAGATTTTTGTGGGTATTCTCCAGAGAACCTATAGAGTCATGGTGATACGCAGTTCATGACAAATGATTTACATTAAGTAAATTACATACTTACTTCTTTTACCATATCTTCTTCTTCTTCATGCCTTTTATCCCCGAAGGGGTAGGCAGAGGTGTATTACACACCCACACTTCGCCAGATATGTTTCGGTCCCAATGTAATAGGGGGCGAGCCTATTGCCATCTACCGGGCACATTATTAAGCGAGCGATAATTAACATTTTTTAATACACACATAACTTCGAAAAGTCAGAGGTGTGTGCCCGAGGTACCTGGGGATTGAACCCGAGACCAACGTCTCGGCAGTCCGTTACGTACACCACTGGGCTACCGCCGCTTTTACCGTTGATGAAATAAATTGGACCGATTTAAGCAAAAATGTTCCAACCCAGAACCTCGACAATTTCGAGTTTTTGTGACCTATGTACTCCAAATAAGGTATATTTTAACATATCAAAGACTCATAACTCTATTTTAATAATTGACGAAAATCCGTATGGTCCAACCCACAGCTGAAATACCGAAGACCATTTTTTAAAATGAATAAGTGTTTCAAGCTATTAGAATCATTTTTACATTTTCTTGATTGCCCTGACGTGTGTTAATTTTATTTTGCTATAATGATTCAAACTACTTGGAACAATCATGCTTTTATACAATATGGAAAATATAACAAAACTAATTCTGCTTAAATTTTCCAATAACCTTGAATCATTTTAACTCAATTCCAAATAACATTCGACTACAGAACTATACTGATTCAGGCCACATGCATATATAGTCGTATTTTTTATTAGACGAAGTCAACTGACGTTTACTGTGTTGTCAGTTTATCTATACTATAATAAAACTGTAGAGGTGAAAAAGTCTGTACATTAAGGACGCGTTTACAAAATTAGTAGGTACAAAATCGCGTCACCACAGCGACACGGCGGCAACAGTACGTACTACGTTCGGTAACTTGCGGAAATGTAGTTCAACTAAATAACTTTGAGACTTAGATTTTTTGTGATATGTATCTATGTGTTATAGGCCTGGCTGTGCGAATTACGTACAAATAAGTTTCTTATTTTTATATACCTAAATGGACATTATTACTTTATTTTTTCCATTATGTTGATTCAGGATATATTTCGGTATTTAGATATTATTTTGTTTCTTGCGTTGAAATCTGGTAAGATTATGTGGACTGATGGTATACCATCCCATTCAAGTGTTGCGACTGGAACTCATAAAAGAATAGACCTAGTTATGCCAGGTTGGGGCTCATTTTATTTGTTTTAGTGAGTCCCTACCACTGGTACTAGTGAAGTAACCTTCCAAGGTTATTTGATGAATCTTACTGGTACTCTTATGTGAGTAGAGCTAGGCATGCCGAGTTTGGGCTTATTTTGTTTGTACATAAGAGACCCTACCACTGGAACTTATGAAGTAACCTTCCAGGGTTATTCGATGACTCTTGCTGGTTCTTATATGTGAGTAGAGCTAGGCATGCCGAGTTTGGGCTCATTTTGTTTGTACATAAGAGACCCTATCACTGGAACTTATGAAGTAACCTTCCAAGGTTATTCAATGACTCTTGCTAGTACTCATGTGTGAGTAGAGCTAGGCATGCCAAGTTTGGGCTCATTTTGTTTGTACATAAGAGACCCTACCACTGGAACTTATGAAGTAATCTTCCAGGGTTATTCAATGACTCTTGCTAGTACTCATGTGTGAGTAGAGCTAGGCATGCCGAGTTTGGGCTCATTTTGTTTGTACATAAGAGACCCTACCACTGGAACTTATGAAGTAACCTTCCAGGGTTATTCGATGACTCTTGCTGGTACTCATATGTGAGTAGAGCTAGGCATGCCGAGTTTGGGCTCATTTTGTTTGTACATAAGAGACCCTACCACTGGAACTTATGAAGTAACCTTCCAGGGTTATTAGATGACTCTTGCTGGTACTCATATGTGAGTAGAGCTAGGCATGCCGAGTTTGGGCTCATTTTGTCTGTACATAAGAGACCCTACCACTGGAACTTATGAAGTAACCTTCCAGGGTTATTCAATGACTCTTGCTAGTACTCATGTGTGAGTAGAGCTAGGCATGCCGAGTTTGGGATCATTTTGTTTGTACATAAGAGACCCTACCACTGGAACTTATGAAGTAACCTTCCAGGGTTATTCGATGACTCTTGCTGGTACTCATATGTGCGTAAAGCAAGGCATGCCGAGTTTGGGCTCATTTTGATTGTACATGAGAGACCCTACCACTGAAACTTATGAAGTAACCTTCCAGGGTTATAAGATGACTCTTGCTGGTACTCATATGTGAGTAGAGCTAGGCATGCCGAGTTTGGGCTCATTTTGTTTGTACATAAGAGACCCAACCACTGCAACTTATGAAGTAACCTTCCAGGGTTATTCGATGACTTTTGCTGGTTCTTATATGTGAGTATAGCTAGGCATGCCGAGTTTGGGCTCATTTTTTTTGTACATAAGAGACCCAACCCCTGCAACTTATGAAGTAACCTTTCAGGGTTATTCAATGACTCTTGCTGGTTCTCATATGTGAGTAGAGCTAGGCATGCCGAGTTTGGGCTCATTTTGTTTGTACATAAGAGACCCTACCACTGGAACTTATGAAGTAACCTTCCAGGGTTATTCAATGACTCTTGCTAGTACTCATGTGTGAGTAGAGCTAGGCCTGCCGAGTTTGGGCTCATTTTGTTTGTACATAAGAGACCCTACCACTGGAACTTATGAAGTAACCTTCCAGGGTTATTCGATGACTCTTGCTGGTACTCATATGTGAGTAGAGCTAGGCATGCCGAGTTTGGGCTCATTTTGTTTGTACATAAGAGACCCTACCACTGGAACTTATGAAGTAACCTTCCAGGGTTATTAGATGACTCTTGCTGGTACTCATATGTGAGTAGAGCTAGGCATGCCGAGTTTGGGCTCATTTTGTTTGTACATAAGAGACCCTACCACTGGAACTTATGAAGTAACCTTCCTGGGTTATTCGATCACTCTTGCTGGTACTCATATGTGAGTAGAGCTAGGCATACTGAGTTTGGGCTCATTTTGTATGAACATCAGAGACCCTACCACTGGAACATACCTAGCTCTACTCACATATGAGTACCACTAAGAGTCTTCGAATAAACCTGAAAAACCTGAAAGGTTACTTCATAAGTTCCAGTGGTAGGGTCTCTTACGTACAAACAAAATGAGCCCAAACTCGGCATGCCTAGCTTTACTTCCATATGAGTACCAGCAAGAGTCATCGAATAACCCTGGAAGGTTACTTCATAAGTTCCAGTGGTAGGGTCTCTTATGTACAAACAAAATGAGCCCAAACTCGGCATGCCTAGCTCTACTCACATATGAGAACCAGCAAGAGTCATTGAATAACCCTGAAAGGTTACTTCATAAGTTGCAGTAGTTGGGTCTCTTATGTACAAACAAAATGAGCCCAAACTCGGCATGCATAGCTCTACTCACATATAAGAACCAGCAATAGTCATCTAATAACCCTGGAAGGTTACTTCATAAGTTGCAGTGGTTGGGTCTCTTATGTACAAACAAAATGAGCCCAAACTCGACATGCCTAGCTCTACTCACATATGAGTACCAGCAAGAGTCATCGAATAACCCTGGAAGGTTACTTCATAAGTTCCAGTGGTAGGGTCTCTTATGTACAAACAAAATGAGCCCAAACTCGGCATGCCTAGCTCTACTCACACATGAGTACCAGCAAGAGTCATTGAATAACCCTGGAAGGTTTCTTCATAAGTTCCAGTGGTAGGGTCTCTTATGTACAAACAAAATGAGCCCAAACTCGGCATGCATAGCTCTACTCACATATAAGAACCAGCAATAGTCATCTAATAACCCTGGAAGGTTACTTCATAAGTTGCAGTGGTTGGGTCTCTTATGTACAAACAAAATGAGCCCAAACTCGACATGCCTAGCTCTACTCACATATGAGTACCAGCAAGAGTCATCGAATAACCCTGGAAGGTTACTTCATAAGTTCCAGTGGTAGGGTCTCTTATGTACAAACAAAATGAGCCCAAACTCGGCAAGCCTAGCTCTACTCACACATGAGTACCAGCAAGAGTCATTGATTAACCCTGGAAGGTTACTTCATAAGTTTCAGTGGTAGGATCTCATATGTACAAACAAAATGAGCCCAAACTCAGCATGCCTAGCTCTATTTACATATGAGTACCAGCAAGAGTCATCGAATAACCCTGGAAGGTTACTTCATAACTTCCAGTGGTAGGGTCTATTATGTACAAACAAAATGAGCCCCAACTCGGCATGCCTAGCTCTACTCACATATGAGTACCAGCAAGAGTCATCGAATAACCCTGGAAGGTTACTTCATAAGTTCCAGTGGTAGGGTCTCTTATGTACAAACAAAATGAGCCCAAACTCGGCATGCCTAGCTCTACTCACATATGAGTACCAGCAAGAGTCATCGAATAACCCTGGAAGGTTACTTCATAAGTTCCAGTGGTATGGTCACTTATGTACAAACAAAATGAACCCAAACTCGGCATGCCTAGCTGTACTGACATATGAGTACCAGTAAGAGTCATTGTATAACCCTGGAAGGTTACTTCATAAAATGCAGTGGTAGGGTCTCTTATGTACAAACAAAATGAGCCCAAACTCGGCATGCCTAGCTCTACTCACACATGAGTACCAGCAAGAGTCATTGAATAACCCTGGAAGGTTACTTCATAAGTTCCAGTGGTAGGGTCTCTTATGTACAAACAAAATGAGCCCAAACTCGGCATGCCTAGCTCTATTCACACATGAGTACCAGCAAGAGTCATTGAATAACCCTGGAAGGTTACTTCATAAGTTCCAGTGGTAGGGTCTCTTATGTCTAAACAAAATGAGCCCAAACTCGGCATGCCTAGCTCTACTCACATATGAGTACCCGTAAGAGTCATCGAATAACCCTGGAAGGTTACTTCATAAGTTCCAGTGGTAGGGTCTCTTATGTACAAACAAAATGAGCCCAAACTCGGCATGCGTAGCTTTACTCACATATGAGTACCAGCAAGACTCATCGAATAACCTTGGAAGGTTACTTCACTAGTACCAGTGGTAGGGTCTCACCAAAACAAATAAAATGAGCCCCAACCTGGCATAACTAGGTCTAATTTTTTATGAGTTCCAGTCGCAACACTTGAACGGGATGGTATACCATCAGTCCAGATAATCTTACCAGATTTCAACGCAAGAAACAAAATAATATCTAAATATATCCTGACTCAACATAACGGAGAAAATAAAGTAATAATGTCCATTTATACAAAAGAAATTTACTTTTACGTAATTCGCACAGAATACGAGAAGTATCAATTTGATTTTAGCGAATATTTTGTATTCGTATATTGCATTTTTCGTCTTCGGGCTGCAGCGACAAGCGACATAGAGTCCACTCCCGACGGCGCTTAAGCGCAGACTGAGATCTCATTGCAGAATTTGGATATATAAATCAAGAAAGTGGCTAAATAAAACGAACCTTATTGCCACACATTAAGACACACGTATGCGAGCAAAATAGAAGAAAAATGTAAGATGACTTTTTGCTTTTTTTGAGTCAATTTACAATATTTTGAAAAAAAATAATCTCATTGTTTTTGAGTTGACTATATTTACTACCCTATTCTATCTTTGAAAATCTAAATAAATGTAAAAATAGAGAGAAAATTGTACCCAAAAATAGCAGGATATGCCTATTTTTGATTTAAGAGGCCGTTTCGAATCGATTTTACATTAATATTAATTAAATATTTTTTATTTATTTTCAAATTGATTTATAGATAAAAAAGTAATCAATTTATCGTAATCATTAGTTTTATTAGTTATTATCTAAAATTGTCGTAAAATGTACCGGAAATATGTAGTTTTTTGATACAAGCGTAAACGCGTCCTTAAAGATATTCTGACAAAAATTAGCTAAAAAATCTAGGAAAATGCTAAAAAGCAATACTTGATCATTTTTAGAATTTATGTCTGTCTGTCTGTCTGTCCGACGTCTTTCCCTATGTTGCTAAAGTTCTCTAAAATGGCGAAATTGATTTCAATAAAACTTACACCATGTACAAAGGATACTCAAACCTATAAAATAGTATATGTTACATCACAATCGGTTGAGTGGTTTTCGGTGTACAGCTTGACCTCTCCTTTGTACGTAGTCCCAAACAAAACAGGGACCATCCAACTGGTTATTTATGTGGTGCCATCTATGATCATTATGTGTGTAATTACAACATATAATGTTGTAATAAGTTTAGTTTTAGCTTAGTTTGTTATTAAAAGCATAGTTATCCTTCCGACCGATAGATGTCACTATTTTCAAATAATTTTCTAGCAAAATAAATGTTTTTGCAAAAAAGACAATAATTATGTGTCGGGCATAGATTTATATGTACTAACGTGTGTCGGGTATCTTTCTGTAATTAAAAAAAATAATAGAGTAAATATTCGGCACTTTCATAAACAAAAAGTCTCTGTGTCAAAATTTATTACAATGTCCACATTAGATCCTTTTTTCAATAAATTGTCGATTATAGTCCGTTCACAGTTATTTTACCTCTAGCTGTTAGATTGGCCAACCTGGGCGTTGTGTTGCTATATTTGGTATATAATACTCCCATTTTAAATATACATTATTGCTTAAATGTACTTATTTTTTTATTGCCTAAGCGATCGTATTAAATATTTGGAAGTAATGTTTGTAACAAAACCTCTTGATATTGGCATGGCTATATGCATGTACATTTATTTTCTTACGAAATAACTAATTTCCTATGAAGATAAGTATTTATAAAAAAACGTTGTCTATTTAATATATAAAGGTAAACGCATCATAATTACGCCAACGTGAGGTTCTAATTATCAAATACAAAAACTGCAAATTTAATTTTCATATTTATTTTGAATAAGAATAAATGAATGATGTGGGTGTAATTTTACACCTCTGCCTACCCCTGCATGGAAACAGGCGTGAGTCTATAAGAATGATCCATGTGGACTGCGGTAACTGCTGTCAGATTCTGTATCAGACTCAGAATTTAATTTTATTATGAACCTGCCCTTTTCTGCATCCGTAGACCCATCTGTTTCACGAAGCTTGTCATCAATGTGGCGCTCATGATTGCATTGTTTTTGTCAGTCTTCTGCAGTGATAGATTGAAAAGCTTCTTCAGCTAAATTCACAATGTTGGTTGCCTCTTGTCCTAAATTTTTGCTTGTGACTCGCCTTTTAATGAGACTCCACATAAGTTTAAATGCGTTTAGCTCGCAGTGGTATGGCGGTAATCTAACCACTTTGCGGCCATGAGCTTCAAGCGTTTGAATTTTTGAAGCATTTCCACTAATATTGGGTAAAATGTTATGCACGGGTAACTCTATTTTACATTCCTGTCATCACAGAGTACAATTCCAACATAAGGAAAATAAACACCGACATCTGTCAGAGGTAAAATAACTGTGAACGAACTGTAGTCCATATTATTTTCTATCTCATTGACTGATGACAGATGACGTCATTTTCTGAATGGCGATGTTGGTATTCTCTGTCTACGCGGTGTTATGATTGTCCGAATATTGATGAGGTTCTCGGTTAATTTTCTTTCGTCGTCGTTGGATAGGTGTCTTTGTCGTTTCTTTTAATTGTTGAATTGTTGAGGGTGGTTGTGTTTCTTTGATTTCTTTCGTTCGTTCGTATTCTGTTCTTATGCAGGTGTCTCATTAATCCCAATTTTGCACACCTCACGTACGTGGGAATCCGTGGGTGTAGGACTGAGGCCTGAATTCAGATTTCTCTTGAGATACTCAACGGGGCTATCTTACTTTCGGCAGGGCTGGATATTCGTAGTCCTGTGTGTATTTTCTAATAAAGTGTAGTTAGTCGATTTAAATTTGTCGTTCATAACATCATACAATATAATTATTATATGAACAAATATAATAATAAGTGTAGTAATTTGTTGAGTCCATTGTTAATTACTGAGTTTGTTACTTAAATATTAAGGCTGTTTGATCTGTTGTGCATAAACATGCCTCTAAGGCGATCAAACCTATCTTTAATATCGGCGAAGGCTAAACGCCAAAGATTAATGCGGGAAGCTGAGAGCCAGTCACAACGTGATGAAAGGTTGTCGTCACTACGTTTGAGATATGAAATATCGCGTTCCTTAGAAACGGACGAGCAGCGTAATTTACGTCTGGCTGCCGATAGAGACCGCCATCGTCTATCGCTGTCTACCGAATCAGACGAGCAACGCAGTTCACGTTTGACTGCTGATAGAGACCGCCATCATCTATCGCGGTCTATCGAAACAGATGAGCAACGTGAATCGCGTTTAGCTGCTGATAGAGACCGCCGCATTCTATTGCTGTCTACCGAATCAGACGAGCAACGTGAATCACGTTTGGCTGCCGATAGAGACCGCCACAGTCTATCGCGGTCTATCGAAACAGACGAGCAACGTGAATCACGTTTGGCTGCCGATAGAGACCGCCACAGTCTATCACGGTCTATCGAAACAGACGAGCAACGTGAATCACGTTTGGCTGCCGATAGAGACCGCCACAGTCTATCGCGGTCTATCGAAACAGACGAGCAACGTGAATCACGTTTGGCTGCCGATAGAGACCGCCACAGTCTATCGCGGTCTATCGAAACAGACGCGCAACGTGAATCGCGTTTGGTTGCTGATAGAGGCCGTCATAACATATCGCGATCAATGGAATCAGCAGTTGAACGAGACCGACGTCTCGCTACCAACTTGCAACGGTATTATGACAGGGGGGACGAACTTTTATCTCATCTGTCTCTTGAACGCGATCGCATAGAGAGTGTACGTCAGTCACGATCTGTTGAGCAACATTATAATTACTTAGAGGAAGATCGTTTACGTCATTCATTGAATAGATCATTAGCGTCCGTAGAATCGATGGTTTATGAACCGGAGGAATTGTTATGGATTGATAAAGAGAAGAGTGGATTTAGCTATGATCCTATAATTGCTTACTGTAAGTCCGCTGAAATAAATTCAATGACGGAAGAATGCTCTCATTGTCGTGCACTTAAGTGGAAAGGAGAGCCGAAAGGAATGTGTTGTTCGTCTGGTAAAGTTCGCTTGGAACATATTCAAGAACCACCAGAGCCATTAAAATCCTTACTAAAAGGAGACAACTCACAATCAAATCTCTTTTTGAAATCCATTCGGTCTTACAATAACGCATTCCAGATGACTTCTTTTGGCGCTAAACAAGTCTCTGAAGGTGGATTTATGCCAACATTCAAAGTGCAGGGTCAAGTTTACCACTTGGTTGGCTCCTTATTGCCAATAGATTTACCTAAATTTCTTCAAATATATTTTATTTCAGACTATCAACAACAGGCTAATATAAGGGGTCAGAATTATCCTAACTTAGATTCCACCATAGTAAGTGATTTACAACGCATGCTACATGATGTCAATCCTTACGTCAATTCGTTTAAAGCCGCCATCGAGTCGGTAACTGGAAATGAACAAAATTATAAATTTTTCATTAGTGCGGATAAAAGGCCAACATCATCTCATTCAGGTCGCTACAATCCTCCTGCCACCAATGAAGTAGCTGTTCTTTTGGTGGACCAAGAATGTGATAAACGAGACATAGTACTACGCACACATGACAATCGCCTTCAACGGATCAGTGAAACACATCGGGCTTATGATTCACTGCAGTATCCGCTTATGTTTTGTCGCGGTGAAGATGGCTACAATTTTGCTGTCTACAATGTTGATCCACAAACGGGCACTCCAAATTTTAATAAAAAGACGTCAGCTGCCCAGTTTTATAGTTACATGATTCAGATAAGAAAAGATGAGTATGTACATCTCCATCGATACCGCTCACTTTTTAGCCAATTTTTAGTGGATATGTATGCTAAAATTGAGACGGAGAGATTACTATTTATACGCACAAATCAACGAAAACTTCGAGCTGAAAATTATGTAGATTTAAAGGATGCCATTCGCCAAGATTCCGATCCTGAAAATATGGGCCGGATGGTAATATTGCCTTCGACATTTACAGGTGGACCCCGTTATATGCATGAACGCACCCAAGACGCATTTTGTTATGTGCGTAAATATGGTCGGGCAGATCTATTTATAACATTTACTACAAATCCCAAATGGCCTGAAATATCCAACGCGCTTTTTCCGGGTCAGGCATCTTATGACTGGCATGACTTGGTATCACGGGTTTTTCACCTGAAGTTAAAGTGTTTGATAAATCTATTAGTCAAAGAAAAGGTGTTTGGAGCTACTTCGTGCTATATGTACTCAGTTGAATGGCAGAAACGCGGCCTACCTCATGCTCACATTCTATTGTGGCTCGAATCAAAGCTTAGGCCTTATGAGATTGACCAAGCAATAAGTGCTGAACTTCCAAATCCTGAAACCGACCCTATACTTTACAATATTGTAAAATGTCACATGATACATGGCCCTTGCGGCTCACTAAATCTTAGGTCACCATGTATGAAAGATGGAAAGTGTTCCAAACGCTTTCCAAAGAAATTTGTGTGCGATACTATCACCGGTGAAGATGGTTATCCATCCTACCGCCGACGATCTCCTCAAAATGGTGGTTTCACAGTGGAATTGACTATTAGTGGTCAATTTGTTGAGGTTGATAACAGGTGGGTCGTCCCATATTCCCCTGTTTTATCTAGGGCTATGCAAGCTCATATAAATGTAGAGTCATGCTCCAGCGTAGAATCAATAAAATATATATGCAAGTATGTCAATAAGGGAAGTGATCAAGCCACATTTGCTTTGCAGCGTACAGACAGAGACGAAGTACAACAGTATCAGTCGGGACGGTACATTAGTACTTCCGAAGCTGTGTGGCGAATCTTAGCCTATCCTATACATGAAAGATTTCCTCCCGTTTTTCATTTAGATGTCCATTTAGAAAATGGTCAACGAATTTACTTTGACATAAATAACGTCATAGAACGCTTAGAAAACCCACGACAAACTACACTTTTAGCTTATTTTAGTTTATGTCAAATCGATGATTTTGCCAAAACTTTAATATACAACGAAGTACCTATGTACTACACTTATAATAAACAATCGGGTACATTTACTAGGCGTCGACGTGGTCAACCAGTAGAAGGATGGACGGGGATATTTCGAGAGTATGCATTAGGTCGAGTTTATACTGTCCATCCTAATAATAGTGAGTGTTTTTATCTTCGTTTATTGTTGCACACGGTTCGAGGCCCCACGTCATTTGTTTCACTCAGAACATACAACGATGTGGAGTACGCTACTTTTCAGGCTGCCTGCAGAGCGCGTGGTATGCTTGACGATGACCAGCACTGGGACATGACTCTAGCTGAGGCATGCGTTAGTGATAGTCCAAGCCGACTTCGGCATTTATTTGCGCTCATGTTGGTTTTCTGTGCACTCTCAGATCCATCCCTTTTATGGGAGAAGTATCGAAATCCACTATGTGAAGACTTTTTAAGGGCACAGCATGGCAGCAATTCCGCCGTCAATTTAGGTTTGCGATCCCTTCAGGATATTGTTACTGCAATTGGAGGAAACGACCTCAAACAATATGGACTACCAGAGCCAGAAAATATTGTTGATCAACCTAGAATTAATCGGGAATATGCTGAAGAAACGCGGTATTGTGTGGATGACATGACCGATTTTCTTATTGATAATGTCCCGAAGTTGACAACTGAGCAAAAGCTCATATTTGAGTCTGTCATGAGTACGATACATAATAGAGAGGGGAAAATGTTTTTCCTCGACGCCCCCGGTGGGACCGGTAAGACTTTTCTTACTCGAGTCATTCTCGCGGAGGTAAGAAAAATGGGGAAAATTGCATTAGCAGTGGCATCGTCCGGTATTGCAGCAACTCTACTTCCTGGTGGAAAAACAGCTCACACGGCTTTCAAAATTCCTATTGATCTAGATAATAATGAGAACCCCGTATGTGGCATATCACGCAATAGCGACAAGGCAAAAGTGTTGCAAGACTGTAGCCTTATCGTCTGGGATGAGTGCACTATGGCTCATAAAAAAGGGCTTGAAGCTGTGGACAGGACTTTACGGGATATACGTAGAAACGATCGTGCTATGGGAGGTATCACTGTATTATTTTGCGGGGATTTCCGCCAGACGTTACCTGTGGTTAATAGAGGTACAAGAGCTGATGAATTGAATGCCTCCATGAAACGTTCTGCTCTTTGGTCTGAAATCACAAAATTAGCTCTCACGGTAAACATGAGAGTAAGAAGTGGTGGCAATCCCCAGGCACAAGAGTTCGCTGATAGCCTATTAGATATCGGAGAGGGGAAAATTCTGGAAGAAATGGGTAAAATAAGCCTGCCGT